>JALMGJ010000001.1:214197866-215397866 GCA_023362775.1 Charina bottae
AAGTTCAAACAGGTGCCATTACTACAGGTAATGAGTGGAGGACAGAGGAGCCTCTTAAAGAAGAAGTTACAGGTCTGTGAGAGCCAGAAATCTTGCTTGTTTGTAGGTGACCAAATACTTATTTTCCACCATAATTTGCAAATAAATTCTTTCCGAATCAGACAATGTGATTGTCTGGATTTGTTTTCTCATTTTGTCCCTCATAGTTGAGGTCTACCTATGATGTCAATTACAGGCCTCTCTCATCTTTTTAAGTGGGAGAACTTGCACAATTGGTGGCTGACTAAATACTTTTTTGCCCCACTGTACCCCTGCAGTAAAGTGAAATAGCAACTCAATCTTTGGCTTTTAGCCTCTTACGTTTCTTAAGGCAATATCCATATGAAGATCTACTTTTTTATTTTAAAGAGAAACTTTCAAGTCATTTCCCACAACCACGGGAGCGTTTTCAGCTATTTGAAAACTTGATAGAAGAATTATGGTGCAACTGGACTTTTTTAGGAGCATGAAATAGATATCCATACACAGGAGATAAATCACTGGACATTCCCAAAGAACATCCAGACATCCAGTGGATGCTTCTACACAGGTGGGATGAAAAAACAAGAAAGAACCTTTCATTTAAAAAAATGTATTTCTTTGATAACTTATTACCCATAATGTACATTCCTCTCTCCTTGGTGGGTTTCTTTTTTTAATCTGTTCAATCATGTCCGATTCTCAGAGACTGCCTGGACAAGTCCCTGCAGTTTTATTGGAAATATTTTTCAGAAGTGGCTTGCCATTGCCAGCTTCCTGGGGCTGAGAGAGGGACTGGCCCAAGGTCACCCAGATGGCTTTGTGCCTAAGGCGGGACTAGTACTCAGTCTCAAAGTTTCTAGCCTGATGCCTTAACCCACAGCTTTCCAAACTGCATGTCGCAACACTTTAGTGTGTCGCAACACAGAGTCTGGTGTGTCGCCACACAACCCGGAAGCGGCAGCGGGGGTGTGCATGGCGGCGGTGGTGCACCATCAGCGCTTCTGCGTTTTAGCGGAGGCCACTGCTGCTGCCACCGTGCACGCCCCCTGCACCGCCGCCGTGCACGCCGCCGTGCGTGCCACCACCGTTGGTGTGTCGCCAACGGCGGCAGTTTGGAAAGCACTGCCTTAACCACTGCACCAAACTGGCTTGCCCTTGGTGGTAACTTTCTTCAAATAAATATTTAAACTGGTATCCAATCATACCTCTCCATTCTCTGATGGCTCTTTTGTCTACCTTCAAAGGACTGAAAGGAAGAACGAAGCGGTGCTTGACAACTCCTGCTTCCATCTCAATCAGCCACAGTCCCAAACTTTTACACTAGTGGGTTTCAGGACAGTATGGCAAGTGGCACGGGGGATGACAACTGAATATGCGAAAATTGCATGTCTCTCTCTTCTGTCCACAGAAACTTTTTATGAATCAGTATTTTCCAAGACAAGAGAGAAAATATTCATTTCACCCCAGAGACTGAGTTCACAAATTGTAAATTTGTTTATTTAAACTCATAATTGATGATTAAGTTCATACAACATGTGTAGACAAAGCCAAATATGCAACTTTAGAAAAAAATTGAATTTTTCTAATTTAGAAAATTAGAAATTTAGGTTTAGAAAAATGTATGGGCCAGGTCTATGTTTGCTAGGCAGTAAAAATGTAGCAGGTCGGGTATGTTATTCACTATATGATGTGCTACCAGTGTAATAAAAAATAATATCATTTATATTTTTAAAAAACCTGGGGCCCATTCCCAAATCTGCCATCCATAGCTTTCAATACGCAAAATAAAAGGTCACATGATAACAGAATAGAGGTTTGCAACAAGCACAGAGCCCAAGATCACAAGTTTTCTGTGCCCCAGTTCTCATTCCTTCCATAGTTGTTCCTTTCCCCTGACTGTACAATACATGTGTTCCATCCCACTCTGGTGGAATCCACTGTGATAAAATAAAAGGTAAGGAGCACCATACATTCAGCCTGATTACAGAGGAGCTGCTATTGGTAGGGAGACTTACTGTATTCTCAGATTTCAAAATCTGCTCAGACACTTCCACAAAAATTTGCTAATCTAATCTTGCTATAATGCAATAATACATTGCGTGCAACCATTTTTATTTATTTATTTGTTTATTTTTCGAATTTTGCCACCGCCCATCTCCCCCCCAAGATACAATAATCCAAACGTTACCCGCGTTCCAGCTACCAAGTCATGCAGGATAGCTATACACCTGGTGTAATTTTAATCACCTAAACTACAAAGAGCAAACAAAGCACATAATTGCAGCATACAAGGGAACACCGAAATGCTGCCCACCCCCAACATGCAAACCTGAGATTGCATCCTGTCGTAGTATCTAAGATCAGGTACCTGGTCTACAAAATAAGCAGAGTTGAGTGGAAAGGAAAGGGGAGGGGAGGGGAGGGGATGGAGAAAGCTATGGGAAAATGCTTTTAGGGAAACAAGTTAAGCTCTGCTTGATATATTCTTCTCATTACCTGCTTCAAATAAAGCCTGCAGCCATCACCCAAAAGCCCCTTGTTCAAATAAATACCAGCTTCCAAGAATCAATACTTCTTCAGAGGTTTTTAGTAACAACAGCCACAGTTAATTTGCATAGTTTAGTTATATGTCGTTTGCTCCATCAACATATTTTTCAAACCAGACTTATAAATGCCAAGCCTTGGCTGGCAAGCAAGCTTGCCTTCTCTGCACAATGTCCTGTTATTGGAACAGTTCACCCAGTGTGAAAAATCTTCAGTGAGCCCTACCCAAAACGGGCTGAGAAAGGTAAACAATTGGAATCTTCAACCCATGGCATAATGTCAAACTTTTCAGTTTAGCAATTTCCATCACGTTTTGCTACACTCGGTGGAGACATAAAAGCTAGAAATCTAGAGTCAGATTAGACATACAAAAGTGCAATGCTTGATGCTTCCTACTGTATGTCCTTCTTTATTTGAAAAAGCAGCTTTGGGTGTGTGCAATTTGAATAAGAGCCAGTGTATGCTTCAGGGACAAAAGTTTAAGTTCTGCATCATCAGTAGAATCACATTAGCAGCTTCCCTTTGGGGGAGCTTCAAAAATGGGAAATCCCAAATCATCTATAATTTTCCCATTGGTGCTTCAAAAGGTAACACAACAAGTACATTATTGATGTACAAAAGGAGGGGGCGCATTTTGTTCCTTGAACACTTCTTGTCCATGTGATCAAACAGTTAACAGATGAATCTACTTTACACAATTTAGAAACATTCTTAGCCTCTTTTACATTAACAGTAATCCCAAACCAGGGTATTTTTTAAAAGTTCAGATGATTCAACCAAAAGCCCAGGTAAATAGGCAAATCTTTAGTTGAAGCTGAAAACTAACAAGACTCAATACTAACTGTAAGTGAGCAGGGAGGGAATTGTAGAATTGGGGTGACCACAACAAGAACTTTCTCTCCTAGGCTGCCGCACAACAAACTTTTGGGAAATCCTTGGAAAGGACATTTACGCTCAACTGGATTACTGGGAAAATATATACTTAAAAAGGGCACTAATTCACATTTCAGGGTCCCAAATTATGTATGTGGACTCTGGATGTGTTTTACTACAATCCCTAATTCCTGCTCAGCCATCCCATCTGAAGAGCACTCCTTTCAAGAAGGCTACGTCAGCATACGTAAAGGCTGCTCCCCCACCATGATGGGCCTGAAATTCAGTGCCCCACCTTCTGCAGTGAAACATGGTTTCTAAATTTTCTGTCTTTAAGAAATTCTTACCCCATTAACTTATTTGCCAAGGAATTTGTGCTAGTAACTTTGTCCTTGAGGATATCATCATTTAACCTCAGAAACTAGTCAGGCCTATTGGCATCACTATCACCCTGGCTGAGCTGATAGCGGTGAGCAAGCTAAACGTGCAAATCATTACTCATTCTCTAATTAAAGAACTCCGTAATCTCCTTCTAAGGAACCCTTAAGGCCTAACTGATGGGAAAACAAACCATTAAAACGATCCAGTATTGCTAAAACAGAACGGGACAAACAGGACGGACTTCAGAAAACATCTGAAAGAATATAATGAAAGTAACTGGCAAATATAATTTGTCAGTCTGTTTCTCAATGTAAATGCCACATCGAAAAGGGCTTTTCCTAAGAGTTATCTGATGAACATTAAGCAGAAGTTCCCAGAGAGAACATTCACACATGAGAACCTTATTGGTGCCTCACTTATTGGTGGGCAGGCACTCTGCCTGTTAAAAATCCTAACAGAAGAATAAAGCTAGGAATATACAAAGCATTCTGCATTCATACATTGCATTACACTATGGTGTGTTTTAATCCTAATACCTGAAAAAGCCTCACTTGCCTGGTTCATGTATACATTATACCAACCATGGTTTGCAAGCACAATGTCAGATCCACACAGCACACTAAGCCAAAATTAAATAAACCGCATTTTATTTTATTTTATTTATTATTCAAATTTATCACCGCCCATCTCTACAGCAGTAGACTCTTGTTAATTTTGGCTTAACAAGTGATCCCAATGAAAAACTTGTAAACAGTTTTGTGACCTTGGGATGACCTATTAAAGGTATAGTCATAATTTGTATTTTGGAGTTGAAGACACAATGAAAATAATCAGGAGGGGGGAAATAACTTTATGAGATTCTGAACTTCAGCAATGTTAGCCTTTATGAAAATATTTTTATAGAAAGATCTACTAACTTTTGTTTTATGTTCTCCCCTAAAGGAAACTCAAAAGGTTACCGGCAGAGAGAGGGTTAGAAAAGAAATAGTGTTTGCCAATATGCCTTAAAAAGTTTGATTTAGCTTATTGAAAAAGTGGTTAAGACAGTCTGCTTTCTCTAAAAACAAGCTGGCTTCATTACACAGTTTATCAAACTAAGGGCTATGAAGTGGCAGATTAAAGTATGTATGTATGTATGTATGTATGTATGTATTTATTTATTTATTTATTTATTTATCAAATTTATTCCCCGCCCATCTCCCATACAAGGGACTCTGGGCGGATTACAATAAATAAAAATTTAAAAACTATACAAAATATCTAAAAACACAACAAGCATAAAACAAATAAAATAAAATCCAAGATGGATTAGGAACCGCAGAATAGATCGTGGAGCTACGGGGCCAGCCAACCCCAGGAGGCACTACCACCACGCTGAGAGCAGTCAAATGTTCTGCCCCACAATTTGCAAGGTAAGTGACGGGGGAAAATTGCTTAAACAGAGACTGAGCAGGTTAAAAGTCAAAACGGATCCTGCCTTTATCGTTAAGGAACAAAACGACTCTTTCCTAGGACACGGAGGGAGGGAGATCCAACAGCCTCGTGCCGACTAAAAAATCAACGGCTCCTTCTGGGATTGATCTGTAAAATTAGGTGCTTCCCATATAAAATGATCTTATCTTCTGCCTTCCCATTCAGTATGCACATCCCTCTCTCAATTTCTAATAGTTTTCAGAACTGCTGCCTAGAAGTCTAACTCCTATTGTTCTACCAGAAAAAAGAAGAGAGCTTCAACAGCCCCAGAGCAAAGGAGAAGTATGCCTATGAATTAAAAGTATTTCATTGAACCAACCAATGCATACCCCCCCCCCCGCAAGCAAAAGCAATGAAAGTTAAAACTAGGCCAATGGAGGGAGGAATACAGAATATTCTTTTAAGTAGTGAAAGCTACTAGCTGGTCATCTGTGCTTTTGACAAGCCTCATTTCATTTTCTGAAATTATCCACAATAATTTAGTTACCACTAACTTTACTTGCAGAAATTTGGAAGAATGCAATGAAGAAGCAAGCAAAGGCAGGTTTTAATTTATAATAGCCAAGCAACGAAACTCAGGATTGCTATTTACAGTTATAGGCCAGAATGGTTTATCTGGGCAGGCCTGCCTTGTCTTAAAAGACGACCCTTTGTTGTTCCTTGTTTTTTGTTTTTAACTCAGAGGCCTAGGAGGAGTCTGGGATACAAGAATTAGCTTGAAACTAGGACATTCAACTCAACTTTTGTATTTATCTTAAATGAATTATATTATTAGTCAGCCTTTCCAGCCTTCTACTCCCAGAATCCCCCAGCCAGCTAAAGAAAGTGATTTCCTACCGATAAATTCTGGGACTTGTAATCCTAGCACATTTACTGGCCACCAGGTTGGGGAAGGCTGCAATAGGACTACTAGCTTATGAGCCATTTATGTTCTACAAAACTGGCTCCATTAAAACTATTAACATGACCCATATGGGCTTCTTTTAAACTAATATGCACTGCACACAGAAACAAAAGGGTTATTTTAAACCATACCAATAATTTCATCCCTTATTTTCAAATTGGACTTATCCTTCAGTAATTTCTTCACTTGAACTCATTGTATTATCTCAACATCTATTAACATTAGCCTTCATCATAATCAGTTTCAACTGAAGGATAAAACTGAACAAAATTAAAATTAAATCTAAGTGCTTCATGCCCTTTCACTTGTTTCCAATGTCATCTGAGGGTAACAGTACATAAAATAGTATTGCAGGTAACAGCCAAAATAGACAGGAAGCTGGAGGAGGTATCAATTCTGAGGTGGGAGAAATTTGATGCAAAGCTGCCCACCTTTACGGAATAAGCAACCGTTTCAATTACATGCAAGTAAGCCAAAGGGGAAATAGCTGGTTCAGAATAAAAAGATCACATTTAAAAATCTCTGGTCCTTTTACGTCAAGTGTATGTACCTCTAGTAGGTTTTCAGCAAAGGAAAAATTGTGTATGGACACTTTTCAGAATATTGAAGATATATATGCCCAGGTTATTAAATGTTTGACATAAAATGTCCAGAGTAGAATAGAATGGGAAGGGAGATAGCATATCAGAATATGAGAGTAGAACAGAATTCCTATCAGAGGCTGGGAGCAAGCAACTTACCTACCTTCCTAGAATGTTTACTAAATGTGAGGAAATGGGTGGAGAAGTGTTAAGATGCATATTTGCTGGCAGAAAGGTAATAGAAGTACACAGACTGTTGTAAGGAATGTTTGTTGAAAGAAGCTAACAATGTTATAAGCAAGAATGTGCTTCTGCCACTTCATTTTATAGAAGTAAGGGCTGGTTATGTCAGGAGAAGCATAAAAATAATTTGGATGCAGTGAGAATGGGGTACTTAAGAAACATGTGTGGTAAAACAAGAATAGAAGGTTCAGAAATGAATGGATTCTGAATGAATATGGACTGAGTGCTCCAGCAAAGGAGATCGTTACCTTGTCGTGGTGCTGGAGCTTGAGCACCTCAATGAAACCATGAGCTAAACCGTGAAGGGACACCCAAGACGGGAAGGTCGTGGCAAAGAGGTCAGACTAAATACGATCCCTGGGGAAGGTAATGGCAACCCACCCCAGTATTCTTGCCATGAAAACTAAATGGATCAGTACAACCAAAGATATGTCGGTATACCATCGGAAGATGGGACTCCCAGGTCGGAAGATGGTCAAAATGCTACTGGGGAGGAACAGAGGATACGTTCAACTAGCCCCAGATGTGATGACGCAGCTAGCTCAAAGCCGAAAGGACGGCTAGCGGCCGACGGTGCTGGTGGTGAACGACAAATCCGATGTTCTAAAGATCAACACACCATAGGAACCTGGAATGTAAGATCTATGAGCCAGGGCAAATTGGATGTGGTTATTGGTGAGATGTCAAGATTAAATATAGACATTTTAGGTGTCAGTGAACTGAAATGGACTGGAATGGGCCACTTCACATCAGATGACCACCAGATCTACTACTGTGGACAAGAGGACCACAGAAGAAATGGAGTAGCCTTCATAATTAATAATAAAGTGGCTAAAGCAGTGCTTGGATACAATCCAAAAAACGATAGAATGGTCTCAATTCGAATTCAGGGTAAGCCATTTAACATCACAGTGATCCAAATATACGCCCCAACCACAGATGCTGAAGAAGCAGAAGTAGATCAGTTCTATGAGGATCTGCAGCACCTACTAGATAATACACCAAAAAGAGATGTTATTTTCATTACAGGAGACTGGAATGCTAAGGTGGGTAGTCAGACGACACCTGGAATTACAGGCAAGCATGGTCTGGGAGAACAAAATGAAGCAGGACATAGGCTGATAGAATTTTGCCAAGACAACTCACTGTGCATAACAAACACTCTCTTCCAACAACCTAAAAGACGACTTTATACATGGACTTCACCAGATGGTCGACACCGAAATCAGATTGACTACATCCTTTGCAGCCAAAGGTGGCGGACATCTATACAGTCGGTAAAAACAAGACCTGGAGCTGACTGTAGTTCAGATCACGAACTTCTTATTGCAAAATTTAGAATCAGACTAAAGAGAATAGGGAAGACCCACAGATCAGTTAGATATGAGCTCACTAATATTCCTAAGGAATATGCAGTGGAGGTGAAGAATAGATTTAAGGGACTAGATTTAGTAGATAGGGTCCCAGAAGAACTATGGACAGAAGTTCGCAACATTGTTCAGGAGGCGGCAACAAAAAACGTCCCAAAGAAAAAGAAAACCAAGAAGGCAAGATGGCTGTCTGCTGAAACACTGGAAGTAGCCCAAGAAAGAAGGAAAGCAAAAGGCAACAGTGATAGGGGGAGATATGCCCAATTAAATGCAAAATTCCAGAGGTTAGCCAGAAGAGATAAGGAATTATTTTTAAACAAGCAATGTGCGGAAGTGGAAGAAGACAATAGAATAGGAAGGACAAGAGACCTCTTCCAGAAAATTAGAAACATCGGAGGAAAATTCCAGGCAAAAATGGGTATGATCAAAAACAAAGATGGTAAGGACCTAACAGAAGCAGAAGAGATCAAGAAAAGGTGGCAAGAATATACGGAAGATCTGTATAGGAAGGATAATAATATTGGAGATAGCTTTGACGGTGTGGTCAGTGAGTTAGAGCCAGACATCCTGAAGAGTGAGGTTGAATGGGCCTTAAGAAGCATTGCTAATAACAAGGCAGCAGGAGACGATGGTATCCCAGCTGAACTGTTTAAAATCTTGCAAGATGATGCTGTCAAGGTGATGCATGCCATATGCCAGCAAATTTGGAAAACACAAGAATGGCCATCAGATTGGAAAAAAATCAACTTATATCCCCATACCAAAAAAGGGAAGCACTAAAGAATGTTCAAACTATCGAACAGTGGCACTTATTTCACATGCCAGTAAGGTAATGCTCAAGATCTTGCAAGGTAGACTCCAGCAATTCATGGAGCGAGAATTGCCAGATGTACAAGCTGGGTTTAGAAAAGGCAGAGGAACTAGAGACCAAATTGCCAATATCCGCTGGATAATGGAGAAAGCCAGGGAATTTCAGAAAAACATCTATTTCTGTTTTATTGACTATTCTAAAGCCTTTGACTGTGTGGATCATAACAAATTGTGGCAAGTTCTTGGTGGTATGGGGATACCAAGTCATCTTGTCTGCCTCCTGAGGAATCTGTATAACGACCAAGTAGCAACGGTAAGAACAGAGCACAGAACAACGGACTGGTTTAAGATTGGGAAAGGAGTACGGCAGGGTTGTATACTCTCACCCTACCTATTCAACCTGTACGCAGAACACATCATGCGACATGCTGGGCTTGATGAATCCAAGGCTGGAGTTAAAATCGCTGGAAGAAACATTAACAATCTCAGATATGCAGATGATACCACTTTGATGGCTGAAAGCAAGGAGGAGTTGAGGAGCCTTATGACGAAGGTGAAAGAAGAAAGTGCAAAAGCTGGCTTGCAGTTAAACCTCAAAAAAACCAAGATTATGGCAACGAGCTTGATTGATGACTGGCAAATAGAGGGAGAAAAAGTGGAGGCGGTGACAGACTTTGTATTTCTAGGCGCAAAGATTACTGCAGACGCTGACTGCAGCCAGGAAATCAGAAGACGTCTACTTCTTGGGAGGAGAGCAATGGCAAATCTTGATAAAATAGTTAAGAGCAGAGACATCACACTGACAACAAAGGTCCGCATAGTTAAAGCAATGGTATTCCCTGTAGTAACCTATGGCTGTGAGAGCTGGACCATAAGGAAGGCTGAGCGAAGGAAGATCGATGCTTTTGAACTGTGGTGTTGGAGGAAAATTCTGAGAGTGCCTTGGACTGCAAGAAGATCAAACCAGTCCATACTCCAGGAAATAAAGCCAGACTGCTCACTTGAGGGAATGATATTAAAGGCAAAACTGAAGTACTTTGGCCACATAATGAGAAGACAGGATACCCTGGAGAAGAAGCTGATGCTAGGAAAAGTGGAAGGCAAAAGGAAGAGGGGCCGACCAAGGGCAAGATGGATGGATGATATTCTGGAGGTGACAGACTCAACCATTGGGGAGCTGGGGATGGTGACGGCCGACAGAAAGCTCTGGCGTGGACTGGTCCATGAAGTCACGAAGAGTCGGAAACGACTGAACGAATAAACAACAACATGGACTGAGTGACTGACCAATACGAAAGCAGGACATGGAGCTGGTTTGGTCATATAAAGCAGGGGTACCCAACCTTTTTGGCACCAGGGACCGGTAGTGGAAGACAATTTTTCCACGGACCGGGGGGGGGGGTTTTGCAGATGGGAGCCAATCACGGAGACTGGGGGTGGGGTTTGCAGGCGGGAGCCAATTGCGCGGACGGGGAGCGGGGTTTGCAGGCGGGAGCCAATTGCGCGGACGGGGAGTGGGGTTTGCAGGCGGGAGCCAATCGTGCGGACCACCACCACTCACCTGCTATGCGGCCCAATTCCTAACAGACCGCGGCCCACAGGTTGGGGACCCATGATATAAAGATAATGAAAGAGAACTAAATCACAAAAGTAGAAAATGAAGGAAAAGTGAATGGGTTGAATGAAAGGAGAAGACTGAGAAAGTTGTGACTGGATGGACTTGATAAGATGCTGAAAACAAGAGAGGTAAGAAGAATAAGGGGCAATGGTTAAAGCAGGATACTGGCATGGTGGAAGCAAGAATGTTTGCAAGGAAAGGCACAGGGAATAGTATTGGTATAACCTAAATTTAGCTATATTCGTTTTCCTCGCCCGCCCCCCCTTCATGTCATAATTTATTTCACTTAGTCTGGCTTACTCCTTTTCTGCAATTTGCATTATGTTGCATAACACAAAGGGAAACAGTAAGATGGATATGTGCAAGATATATATCTTATTTGAAACTATCAGCATAACCAAGTTTGTAAATATTGTCCTGTTAACAAGTAGAAAATCCAGTATTTGTTTACTCTGCTGTCCTACCTAATATAAAAGACTAGAATTCAAATTAATTGTCAGTGACCCTGGGGGATTGCTTTTCTTTTAAAAATCCATGACATAGTTTTATGTTCCCAGACTTGGACGATTGCTTGACATTATTCCTTCTCAGCCATTTTAAAGACAGACAGCATACGCACACGCAGTTACTCGACAGAATGCTTCCCTGTCCTGAATTCTAATGTCTTTCTAGTTTCATTCTTTGAGCCAACAATGGGGATACTGTTTAAACTCTCAAAAGATAAATCATTTGTGGGTGAATGAATTTTGATGTTCTATTCCTTTCCATTCAAAAGAAATTACCAAGAGGAGAGAAGTAAAGATGGAACAAGGATGCATGAGTGGCAAAAAATTATTAGCAAATACAGTAGCTTCCACCAACCCAGTGAATTCATGGATGCTTGAATACATTCCTTTGGTAAAAGGACATCAAGGACTTATTAAATTTGTTTACAAAATGTGATGCATCTCTTATTAAGTAAAGTAAGATTGCAGAAAGCTATATTTCTTTCCCATTTGTGAATTACAAGTGAAATCTTTGAGGAGCTAGCTGAAAGGTAGCTGAATATTCTGTACTTTGCCAGAGTTTCCCTTGATCTATGTAATCCATTTCTCCCACAGAGATTTTACAAAAATATAAAATGAATTATCTCCATCTTGAGTGCAAAGCAGAAACACTGCATTTCTTGCTGTAAATTCACAGAACTTAGTGTTCCAAGAACACAAATTTATCATCCGGCGATAGGAGCAATGATTTGTAGTGACTCTAGGCCCCTGCCAGAGGCCCCAGACGAACACCTTGATGATGATCATCCATGCTGATGATACCCAATTATACATCTCCATCCCGGGTAAAGTAAGTGATGCGGTGACTGCCCTGTCTCGGTGCCTGGGGGCTGTGGGGGTCTGGATGGGGAACAACAGGCTTTGGCTGAACCCTGGTAAGATGGAGTGGCTGTGGGTTAATGGCTCTTCTGTATCCAGGAAATTGTCATCTTTAGTTCTAGATGGGGTTGCACTGCTCCAGACAGACCCGGTGCGGAATCTGGGGGTCCTCCTGGACTCACGACTCCTGCTCGAAGAGCAGGTGGCAGTCGTGGCCAGAAGGGCCTGTGCACAACGTGTTGTGCGCCAGCTAGGCCCTTTCATGGATCAAGAAGCCTCCAAACAGTCACTCATGCCCTGATCATCTCCCATATAGACTACTGCAATGCGCTCTACATGACTACCCTTGAAGAGTATCTGGAAGCTCCACCTGGTCCAGAATGCGGCTGCGTGGGCAATATTTGGTGCCCCAAGATTGGCACATGTGACACCATTGCTACGCGAGCTGCACTGGGTGCCAGTTTGCTTCTGGGTCCAATTCAAGGTGTTGGTTATCACCTTTAAAGCCCTACATGGCATGACTCTAGGTTACCTAAGGGACCGTCTCATCCCCATGACATCGACCCGTCCCACCCGGTCAGGCAGAGAGGGCATGTTACGGACCCCGTCTGTAAAAGAATTTCACTTGGCGGGGTCCAGGAAGCGGGCCTTCTCTGCAGTGGCTCCCGCCCTCTGGAACATTCTGCCCCCAGAGGTGAGACAGGCCCCATCGCTCCTGACCTTCCAGAAGAACCTGAAGACGTGGCTCTGCCGTCTCTCCTGGGGCGGGGAGTATTTATTCTTGGGGATGGCTGGCACCTTAGAGCTCTCCTCACTGAATTAGATCTTCTAAGGCCCCTTGGATTTTTTATTTATTTTTATATTTATATTTGGTAATTTTGTATTGATATTTTAGATGCTATTTATGCTTATTGTTTTAATGTGCTTGTGTTGTAAACTGCCCAGAGTCCCGCTTTTTGGGGGAGATGGGCAGTGGCAAAATTCAATAAATAAATAAATAAATAAATCCACATAACCTCTATATTTGCATCAAGCTAAAATATCATTTGAGATCTGTGCACTGGCCAGTGAAATGGGAAGTTTTGGATATTAAGAAGCTTCCTTGCAATCCAAGGGCATACTGTACCTCTTTAACCTGGAATTCAAGAGATTTTATCTTCATATGAATGAGTTAGATGCATGCTCACACATGCATCCCAGTTGCTCCACCTTATTCTCTCACAGCAATGAGATGGATTAACAACAGAAGCAGCTGTTTTGTTTAGCATGTCCTATGAAAAGGGGATCTACTGAAAACAAGCTACAGACACGGTCTAATATTCATGATGCTGTATTGTGCAGGATTCGGGTTGGCATGCTTACTGTCTCTAGGGAACTCCCAAACTCCCCTGCCAGTGATTACAATCAGAAGTGCTTCCCTACTGTTATCTGCTGGTAGAAATGGGGCAGTACATTCTCCCTTATTTAAGGTTTCCTGTTATTAAATAGGAACAATTCAATCACTTAATTTTCACTGTACAAAGGGAAGACATTAAAATGTTACAGTTGGGTCCCAGATTGTTCTTTTTTTCACAAGGCATCACAAAGCAGCTTTTTCTAGATTTACAATTCCTGGCTCATGAAAAAAAGCCAATTCACACAATTTATGGAATACAGTACATGAGTTTTTTCGCACTGAAGATGTTGCCTAGCCTGGCAAGGAAACATCTGCAAGAAAACAACAAGGCTCAGAGAGCACCAAGGACTCCACAATACATAATTCCTGCAGTATTTAGCAACCCCAACGGTAGGAAAGAGCAGGAAAAAACAGGTAGAATTTTTACCAGTTGTATCATAAAAGCCATCCATTGACAATAAAGCTTTCTTCTAAAAGGTGGGAAGATTTCTGATAGATTTCTGATAGATTTCTGATAGATTTCTGATAGATAGATAGATAGATAGATAGATAGATAGATAGATAGATAGATAGATAGATAGATATAGATTTCAGATAGATAGATAGATAGATAGATAGATAGATAGATAGATAGATAGATAGATAGATAGATAGAGCGAGCGAGCACAAACATCTCTCTCTCTCATATAACAGGCCACAATGACAATGCATACACAACTATTTCAGGACACATCACAAAATCTGATACAAGTGCTAAGTTATGGCATTTGGGCAATGATGTCATCACACATGTTCTTATTTGCTCCCCCTTAACAGTGCCCACATTCATATACTGCTTAGCCTACCCTAACGTATATAATCATTTCTGAAAATATTGTACTTTCTTGGTGGGGCGTTGTAGTATTTTGGTTTGTGCAGGACTCTTTGTAGAGTTTTTGTGGGTTTGTGGGCTGCAATGATGCCTAGTGGCTGGAGTAATACTCTGGCATGTTCTGCTATGTTTCATATGTATGGGATCATAGTTGTGGTGATCCCCACTTCTGACCATTGCAGTCCATTCCCACTGTAATAGGGACATGTAGAGGGAAGCTATACAGAGCTGCAGAAATTTCCCTTCTGCATGTCCCTATGGCACTATAAATGGACTGTCTTCAGATCCATAATGCACATATCCACTAAAATTAAAAGGGAATCACATTTGACTCTCAGAAATCCCAAACTCTCTGCTTGCAGAATCGGAAACTCTTAACAGCTCCTCATACTGTAGGTCATCATGATATTTCTACATTCTTACCTGTCAAATACCCTGATTATGCCGATTTTCTGGGGAAAGAAGATGCGTGAACCTTGCCTCTAATTCCATGACAGTACTAAAACTCTGGCTCTAGAAGTTCAGATCCTTGTAACGCACCAATATCCCATGACAGAAAATGAACTAACTTCTCTAAAATAATTTCTGGATGATAACTTGCAAAAAGGATTTATTCACCCCCTGTCATCCTTGGTGAATGCCTCACATATTTTCTCAAAAAGTGTAATTTCCTACACATTGTTTATCATTTTGTACTTCTAAACTCTGTAACTATTAAAGATCATTATCTCCTCCCTCACTTCCAAACTCAGAGAAACATATAAACTGATCCACATACAGTAAAAGACAGCCTTGCCTTTCAGTACATTATGGTAAGTCTGAATACAGAGAACTGCTATTTATCTTCCAGCCTATTAGTACTCGTGAGGTTTATGAATATTTTTATGACATGATAGACAAGAGTTTGATAGTTTATTTGGATGACCCGTTAATTAATTCTGATGATCCAACTGTTCAATACTGAGCAGGTTTGAGCTGTTTGTGACCAACTCCATCAATACAACTTCTATTCTAAGGAAGAAAAATGTTCCTTGTCTTGTCTTGGATTATATGCGTGACTGCATTTCTCCTAGGGACACCAAGACATATCATGCAAAAGTCAGCTTTATTCTCTCCTAGCACTACTCCCCAGAATGTCAAGCAGGTTTAGCTTTGGGGGGATTTGCTAATTTTTACTAACCATTCTAACGTACTCTACAGCTCATACAAAAATTCTGATGTGGCATTCTAGGAAAAGGTCCCCATTTAAGTGGGATTCTGACATTCAACAGATTTTTCTCTTACTCAAACAGTCTTTTATCACTCCAGCACCATCCATATCCTACCCCACCCCACTTCTCCAGAAAGCTACAGAGTTTGGAAAAACAATTTTGACTTGCATCTTTCATTCCAGATAGCTAACACCATTAGAATCTACTTTTTTTTTTTAACATGGAACTCTTAAAAACCAAAGAAGCCTTTCAACATTGGTACTATCAGTTGGAAAGAGTTTTACACCCTGTTGAAGTCCAAACAAACAACAACAACAACAATTCTTTATTACAGTCATAGACCAGCATTTGTCCAAACAAACCATAAGAACCTGGAACATTTACAAACTTTGTACCATCTCACACATTGCCAAATTAGAGGAATACATTTTTTCTCCCAACTTGTGCATCACCTGCCTACCTACCTACCTACCTACCTACCTACCTTTCATTCATTCATTCATTCATTTCTATGACCGCCCATCTCCCCCTCAAGGAGGGACTCTCCTAGCTCACAGAACAAGCAGGTTGACAATTTGTGCAAGTTTGAATACTTTGTTCCCTCTGATCACCCTCCAGCCTCCATACTGCAACCCGAGAACGTTGCTCCCCTACCATTGCTGGCATCACTCTCTATCAGACCTGTCCTCTCATCTGATTTTGGATAGACATTCAAGTCACAGCCTGATTTTGGAGTCCTTTTTTCAATTCTTGAATGTTGAAATCCTTTTTTCTTCGACCCATCATCCCCAATGCAATGGGAAAACAGAGGTAACAAATACTACTTTGGGTCAACAACTTCATTGCTACATAAACTATTAGTAAAACAACTGGCCTGATCTTTTTCTCATGGTGGAGTTTGCATGTAATAAATCAGTTCATTTTTCTACTTACATGTCTTCATTTCAGCCCTCAGATAGCCCTCAGACAGCCATCACCTATTACCCAGTGCTGTCCAGTGTCCAATGTACTGGATATCTATTTTCAGCAGGAATTCCAAGCAGCTCAGCAACTTCTCAAAACAGATGCACATTATCAAGGCTTCTACAAGTGAGGTACTATCTGCCATCATGAGAAAAGCCCATGTTAACCAAACCATATTTGACTCTCTACCATATTCCTCCATCCACACACCCATCTAAAAAACTAGATACCAAATTTATTGGACTATCCCCTGTATTTGCACAGATCAACCCACTCATGTATCTCCTACAACTTCCAACTACAATGAAAATACATCCAGTTTTCTACTGCACCTTCCTGGTCCTTAAAAAAGCCCTTGCTCCTCTATCCTACCCTTTCTACTCATGGGGGGGGGGAGATTTCAAAGTGGGATGTATTTGGGATTTCCAGTGCAATGAGTATCTGATTCAATGGAAGGGATATCTAACACAGAAGTAACAGAGGAGAGACATGCACTCTGCTTTCTCAAACAATTCCATCTGGAATACCCAGACAAACCCAAGACTTCTTACTAGCTTTGTGGATTAACAGTATTTACCTTTAAGGAGAATTGTTTAGCAGCTGCCATTGATATGCCTAATTTATGCTATATAGGTAGTCCTCATTTAGCAACCTCAGTTGGTTCCAGTGAAATGGTCACTAAACAAACTATGTGACTGAGAGAGAAAGAGAGAGGGACGTGCTGCAAAGATCACTGGTTGCTGCCATCTCATTTAAATAAAGTTCTTTCATGCAGCATGCCAGTATCACACTCACTCTGGTGTGCATTGTTGTCAGGCGCAGAAGTGTAGGCATAAGTGCGTGCATTGGTTGGAAAAAATTTTTTTACAACGGTTTACTACCTTTTATTACCGTCGTATTTGCAAAACGTTGCTATCCAAGGCAGTTGCTAAACGAGGACTACCTGTATATAGTCTGTAGCTTGAATCATGTCAACTGGATTTCTATTTTCTCAGTGGAAACATTTCGTTCCTTATCCAAGAAGCTTCTTCAGTCTGAGCAAAGTTTGTAGGGGAATCCTTAAATATGTTTCTAGGTGGCTGTGTGAGCTTGCATCTGGGGCTAGGTCATGGTTATTTGAGATGTTTATTTCTAAGTCCCTTTATCATCCAAAGGAGGATCGTTAAGATTACCTTGCTGTTGCTGAGATTGCGAAATGGTCTTAATCTTCCTAGGCACAGAAGACAAAGCAGGAAGGAAAATAGGGGAAAGATTGTGCCTGAGGCCCCCACCTCTATTCAAAGAAGGATTTTCCAAGTTGGCATAAATGGATTCCTTGACCCCTCTTTCAAACCACTTATCTTCCCTGTCTAAAATGTGAACATTAATGTCCTCAAATGAGTGTCCTTTTTCCTTTAGATGAAGGTAAACTGCTGACTCTGGTCCTGTGGTGTTGCTCCTCCTGTGTTGGGCCATCCTCCTGTACAAAGGTTGTTTGGTTTCTCCAATGTAGAGCTCAGAGCATTCCTCACTGCACTGGATTGCATACACTACATTGCTTTTTTTGTGTTTTGGAGTTTGATCTTTGGGGTGTACAAGCCTCTGTCTCAGTGTGTTGGTGGGTTTGAAATATACAGGTATGTGGTGTTTGCCAAATGTCCTTTTTATCTTTTCAGACACGCCAGCCATGTAAGGAATGACCAGGTTCTTCCGTTTACTCTGAGTCTCAGCCCTGTCTGTCACTGTTTTAGGTCTGGTAGACTTAGATTTAGTGAAGGCCCAATTTGGATATCCACAGGCCTTCAGAGCTGTTCTCAGGTGCTGATTTTCATTCTTTTTGGAATCCATGGAGGTGGGGATGGTTTCTGCTCTGTGTGACAATGTCCTGATGACTCCTAGTTTGTGCTGTAGTGGATGGTGGGAGTCAAACATCAGATATTGATCTGATTCTTCCAAATTATGGATGTGGTGTTCTGAGTGTCCAACCAGAGGTGCTAGTATGGTAGAGAGGTGTTTGGCAATGTTGTATGTTACCGAATTAATGTTGCTGACTATGGGTCGAAGGGGTGTTCCTTCCTTGTGGATCTTAGGGAGTCCGTAGATGCAGGATCTACCACCGTCTGTATCCTGGAGAAGCCATCCCCTGCATCTACAGATTTTTGATTTTTGATTTTTAAAAATGCTATGTATATTGACCACATCCCTTGTTGTATGGGCTTACTGTTGTTCTATGTGAACCAGTTGCTGTGTGTACTTGGCTGTCTTTCTGTGAATAAAAAGACTGCCTGCCATCTGAAGTGACTTGGCTATGGACCTAAAACCTAAGGTAGAGCCACAGGGTGGTATTGTATTGGCAAATGCTACATGGTGTCAGAAGGGACTGAAATATAAATGGTCTCATTTCCAACCTCTATGAAATGTTGTGAAGAACTGGTGTAAATGGCTTCAGGCATTTTAATTGTATCTGATTTAATGAGTCTGACCAGAAAGTGCAGCTTCAGTGTGTTCTGTTTTTGCATTTTGCTGGCAAGGAAGCATAGGAGATTTACAGTACATTTTGGTTTGTACAGGAAACAGATACACAAAAACTGCAAATAATAGAAAAGTTTGCTGCGTATTTTGTCCCTGAAAAGAACACTCTTTTGAGAGATGTGCTTTTTTACCAAAACTCAAGGAGTAGAAGAGTGTTGACTTATATGTACAAGGTTAAAAAGTCTCCTTCAAACATGTGAATTCAGAGAACTTTCTCAGTTGCATATAAAGGACAGGATCCTCTATGGTGTACATTCAGCCACCATAAAATTGAGATTGTTGAGAGCATGTGACTTCACTCTGGATAAAGGAGTGGATATAGCCAGAGCAGAAGAAACCTCAGTCTGTCAAATGCACATTTTGTGTGCCTCCATGAGTAAGATATGTGCTTTGCAAGTTAACTCAACTTTGGAGCAGACACCTTATGGGCAAGCCTCTAGGTTGCAGAAACCAGTGGAAGTTCTAAGTTTCCAGTAGGAGTGACAGTAGTAAGTTTACATGCAGGCATTGTAGAAAAGCTTACTCCCTAAGAAATTCCCCAGCGTTTGGCACTATGTGTTACAAATGCTGTGGCAAAAATTGTTTTGCAAAAAATGTGTGCAACAAAGCAGGTCTCAGTTGGCAGACAAAAAGAGATGAATATGCTGTTTGTGTGGGCGTTACTTTTAAAACATCAGGCACATCAAGTAAATGGAAACAGTCCGTGGCATGCTACTATAGCTGTGACGGAAGTACAAGTGCTAATTAAGTTAGATGCAGGAGCTGAAGCTAATGTTCTTCCTCAGCCGTTAGCAAAATCACTACCAGGTTCATCAAGTGAACCTGGTAGCATTTGGCAGAGCATGTATTAAACTAGAAAGTGTGGTTACAGCACACTGCGAAGTAGTTATGCAAGAAGCTGATTTGGATTTTTATTTCATTAGAACAGGAGGTGTAACTTGGTTGGGTAGTGCAGCATGCACAACTTTAAATCTAGTTCAAAGAATGAGTGATCATACCATGCCTCTGCTGTAGCAGCAAATGGGGTATACCATTAAATGAAAGGGTTGTTTATAGTTTACATCTTACTGATTCAGTACCAGAACATCAGTTAAAGTGACTGCAGCAATGTACTAATGATAACCCAGCTTTGCAAATCTTTAAAAGTTACCATCTTACAGCTGGCCTAGATAGAGGAATTCAGTTAAACCTGAGCTTTGACCATATTGATGTGTGATATATTTTGGAAAAATAATAAATAAATATTGGCTGCTTAAAGATCAGTTGTGTATCAATAATGAGCTAGTGTTTATGGGGTCCAAGATATTAGTCCCTTGAGATACCAGGAAGGAAATGTTGCAGTTTCTCCACCTGGAACATTAAGGAATTCAATAGTCAAAGGCACATATCAGATCTGTTATGTACTAGCCAGACATGAACAAGCAGATTGAGCAATTCATAGCAAGACTCCACAGTATCAGGTGCTTTAGCACAGCAATGTGAGAGAACCTATGCTTCCTCATGAGGTTCCTGAGTTACACTGGATGGAAGTAGCTGCAGATATCCTTGAGATAAGAGAATGTTTCCTTTTACTTGCAATTGTTTATTATTCTAAGTACCCAGAAATACTGAACTTGGATGGTAAGTCTGCTGTGACGGTTGCTAAGTTAAAATATTTGTGCAGCATAGGGTTCCAATTGACCTTGCTTGTGACCATGTCTCTTCTGCAAGTCAAGCAAGGTAGAAATCAATACACAAGTGGGGCATAAATGTCATCCATTCCAGCTTTACTTATCCAGTCCAAGAGAATGGTTCAAACAGTGAAACTGATTCTGAAAAAAGGTCTTCTAGATGGCACTGATCCACACCATGCATTACTTGACAAAAACGTCATTCTGCTCCCTCACCGCAGCTAATGGGAAGGTTGTTGAGAACTTCCCCCCACAGCAACTTGTCTGGCTCCTGAAATTCTAAAGGGAGTACATTCTTGTTTAGTCTTGCTGCAACACTGCTAAAAGCAGCAATATGACAAAGGTACAATTTCTATCTCACCAATAAAGGTGGATGAATCCAGATGGACAATAGATACAGTAAGATTCCAGTTACTATGCTTTAAAAGAGAAAGGAGACCCGGTTTTATGTAGTGGAGACTCAACAAGGCAGGAGAGATTGAAGTAATCAAGGAGATCTTTAGGCAAGACAGTATGACAGCAACTTGGATTACAAAGGCCGTTGCATCTCCCAAAATCAGCACAGATTGCCTAGAGGATCTGGACCAAGACACACTGCATGCAGAAAATTCACCTTGAGTGCAGACAGCTCATCTAGCTGCTATACTGACACAAAGTGGGTGACTAGTGAAGCCACCTGTTCCAGGAATGTGAAAAGGGTAGCGTAATAATAAATAAAGAGAATGTAGTCTCATATATATTTTAAAATTCAACACAAAAAGGTAAATTAGTCCTACTGATGTACTTCCCCGAAAGGGATGATATGGCAAAAGGATATTATGCCTTTAAGGAGAGTTGTTAGTCAGTAGATGCCTGTTAGACAGTTGTCCTTAATAAGCCTACTTTATGTTATATATATTGACTGCATCCCTTTCTCTGTGGGCTTACTGTTATTTTATTGGTACCAGTTGCTGTGTATGCTTGGCTGTCTTCCTGTGAATAAAAAGACTTGTTTACCATATAAAGTGACTTGACAGTTGGTGGTGGGTGAGTTATTACTAAAAAGGAACTAGAAACACACATACACTACTCAAAACCATCAGACAGACATTTGGATGGGGGAGGGTTAACAGGAGAAGCTGTCATGGAGATGAACATCCTTCTCCTGCTGACCATTAAACCTCAGGATGGGATGAACTCTCTCCTACTTCTCTCCAAATCTGGGGGATGAGTGAACTGGAAAGTTCTATTGGATCTGAGAGACCCAGGTGTAGAGAATAAAGGAGATGACTTCGACAGAGATATGCAGGTGCTATTGCCTAGACCAGGGGTTGGCAAACTTTTTTTGCCGGGAGCCATTTTGACATGCTCGTGCACATTTTGAAGTGCTCGAGAGCCAGGGGGCGGGGTTTGCGGGCGGGGGCCAATCGCGTGGAAGGGGGCGGGGTTTCGGGTGGGAGCCAATCGCATGGAAAGGGGCGGGTTTTGCAGGCAGGAGCCAATCGCGTGGAAGGGGGTGGGGTTTGCAGGCGGGAGCCAATCGCGTAGAAGGGGGCGGGGGCTCACGGAGGGAGGGGGTGCAGCCAGCGGCTCCGCGCAGCGAGGGGCTCCGCGAACCCGCCCCGGCCGCCCCACCGGGAGTGGCGGAGAAACAGCTGCCACCCTCCGCTCCCCAGAATATCGTGGGGCAAAGGGAAACCTGCCTGGAGGGGTCATCAGGAGCACAGGATCCGGCCCCGGCCCAGCCCGGCCCGCAGCTTCGGCGCCCTCCCCTCACCATCGCGAAAGTCCCAGGCGACGGCGGGGGCATGTTCGACCTGCTCGTGCAGCACGGAGCGGCCGACCCCGGAGACTCCGCGGCCCCCCGGCTGCAGCTCTTCCACCGCCTCTCCTCCTCTCTGGCAGCCGGGGGGCCGTGGAGTCTCTGGCGGCGGCTGCCCCGTGCTGCACGAGCAGGTTGAACATGTCCCCGCCGTCGCCTGGGACTTTCGCGATGGCGAGGGGAGGGCGCCGAAGCTGCGGGCCGGGCTGGGCTGGGGCCGGATCCTGTGCTCCTGATGACCCCTCCGGGCAGGTTTCCCTTTGTCGTGGGGCAAACCTTCACCCTGCACCGCCCTGCCGCTCGCGTCCCGGGCGGGCGAGGCATGGAGAGAAGGGGAGACGGAGGGGCTCCCTCTCCAGCCTCTGTGCCCCTTCAGGCCCGTCTCTGCGAGGCCCGGCGCGGCAGGGAGGCGCTGCTGGCCTACCCGGAGGGCCTCCCACGGCCGCTTCTCCAAGGCGGGTTGCAGAGCGCGCGCTGCGCCCACGGGAACGCCTGGTCCCTCCAGCTCTGCCAGCAGCGCCGCCCTCCCCATCCTGCCGCCCGGCAAACCTCCGCCGGCTCCGTCCCCCCTCCGCCACCGCCCCAGCCAGGCCCCCTGTGCCGCCCTGCCACTGGCGACCCAGGAGGCGGCGCAGGAGCGGCTGCAGGGGCAACGTGTGTGCGTGAGAGTCAGCTCCGGGGGTTGCGGGGAGGGGGAGGCTGTGTTTCCCCCCTTTGGGTTGCAAACGGCCTTGCGTGCGGGCCTGATCAAAGCAAAAACGCTTTTTTTTTTGGAAACGCGGCGCAGGAGCGGCTGCAGGGGCAACGTGTGTGCGTGAGAGTCAGCTCCGGGGGTTGCGGGGAGGGGGAGGCTGTGTTTCCCCCCTTTGGGTTGCAAACGGCCTTGCATGTGGGCCTGATCAAAGCAAAAACGCTTTTTTTTTTTGAAACGCGGCGCAGGAGCGGCTGCAGGGGCAACGTGTGTGCGTGAGAGTCAGCTCCGGGGGTTGCGGGGAGGGGGAGGCTGTGTTTCCCCCCTTTGGGTTGCAAACGGCTTTACATGCGGGCCTGATCAAAGCCAAAACGCTTTTTTTTTTGAAACGCGGCGCAGGAGCGGCTGCAGGGGCAACGTGTGTGCGTGAGAGTCAGCTCCGGGGGTTGCGGGGAGGGGGAGGCTGTGTTTCCCCGCTTACGCGACCCAGGAGGCAGCGCAGGAGCGGCTGCAGGGGCAACGTGTGTGCGTGTCAGCTCCGGGGGTTGCGGGGAGGGGGAGGCTGTGTTTCCCCCCTTTGGGTTGCAAACAGCCTTGCATGCGGGCCTGATCAAAGCCAAAACGCTTTTTTTTTTTTAAACGCGACCCAGGAGGCGGCGCAGGAGCGGCTGCAGGGGCAACGTGTGTGCGTGAGAGTCAGCTCCGGGGGTTGCGGGGAGGGGGAGGCTGTGTTTCCCCCCTTTGGGTTGCAAACGGCCTTGCATGCGGGCCTGATCCATGTTGCTGCCATCATTTTAAAAAACAAATGGCACTTGTGGGGGGGGGGGAAGGCATCTTGTATTAATTTTAGGGGGGGAAAGAAGGCAAAGGCGAGAGAGCAATAGGCGCATGGAAGTTTTGAAGAGAGAGTGACCAATTCTTGAACGCGAAAGGTACACGTTGGAAGATGGAGATCCACAGGGGTGGTTGTCAAGACAGGAATTCAGACCTAGAAATCCTATGTTGGGCTCGGGGCCAGCGAGGAGGAGGGAGAAGGAAGAGGAGACAGAAGGGGAAACGGAGAAGGAATTTTTAGGAAAAGGGAAAAGAGAGAAATGCGGCCCAGGACGCGGCGCGCGTGAGAGTCAGCTCCGGGGGTTGCGGGGAGGGGGAGGCTGTGTTTCCCCCCTTTGGGTTGCAAACGGCCTTGCATGTAAAGCCGTTTGCAACCCAAAGGGGGGAAACACAGCCTCCCCCTCCCCGCAACCCCCGGAGCTGACTCTCACGCACACACATTGCCCCTGCAGCCGCTCCTGCGCCGCATTTTAAAAAAAAAGCGTTTTTGCTTTGATCAGGCCCGCATGCATGAACAGGAGGTCGCAGTGCTGGATACCCCCACCTACTGTCTCCACTCTGGATAATATGGAGATTCCCCCCTCCCTTTCCCTGGGCTGGAATGGAGGAAATGGAAATTCCTCTTTTTCCCAATTCCTCTGGATGAGGGAAGGGGGGAACAATTTTTCTTCAGCATCACATTGATGCATAGGTAGAAACAGCAGAAGAATTCAGATCTTTCCAAGGCTGCATGTTCAGGGGGAAGAGAAGGAAGAAAAGCTCACCCATGAATAAGAGAGTGGCAAAGGAGGACTTGAAGGGGCAAAGTGGCATAACAGCTAGTTCTGATAAAGTCAAAAGCAAACACCTGAAACCTAATGAGTCTTTTATAGGAATAGTGACAGGTGGCAACTCCTACTCAAACTCAGGAGGCCTTAAGTCCCCATTGCATGCATGGGGAGCAGAAAGGGGCCTAAGAATGAAACCATGAATTCCCTATAAACAGTGCTTGAATTTTATATTTTGGAGTTCCTGGAATTCTTTCTTTAAAGGCTTTCCTAGTTCTTGCAATAAACTTACTTTGTTCTGAATCACTGCCTATGCAACTTCCGATTCTAGCATCAGCCAGGAGAAACCTGACAAAACCTTTGCCACAGACATGTTCATGCAAAATCTGCCCTAGCAAAAAGCAATTGATTTAATTCATGTTAGCACTCTGTAATTCCTCACAGAATCTGGAGACTGCAAGTAGCAAATACAAGCAATATTACCTAATATTCTACTTAATTTTTCTTCATGAGATGTTCTTCCCTTTTTTCTCTGTGCACAATATTTTTTTCATTTTGTCTTTTAATATATATTTCACATTTTCCACTCAATAATTCAAGAAGATGCTGAAGCCTCATTGGTATTAATCTATTTTTGAAGCTTGACAGCCATTTGCTTTTTTAAAAACTGTCATTTAACCAGGAAGGATCTAAAGAATTTCAGTTACAACAAAACCTCAGCTAGTGATCAGATATTACAATTATGTTTATACAATAAACTGTTACAATCTGAAGCACAAGATTAAAAATATCCCAAACTGGAGCAATTTTGATGTACAGAAGAAAGGTGTACTCTCTTTCAGCTGAGTGTAATAGATATCACAAATCAACTAAACCCGTCTCATGCATATAAGCCCTTAATACAGTCATTTTTGGTTTCCACCACCCAGTATCTTTCACACATTTAGCCAACTCATCATTTATGAACAAATTAACAAGTACTGAGCCCAAAACTGACTGTTGAATGATAACTTCTTACTTCTCTCCACTGTCAAAATTTTGTGCTTTATGTGTTTCAAGTTCTTTCTGTGTTTTAAGTTAGCAAGTCATAACAAGACAGGTCCTCTTATCTCATATTTGCTATATTTAATCAAGGGTTTTTGATGAGGAACTTCGTTAAAGGATTTTTGAAAATCCAAGCATACAATGTTGACAGGGTCACCTCCATCCATGTGCCTGTTGACACTCTCAAAAAATTGTAGATTGGTGAAGCAAGATTTATCATTCCAGAATCCCATGTTCGTTTTCTTGCAGCAAGCTTTGTTCCTCTATATCAGGGCTTTCCAAAGTTTTCCCGCGGCGACACACCAATCGCCGTTGGTGTGTCGCCACGGGAAAACCCGGAAGTGCCGCCGTTGCGGCAGCGCACAAAAACCCGGAAGCGCTGCTGCCGCTTTCAAGTTTTTACGCGCCGCCGTTGGTGTGTCGCCACGGGAAAACCCGGAAGCGCTGATGATGATCAGCGCTTCCGGGTTGTGTGGTGACACACCAGACTGTGTGTGGCGACACACCTTTGTGTCGCGACACACAGTTTGGAAAGCTCTGCTCTATATGCTTAGCTGTTTTTTCCTTTCATTACCATTAACACCAATTTGCCAAGGGCAGACATTAAGCTGACTGGCCTCTAATTTCCCAGATCTCCTGGGTCAATTTTTATGAATGTGGAATTGGAATTTAATGGCAGGGAAAAAATAGTAATAAAAATAGCACAGGTTATAATGTGCTCCTAAAGTGAGCACATACATATAAAATATATCAAGATTCTTTTCCCCATCACTTTTCTGGAATTAAGATATACAGCACACGTCTGCTCACATTTGTCTCTTCAAGCAAGCTTCGCTCAAGGACAAGATGAACAAATGCATGTATAAAAAGAGGAAACTCTTATCTAAGGACAACAATGTTTTGTACATTTGTATAGCTTGAACCTCCAAGGCAGACATTAAATAGAAAGAAAGTTTAGAGCACAGCTTTCCAAACTGTGTGTCGCGACACTTTAGTGTGTCGCAACACAGTTTGGTGTGTCGCCACACAACCTGGAAGCAGCGGTGGGGGTGTGCACGGCGGCAGCGACGGCGCACCATAAGTGCTTCCGCATTTTAGCGGAGGCCGCTGCCGCCGTGCCCACCGCCGCTGCCCCCCCCACGCCGCTGCTGTGCACACCCCCGCCCCTATGCGCGCCGCCGCTGCCGCTGTTGGTGTGTCGCCAACGGCGGCAGTTTGGAAAGCACTGGTTTAGAGAATTATTTTATCCATCTTTTATCCATCGTGGCCACCACTGCTGAAATGGGAAAGGATAAACTGATTCTGCACTGAAGGAAAAATTTTAGAACTCCGTTATCACTACTAAACTCACCAAAATACAATTCTGGAACAAATAAAACTTCAAAGGTTCTTCTGCAATTTTTTATTCTCTAAAAGCACTATTTACCAGGATATTCAAGACAATAGGAGCCCATTTCCTGGAAACTATGTTTCAGATTAATGCATTTGATTTGATTATGGAGAGAGAAACCAACTCCACAAACCTGTATCAATATTTCCATAAATAGGCTACAAGGATAAACTTTGCACAATACTAGAAAAAACACATAGTACCAACGATAACAGACTGGGAACTGAAACTTGGAGAATACGCAGCAATGGTGAAACTGTGTGCCCGTGTGTATACACACACAATCACATCACAAGTTTAACTACATTTAAGCGAGAATGGCTTCCATATATGTTACATATTATGCAGCAAGGTAAATACAAACATTTAGAGTATGGTTTTTAAAGCTTACACCAACAGGCACTGCAAATTGGTTCGAGTACAAAGAAGGGGGAAGTCGGAAATTAAACATTTACTTATATTATTTTTAGGGGTGTTTTTTTTATTTTTTTTAAACATTTATAAACAATATTATAATGGAGATTTTAGCACTAAACTTAAAAATTTGTACTTTTTGATATCATAAAAATAATATACTCTGCTTGGAATCTTTACTAATTGCACCACCTCAGTAATTACCTGTTTATTTAAATATAGTATCTTTTTCTGAAAATAAAACCATAAATACAGAGCTAATTTCTCCAAGTTAAGCATTAGAACAGCATTTCTCTTATCGCTCTGCCAATACCTTACCTCCACTTCAACTTTTATACTGTAAATCATTGTCATTTGCATTTTTACAATCACTTATATTAAGAGTGTGACCTCACTAAAGTGCCCAACATGAATCAACTGAGTTTTTAACGCATGTCTTTACCGCTAAAGCAAGTATTTTATTAGGTTTATTTGTTTGTAATTGTGCTGGCCTTAGGTTATAATGAAATTTGTTCTGATTTACTTTGGTCAGGATGCACAAGCTTTTTATTCTTAAAAAGCAATTATCACAGGAGAAAACAACGATATCCTGTAGTTTCCCAATCCTCCAAATTATAAGTTGTACATTCAAACACACATCCCAAATCTTAAAACAAAATTGAGGACTGATTTTTCACATACACAAGTGTATGTATATGTATGTGTTTATACACACACACACCAAACAATATATGCATGTTTTTCATTTATCAATTTCTAACATTAACCTAAGTCACTGAGGATACCTAAAATACTAGGGACATTTATCCTTGCCTTTTTAAAGAACTTTGAAATGCCATCTGTGGAGGCTGAGGCAGAAAGCAGTGGTTCTCAGCTCAGGGATGGCTGATATGTAAACATATAACCTCTTAGCTTCAAGGCCACTAAGCACCACAAAGAATATATCTTAATTTGAAGGGAACAGAAGCAGCAGCTATAAAACTCATTCATATCTTCTCACTGTCAGTAGGCAATTTATTTATTTGTTTGTTTATTTATTTATTGCTCAAATTTATATAGCCACCCATCTTACAGAAAGCAACTCTGGGCGGCTTACAGCAATTGTTGGGCATAGCTTCATTTATTTTTACAATCAAGACTCTAAGCTGTGTCTGTGATCTTCTGCCAGGTCTCACAGGCAAACTAAGGTAAAGGTAAAGGTTCCCCCCGCACATTTGTGCAGTCGTGTCCGACTCTAGGGGCCGGTGCTCATCTCCGTTTGGTAGCCGAAGAGCCAGCGTTGTCCGAAGACACTTCCGTGGTCATGTGGCTGGCATGATGCATACGGAACGCTGTTACCTTCCCACCAAAGTGGTACCTATTCATCTACTTGCATTTGTATGAGGATTAGGTTTACATATTGGTGAAATCAAGATCCAGTTCGGCTGATATTTGATATATTGATTAATTCCCAGCACACACTTCATAGTGCTTGCTTTTCTTGCAGGCAGCAGCAGGATTACAACAACAGACCATGGACTTCAACATGAGATACTGGTGATGCAGTGGTGGTGAGTATTTTCAGACCAGCTCTCCAGTTTTTTTATTTTTAATAAAAAATTATTTTTCGAATTGCTAGGTTGGCAAGAGCTGGAGCTAGTGCGGGAGCTCACTCGGCACGCAGGGCTAGGGATTCGAACCTCCGAACTTGCGATCTTGCGATCGACAAGCCTGGCGTCTTACCCACTGAGCCCCCATGCCCCCACAGGCAAACTACCTGACACCATATCAGTCCATTACCACAACAAGAAACAGGGGAAAACTGTTGCCCACCCCCCAGCCCAAAGAAAATGGCTTCTAGCCCATCATATTGCAGCAAAAAGTCCATATAAGGCTTCCAGTCTTTTTAAAAAAGTCTTGTTTTTTCCCCGACCAAACTGGTCAGCTTTGCCATTTCCACAAGCTCTGTCAATTTTATAATCCAATCACCTTGAATTGCACTTTGAAGCTGATTGGCAGCCAATGCAGCTCACATGGGTGACACATGGGCACACCGAGAGGTGCCTATTATTGCTCGTGCTGCTGCATTTTGAACCAGCTATAGCTTCTGGGTAGTCTTCAAGGGCAGCCCCATGTAGAGTGCATTGCAATAATCCAATTGTCAGGTGTCCAGGGCATAAGTAACTGTCTGAAGGGCGATGTGATGGGATGTGAGGGTGACCTTGGAGAACAGAGGGAAGAGATGCTGCCTAGGGAACAATCAGATAAAAGGAAAGGAAGTCCACGAGAGGGTAACGATCTAAAGAAGAAATTTATGAAATTCCTGCCCTGACCACTCAGGCAGTAAATAGGGAGGGCGGGAGAATTGTACTTTCAGACTTGCAAGATTCTGTTAATGTAGCCGTACAATAAAGTAGAATTAGTTCATCTAGTCGTGTTTCCTGTCTGGTTTACCTGGAAGGGCTGACAACCACCCCATCCCACCTCCGCCAAAGCTCATAAGCAAGCATAGCCAAAGCTGTCACTGTACTCTACCCTGGCCTGAAGTCAGACTGAAACGGGTCCAGATAATCTGTTTCCTCCAAGGTCCTCTGTAGTGTTGCCCAACTATCTTTTCCAGAACCTTCCCCTAAAATGGAAGATTGGAAACTGGCTGATAATTATTCACTAGGGAAAGGTCCAGAGATGACCTCTTGAGGAGGGGGCGTACTCTCTCTCAAAGAGGTTTATACCAGGGCATGCACCCACTGTGGTCACCTTCCAGGCTGCTTTAATAACAAACAAGTGGCTGGACGAACAGGCAGAAGGATCTTGTCCACTTCGTTGGGCGTAACAAAATCAAACCCAGTCCAGATAACATCACAAGGCTGTGCCCTGGGCAACTCACTAGGATTTGCCCAGTTGGAGTCCAACCGAGAGAACCTAAGCGACTTCGTCTGCCAGACAGCATATTTCTTTCCACAGCCCTAGAGATGATCCTGTGGCCCAGCCCTCCCCCCCCAACAGGGAGCAGGTCACCCTAAACAGGGCCCCTGGGCAGCTATCTGGGCAGCTATCAGCAGACGCAATAAGGGCAGAGACATAGCGGCATTTCACTGCCCTTATCGCCACAATGTAGGCCTGAATATGGGCTCTTATTCCTGTTCGGTCAGATTCGCTTTGTCTTTCTCCCACAGTGCTCTAGGCGTCGCTTCTGGTGTTTCATCTCCCAGAGCTCTTGGAGAACCAAGGAACACCCCACGACTGGCGTACAGAGAGAGGCCACATAGGACAATCCAGTCACATGCCTATTCCAGGCTGTGTCCTGTTTCCGACTGCACTTTGACACCAGAAGGGTGGTTGAAGGATTATTCATTTTACAATATTGCGTAAAGAAATTAACAAGTCCCAACAAGGAAGATACAAGTACCACCACGTGGCAACAAGGCAGGGTTAATAACAGAACTACCAAAGGCAGCAAGGCAAGATTTGGCAAGGCTCCCACTGGACAGTCAGCAAGGCTTGGACACGGAGTTTTTCCAGAGCAACAAGGCAAGAGACAGGCACTAGGACCGTGCGGACACCAGCAACCTCCAGGGAATTCTAACAGGCAGCAGGCTCCTGAGCAGCAGCGGCGGCTGGATAGGCTAGGCAGACTTGGAAGCAGCGGCAGGCAGAGAAGGCACAGGAAGGTAAGATGCAGTGGCGGTTTGGGACGGCAAGGCAAGATCGGCAGCAGCGGTAGATGTGGAGGGCGCAAGAAGGTAGGATTCGGTCACAGGCTGGAAAGGCAAGGCAGGATCTGAAGCGGCAGTGGACGTGGAGGGCGCAGGAAGGTAGGCTTCGGTGGCAAGCTGGAAAGGCAAAAGACGAGGCTTGGGAGCAGATTCTAATGAACGGTTGTCCCCGACAACCCGTTCGTACCTTGGCCGTCTTTTTGTCTTGTTTTCTTCCCGCCGTTTTGGGATAGAAGGCTCGCTATCCGTTTTGCACCCTTTCCTGCCTTTCCTTCCACGGCATTGATAGGTGGTAGCGGCTCCACCCTTTGAACACCGCCAATCAGCTGTTCCTGGTTTTCCCGCTCTAGGTTACCTGCCGAATTGAGCTCTGTTGCAATTTCCCCACCATTGCTGCTGAGCTCCCACTCCTTCAACTCTGCATCAGGCTCCATTCTGACAGGCTGCAGCCAAGGCCTCAGCCAAACTGCCTGACAGGTCCTCGGGAAAAACCCTAAGCTCCCTCTGGAACCCAACCGGGTGTATTATATCCCTTATGAACCGGCGCTAGCAATTTCTTTCCAGCAATCATAATTAGTTTTCCTGCACATTGCAGAGATGACTAGATGATTCTTGTGGTACCTTCACAATCACTGTGTAGGTCCACAGTGTAAGTGAATCAATCTGCCTATGGCAAAGTTTGTCGTCTTGTTCAACATAAAAACATTCTAAGTAGTTTACAGAAATAAGGTTTTGTTAGAATTTGACAGATGTTTACAAGTAGAATGGCCAAACCTACTTAATATAAACAGATCCTACTTCATTCTACCTAATGCCAGCTCATGGGAAGACTATCCGATGTCAGCTGGCTCACAGAAATATTAATAAATTAATGTTAATACATAATCTAATTATATTTTTAACCACAGACCCTTGGTCAGTCCACTTTCTGACTCTTTCCCTCCTCGTGATTACAAAAGTCTTCCGGTAGCAGTCTTTCCCTATGTTCCATCCCTCGGCTGAACCAATGGGCCAACTGATATTTTACAACCAGTTATCACAAGAGTAACTTGATTACACAATTTCCAAAGCTGTCTTTACAAAATTGCAATAAGAACATATGCTATAATAGTAGCAATCTCTACCCAAATGGTAGAATATAATAGAATATTCAAGAATTTTGTGATTATGGGACTTCACTTTGTAAATGATATTCTGTAAGCTATAGAATCTGGTATGCTATATATGCAATTTTCCCTATTTTATATGTCATGGCTACTTTGCTTCAGGTGTAATTTCTAAATGTTTTGTTGAATACAGTTGTCACAAAAAGGATGCTTTTGCAAAATACAGTCCAGGACTTGATAAAACACCATACTTATATTCTACTGGGATGAACAATGCTGAGTCACTTCTGAAATTGCGTTTCACAGAATTAATGATCACGTCAGTAATGAAATTCACCCTCTCTTGGCATTCAGCAACAAGAAGCCAATAAACTGCCACTCCATTCCATTCCATAGGATATGCTGAACCTTACTCATTGAATGTAAGGGCCTTTATCATCAGTGGATGCCAAATGCAGGTAAGTACTTGTCTAATGTTGGTCTTACAACCTTCATGTGCTCCACCAACTGGGGACATGCTAGTCTGTGTTACCACTGGGTGCAGCCCATCCTTTGATATGTGGGATTGTTCAAGTCTGTCCACTGACCTTCGTATTTAAATAGCCGCAGCTGATTCCCTATCAATTGTGGCCAGAAAGTAAACCTGCATGCAATTTCAGACAGATTTAAAGAATTAGCTATTAACATCACAGGAAAATATTTTGTTTCTTGGCATGTAAATGATTGCAGGTCAAGTCAATCAATGATATCAAACCATTGTTTCCATATAGAGGCCTGCAAATGTCCCTCCCTGTCCCTGTTTCATATTTATCACTTGGTATAAAGCTGTCTGCCAGATGCTGCACCATGTAGCCTTTCTCCACTGGTCACCTTCCTTAGTGATTTTTACTTGGGTCCATAAGGATATTTAAACAAAGATCTAGGTTTATCATAATGGAGTACTGCTTTTTCATCAAAATCCACTAAGGCCCCCAGTTAGCCATTAAGTTGTTAATTATTATTATTTTAAGTTGTTAATGCCTGGAAGTCTCTAATTGACCCAAGGTACCTAAAGTACTGCGTAAGGCATAGCTTTCCAAAGTGTGTGTCGCGACACACTACTGTGTCGCCTGCAGTGTCTTCGTGTGTCACGCTAAAACCCGGAAGCGCTGATGGGGGGGAACCGGAAGAAGCAGCACCCCCGCCGATCAGCGCTGCTGTCACCGCTGCTGCGGCGCTGATAGGCAGGGGTGCCACTTCCCCCCATCAGCGTTTCCGGGTTTTAGTGTGACACATCAGGACACCACAGGCCACGCCGCTGTTGGTGTGTGTCACCAACGCGAAAAGTTTGGAAAGCTCTGGCATAAGGCCTCGGTGCCATAGGCACACAGTGCTGTGTCAAATCCCTCTAATGCCAAACAGGCAGCATCATACCGGGAACTGCAAACAGGCCAGATGGGAAACATACACGGTTGGGACTTTGGAAACTCTTTGCTTATATTGGCATCACTTAAATGCGTGATTATATTTAAATATACAATCATGGGCTCTTGCATCACTGGCTGACAGGTATCCCATCTGTTGCACCAGATGTGCACATCAGGGGCCCATGGATTGACTGTGCAACTGTCAAGAGAGGATTTATATAATTTGCAAAATGTGCTGCTTTTGTACTGAAGGCTTGCCCTATGGTTAATTAAGCTACCCAATGCAATCCATAGACAAATTGATAATACATTCAAGGATTCCTTGCTCCATAGTTTCAAGGGCACCCAATCTTTACCCTCTATTATTTTATTTCTCCTACAACAATGCCGTTCATAAATGTTACACACTTGTGACTATTTGCTATATGGGCTATAATGTTTTCAGGCTCTTTGCAATATAGAATGTCCCAGAAGCAGTCACTGAAATAAAAATCAGTCACTGCAATGTTATTATTTATAATATACTATCATCATTATTATCTCCTGCACATACATTGTTAAAACAAAACTGTAAAAAAAATCTGATTTACTGCCAAATTTTGATTGCCCTATTACTTCTGGGACACCTATGTATTTACGGAATCATTATATAAAAAGCAAGAATTGCAATGTCCAATAATACAGATTATGAGACTATCTTGATAAAACAGAACTGGATATGCTGTTACCCTGCTGCTGTAGGTGTGGCTTCCCAGATAAACAGTCCATAAGGTACATTTGCTACTTGCAATCCTGAAGGCATCCACAGAAACAGTACAAGATGCTGGGGCTGCTTTTAACTGTGTGGAGGACAAACCAAATGCTCCAAAAGGAGGTTTACTCTTTGATTTTACTTGCATGATTAATTAATTAATTAATAACATATGAATAGCCACCCATCTTAAAGCTAAACTCTGGGCAGCTTACAACCCAAAAATAAAACAATATATGCAACAATAAAAACAAAAGAAATAGTAAAACCAAAAGAAGAATTACTTGTAAAAACCCAGTAGATTTTCCCTGGTACAGGAGCGAATACCTCTCCTTTCTGGATTGGTTTATCTGTTTGCAGTGTCCAACTTTCAGGCTCCAATCCTGCTCATTTGTTTTGCAAATCTTGTAGAGGCAAGGATCTCTGCAGTAAAAGCCATCAAGTTTAAGTTTGAGGTCTAAAAGATCCCTGTAACTGTCTCCAAAATCTCCAACCTTATCACTCAGTTAAAAAATAGCAAGGTTGCCGGAGGTGTGTGGGTGTGATCAAATTCCTCCTGAACTTCTGAAACTAAATGCTGAATGGTAAGATTCCCATTTTAGCATCCTTATTTACACATGTTGTTTTTATATATTTTTAGATTCTATTTTAATTTATTTATTGTGAACCGCCCAGAGTTCCCCATGAGGGGAGATGGGCGGATATATATATATATATATACATGTATATATATATACATGTATATATATATACATATATATATATATGTATATATATATACATAGCTTTCCAAACTGTGTGTCGGGACACGTTAGTGTGTCGGCTGCAGTGTCTGGGTGTGTCGCGGCTGCTGCTGCCTCTGAGCCCTCCCAGGATTCCGCGCAGGTCCTAGTGCCTGCCTTGTGCCTGGCTGCCTCCAAACCTGCTGTGATTCTGCACAGGTCCAAGTGCCTGCCTTGTGCCTGGCTGCCTCCAAACCTGCTGTGATTCTGCACAGGTCCTAGTGCCTGCCTTGTGCCCTGCTGTAAGAGTGTGTCGTGAAATGATGCCCTGCTGTAAGAGAGTGTCGCGAAATGATGCATGTCTAAAAAGTGTGTCACCAACATGAAAAGTTTGGAAAGCTCTGCCCCAGTACATCCAGAGCATCAGAGCATTGGTATCCGTGTCCTCTGAATGTGAGCTGGCCCAGACACTAGTGGTGGAACAAGCTGGGGTTACACCAGGCCACTGCAGCAGTTAAACTATTCAGAACTAAGGTTTCACTTCACCTCATAGAACTAAGGTAACACTTTTGTTATATGGTGCACAATTTTACCCTTATAAAAATGCAAAGCCTTTAGAAGCAGTGCATTCCAAATTTATGAGAATCATTCTCCCTGCCACTTGATTGATTCCCAATGCCCTATTGTGAGTTGAATTAGGATTGCCTTCTATAGCCCAGTTGAGAATATAATGTTTAAAATACTGGCTGCAACTAAACTATGGAAGTGATTTACTGGCCCAATTTATTCTTATAAATTTAATTCCTCATGGAAAAACCATAACCAATGATTTCTCCCTCTATGACCTCTCAATTCAAGCACTAATAAATATGGGTCTGGAGAAAATCAGACAGTGTGTCCTTGATCTCAACTTACAAGCAGATAACCCTAAAATTCCTAATTTTGCTTCAGAAAGCTTTTATCAAAATATCTGCACAATTCCAAACTACCTCTCCAAGGTATTTTCCACCCCAAACAGAAGAGCTTTTCCATTAGCTAGGTTTAAGGCCCTACCCCTGAAACTGGTGGAGGGGGGCTCCATCACATCCTCTCTTACATTTGTCACTGCATATGCGCAAATGCAGCCAACAGCCCACATCCCGTTGCACTGCTCACCGTATCAGACTGGTCATGTGCATTACTGTATCCATTCCTTGCTATGCACATGGGCTGGACTAAATCAAAGAGCATATATTCCATAGAAATGTCTAAGAAGGTTGCTATTCTGCTCCATTGCAAGTACCATTAGAAGTCAATACAATTAAATTCACCCATTAAATTTGGACTGGCTGGCCACCATTCAATGAACTAAAATGGTGTTCCTCAATAATTACTGCTTATTACAGGTAGTCCTTGGGTTATGACCACTCGTTCAGCAACCACTCAAAATTACAACAGTGCTGAAAGAGGGGGACTTATGAACAGTCCTCAAACTTGCAGCCATTGCAGCGTCCCCGCGCTCACATGACTGCAATCCGGGCACTTGGCAACCAGCTCATAATTACAACGGTTGCAGTGTCCCATGGTCACAATTGCCATTTGCAAACTTCCCTGTCTGCTTCCCACAAGCAAAGTCAATGGGGAGGCTGGCAAGAATTTGCAAGTCACTCCCACAAGTCACTCCCGCTCCCGCCACTTTTTCTCCCAAGGAGCCTTCAGAAAGCATGGGGATCTCGTACTCCATAGTGCCTGCCCGTACTCTATAGTGCCCGCCCACAGCACCTGCCCACACTCCATAGTGTCCACCCACCCGCACTCAGTAGCACCCACCTGCCCGCCCATACTCCGTAGTGCCTGCCCATGGCACCGGCCCGCATTCCATAGCGCCTGCCCGCAGCACCCACTTGCAGCTCTCGCCCACTGGCCTGCTTGCCTGGGATGCAGTTTCGGCACATCTTCCCATGTTGTGGTCACATGAGGTCCTCTCTTAACGACTCGCACGGTCCTTGCTTAACAACAGGGGACTGCCAGGATTGCCATCGCTAAGCAATGTGGTCATGTGACATCACACTTTATGACCGCATCACTTAGCGATGGAAATTCTGATCCCAATTGCTGTCGTAACCTGAGGACTACCTGTAGTATTTTACCAGTTTACTGTTTCAATTTATGCACATATCTTATTCAATTGTATGTGTTCTTCTTTTTTACTTGTTCTGTATGCTTTTTTCCAGTTTGATCTCTGTCCATAAATGAATAAATTAAAAACTCTTAGACGTCAGTCTTTCAACACTAAGAATTAACAGATACAATCATGTGCAACATGCGTGCATACACACACATGTCTCTTGAACTTGACAAAGCTGGTGTATTTAATGGAATAAAATGGTCATGAAAAGTAACAGTTCAAGTTAACAAATCATTACCAGTGCAGGGAAATAATTCTGATGTACAACAGGAACAACGTTTTCCCCTAGATCTGTTTATGCTGTTAGAAGGATTTGAGAAAACTCCCCCGTAAAACTCCCCCGTTTCTCCTTCTCCTCGAAACCACCATTTCTCCCCTTTTTACAAACCACGAGAGGCGCTTCCCGCTGAAACCACTTCCATAAACTGATCAGGACCGGAAAGGCAGAAAGGCAACAAACATCTTAACATAAGGGCTCCCCTTTAGAATATCGGGAAATCAAAGCCCGACAAACAGAATACACAACCCGGTAGAGAGAGAGCTAAATTGATCAAAGGAGCCAAAAACCACAAAAGCAGCAGGGGGGCGACCACAAAAAAACGCCTCTAGCTTTTGTTCAATTAAGAATCCCTAGAAAGCATCCCTGAAACTGACAAGAGTGGGAAATCCGGCAAGAGCAAGCACAGTCTCTCTCACCTACCATAAACCTACCATAAGCAAAAAAGATCTACATCCCTATAAAACATCAAAGGTCTACATCTCTATAAAAGGGGCTAGTGGGGAAATACACATGTGGCCACCTTCAACCACCATACTCTGTACATGCTCTTGGGAAATAAACTCTTACCTCTGCTCAAGCAACTGCCCGTGTTTCTTCATTCCCGGCTCGGGACAAACCCTTGGTAAGTTTACCTTCCAACAATGTATTGCTATCTCCTAGGGCTGATTTTTAGATTCAGTTCCAAAAACATGCTCTGGAGTACACTGAGCTACAAACATAGCACCTGTCTGCAATTCTCTGAAGCAGCTGCATCTTTTCCTGAGATTTCACAACTGCCTTCTGCAACCACATGGTCTCAGGAAAAGATGTGGCTGCTTTAAAGAGTTGTAGGCAAATGCAGCATTTGTACACCTAGCACTTTTTTGTAATCAAATCTGCAACACTGCACAGCTCTGCCATTTCACTCTGTTTGGTTTTTACAATGCTTGTGTTATATTTACCTTCTCTTTGAAGCAAACCTGTATACAAGATGATATATAAAACAGGTTGGATAAGCTATTTAAAAGCAATGTAGGTTTTCTAAAATATAGATTTCTCAGTATTACACAATCCAAGGCATGGGAAGAATATAAATATAAAGCACACAGCCATAAGAAAGAAAGCCAGTACTTCTATTCTGGTCCATAGGCAGCTATAAGCAATCCTGAAACAAGATGCCATTGCACTTGTCAAGACTCTGCACAGTAAAACCGGAAGCTTTTCAGGCAGCAATTCAAGGACATACTCTTGGTATAAGTTTTTAGGATCAAATTGTATTAGATATTTTATTGAATTTTTGTAGTATTTATGTTTTTACTGATTTTAAACTTATGCTGTGAACTGCCAAGGGTCCCTCCTTGCGGGGGAGATGGGCGGGATATAAATATGTTTATAAATAAATAAATAAATAAATAAATAAATAAATAAGTTCATTTTATTGCAGGTGCTAGAAAAGCCATTGGGTGAAGAAATCCAGCAATTGCGAAGAATAAGGTATAAATCACAGCTAGAGCAGAATCAAAGTTCAAATCTTACACTTCTTTCTTACTCCTGTGCAATGTAATAGGCTAAGAGCTTCTCAGTTTTGGGATGCACCATGCACACCACTGCCGTGCACGCGCGCACCGCTGCGTGCGCCCCCACACCACCGCTACTGCCGCCGTTGGTGTGTCTCCAACGGTGGCAGTTTGGAAAGCACTGCTCTACAGTTACTTAGGGAAAGACTTCTCTGTAGCTGAGTTTTTAAAACATGTAGGTGACTCAAAATATATAGCATTCCAAGAACATATAAAAAATATGTTTCAAAAAAAATTGAAAACCTGGTTCTGCCATCATGCCTGGAAGGGGATGGGGAATAGTCATTCCTGGGGATAGCTAGCGCCCTAGAATGGACCGAGAATGGCCCTCAAGCTCATGATCTGATAGAGAACTCTACCCATCTAGATTTTATTCCATTTACATTTGTTGTTATTTGTATTTGTATTTTATATTTCTTGTATTTGTGGCTTGTTTAGTATTTTAATTGTGGTTTTATTGTAAACCGCCCAGAGTTCCCCCTTTGGGGGAAGATGGGCAGTGATAGAAATTTAATAAATAAAATAAATAAATAAATAAAAATGGTTACATAATACACACCTCGTCCTTTTTCTTCCACAATATATGGCAATACACTTACAAGCACAAATAATGAGGTATAACAAATTGGGATTTTTGATTATTTTCTAGGCCACGGGAAAGCAACCTGACATATTCCAGATGCACTGAGCTTCAACTAGAGTGGCTAATGGCAAGGATTTGTTCTAGAACTGGGGGAAGAGGAATAATTTAATCTGCTTGTTGTCCCAGAAACGCTGGGTCCGTCACCTGGCGTGCTTCGCCAATCAGACACGCAAGACCTAGAGATCTTTCCAAAGCTTTATTCTGTTCAGAGGAAGGGCACTTGGGAATCAGTTCCAAAGCAAGCGCATCCCACCTTTGGGGTGGGCTGCTTTTATACTTGTTACAAAAGTCACATTCTTTAAGTCATCAATCACAGCTTAGCTAAAGGTCATGTTACCTTCCTCTGTCTCAGTAACAGGTATGCTTGCAATTGCACCTTTACAAAAACAGGATGTTTGTGCAAAACAAAACAGTTTCTTTGTAAAACAAACACAGGCATTTGTTGTTTTATCACCTTGTTTTACAACCTTACCTTACAGGAAACAGGAACTTAGGCCCATAAAGGTAACCCCTGACTCTGAGATCAATGCATCTTCTATCTGACAAGCTTGCCGTTCTCTCTTCTGCCCAGCCCAACCCATCATGCTGACAGATCCCCTTCTTCCATGGGTATCCCCTGCTAAAAAATAAGAGCAGGTTGTAACCAGTGATGCTGAACTTCCCTAACTAACCCTAGTTTATTCAGCTGGGAAATTTTAAGCCCTTCTCCAAGGATTTCTTTCTACAGCCCAATCCTAGAAAAAAATAAGAAGCAAGATGCTCTAAATTTTCATGCCCAACGCTTAGATATATGGAAGTCAACAATCCTGGTGAACATCTTAAGAACACAACAGATAGCTATGCAACCCCACAATGTAGCAGAGGATCATTTAGTGCAAAATTCCCTTTTAAAATAATAAAGTCACATCTCTAAGTATAAAGGCGCTATTATTTGGGCTGGAAAGCTATATGTGGCCCATAAGTCCACACTGGTCCAACTATAAATGAGCATTCTGGGTATGCTTGAGCACACCACAATATCCTGCCATCAGAGTGTGATGGGAGTTTTAGCCAATACATCCATTAGATACCAGATTGTGGAAGATTGACAAATCAGTAACTGCATAACAGGATTTTTCCCCCATCTCTGTTCTGAACTTATACCAGATGTAGAATATAAGCTTCCTGGGTAAGAGAACAGTTATTTTACGGAAAAAGAACAGAAAGTCTCTTCACCACAGAGTTTATCATAGTTGAATCTCATAGAATAGAGCAGGGTTTCTCAACCGGGGTTCCACAGAACCCTAGGGTTCCGTGAGAGGTCACTAGGGGTTCCCTGGGAGATCACGATTTATTTTTAAAAAGCAGAGAGAAAAACCAAAAACCCTCCAACCTCCAACACTGGGTTGGCCCGCCGGAGTGCACACAGACCCCGGGTGGGGGCAGGGATTGTGCACGTGCGTGCAAGTGGGGAGGTGAGCAAAGAGCGAGCCGAGGAGGGAGGAGGGAAGCCAGCCGAGGAGGGAGCCCAGCCAGGGAGTGAGGAGAGGAGCAGCAGGTGGTGAGAGAGCACGCATGAGAGACCCTGCCAGGGCTGTCCTTGCTGGCATGCGCCTGCCTTTCTGCAGGCACAGCGGCCCATGAGGCTCTGTCCCAGGACGGGCACAGGAGATCTGGGGCTGGCCTAGCCCAGGCACCAGCGGCAGCAGGAGCCACCCATAGGAAGGCATTGAACATTTTGCTGCAGTTTTCAACTTCTTACATGTGTGAGCAAGCCTTTTCTTATTTAACAAGCATCAAAAGCAAAGACAGAAATCATCTTATTTCTGATGAAATCCATGCGCTTATCTCAAGTTTGGCCCAGATTTGAGTATTTGTGCAGCAAAAAACAAGCACAGGTTTCACATTCATTCTTTATTTTTAGTTTAACAACACTGTTAATACATATACAGTATATTGTATATAGGCCCACACATGAAACGAATATAATAATTTTGTAACTTCTGGCCTGTATTTGAGCCTGAATGTCCAGGGGTTCCCCGAGGCCTGAAAAATATTTCAAGGGTTCATCCAGGGTCAAAAGGTTGAGAAAGGCTGTCATAGAGATAGGATGAGGAGGAGATACAGTGAAATTAGAAATTGGTTCTACAATAAATGTCCAAAATAACTTCCAAAGAATTAGATTACTGAATAACTTATATTCTGCTTCTTAACAGTAATCCATACAGGAGAGTGGATGAATCTACTTTCACCGACAGATATACAAAATAACATTCAACACACACCATTTGAGTACATGAAACTTCTCCATATTAAAAATAGCATTGTTTTAGTCCAGTGCTGAGAAATATTAAACTGATTATAGCACTGGATTAAAATGAAAAACCTGGGTCCCAATTCATTAAATGATATGAGCAAATCACAATTCAGATATGTTCTCATTCAACTTAACTTTATCATAATAAGTTCCTTTTCTATGAAAGGCTGAGCCATAACTAATTGTTTTGTCCCTCTTATGGTTAAATAACTCCCTTTCACACTGCACACTTGCTGACAATACAAAGCTAAGAGGAGTGGCTAATAATTGGGGGGAGAGGGAAAAGTCCAAAAAGACTTAAGGAACAAATAGAATGAAATTTAACAGGGAGAAGTGTAAAGTCATGCATCTACTGTAGGTAAAGAAAATGAAAGAAAAATGTGCAGAATGGGGGAAATCTGGCTAAAGAGAAGGACTTCACGTGAGAAGGACTTCAGCGTACCAGTGGATCACAAGCTCAACATGTCCCAACAGTGTAATGCAGTTGCAAAGGCGGCCAATAATATCTTGAAGAGCATCAAGAGGGGCATAGAAACGAGATCACAGGATGTAATTATCCTGTTCTACTCTGCCTTGGTCAGGCCTCACTTGGAGTATTGCATTCAGTTCTGCACACCCCACTTTAAAAAGGACATTGATAAACTGGAGCAAGTCCAGAGAAAGGCTACCAGGATGGCGAAAGAATTGGAAACCAAGTCCTACGAGGAATAGTTAAAAGACCTAGCTATGTTTAGCTTGTGGAAGAAAAGGTTAAGAGGGGACATGATAGTTGTTTTGAAATATCCTAGTGTGAAGGGGTGTCATATTGTAGAGAATTTGGACTTATTCTCACTTGTCCCAGAGAGTAAGACTACAACTAATGGGATGAAACTTCAAGGATGTAGAACAGATTAGACATGAGGAAGAACTTCTCAACAGTAAGAGCTGTCAGTCAGCAGAACAGATAACTGCATGGAGAGGTTTCTTCCTTTTCATTGGGTGTTTTCAAACAGAGGCTGGATAGTCACCTATCGGGATGGTGTAGCAACTCCTGCAGTGTGCAGGGGTTGGACTTGTTGACCTTCTGGTCCTTTCCAATTCTATGATTTCACACAGCCTCTCCTGTTATAAATGCACATATGATGCAAACTTCTGCACTGACAGGGGCATACCTGGGGAAGTCTGTATCTGAACTGAACTCTGAATGCTAATGAGGTTCCAAAAAATATTTTTAGGTCTCTATCATACAAATTGGACTTTGAAGAAGCAGGATAGGAAGAGCACTGACGCTTTTGAACTTTGGTGTTGGAGAAGACTCCTGAGAATACCGTGGACAGCCAAGAAAAGAAACAAACAAATCATCAAACAAATCAACCCAGAGTTCCCACTCAAGGCACAAATGATCAGGCTCAAATTATCCTACTTCGGACACATTACAGAAAGACCTAGCTCTCTGGAGAAGGCTCTAATGCTAGAAGAGGTGGAAGGAAAGAGAAGAAGAGGACAACCAGCAGCAAGGAGAATGGACGCAATTACAGTGGCAATGAGTGCACCATTGGAAGACCTGAAAGACCAGGTTAGGGACAGATTGTCATGAAGAAAATCTATCTATGTGGTTGCTAAAAGTCAATAACAGTTTGATGGCACATAATCAATCAATCAATCATACAAATGGGTATTTTAACATCCCACTCTGTGCAGGCATAAAAACATTAGGGAGAGGCTACAGTATGTGCATAACATTGGGGAAAGAGGTGCATATACCACACCCAAATCAGTGGTCTAAGTTTTCCAAATCAACAACCTATTGGCAAATTAAAGGATTGTGAGGACTAGTGAACATCCCCCACCCAATCCAAAACACACTGGTAATGTCAGTGAAAACCAGCCTCCACAAGTGCAGCATTGTCTTCACTTACATGCAGAAGCTTCCACGTGAACCTGAATGCAGGGCGCCATGGGCCTCTTACGTGAGGTCACAGCATGACTTGGTGAACAGGGGCTACTGCTCACCACTCCTCACAAATTATTATTATTATTATTATTATTATTATTATTATTATTATTTATTAATTAATTACTCTCAAAGACTCTGGGCAGCTCACAACAATCAAACAAATTACAATCAATTCAATAAAACATAAAAGATAAAGATAAATGATGGCAAGTACAATGAATTGAAGGGTCTCACATACAGTCAGGACCAGAAATATTGGAACAAGGATAACTGTTTTGGCAGTTGGCCTCTGTACACCACCACATTGAAGTTGAAAGGAAACACACCCAGATGGGAGCGAAGTCAGGACTTTAAGCTGTAATTCAAGGGGTTTGACAAAAGTGGGGCACTAACCATTCAGGAAGTACAGCCAGTGGCATACACACACACCCACTGTTGGTGGCTCATAAGTAATGGAACGAATGGCTGACAAGCAGCTGCATGGCCAGGTGTGGCCTGTTTCCTGGGTACCCCATGACCAATCAAGCAGATAAAAGGCCTGGAGGTGGTTCTGAGTGTTACATTTGCATTTGGTAGCTGTTCACTGGAACTCCCAACACAAGGTCCAAAGAGGTGTCCATGTGAGTGAAGGAGGCCCTCATTAGGCTGAGGAAACAAAATAAACCCATCAGAGAGATAGCAAAAACATTGGGAGTGGCCAATACAACAGTTTGGAACATTCTGAAAAATAAGGAATTAACTGGCAAGCTCAGCAACAGCAAAAGGCCTGGAAGACCACAGAAGACAACTAAAGCGGATGACCGCAGAATTCTGCTCATGGTGAAGAGGAACCCTTTCACAACATCTAGCCAGGTCAAGAACGCTCTTGAGGAGGTAGGCATGTCATTGTCAACATCTACAGTCAAGAGATGGCTTTATGAATGTAAATACAGAGGCTTCACAACAAGGTGCAAACCACTGGTAACGCTCAAGGACAGAAAGGCCAGATTAGACTTTGCCAGCAAACACCTAAAAAAGCCTGCCCAGTTCTGGAATAAGATTCTTTGGACTGATGAAACCAAGATTAACTTGCACCAGAATGATGGGAAGAGAAAAGTATGGAGAAGGAAAGGAACAGCTCATGATCCAAAGCATACCACATCATCTGTCAAACATGGTGGAGGCAGTGTTATAGCATGGGCATGTATGGCTGCCAATGGAACCGGGTCACTGGTGTTTATTGATGACCTGACTGCTGATAAAAGCAGCAGGATGAATTCTGAAGTGTATAGGGCTATACTTTCTGCTCAGATTCAGCCAAATGCTGCCAAACTGATAGGATGCCGCTTCATATTGCAGATGGATAATGACCCAAAACACACAGCAAAAGCTACTCAACAGTTTCTCAAGGCAAAGAAGTGGGATGTTCTTCAATGGCTAAGTCAGTCACCTGATCTCAACCCAATAGAGCATGCTTTTCACTTACTGAAGACAACTGAAGGCAGAAAGACCCACAAACAAGCAGCAGCTGAAGGAAGCTGCAGTAAAGGACTGGCAAAGCATCTCGAGGGAGGAAACTCAGCATTTGGTCATGTCCATGGGTTCCAGACTTCAGGCAGTCATTGCCTGCAAAGGATTTTCATCCAGGTATTCAAGGCGATCCTTATGTTTGTAATGATGTTGGTTTGTTCCATTACTTATGAGCCGCCAACGATGGGGGTGTGTGTATGCCACTGGCTGTACTTCTTGAATGGTTGGTGCCCCACTTTTGTCCAACCCCTTGAATTACAGCTGAAAGTCCTGACTTCGCTCCCATCTGGGTGTGTTTCCTTTCAACTTCAATGTGGTGGTGTACAGAGGCCAACTGCCAAAACAGTTATCCTTGTTCCAATATTTCTGGTCCTGACTGTATCATCCAAACAGGGCTAGAAAAAAATAGCATTCTAGGGATCTAAAGCAGGGCTTTCCAAACACTGCGTCGCGACACAATACTGTGTCGCCTGGGGGCCCCAAGTGTGTCGTGTGACAACCCGGAAGCGCTGCCGGCGGTGCTTCCGGGTTGCTGCCATGGAGGCAGCGGCTGCCCCTTCGAAAGGGCAGGCTCCGGGGACCCCGAAAATGCTCTCAGTTCTGGCAGGGAGGCAAAAAGCCTTGCCGCGCGCACATGCACGATGCCGGGCTTTCTGGTGCTCAGCTGATCAGCGGGGAGAATTTCCACCCCGGCCCCCCCGCGCCGATCAGCTGTGCGCCGGAAAGCCCGGCAGCGTGCGCACGCACGGCAAGACTTTTCATCTCCCTGCCGGAACCAAGGCATTTTTGGGGTCCCTGGAGCCTGCCCTTTCGAAGGAGCAGCCGCTGCTGCCATGGCAACAACCCGGAAGCACCGCCACCGGTGCTTCCGGTTTTTGTGGGCCGGCCGTTGGTGTGTCGCCAACGGCAAAAGTTTGGAAAGTCCTGATCTAAAGGAAGCACCCTTACTTTATGTTATATTATATAAAAGCTTGCCCTTAGTCTGGTCATAAACTGATCATACTGAATTATAAGCCTAGAAGTGAATGCATTACAACAGAGGTTCTCAAATTAGATGGTTCTCCAACCCCCTAAAATGATGAATGAACCTGCATGATCCATATGAATAAAACTCATTATTTCATTGGACTCGGAGTTGAGCAAGAAGAAATACATACTTAACAACTACATTTAAATTTATATATCACAGGGCTTCTCAAACATGGCAGTTCGGCAACTATTCAGTGGCGTTTGCACATGCAAAGCACAAAACAAGATTTGAGAGTATATATTCCCACTCTGCTTGGACAAGAGTGATCAAGTTTTTTTTAAAAAAATGTAACCCGCCTCACGTTGCTCATGAGGTCCCAACCCAGAGTTTGAAAACTTGTGTTACAGGATCAGCTATTAAAGAAAAGAATCTCATCTTTTCAAGGCTGGTTCTAGGTCTAGGCAACCTAGGCACGCACCAAATTTTAGGGGGCACCAAATTTTAGGGGGTGGCTAAATTGAAAAGTCTTCCAAAACACACAATATGAGTATAATATCTGATCCTCTTTCCTTGTTGCTTTAGAACTATTTCTTCCTATGCTTTTCAAAAAGACTTACCCACAAAGTTGGTCAAGTGGTAGTGAACAGAACGCCAACCAGATGTTGGAAGTCATGAAAAGGAAATTATTATTACAGCTATGGACATCAGGAAGCTGACAATATTACTGAAGCAAGACAAAGGTCTGATAGGAAGGTACTGAGTGAGCAAGTTGCATGGCTATCAGCTTATTGAAGTTATACCCGGAAAACCAGTAACGGCACATTCTGTGTACCAGTGCGCCCACTTGAGGGTTAAATATAATCATCAGGGGGCACCAGAATATGTCTTTGCCTAGAGTCGGCCTGTATCCTTTAAAAGTCTGCACCTATTAAGTTATCTCTATAAACTGGATTCTGTCAAGATTATCTTACAGTATATAGCAAGCCAAAAGGTACCAACTACTTATAGTGATATACTAAAACCTGATGCAGTTGATGCAGCTTGGTAGAAAACCATAGCCAGGTATCTGAGCATGTTAAAGCAGTCTGAGTCAATATGGCCTGGCTCTTCACCCTTCCACTACCATTACTATATCGTATCAACAGGGAATTGAGCATAAGCTTTTACTCTCAAATAAATATGTTCTGGGTCAGGATGCAAGCCTGCAAAACTGAACTTTTCAATACTGAATCTGAAGGACTATGCATACTAACCTAATAGTATGCCTCATTAAACTCAGTGGGCCTAGCTTCTGGAGACATCTATCAGACTATGCAGTGAGGCAATGTTTTTTGCTTTAATCCAACACTTCTGCTGTGGCTTCTAACAAGAAACTTAATTATAAAATGTAGCTCCTTTGGTAGAGTTCGCTTCTTCAGATCTGTCATTTGGTGTGAAATGTGCCTACAAGACAAATACAGAAGCATTTCTTACTGAAAATTTATGGTGCATGGATTTCATTTTCAATAAATTTGTACCATATGGGAGCCCTCCCCCCAGTGTTTCATTAGTTCTCTGTTTCTAGGACTTTCATGTTTGAGTCTACATAGGACAAAAATCAATTGGTTAAAAAAACCTCTGCTAAAGTGTCACTTAATGTATGTTGGGCAAGATTCATTGTATTGGATTGTTTTTAGCACAGTACTGCACTTGAAGCCAGAAAACTGCCGTCTGTCTTTACATTTTCACTATATTTAAGAGACAAGTACACATTGCAAACCAACAATAAAGGTCAGCAATGTACCTGATATTTTCTTAACAGCAAGCTGGATAACCTGAACCCCCACAAGCTCCTAAAGTTCCCAATTTGGAGAAATGGGTAAACTTACCCAGCACACTTTGGCCACATAATGAGTACTTTGGCCACATAATGAGAAGACAGGATACCCTGGAGGAGATGCTGATGCTGGGGAAAGTGGAAGGCAAAAGGAAGAGGGGCCGAACAAGGGCAAGATGGATGGATGGATGATATTCTGGAGGTGACAGACTCGACCGTGGGGGAGCCGGGGATGGCAATGGCAGACAGGAAGCTCTGGCGTGGGCTGGTCCATGAAGTCACGAAAAGTCGGAAGCAACTGAACAAATAAACAACAAAACACAGCACACAGTCTCAAATCTTGTACAAGCAAAAGGCGCAGACCCTTGGGCAAAATGTCCTTCAAATCCTGCCAACTTGCCTCTGTGGCAACAATCCAAGCTTCTCAGGAAACCTCCAACACTCAGGAGTGCCCTTTTTAGGACTGTAGTGGAAAAATGGAATAGAAAAACTCTATGAATGGAGTTCTCTTGAGCATCTCTAGATCTAATTAACTGCTCCCAATGCTGCATTTCTGAGTGGTGAAGATCTTCTTCCCATAAATGGACGGGGCAACAATCATCCCAAGATAGGGCACATTTTCTATACACTTTGAGTAATATAGAAGGCAACGTGCAACATTTCTTTTCATGAAATATCTTGTTGTTTTGGACTTGCATCAAAACATAACCTAAGCCTTCCTAAACTAAGGAAGGTGAAGGCTGCAGCTGGGAATATCATGCTCAGCAAGTCCACTGAAATCAACTGGAAGAAATTCACTGAAGACAGACATGTCCCTCCAAACGTTACCCCAACCTTCTGGTGAGACTTCTTCAGAATCACTTAAAGCTTAATGCTGATGAGCTCCAGTATACCCTTAGGAGAAGAAATAAATATAAATACAGAACCTCACTAACGATGGGATAGTCCCCATTCTACCAAAAAGTTAAGTATGCAGGGCAGCAAGCAAAAGACGAGGTCAAAACAACAAGCAGCTTTTCTGTGGTTGTGAGACAGGCCAAGGCTCAGTATCCAGAGAGGCCAGGCATCGGATGAATTAGATAGATAGATAGATAGATAGATAGATAGATAGATAGATAGATAGATAGATAGACAGACAGACAGACAGACAGACAGACAGACAGACAGACAGACAGACAGACAGACCGACCGACCGACCGACCGACCGACCAGAAGCCCAAAGATAATAAGCACACAGAGGACCAAGACCAGGAACTGGTAGCAGGCTGCTCATAATGGTATTGCTGGACAATCATAGATGCAGATTTGGTCTTAAAGGAGGGGTTTTGATGCTTTTGTCTTCAGAATCTCCACCAGATCCAGTTGCTGCTCATCTTGATCCAACCAGTCAAAAGGATTACTCAGGAACAAGAACTGGTATCAATAAAAATGTATTATCCTTGGTATAACGACCAAGTAGCAACGGTAAGAACAGATCACAGAACAACAAACTGGTTTAAGATTGGGAAAGGAGTACGGCAGGGCTGTATAATCTCACCCTACCTATTCAACCTGTATGCAGAACACATCATGCGACGTGCTGGACTTGATGAATCCAAGGCTGGAGTTAAAATCGCTGGAAGAAACATTAACAATCTCAGATATGCAGATGATACCACTTTGATGGCTGAAAGCGAGGAGGAGCTGAGGAGCCTTATGACGAAGGTGAAAGAAGAAAGTGCAAAAGCTGGGTTGCAGTTAAACCTCAAAAAAACCAAGATTATGGCAACCAGCTTGATTGATGACTGGCAAATAGAGGGAGAAAAAGTGGAGGCAGTGACAGACTTTGTATTTCTGATTACTGCAGACGCTGACTGCAGCCAGGAAATCAGAAGACGTCTACTTCTTGGGAGGAGAGCAATGGCAAATCTTGATAAAATAGTTAAGAGCAGAGACATCACACTGACAACAAAGGTCCGCATAGTCAAAGCAATGGTCTTCCCCGTAGTAACCTATGGCTGCAAGAGCTGGACCATAAGGAAGGCTGAGCGAAGGAAGATAGATGCTTTTGAACTGTGGTGTTGGAGGAAAATTCTGAGAGTGCCTTGGACTGCAAGAAGATCAAACCAGTCCATACTCCAGGAAATAAAGCCAGACTGCTCATTTGAGAGAATGATATTAAAGGCAAAACTGAAGTACTTTGGCCACATAATGAGAAGACAGGATACCCTGGAGAAGAAGCTGATGCTAGGGAAAGTGGAAGGCAAAAGGAAGAGGGGCCGACCAAGGGCAAGATGGATGGATGATATTCTGGAGGTGACGGACGCAACCATGGGGGAGCTGGGGATGGTGACGGCCGACAGGAAGCTCTGGCGTGGGCTGGTCCATGAAGTCACGAAGAGTCGGAAGAGACTGAATGAATAAACAACAAATCCTTGAGGAGTCTTCTCCTCAAGAGAACTGGGTATTTTTACACTTCCTGACCTTCCGTGTCTGGATCCTACACTATTTGCATTCATGAGGAACAGATACAACCTCTAAATCTAGGGCAAACTCAGTTGTCCTTTGCATAAAGAACAGCCCTGGCACACCCTTCCCAGCAGCCCCCAGATCCAAAGCTCCTTGAAGTTCTGCCTCATTCTCATATACATACTAGGTAGCAATGAAACATTTAGTATCCCAATATTTCTGCCCTACTTTTCAGGAAGAAGTAAAAGCATTTCCACCAAGAGGTTTTGAAAATGAGAGGGAAACAGGGAATGGAGGGAGGAGACATAATAGGAAGCAAATGCACCCTAAAATTGATATTTTTCCTATATGCACCATTTAAATAGCCGGTGGAGTGTGGTTGTGGTGGTCCTGAGCGGAGTGGCCCTGCGGAGTCCGACGGCCTTGGGGGACCTCGATAGCTGTGGAGCTGGTGTCTGCAGAGGCCAGTGGAGGCCGACTGAAATCAACAGAGCCATAAGGAGCTGAAGAGACATTGGAGAGTCCAGTGGGTCTCGGGGGCCTGGAGTTTGGAACTGGGGTGTCCTCGGAACAGGACTGACTCTTACACCTTACATCTGGACTCTAATATTGAAATTAGTTAAAATAATTTCAATATTGTTTAGCTTGTTGCCTACACAAAGGACAAATCACCCCCGGTGTTACGGCGGCAGAGAATAGCGGGGTCTCTTGTATGAGTGTGGTTCCCCCCCTTGAGTGAGTGTCGCGGGAGGGGGTCTAGGATTATATGAGTTACATGAGAGTACCTAACCCTGAGTGGGAGACAGGGTAGGTAGGAGTGACTGTGTTGCCCCTCTCTGGCTAGTGAGAGAGGCCACAGGGGGCATAGTGAGTGGGTGGTGGATGTAAGGGACGGTTGGGGCTTACCAGCGCCGAGAGCACTAGCTGGTTGCGCTGGTGGCCCTACGACTGCTCAGGAAGATTGAGGGTGAAAGGATGGATGGATGGAAAAAAAGACCCCCGCTCAGACCCAGGTTTTCTAGGGATTCGGGAGTGGAGGCGACCGGATCAGGAAACACTGGGGACTACAATGCGGGCAATTTGATCGAGGTGGTGAGGGGCAGGAGATATTGTGACGGGAACTGGAGAACAGGCCATCTTCGGGGAAGGCGCCCCCGGTGTTTGGTACCGGTGGCGCATTCCGGTCCTCTGAGTTCAAACCCAGGTTCTGGACAGCAGAAGGGCCCCGGTTTCCGACTGCTGCTTCTTAACGCCAGGTCAGTAAACAACAAAGCCCCTCTCATAAGTGAATTAATTACAGAGAAAGGGGCCGACCTGGCGTGTATTACTGAGACCTGGCTGGGCCCAGAGGGAGGGGTAGCCCTCTCAGAAAGGGTTGCCCTCTCAGTGCCCAGCCGGGTTTCAGGTGTGGCACCAGCCGAGACACCGGGGTAGGGGAGGAGGGGTGGCAGTTATCATCAGAGAATCTTTGGTGGCTTTCAGGGCCCTTGCTCCACAAGTGTTTGGATGTGAGACCCTGTTTTTCAAGTTGGGTGCCCGAGAACAGTTGGGAATGTTGCTATTGTACCAGCCCCCTGCTGCATAGCAACCTCCCTGCCTGAGTTGCTGGAGGCCATCTCGGGGTTGGCGGTGGAGTTTCCCAGGCTTATGGTCCTGGGGGATTTTAACTTGCCTTCCCTGGGGTGTGCTTCGGAAGCAGCTCGAGAGTTCATGGCTACCATGGCAGCCATGGGCCTGTCCCAGATTATTTGGGACCCGACTCGTGACAGTGGACTCACCCCGGATTTGGTTTTCTTGTCAGAGCAATGGCAAAGCGACCTGAGGGGAAAGTTAGATATATCCCCATTGTCATGGTCAGATCACGTCCTGATATCCCTAAGGTTCTTTTATGCCGCCCCACTCCGCAGGGAGACAGGACCTATTTGATTGGTCCGCCCCCAGCGACTTATGGACCCAATGAGGTTTCAGAGGGAGCTGGGGGTAATACCCAATAATCTGCTGCACGGTCCAACGGAGGCACTGGCCGCAGCCTGGAATAGGGAGGCGGCCGGGGCCTTGGACAGGACCGCGCCAATGCGACCTCTCCAGCCCCATTCGACCCGTCACTCCCCGTGGTTTACAGAGGAGTTGAGGGTCTTGAAGAGGGTGAAGAGACGTCTAGAGCGCCGCTGGAGAAAGACGAAGGCGGAATCAGACCGAACACAATCTAGAGCCGCTATTAAGGCCTACCTTGTGGCGGTAAGAGCGGTGAAACGTGAATATTTCTCTGCTCTTTTTGCATCCGCAGAATGCCGTCCGAAGGCCCTGTTCAAGATTACGCGATCTCTCTTGGGTAGGGTGGAGTCGGTGACCCACCTGCAGGGCCGTGCGGAAGAATTTTCTGAGCATCTGCAGGATAAAATCGCTCGGATTCAGTCTAAGTTGGACTCCATGTGTGAAATGCAGTCTGGGGAGATGCCGGGAGAGCGGCCTGGCCTTATTACCTGGGAACGATTTGATCCTGTTGGACCTAAGGAAGTGGACAGGATCCTCTGAATTGTTAATTCCACCACATGCTATTTAGATCCCTGCCCTTCCTGGCTGGTAAAATCGGCCAGGGAGGTGAAGTGTGGGTGGGTCCAGGCGATGGTTAACTCATCCTTGTTGGAGGGAGTGTTTCCAACTGCCTTCAAGGAGGCATTGGTGCACCCCCTCCTCAAGAAGCCATCCCTGGACCCCACCATTCTGGACAATTTTCGTCCAGTCTCCCACCTTCCCTTTTTGGGGAAGGTGGTTGAGAAAGTGGTGGCGTTGCAACTTCAGAGGACCCTGGATGAAGCGGATTATCTAGACCCTTTTCAGTCAGGTTTCAGGCCGGGATATGGGACGGAGACTGCATTGGTCGTGCTTATGGATGATCTCTGGCGGGAGCAGGATGGAGGTAGTGCATCCATCCTGGCTCTCTTGGATCTTTCAGCGGCTTTCGATACCATCGACCATGGTATCCTTTTGGGTCAGCTTAGGGAGTTGGGGGTGGGAGGCGTAGTTTTGCGCTGGTTCACCTCCTTCCTCCAGGGCCGTTCCGTCGGTGGTGATAGGGGAGGAGAGATCCAGCCCGCGACCGCTCTTATATGGGGTGCCGCAGGGTTCGGTTCTCTCTCGTCTCCTATTCAATATCTACATGAAACCGCTGGGGGAGGTCATCCGACACTATGGGATGAGGTATCATCAATATGCTGATGATACTCAATTGTATATCTCCATCCCAGGTGAAGTAAGTGATGCAGTAACCACCCTGTCTCAGTGCCTGGGGGCTGTGAGGGCCTGGATGGGGAACAACAGGCTTCAGTGGAACCCTGGCAAGACCGAATGGCTGTGGATTGATGGCTTAGCGTCTTCTGGGAAATTATCATCTTTGGTTCTCGATGGGGTAGCACTGCCCCATTCGGAGCCGGTGCAGAACTTGGGGGTCCTTCTAGACTCACGACTCCTGCTCGAAGAGCAGGTGGCGGTCGTGGCTAGGAGGGCTTTTGCACAGCTTCAGCTGGTGCGCCAGTTACGCCCATTCCTGGATCGAGATGCCCTCCGAACAGTCACTCATGCTCTCGTCATCTCCCATGTAGACTATTGCAATGCGCTTTACATGGGGCTACCCTTGAAGACTATCCGGAAGCTACAGCTGGTGCAGAGTGCGGCTGCGTGAGCAGTTCTAGGTGCGCCAAGATCAGCACATATAACACCTTTACTCCGCGAGCTGCATTGGGTGCCGGTTTGCTTCCGGCTCCAATTCAATGTGTTGGTTATCACCTTTAAAGCCCTACATGGCATGGGACCAGAATATCTGAGGGACCGTCTTATCCCCATATCATCGACCCGCCCCACCCGATCATTCAGAGAGGGCCTGCTACGAACCCCATCAATAAGAGAGTGTCATCTGGTGGGGTCTAGAAGGTGGGCCTTCTCTGTGGTGGCACCAGCACTCTGGAACACCTTGCCCCCAGAGTTGAGGCAGATTCCCTCCCTCCCGACCTTTAGGAAAGATCTGAAGACCTGGTTCTGCTGCCTGGCATGGGAAGGAGGAAATAATAGTTCCTCATGGGGGTGGTTCCCCTGGGGAAGGTAATGGCAACCCACCCCAGTATTCTTGCCATGAAAACTAAATGGATCAGTACAACCAAAGATATGTCGGTATACCATCGGAAGATGGGACTCCCAGGTCGGAAGATGGTCAAAATGCTACTGGGGAGGAACAGAGGATACGTTCAACTAGCCCCAGATGTGATGACGCAGCTAGCTCAAAGCCGAAAGGACGGCTAGCGGCCGACGGTGCTGGTGGTGAACGACGAATCCGATATTCTAAAGATCAACACACCATAGGAACCTGGAATGTAAGATCTATGAGCCAGGGCAAATTGGATGTGGTTATTGGTGAGATGTCAAGATTAAATATAGACATTTTAGGTGTCAGTGAACTGAAATGGACTGGGATGGGCCACTTCACATCAGATGACCACCAGATCTACTACTGTGGACAAGAGGACCACAGAAGAAATGGAGTAGCCTTCATAATTAATAATAAAGTGGCTAAAGCAGTGCTTGGATACAATCCAAAAAACGATAGAATGATCTCAATTCGAATTCAGGGTAAGCCATTTAACATCACAGTGATCCAAATATACGCCCCAACCACAGATGCTGAAGAAGCAGAAGTAGATCAGTTCTATGAGGATCTGCAGCACCTACTAGATAATACACCAAAAAGAGATGTTATTTTCATTACAGGAGACTGGAATGCTAAGGTGGGTAGTCAGACGACACCTGGAATTACAGGCAAGCATGGTCTGGGAGAACAAAATGAAGCAGGACATAGGCTGATAGAATTTTGCCAAGACAACTCACTGTGCATAACAAACACTCTCTTCCAACAACCTAAAAGACGACTTTATACATGGACTTCACCAGATGGTCGACACCGAAATCAGATTGACTACATCCTTTGCAGCCAAAGGTGGCGGACATCTATACAGTCGGTAAAAACAAGACCTGGAGCTGACTGTAGTTCAGATCACGAACTTCTTATTGCAAAATTTAGAATCAGACTAAAGAGAATAGGGAAGACCCACAGATCAGTTAGATATGAGCTCACTAATATTCCTAAGGAATATGCAGTGGAGGTGAAGAATAGATTTAAGGGACTAGATTTAGTAGATAGGGTCCCAGAAGAACTATGGACAGAAGTTCGCAACATTGTTCAGGAGGCGGCAACAAAAAACGTCCCAAAGAAAAAGAAAACCAAGAAGGCAAGATGGCTGTCTGCTGAAACACTGGAAGTAGCCCAAGAAAGAAGGAAAGCAAAAGGCAACAGTGATAGGGGGAGATATGCCCAATTAAATGCAAAATTCCAGAGGTTAGCCAGAAGAGATAAGGAATTATTTTTAAACAAGCAATGTGCGGAAGTGGAAGAAGACAATAGAATAGGAAGGACAAGAGACCTCTTCCAGAAAATTACAAACATCGGAGGTAAATTCCAGGCAAAAATGGGTATGATCAAAAACAAAGATGGTAAGGACCTAACAGAAGCAGAAGAGATCAAGAAAAGGTGGCAAGAATATACGGAAGATCTGTATAGGAAGGATAATAATATTGGAGATAGCTTTGACGGTGTGGTCAGTGAGTTAGAGCCAGACATCCTGAAGAGTGAGGTTGAATGGGCCTTAAGAAGCATTGCTAATAACAAGGCAGCAGGAGACGACGGTATCCCAGCTGAACTGTTTAAAATCTTGCAAGATGATGCTGTCAAGGTGATGCATGCCATATGCCAGCAAATTTGGAAAACACAAGAATGGCCATCAGATTGGAAAAAATCAACTTATATCCCCATACCAAAAAAGGGAAGCACTAAAGAATGTTCAAACTATCGAACAGTGGCACTTATTTCACATGCCAGTAAGGTAATGCTCAAGATCTTGCAAGGTAGACTCCAGCAATTCATGGAGCGAGAATTGCCAGATGTACAAGCTGGGTTTAGAAAAGGCAGAGGAACTAGAGACCAAATTGCCAATATCCGCTGGATAATGGAGAAAGCCAGGGAATTTCAGAAAAACATCTATTTCTGTTTTATTGACTATTCTAAAGCCTTTGACTGTGTGGATCATAACAAATTGTGGCAAGTTCTTGGTGGTATGGGGATACCAAGTCATCTTGTCTGCCTCCTAAGGAATCTGTATAACGACCAAGTAGCAACGGTAAGAACAGAGCACGGAACAACGGACTGGTTTAAGATTGGGAAAGGAGTACGGCAGGGTTGTATACTCTCACCCTACCTATTCAACCTGTACGCAGAACACATCATGCGACATGCTGGGCTTGAGGAATCCAAGGCTGGAGTTAAGATCGCTGGAAGAAACATTAACAATCTCAGATATGCAGATGATACCACTTTGATGGCTGAAAGCGAGGAGGAGCTGAGGAGCCTTATGAGGAAGGTGAAAGAAGAAAGTGCAAAAGCTGGGTTGCAGTTAAACCTCAAAAAAACCAAGATTATGGCAACGAGCTTGATTGATGACTGGCAAATAGAGGGAGAAAAAGTGGAGGCAGTGACAGACTTTGTATTTCTAGGCGCAAAGATTACTGCAGATGCTGACTGCAGCCAGGAAATCAGAAGACGTCTACTTCTTGGGAGGAGAGCAATGGCAAATCTTGATAAAATAGTTAAGAGCAGAGACATCACACTGACAACAAAGGTCCGCATAGTTAAAGCAATGGTATTTCCTGTAGTAACCTATGGCTGCGAGAGCTGGACCATAAGGAAGGCTGAGCGAAGGAAGATAGATGCTTTTGAACTGTGGTGTTGGAGGAAAATTCTGAGAGTGCCTTGGACTGCAAGAAGATCAAACCAGTCCATACTCCAGGAAATCAAGCCGGACTGCTCACTTGAGGGAATGATATTAAAGGCAAAACTGAAGTACTTTGGCCACATAATGAGAAGACAGGATACCCTGGAGAAGAAGCTGATGCTAGGAAAAGTGGAAGGCAAAAGGAAGAGGGGCCGACCAAGGGCAAGATGGATGGATGGTATTCTGGAGGCGACGGACTCAACCATTGGGGAGCTGGGGATGGTGACGGCCGACAGAAAGCTCTGGCGTGGGCTGGTCCATGAAGTCACGAAGAGTCGGAAACGACTGAACGAATAAACAACAACATGGGGGTGGTTAATTTCATAATGTCCTTCTTTTATTAAGCTATCTGGCCATTTGGATTTTATAATTTATTTATTGTATTATTTGATTGTGTTGTTATATTCTTTATTCTATTTTAATCAGTTTTATTGTAAACCGCCCAGAGTTCCCCGCTGGGGGAGATGGGCGGTCATATAAGTTAAATAAAATAAATAAATAAAATAAATAAATATATACACAAGGTACAATGTGGGGACAGTCTGTCTACTTCACAATGGAGTGAGCCAAGTACGACTCATCCTTCCTGCATTATTCCTGGAACCCCTCCTTATACAATGCTACTTCCATAACATCATCTTTTATTCAGAGGTAAGCAGATTCAGATTGTCCACATTTATTAGAAAAACTCATAAGGGTTTTCTCCTTTGCACTGTAAGAAGTAAAAAATTCATTTACCTATATGAGGCTACTATTCAATTGTCTTTAGCCCAGTTAAGTGGTTAACTGAGGTGACAATTAATGGGGATGGGGGTGGAAATAAGGTGATAGAATTCTCAAATGGAAGAATGGAAATTGCATGTGAGAGCGAGCTTTTTTTTTCCAAAAGGTTTTAAGTGCTTTAAAATATTTTAAATGTTTTCAAAACATTCCAGGCAAGTAGAAAATTAGCACAGAAGAGAAAATGGTATTACGTTTTTATACCACAAATTAAAGTGTTCTTCTTTTTCTTTACTGAGGAGCAGATTATTTTTTTACATATGGGGAGATTTAGCAAAATATATAGTCTAAGCTTCTACCGCATGATCCTAGCTCCATCTTATTCCATAATAAACTAGGCTTTACTGTTCTTGCTGGAGCACAACTGTGTTCAAAAGTAGCCTTCCAGTATTATGGGATTCTCCCTCCACCTTCAGCTATGGTTCTCAGAGGCGCAGCTCAACAGTCAGAATGCCAGTGGCAATACAGCAGGACTTCAAACTCTCATATGCCAACCTTACATTTGCTGGAGGCAAGTGGTCTCTTATTATACAGAACCAAAAGCATCAACTTGATGTGGAGCAGATGCTAGAAGCTATCCTATGAGAGTGACAACCAAATTTCTAAATCCAAGATATTCTGGGACGTTTAATGAAAAACAGAATTCAATAAGGCTTTATCCTAGTGAGATGTCTGATGACCTGCACCAGCATAGATCAGTTTTATTTACCAGCTCCTAAGCTGTTGAATTATGCTTAAAACAAGGTTCCTAGTTGAAATATTGTCAGATTGCTACCCTCAGTGGAGTTAACATGATAGCTAATTTCAGAAAAGTCACACAGAGAGGTGCACGTTTTGCTTGGGTCTCAATTTGGACCTCAGCCTCAAGCTAGCACTGTTCTACTCTGAAACCTCACGCAGAAGGTTCCTGGGGCCATGGTTCTCACCTGCTGGAGGGTACAACATAGTTCATGAATTAGCATCTCCAACCCAGCCCATGAATGAACTCTGCGGAAATCTTGTGACACTTTGACCACAATAAGGTAGTTCTGTATTAAAAAAACTAAAGGTTCCCCCCGCACATTTGTGCAGTCGTGTCCGACTCTAGGGGCCGGTGCTCATCTCCGTTTGTTAGCCGAAGAGCCAGTGTTGTCCGAAGACGCTTCCACGGTCATGTGGCCGGCATGACGCACGCGGAACGTTACCTACCCACTGAAGTGGTACCTATTAATCTACTTGCATTTGCATCCTTTCGAATTGCTAGGTTGGCAAGAGCTGGAACTAGAGCGGGAGCTCACTTCACACACAGGGCTGGGGATTCGAACCTCCGAACTTGCGATTGACAAGCCTGGCGTCTTACCCGCTGAGCCACCACGCCCCTTCTAGTTCTGTATTACATTTCTGTTAATAACTTTCAAGGCTCCAGGGAACCTACATAGAGATGGGTATCATTTTGTTTGGAGGTATTTCCACCAGTAGCCTTTCATGTTCCATAAATATTGCTGGGATTTTAAAGAAAAGGAGGCCAAATTGTTTGTTTTTTAATGTCCCACCAATAAATAATTCTCACTGGTTACTAACCTGGCGTGCTATGGTCCATGGGGTCACAAAGAGGCGGACACGACTTAACGACTGAACAACAGCAGCAACAACTAACCAGTGGGAATTTATGACAAGGCTTTTTCAGGATAATGATAAACAGAACTTACCAAAAACGAAACACTGAAGGCACAGGTTCTGGGTCATTCAAACCAAATCAGCTTTGTAGTTGAGCAAAACTAAATTTCTTCTAGGATTTTCAAATGATTGTCAAACAAATATCCATGTGGAGTTATTTCTAAACTTCTAAGTAATCACCCAGAGCTTGCCCTTCCATACCTATAAAGATGCGTATCATGTGAAAAGCTCAGCTGTACACAAACCTCATTTAATGAAAGGCCTTCATTATTGCTATTGGATTTCTGGATTCACTAATCAGATTTGCCAGCTGACACCTACAAATCCAAGAATGGATTGAGGATGTTTAAAATGCCTGTATGTAAAATAAGCATCCATGCTAAAGCTGCACAATACCAGAATAAGCTTCCTATTATTACTATGGTACCAGTTGTGATTTAGGATCAGTGTCTTTAATTATTCAAATGTAATGGAGAGTGAAGGTGCTTTACTGCAGGGGGAAATCCCATTTGTATCATTTCACTAATTGCAACAGCTTCTCTATTTCCCAAATGAGTAAATGAAGAGTGAGAAACTAACTAGACAAGATAATATTGAAACTGGATAGAAACTGAGGAGCAAATCTTTTAGGAGCCTCGCATATTCAATCAGATTTATACACATCCTCACATATTTTCAGATATGAAGAAATAACTAAGAATAAGTGCAATATTGCCCTGAGAAAGTAGATCAATTCTACATTTACAATTAGAAAGCTATACCAGTACATAGAACAGGTTTTCAAACCATGCAAGATACTTCTCCAAGCAACTCAGGGGATCTCCAGTGGCACCAAAGCACATTTCCATCATACTTCCTTATCGGTACTAACCTTCCCTTGTCATGCTTCTGCAGAGCTGACTTTTTGATCAAGCAGAGGAACTGGGAGGACCAAGGCTTAGCTATGGTCCTGGCCTTTACATATGACCCAGAATTATTTTAAGTGTATTGGAATGATGGCTTACACACACACATATGCACACAAAAAGTAATGTGCAGAGACCCATTGTACATAACAGGTATGATTCTGCAAGCCCCCAGCCTTCTTTCTAATCTTGGGGCAGCAAGGGGGATAGAATCATCCCAATATTTATATCTAAATCTTCACTGGCTCCAGGAATGAAACCGCAATTGAGCTTTCAGTAGCAGCATGATTCACATGCTAATTTCCTTAGACAATGCTGGACCAACACATCCACACTATCCTTTCATTTCCTGCAACAGAACCAGCCAGAGGATGCAATGATTGCATGAGATAGAGACAAGAAGGTAGACAGGTTCTTATATTTAATCTGATAATCAACCAAGGTGATAATAATATATGAGATTATCTCTTTTATTGGTTTTTCATTAAGTAATTAAAAAAAGAGATTGAACAGGGCTTTGACAGACACTATTTACAGCTCAAAATTGTGCAATCCCAGTCAGTGTACAAAAGGATCCTTGAAAGCAAAAATATGACAAAAGATTCACATTTAGACCTGCAAAGCAAGGCTCAGAGACACCACTTAGGTAGCAATGTGTATGGAGAGCCAAGAGTTAACTAGCTGAGAGACAGTGAGTATATTAAGCAGAGTGCAAGTACAAGCCAAGAAGTCATCTTCTGTTCAATGATCCAAGGAGGACAAAGAGGAGCATCAATTAGACAGAAGTCTGCCACGGTAAGGGCAGATGAGAATGCTGGGCAAAAAGAAACAGCAAGCAGAAGTCTCGATGTAAGTGGCAAATCCTCACAGGATAGTTTACAATCATAAATCCAGTAGCTGGAAAACACTAAATAAAAAAGTGGTATGTGTTTGCCACATATATACTTTCACTATCACATTGTGAGTTTTACAATACTAGGCTGAAGTCTGTGCAGAGAGGCTCTGTATTAAAAAAAAAATCACATCTCTTATAAGTCTTGTGTACCACAAATTATTAATATACACCCAAACAAAAAGAAGACAACAAAAGTACTTACTGCTCAGCGTATCTGCACTCTACTACTGAGGAACCTGGCCTGCTAAATTGATCATTTAATGTCCCGCTGACGTAACTGTGAGTAGGACAATAGCTGCCCAGTGCCATCTTATCCACATTTAATCAGGTATGTTGTCATGAGTCAAATGGGTCACACTTCCCAGGCACAATGTGTGCAGAATTACCATTGAAGGTTGAAAGCCTGCAGGTGGATGAAATATCCAAATACAGTCACGTTCAATGGGATTTCTGCCCTTGTGGCTGAGATCACAGCCTTAACTAATATTTCACCCTGCTCAGAATTTTGTATAAATAAAATGGCTTTTAAACTAAAATCTTTTAAAGTTGAAAATCTCTATGCTTAGGGAGACATAAAACATATCATGATTGTACTATTACCCTGTGCTCTTACATATATAGCAATGTCCTTCAAAGGACACCTTGAAAATGAGATTGCAGAATTTCATAAATGGATTTCATGAAGCTGCTTATGCTTTCAGCTCTTTTTATGGCATGTTGCTGACCTACAGCCAACATGGTGTAGGGTTTTCAGCATTGGGCTAGGATTGGGGAGGCCCAGGTTCAAGTCCACCATCTAACCTGAAGCTCAGTGGATGATTCTCTTGCAGGGTTGTACTTGTGGGGAAAAATGGGAGGAGGAAGTATTATGTACGCTGTCTTGAGCTCCTGAAATCAAGGCAGGATCTATCTATCTATCTATCTATCTATCTATCTATCTATCTATCCATCCATCCATCCATCCATCCATCCATCCATCCATCCACCCACCCACCCACCCATCCATCCAATAAATAATTGTTTTTTAAACTGCTGGGTTAGATTTAATTGAAATATCATTTTGTATCTGATTGCATTTTATGTTTACTTATGCAGCAGGCATGAAACAAAAAATGTTGTTCTGAGCACAAAACTAACACTTTGTGACTCAGAGGTCTGGCTGGACCCTTTCAGATAGGACACAGTCTGGGACTTCCGAGGAAGAAATGGCGAATTGAAAATGGCTCCACTTAAAGCAGAGCCGACAACCATGGCGGAATGAACAGCCAGCAAGCAGACCAGCTCTTCGATCATTCCTCTCCAGAGAAGGAGAGGACTTGAGATCACCCACAAGTGCTCCAGACAGTTGCTGCTCGCAAGGAGACCGCAAGACAGAGGTCTCAGGCGGATTTAAAGCTCTTGGAGACGAGGGAACGCCGTCTTGCTCAAACCACGGTCAGCACCTTTAAGGACACTGGGTTCGCCTACTTCCTTTTCTAATCACTTTTGGAAATTGCTTGTTGACTGCTTTTCAGCTATTAGGAACCTTTGGATTGACAAGAACAGCACCAGGTGAGTTTCTTTCAATCCTTAGCGAAAGAAGTTTTACATACAAGTTTAAGGACTTAATTTTTTTTCCTTTTGGGAATAAACAGCAAAACGGTGATTAGAACTTTGATTTTGGAAAGTTACAAACGGACTAAGGGTCCAGATGGATTTAAAATAATATTTTGGAATTAATTATAAGAATCCTTCCTGTGGGAAAATGCTTTGTTTTGAATTCTCTTTAAAAAAACATGATAGGATGAGACTTTGAAGATTGGACACTAGAGGGAACCAGAATGAACTAAAGATTACAATTAAAGGAGAAGAACACTTAAATTTGACTTACGGAATGAAGCAAAATATTCTAACGTTGGATATATTGAAGGATATTTTTGAATAATGGACCCAGAAGTTAATTTTAAGAGTGTCTGCCTCTATAGATAGACTGTTTGAAAGATGTTATGAAAGAGGAACAAGTTTTACGTGACAAGATTGAGACTGATCTGAAAATGGATTTAAAAATGACAGACTACAAGAATGATATGGAAAAAGATGCTACATGGGACATACAAAAGAAACCAGCTTATGTCTTAATAATTAAAAGAGATATGAAAATAACAAACCAAGAAAGTGACCTGGACATCTTTCCTATTTTGGATTTACAAAAGAAGCTTGGTAAAGCCTTGAAGAATTTTGTGAGAAGGGACAAAAAAAAAAAGAAAAGAGATCAAGTTCTAGGACATTATTTGAAAGGATCAAGCTTTTTAAAAGTAAAAGGAATGAATATAAAGTTGCTTTATTTGATCAAGGTTAACAAAGATATGTTATTATCTCTTAATGGACTTTTCCTTTTTTTTTTAAATAAACTTTCAAAGTATAGATAAAATACAAAATAGAAACTACAGAAAAGCATGAAAATAGAACTAAAGGAAAAAAGAAAAAACTATAAGGTGCAAATAGACAGAAAAACAAAGATGAAAAGTGACTTCCGACTTTCTCCAATACAGATATAAATTTACAAAAATAATCTCTTACCAATAATTAAACCATAGTAACATTATTTCTATTAAAATAAACCAATTAATCATTAAAACCCAAAATCAAAACATCATTTTTTTCTACCACAAGCAAGTACTCTAGAAGTGGTTGCCAAACAGATAAAAATCCAGAAACTGAATGTTCTCTAATTAATGCTGTCAATTTAGCCATCTGGGCCAGATCCATTAATTTAACAATCCAATCTTCAACCGTAGGTATCTGTGGATCTTTCCATCTCTGTGCATACAAAAGTCTTGCAGCTGTGATCATATATAAAAGCAGAACTCCATATTGTTTCTCCAGCTCCTTCTCTATCAAACCCAAAAGGAACAGTTCCGGCTTTTTTTTGTATATTCACTTTTAAAATCTTTTGAATAATAATGCATATTTGATCCCAAAATTTTTGGCTTTCTCACAGGTCCACCAGAGATGATAAAAAGTTCCTTCTCCCTGTAAACACTTCCAACAAACATTAGTTACACCATTATACATTTTTGATAGTTTATCAGGGGTTAGATACCAACGATACATCATCTTATAAAAGTTCTCTTTTAAGTTATAATTTAAGGTGAATTTCAAACCTTTATTCCACATATTTTCCCACTGTTCAAGCATAATATTATATCCAAAATTCTTAGCCCATTAAATCATACATTCTTTTACCTGTTCATCTTCCAAATTCATCTGTAACAACATTTTGTACTTAATGGACTTTCCCTGATCAGGACTATAATGACAAGGCTTAACGATTTGTTTATAGATAAGAGATGGGATATGGGAAGAAGAGATCACTTGTATTTTAAGAGAAGGTGATAAGTTACTAAAATTGTTTATACTTGTTGTGATGGAGGAAATCATTTCTTTATATATTTATTTTCTTTTTCTTTACTATATTCTTATTTCTTTCTATTTTTCTTTTCTGAAATTTCTATTTTTTTCTTTTTCTTCTTTCTTTTTTTAGTTTGCATTAATTTTTATCTTTATAATTTTTAATAAAAATTACTATTAAAAATAATAAAAAGGAACTAGAATCAGATGATGACTTTAAGTCTATAAAAGCTCTATATAAGGGGAGGGGGGGGGAAGATCAGTCACAGTCTATCCAAACTAAAACCTGGGACATTTTAATTGTTCTGTTTTCAGCTGAGACAAAATTCAGAAAAGTCTTAGTGGGTGAGTAGGACAAAGTTGATGTGCTTCTCTCCTCTCTCTACATCTCCACATGGCTTGTGCCCCAGCCCACTGGCTGATGCCTTCCCAATGCCATCCTTCCCCTTACCAGTTGTTGCACTTGAATTCAAGCATAGCCTATCCTGCTGACCCACCTGTCCTTCTACCTGATTTTCCCAGCATTTTTCTTTTAATTACTCCAGCCACACTCAAATTCAAGTACAATGTACCCAACTGGTCCACCCACCCCATTCCCTAATACGCTTGGTGCTTTCTTTTCCTTAGCTCCCCCTTAGCCACCTTCCCTTTTCTCAGATGTCTCCCACTCAGGAACATCCTTGCTCAGAACATGCCTATCCTGGGTCCACATGTGTTCCACGTCTGTGCCTCAACAAAACACAGACATTCACCTAGGCATAGTCGACTCATAATCAGCTCGTCAGCTAGTCTGTGTATGAAATGCTTTCCACATCCTTATTCGTTTACATATAGTTCCTTGACAAATCTTTCCCCCATATTGCAGCCTAAAAAGATAATATAAGAAAGTAATCACCTTCCTTCTATAATTACAGGTAGTCCTTGAGTTATGACTGCAATTGGGACCGGAATTTCCTTTACTAAGTGATGCGGTCGTAAAGTGCAACGTCACGTGACCACATCGCTTAGGGACAGCAATCCAGGCAGTCCCGGTTGTCGTAACCCCAGACATGTGGGTCATTAAGCGGGAAGCGGAGAGTCCCAGGTAAGGAGTGCAGAGGTGCCGCAGGGGGGTGGGGGAGGCCCTGGGAGGCCCAGTGCAGGCCACGCATGAGTTGGGGGAGGGGGTGCTGCAGTGCAGCGCGAGCTCAGGGAGGCCAGGGAAAGAGGGCGCAGGGTGCATGTGAGCGAAGGGGGAAGGAGGACGTGGTACATGCAAGCAAAGAAAGGCTGGGGGTAGTGGAGACTTACCTGAGCGACTTGCGACCTTCCCTGCCGGCTTCCCTATTGACTTTACTTGTGGGAAGCCGGCAGGGAAGGTCACAAATGACAATCATATGACTGTGGGATGCTGCAACCGGTCGTAAATGCCAAGTAACTTGCTGGTTGCCAAGTACTCAAATTTTGTTCACATGACCACAGGGGCGCTGCAATGGCCAGAACTTCAAGGACCAGTCCGAAGTCCCTTCGTTCAGCACCATCGTAACTTCAAACGGTCACTGAACGAATGGTTGTAACTCACAGACTACCTATAACTCCATATTTGCCGTGAAAGTATATACACCAATTCCTTGACCAGCCAGGAATTCTTCCTCAACATTCTTTCTCATGTTTTAAAGCTGTTCTATGTTCAATAAAACCTACACCCGTTTCCCTAACATGAAAGTGCGTGTTTTAGAAGAGTTCCAAAAAGTATTGCGTAAATGGCCGAGCCAGATGTGTGTGTGGTCAGGCAGTAATGCACACAGCTACAAAACCAGCCTGTTGGCCTGGACTCTAGTGAGAAAAATGGTTTGGACAGAATATGCTAGGCATATTTCCAAAGGATTAAATAACGTTATTATATTCTGTACCCTAGTAGTGCTTCTTAGCATCATTCAGCATCTGTGAATTTTCCACAGACTGTCAAACCGCTTGACATATTTCAAAAACCCCTAATTAGTTTAAAGATCTCTACTTTCAAAGTACCAACCGGCATTTAGATTTCAACCACCAGCTGGCATTTACACTTCTAGCAGGGCAAAATCCCTAACTTTGTGAATCAAAGAGGAAGCTGAGCGCAGTAATTGCTGCTTCGTATCTGCGTATACTTCATTCAGTTCAATTACGTCGTAACGTTTAACAAAAATAGCTAAAGAGCTATTTCGGGAAGTTGCGTTGAATTCTATGCAAATTAAAAAGAGAAAATAGAAAGCTACTGTTTAAACGAAGTTAAGGCATACTTATTTGCTAGGAGAAGAAGAATTTGTATTACTATTTCCACAGCACCATTGTATTTTGCTTATTACTTTCTTCAAACATCACCATGCATTTGCTCAAACACAGCTGCTTCTGGGGTGAAACACAGTTATTTACAACTACAGTCCTAGCCTAACTTTAACACTAACCAAATCATTAAATTAAATCCACTGGATGCACTTCAGATCAAAATTATCTACCTACCGGTAATGTTGATACCATGTTAAGTAAAGGTAAAGGTTCCCCCACACAGTTGTGTCCGACTCTAGGGGCCAGTGCTCATCTCCATTTGTTAGCCAAAGAGCCAGCGCTGTCCGAAGATGCTTCCACGGTCATGTGGCCGGCATGATGCACGTGGAACGCTGTTACCTTCCCACCAAAGTGGTACCTATTTATCTACTTGCATTTGCATGCTTTCGAATTGCTAGGTTGGCAAGAGCTGGGACTAGTGCGGGAGCTCACTCCGCACGCAGGGCTAGGGATTCGAACCTCCGAACTTGCGATCTTCCGATCGACAAGCCTGGCGTCTTAACCACTGAGCCATTGCGCCCTTTACATATACCATATTTTTTACATATACCATTTTACATTTTACATATACCATGTTACAAAATAAAAAAGGAGGACAGTACAATTTCCCAACTCACAGGCCAAGATGCTGAAAACCAGGAGTCAATCGGAGCAGGCAACCCCTAGATCAAGATACTGAGTTTCATCACCAGCCCTCGTGTCTAGCCCGTCTAGCAAACTGTGAATGCAAGTTTTCAGTTTGTGCACATTGTACAAAAAAAGGTCCCTTTGAGCAAAAGGCTATTTGAAATCATAGAACAGAATTGACATACTGTTTTTTCTTTACATTTACTGCACCGCAGTTCACATTAGAATATTCATTTATTTATGCTCCCATTCAGAACAAAGCTTTCCCAGAACAATTTCCAATTCTCAAAAAAAGCCAAAGTAAAATCTCTTACATTAAAATAGTTAAAAATGCACAACAAAAGCAGAGACCGCTGAAATAAGTGAACAACTAGCTCAACTGGAACACCGCAGCATAACAACAGACTTGGGAGAATAAATATCTGCCTGCTTCCAGAAAGATGGTAAAGCAGATACCTTGCTAGGGAAGGAGTTCCAGACCTGGAGACCACCACAGAGAAGGTCTGCTCCCAGGCAGACACCTGCCACAACTCAGCAAGAGACTCCACCTGGTTGGAACAGTTAAGGGCCTTGTAAATTAATACCAGCACCCTGAATTACAACCCAGAACTGATAGTCAACAAAAATTATATAAAACTGGGATTTTATGGTTCTTAACATGTAGTTCCAGCCAGTACCCTTGTATTTTTTACAAACTGAAGTTTCTTCAAGGGCAAACCCACATAACATATATAACAGCAACCGAGGCAACAGCTTGACATAGATTAACTGAAGTGAAGCTATTTCTATCCAAGTTGGCTTAGTTCCACAGAGGATACTTGAGGCTCTGATAGAAATGGATCTAAAGCATCCCCTAAGCTCCAAACTCAAACCTTTAGGGAGAGTGTGACCTTCTCCAGAACAGGATGGATGCTACTGTACTGCTGCAAGGATATTGATCCCCAGAAAGCTAACCAAGAAGAGTAGGAAAATGAAAAAGATTATGTCTCAGAGCAAAACACCAGCATTTCCTCCACTAAAGGAAAAAAAAATGGGTACAAAGAATCCTCAAATTCTTTTCCATCACTTAATAGATTAAAGAACTGTACCTCATACAGGGCCACAAGCAGCCCGCACAAGGAGACTCAACTTGATATGACATTGTGAATGCACCTACTAATTCACAATTTACCTAACAGTTACATCTGTAGCAGCCAGTAGTTACAACCTGTGTCTCTGGTGGAGCATTTTACACAGTTTAAAAGCAAAGGTACATCTCCAAGCATTCATCCCACAGCCCATTACTCAATGGATTGAAGACCTGATGTTATTTACAACTTATGAATGCTTATAGATGTAGAGTATGTATGGACAATTACGATGAAATATGGTCATTCTTCATTGAAATTGTTATGTGTAGCTTTATACACAGACACACACACACACACACATAAAGTTTTTGTTGTTACATTGCTTTCTTTTGCTCTTTTCCACTTCTCTTTTTGTTATTTTTAATTCTTTTTCTTTGTTCTCGTTTATTTTTTTAAAAAAGGACTCATGACATAGGAAGACAGCCTCCAAAGGACACCAACTGGCTATATTCTGTTGTATGTGTGGCATATGTATGTAGTTATACATATTTTTCTTTACCTTTTAAAGAATTTGCCACAGTGTAACATTAGTGTGCAGAAGACAAAATTTAAGGGTCAATTTTATGTACAATGCATTATGCTGGCTTAGCTCGAAGCACTGTTTCTTAATTGTTTTGTAGAGAGCGGCATTTCTATACAATTTGAATAGAGAAGCAAATGCCTTAAAGAAACAAGGAGTTCCACTGAGATCAATGAGGTTCCATAAAGCTTAACCTCAGAAACCCATACGCAAGGACTTGCTTCCAGGTTCTCCAGGCTTTCTCAGGGCAACAGAGTCCTCCTTCTGAACCATGGTGACCAATGTAGGAAGAAGTATCTTTTGCACATGCCCTAACTGGGGAAAGCCCTGAAGCAGCTGGACTTTTGAGCTGCTACCCTGCAGCTTCAAGGAGCAGATCCAGATAAGTCTTTCATTCTCACTGAGTTATTCTCACAGGCCCACTACAAGGGCTTTATTTCAGCGTTCATCATGTCCTATTGCAAATTTGCTTACACAAAATAATTTAAATTAAAAATCAAAAAGTGGAACATGAAAAGTAGTAGATATAAATCACAGTTCTTCCAATTAACACTAATGTCCCGGGTATTACACAAATCACAAAGCGGTTAAACTACTGTATAATTTTGCATGGTTTTTGGACCAGTCCTGTTAAACAACTAAGCATCAGCATAATTCCTACAAAGAATTGATTCCCAGCAGACTAGCCAACAGACACTAATTTTTCATTTGTATAGTTCAAATGACTTCCTTTCCCACCCTCCAAATTCATTCTTAAAGTTTTCATCCTCTTACAATTGCAAAATAGCTCATTTCTTCAATATCCATTCCATCCAAGCCAACAGCTTAAAATTCATTAACAAATTCCCAAAGAACTGCTAGAGTTAGTGTTAACTGGAGCTCTGAACTGTGGTTCTCAAGTGATTCTATTACCCATAAACTGGCCAAGTTTCATCTCTCTTGCTAGGTGAGGAGGTTTACGCTTATGGGCACTGTCAAGATGTACATAAATGACATCTAGCAATTTCAGTTCAGCAGACAGGATTTCAACATTATATTGAGATCATAAACAGCCTTCCCAGCCTGATGCCTTCCAGATGTGCTGGGACTGCAACTTCCAAAATCCAGTCCAGACTTTTCCTGGAATAAACCCTTTACCAGATGGGAAACTGATAGGAGTCCCAAAATCCTCCATTGACACTTGGCATCCCAAAAAATGAACACACCTAAATAGCCTGGGGAAAGGAACAGATAGCTATTGTTTGGCTTCCAATTAACAAGCTACGCCCTGGCTTTGCAATCAAGAGTACTAATGATCTGCAAAATCAACTCAAAATCACTTCAGTAATTTCCTCCTACTGAAGGCTGGCAAAAGTAGCTGGTTCCTTTTCAATCCACGCAAAGAATGAGACAAAACCCTTTACTCATCCATCTCACCTTGATACATGAGCCACATAAAACAAAAAAGAAGCAATGAGCAAAGCTGTACTGACAAAGGTAGGAGCTGACAGTTACGACTACAGTGTTATTGTAGGTGGCATAGTCAATTTCTTCAGCAGATAGATGTTTGGTCAGATTTCTTAGTTTGGAGGAAGAAAGATGGATTCCCTTTTCAGCTGGACTCCATTTGTATCCCCCGGAAAATTACCTCAGATAAATTATTTGCTAAATTATACTCTACTGAAGTGATTCTCTCTCAACTGGCAATGCATGTTTATCCAGCCAGTTTAAAGTCAGCAAAACAAAGAACCACTGTTCTTTTAATACACAATAGCTTCCTTTCATAGTCAACATGTTGGTGCAAATTGCATTTTCACGTTTACAAAAGCTGGACTGTACTGATCTGTAGCCTAAAGGCTTCTTGAGAGACTAACATTTTTATTTGAACCGCTAACGCTGGCTCTTCGGCTAACAAACGGAGATGAGCACCGGCCCCTAGAGTCGGACACGACTGTGCAGGGGAAACCTTTACCTTTGATGCAAGCATTCTTTCCTACATTGGTGCCCATTCCTGTATTTGCAAAGATACAGAGAGTAGAAAGAGAGTAAAATTTGTTATATAGTTGAGCTATTTATTCAACAGATTTCTGGAACCTTTACCAATGCACATTTGGACAATTGATTTGGATGACCATTCAGCAATCTTCGAAAATATGTTTAAAAGTGGGATTTATAATACAGGTATTATAAAGTAGAGAGCCGGTTTAGTGTAGTGTTAAGGCACCAGCATAGAAACTGGGAGACCATGAGTTCTTGTCCCACCTTAGGCATGAAACCAGCTGGGTGACCTTGGGCCAGTCACTCTCTCTCAGCCCTAGGAAGCAGGCAAGGGCAGACCACTTCTGGAAAACCTTGCCAAAAAAACTGCAGGGATTTGTCCAGGCAGTCACCAGGAGTCAAAAACTGACTTGAAGGCAGAGAGAGAGAGAGAGAGGCAGAGAGAGCGCAAGCACAACAAACTAAATGTAAGTAGCCAAACAATGCCAGAGAACAAAGTATTAAAAACCTTAGGTGGTAGACATTTGAATGAAACACCAATGAGGGAAAATTAATTGGATATTAATTCTCCTTTGAAAAGATCTCCTACTTAGGGCTTCATCTACCTCCTAAGAGGTTACAATTACAGCAGCAGGATTCTTTTTATGCCCTTAGTAATCCTAGAGAGTGAGAGGCGTGGTGGCTCAGCGGGTAAGACGCCAGGCTTGTCGATTGTAAGATCGCAAGTTCAGAGGTTCGAATCCCTAGCCCCGCGTGCGGAGTGAGCTCCCGCACTCGCCCCAGCTCTTGCCAACCTAGCAATTCGAAAGCATGCAAATGCAAGTAGATGAATAGGTACCACTTTGGTGGGAAGGTAACAGCGTTCTGCACGCGTCATGCCGGCCACATGACCGTGGAAGTGTCTTCCGACAACGCTGGCTCTTCGGCTAAGAAACGGAGATGAGCACTGGCCCCTAGAGTCAGACACGACTGCACAAATGTGCAGGGGGAACCTTTACCTTTTTTTAATCCTAGAGAGGAGGTCAGGCTAACATAATCTAAGTGGGCAAGGTCACTCTGAATCATAGAAACTGGTAATCGATAGATAGCTATTGATATTTGTGTTACTTGTAGGCTGCCCATTCCTGCAGGCTCTAGGGTGGCTAATAATATAAACATACAAATACTGAAAGAAATAAGCACCAACAAATACAAATATAGTACCACATGCCAGCAACCCCACCAACCAGTCAAAGAGCACTCTCCTCCTCTGCAAGATGGAGCAGGCAGGTCTTCAGAGCTTTCTTGAAGGCTAGGAGGGATGAGGCTGATCAAAGGGAGAGGGAGTTCCAAAAGTGGGGACTGCCACCAAGAATGCCTGTGACCCCAAGCCCGTGGGCACAGGACCTGGAGAATGTTGACCTCATTTTATCTAACTACAGGCAGTTGAGTACAGAAGAAGGCAATCCTCAGACTACCAGGTCTGGTGCCATATGGGGCCTTAAAGGTGACAATGCACCTTCAATGCCCCCAGAAGCTGACTGGTAACCCATGCAGATACCAAAGCAGAATAAGTCACCTGAGTATACTTCCCTCACTGCCCAGGCTAGCATATTCTGCACTAGCTGTATTTTCCAGATGCTCTTCAAGAGCAGACCCACATACAGCATGTTACAGTCATCCAAATGAGAGCTGAGTAGGGCATGAGTGACTTTGAATCCCAATTCAGGAAAAGCTGCAATTAGCACACAAGATGTTCCTGTGCAAAAGGACTCCTAGCCACAGCTGCCACCTACTCAAACAGGATCAGCGAGTCTAGTACACCCAACCTGTGAATCCGTATAACCCCATTCTGAGTCAAAGGTGAAATTTCCTTGGAACCATTTGAGCTACCAACCCAGCACTCTGGAGGGATTCAGTCAAAGTCTGCTCCTCCTTATCAATGTTGCTTTATAGTTTATATAGAATTGTTCCCATTTTTATTCTTTCTTGCTATTTTTACTCTGACTCAAATAATAATTTTGGCATTTGTCTTATGAAATTAGGGAAGGAGGGAGGTGGGCTGGGTGGTGAATACAGTAAGTTGCCTATGGAAGCCGTTGATTCTGCTTTGTTTCTTACTTTTGTTTGTATGTTATCCTTTGTGTTTTTTATATTTAGTATGTTGTTATTCACCTAAGTATATAGAATGATTAGAACAGTTAATTTTTTTCATTTCTATGTGGTGCCATTAAAATACGCCATTTAGTATGGTTTATATTTCTTAGATTTATTTTTATTATACTTGGATGCTTAGATTATCATTGAAATGATAAAGGTATATGTATTCTTGATAAGTATAGAAATTAGTTTTAAAATTATATAGGGATAAGGTTGATGTCATATGGTTCCAGGAAACTCGTGTTTTACATAATGAAAATGTTCTTTTGTCGGAAATTGGCTGGATGGGTTTACTATATATTAGTGGTAATGCTACTAAGGTGGATGGAGTATGATTTTATCCAATAAATCCATAAATATAGTTTTGGTTCAAGAATATTTGGACGATGAAGGATATTTTATTATTCTTTGTTTGAAGATATTTGATTTTCATATTGTTATGGTAAATTTTTATGCTCCCACACAAAAAATAATCCTGGTGAATTTCATAAATGCTTCTTAAAATTATTGACTATGTTTTTTTATCATTTAATCTTATGGATTTCAACTGGATAGAAATATAATCAAAACTGGAAAGTGATGCAAACTTATACTGTATGTAAGAATTTAACTTGAAAGATATTTAGCATTTATAACACCCCACAAAAACAAGTATACTTTTATTTCTCATGCTCACAGAATTGTTTTAGAGTTTCCTGTTCTTTACTTGATAATGTTGTAGATTCAAACATTAACCCTATCATGATCTCAGATCATGCTTCAATTATATTAACATTTTATTTCAAAGATGTTCAGTCAGTTAGTGGTAGGTGGTATTTTAATACTTCTTTGACACAAGATAATCATTTTTCTGATTATATTAAACAACAAACTTGACATTTAAAAAAATCTAAGATTCAGGCAGTCTACAGATTGTATCGGATGCGTATAAGACTTATATAAATTGCTGTGTTATGGCTTGTGCCTCTGAGAAAAGCAAAAATAGAAATTTTAGTTACAAACACATGGGAAAATTGGTTAAAGAATATTTACTGACATATGTAAGGAATCCCACAGAGCAGACATAAAATACATTCATGGCAGTCAAGTTGCAGAAGGGTAGGTTTTACGCTGATCAAACAGAATTTTTATAAGTTATTAAAATATTGGGAATCTGATGAAAAAAATGGTAAATTATTAGTGTATCACTTAAAATAGGAAAGGAAAGGTTCCCCTGTACAAGCACCGAGTCATGTGACCCCTGGGGAGAAGCTACTCTTGTGACGTTTTCCCGGCAGAGCGGGGTGGTTTGCCATTGCCTTCCCCAGTCGTAATTACCTTTCCCCCAGCAAGCTGGGTACTCATTTTACTGACCTCGGAAGGATGGCAAAATACCATCTCTGAAATTTTAACAAACCATGGGCTGAGAATCACAAATATTGAATCTATTTTTTTCAGTCCTTTAAGCAATTAAAAAAAACTTGAAGATATTGTGGATCAACAGCAAATGGGTAATTCAGTGAGTCTGATATTCAACCATCATTATAGGAATGTGTGGGTATTTTGGAGAGGGTTAGGGAAACTTTTCTTGGAAACTTCAAGAGATATTAGAGTTAATTCAAATGATTAAAAAAGGTTAAGCCTATGGCCTAGACAGGGGCACGATGGCTCAGTGGCTAAGATGCCAGGCTTGTCGATTGGAAGGTCGGCGGTTCGAGTCCCGAGTGCCGCATGACGGAGTGAGCTCCCGCACTCGTCCCAGCTCTTGGCAACCTAGCAATTCGAAAGCATGCAAATGCAAGTAGATAAATAGGGACCACTTCCGTGGGATGGTAACAGCGTTCCACGTGCGTCATGCCGGCCACATGACCACAGAAGTATCTTCAGACAGCGCTGGCTCTTCAGCTAAGAAACAGAGATGAGCACTGCTCCCTAGAGTCGGACACAACTGTGCAGGGGAAAACCTTTTTATGGCCTACACAGCTTTCCTGCTGAATAGTATAAATCTTTTATAGATTTATTGGCTTTAAATCTGGTAACTTGCCTTTATCTTTATATGAGGCTTACATAACATTGATTTTAAAACTGGGTAAAGATTCTAAATTCTGCGGAAGCTATAGACATTTATCATTAATTAATGTAGATAGTAAGATATGAACTGCTTTATTGGCTAAGGAACTGCAGAAAGTTTTACCATACATAATTCATCCATCTCAGTCCAGATTTATTAAAAAAGACAAGCATCAGATAATTTACATTTATTAATATATATATTTTGGATATAGCTCAAAACAGATTAGATCCTGCTGTATCAATATCTTTAAATGTTGAAAAAGCTTTAGATGTGATTCAGATTAATTTTCTAAAGCAAGTTATCTGTAAATAAGAATTCCCACTTTCTTTTATTAAATAGATTGCAATCTGCTATTTGTATCCAAAGCAAGGATAAGAACAAATTGGTTAATTTCTGGACCAAATGAGTTACAGCATGGCACCTATCAGGATTGTTCACTTTCTATGTTGTTTTTTGACTTTATGCATGAACTATTACAATTGGTGTAAGGCAATCTCATTATATTATTGATATTGCATTTGTGAATTCTGATTATGAATTATTTCTATATGCTGATAACATTTTGGCAATATTGCATAATTACTTCGCCACCAAACTTAATATGATGGTTCAATAGTTTGGTAAATATTCAGTCATAAACTTAATTGGAAAAAGTCAAATTTATTTCCTTTGGGATCTAATACATTATATTAATCAATCTATGTTAAGAAGTAGGGTTTTATAATCTGTACAAAACATATTTAGGATTATATATACACCAAAACATTTCAAAATATAGTAGAAATTAATATGTAAAATGCCATACGTAAAATAAGCTATGAATATAATTAGATGGATTAAAATCCCATTAAATTGGTAGGGTAAAATTAATATTATTAAAATGAATATTGTCCTGCCCCAATTTATATTTTAAGAGGCATTCCATTGTTAATTCCAAATAGATATTTTATTCAGATAGATAGACTATTTATTTGGAAATATAGGCCACCAAAAATTTCATTAGCTAAACTGAGACTATCCTTTGATGAAGGAGGTTTTAATTTACCAGACTTTCAAAAATATAATTGGGCAGTTATTGTATCATCCATATTTATGTGGAATATTCAAGTGAATATCAACCTTCATGGGCTTTATTAGAAAATTATCATTTATCTAAATTAAGATATTGGCAATTACTTGGATCAACATAGAGCAAAAGGGGCATTTAATTTCCTGGTTTGAGCGCAGTTAGATATAACTTGGGCCCTACTGGGATGTAAACTGGATTTTGACACTCAGTCTCATTAACGTTTAACTTTGTAGAATAATTCTACTTTAAAAATAGTCAGTAAGACATTGTATTAGAAAGTTTGGACAGAGTCCAGAATAGTAATTTTAAATCAATTACTTTGTAATTATTGTTTTAAATAATTTCACTGACCAAATAATTTGTTTTCGTAACATACAACAGTGGCAATATAATCAAGTAAAACATGTTTTGATTGCACAACATGGATTAATAAAAAACGACACAATATGTTTCCCCTTGGCATAGATTACATAATATTTTACAAGAATAGACAAATTTTAATGTGTAATTTAGTATTTTGTTATTAAATATATGTCATATATTTAGGTGATTTATATTCATTTACAAGTTAATTTTTGATGCTTTGTTCTTTCATTTTTCATTTATTTAGATAATATAATTTAACAATTAATTAAATTATCTGCTCGACAGGTGCATATTACTTTTTTCATTTGTTTTTATTAACTTATAAACAAACGTTCTGTGCATTTTTTTATTGCAATATTATATATATATATATATATATATATATATATATATATACATACACACACACACACATACACACACACACACACACACACACACATACACACATACATACATACAGTATATATATAAATTTATTAAAGGTTCTGGAGCAATATCTTAGGTGCTTTGTGAACTTTTAGCAGGACAATTGAGTTGAGTTCCTATCACTTGCAAAGTTTGCATGCATCCAGTCAGATGACACTTTTTCTAGCCAATTATGGCTACCATCTATGCTGTTTCCCATTGTAGCAACTGGCTTCCTTCATCCCTGCCATAGCTACTGTGGGAACTACAGGCCATTCACCAGATCTTCCAGGCCAGCTCTGGAAAACCAGGGAAGTCAATAACAAGAAAGCTTCATTGATTGTTATTGGCAACTTGGGGATTCCTTGGCACTGGGGAAGCTGGTATATCAATGCAACATCTGGCAACTTAATGGCTATCAAGAAAGTTGGACCATCTATTCCTGGAACTGTTCCCCATAGAAGCCACTATCACAACATGTTATGTCGGGTAAAGCTACCATCAACCCTCAAAGTATACCCCATCTTTCATCACTCCTTATTGGTTTCCATTACTCTTGCAAGTTTGCACTATCATGCTGCACATCCAACAACACCCATCATAGTCCAAAATGAGCCAGAATATGAAGTGATGCACTTTCTGAACTCCCACCATCATTATGGCTGTCTCTAATACTTGACTGGAGAGGTCAAGAACCAGAAGAATGATCATGGGAGGACATGGAACATATTCATGCTCTGCAGCTGATTCAACACTTCCATCATCAGTACCTCCAGAAACCAAGCCTCCAGCCCTGGAAGATGGGAGCCCTGTGGCCACCTCTAACTCCAGCAATTCTGATGAAGTGCCTGCTCAGAACGCACCAGATGAAAGTCAGCCTCAGGAATCAGGAAGCAATCAGCACTTGAGGCTGACTCCGGTGGTAATCATCTGAAGTAGCTAAACCTGGATGATGACAGCCCCAATCCCAAGCAGCTGCCCAGCCCTAGAATGTACCATGAACTTCATAGAGAAGAACAGCAGCATTCAGTGTACCTTCTCACCGGGCAAAAGCAGTGGCATCTTTAGTTGCTTCCCACCCAGCGGTCACCCTATATCAGGGCAACTGCCAGCTAGCACCTCTCTTTTGGGAATAATTTATTATTTATTATTTATTTATTTATTAAATTTCTATGACCGCCCATCTCCCTCTCAAGGAGGGACTCTGGGCGGTTCACAGCTATAACAATAAAACAATTCAATAAAAACACGATAAAATACAATATACTAAATATAATAAATATAGTTTAAATTAAAACCAAGTGGTTGATGGTTTGCAGTGCTGCTGAAGACTATTTAAAATATTTGGGTTGGCTCTAAGTGATCAGCCATCCCCAAGCCTGACCACTTTCCCTCTTGCCCCAGGCGAGATCACAGAGCCAGGTTTTTAATTTTTTTCTGAAGTCCAGGAGTGAAGGGGTCTGTCTTATCTCTGGGGGAAGGATGTTCCATAGGGCAGTTGCCGCTGCAGAGAAGGCTCGCCTCCTAGACCCCGCTAGATGGAGCTCTCTCACAGAGGGGGTCCGTAGCATGCCCTCTCTGCAAGATCGGGTCAGGATCTTGTAGAACGGGATGTTGTAATGGGGATGAGGCGGTCCCTCAGATAACCTGGGCCCATGCCATGTAGGGCTTTAAAGGTAATGACCAACATCTTGAATTGGACCCGGAAGCAAACTGGCACCCAATGCAGCTCACGGAGCAGAGGTGTTATGTGTGTCGATCTTGGTACACTTAAAACTGCCCGCGCAGCCGCATTCTGTACCAGCTGTAGCTTCCGGATATTCTTCAAGGGTAGCCCCATGTAGATAGAGCGCATTACAGTAATCTATATGGGAGACAACCAGGGCATGAGTGACTGTTCGAAGGGCCTCTCGGTCCAGGAAAGGGTGTAACTGGCGCACAACACGAAGTTGAGCAAAGGCCTTCCTGGCCATGACTGCCACCTGCTCTTCAAGCAGGAGTCGTGAGTCCAGGAGGACCCCCAAGTTACGCACCAGGTCCGTCTGGGGTAGTGCAACCCCATCCAGAACTAAAGATGACAAATTCCCAGAAACCGAGGGGCCATTAATCCACAGCCACTCCGTCTTACCAGGGTTCAGCTGAAGCCTGTTTTTCCCCATCCAGACCTCTACAGCCCCCATAATTAATGAGCCTGAACTCTATGTGCCTGAAGTTTTAAAACTCATGTAACTGGAACCTGTGTTACTCTGACCCAAACCAGCCAATGACCTTCCCGTGACTGCCATGAACCTCATACCATTCATTTGCAGGCAAGCTGACTCATTCCTGTAAACTTTGCTGGAGTGTGCATACAACTGCACACACTCTCATGCTGCTTGTGGCTGCCTGTAAACTCCTTGCAACATGAAATAAACTGTTGAAACCATAATTCTATGTATGTGTGCCTGGCCTGAACAGGACAGCTAAGATAGTTTTAAGCTCTTAAATTAAACTACTGGAAGCCAACTTAACGTTTTGCTGGAAGCATGGTGAAAACTTTGTGCCAAAAACTGCATAAAAAATGCAAAGATGGGTATAGACAGAATAATGATCAAAGAACTAGATTACACTCCATTAAGTAATATCTTGTATGAATAAGGGAAAATCAGAACGATTTGTATGTAGCAAGATTGTGGTAGCAGCAAGGGTCAAATATTACAGGATCTAATTATAGTGCTTGCATTTTTTACAGCAAATAAAAATCAGTCATATGATGGACATTGAAATGGATTGTTATGGTAAATATTTTTATTGAATAGCCTTTTCTTATCTAGAAATTCTATCTGTTCGGCATTTGGGCAATATTATTTCATACATTAACCTTAAGGATAGGTAAGAATTTTGCCTGATCTGCCTTTTTAAGCACACTGACCTACTTAATACCTCCCAGACTAATATGAGCATTACCATAAGTACCATTCTGGTGCATATTTCTGCCACTTTGTGATGCAGTTCCTGACTCAAATGTCATACCAAAATAGCCACATTATAGAAAGCTCCATATGGAAATGAGGGTGACTTTTCACATGACAAGCAGACAGATGCAGAAATTCAACAATACAAATTTACGGCAAAATACATGTGAAGTTATCATGGGCCAGACATAGACTGACTGTTCCATCTGGAGTTAACCTAAAATGAAATTAAGAGCTCTTGTCAGCTGATCTGAATCCTATAAAATCTTTTTGGGACTGCTATGACAATTATTTTGTTTTAGTAGCTCATTCCAATGGATGTGATATTTTTGACAAGTGTTGGCAAGTTATTATGCTACTAATTCATAGCTTCATATTTATTTCTAAAACAGTTTCTAAGGCTTAGCCCATTTCCTTTGAACTTCTTTTATACTCTGAACTACAGCTTCCAAAAATCAAAGTTGGTAAATAAAATATTATTCTATTAATCAATAAAATGATTAATATTAGTGCCAGCCATTTTTAAGGGAGCAGGCAGATCATTGTATAATGATGAAAAATCATCTCAAATGCCAGGCCTTTTAATCTAAATTGCTTAACGCAATTGATTTAGTACTGAACCATCTACCACAGCAGACAGCTTTACTTTAAAATTAGATTTAGAAACACCTATTCAGTCCGTGACTATTTGAATCATCTCTGGACTATAATCTGAATGTTTTCATACCCGCAGTTCCCAAGTCTGTCTTCCAAAAATAGAGTAGTAGACAGACTTGACACAATGCCTAGCAAGGTTTTTTTTTAAATTATTTTTCCTGTTATTCCGGGAATCCTATCACATGGACTCTGACAGTTGACAGTCAAAACTGACTTGCTGATGAACAATTCTTTTAAAAGCCATCTAAGTAGTTTGCCTGAATGGCATCGCTGAAACTGCAGAAGATAATGCTTTACATTTTGTATAGTCAAACTGAAAGACAGTCTCCATTCCACATTTAATTTTTATGTGAGCTAATAAAGAGATGTATGAATTGCAGTTCTGAATACATACAGTATTGCAAACAGCTCATTCCTAACACAATCAAAGCTAAGAAAACCTTAAAGACGGAACTGGGAGGAATGAGATCACATGCAGGTGATGATGTCAAATGTGATTTATGTGTTTTATTTCCTCTATGTTTTAAACCATCTTCTTGACCATAGTTCAGTTGCTAGAGTATTATACCACTTTTAACTCAATACAAAGCTCCATAAATGTAGTCAAATTGTTTCTGGCCTGTATAAAAAGGTTTTTCCCTGCACAGTCGTGTCCGACTCTAGGGGGCGGTGCTCATCTCCGTTTCTTAGCCGAAGAGTCAGTGCTGTCCGAAGACGCTTCCGTGGTCATGTGGCCGGCATGACACGCGCGGAACGCTGTTACCATCCCACCGATGTGGTACCAATTTATCTACTTGCATCTGCATGATTTCGAATTGCTAGGCTGGCAAGAGCTGGGGCAAGTGTGGGAGCTCACTCCGTCACGTGGCGCTCTGGTCTCGAACCGCCGACCTTCTGATCGACAAGCCTGGCGTCTTAACCACTGAGCCATCACGCCCCATTCTGGCCTGTATGTTTATACAATTTAGTCCCTTACTTTCTAGTAGCAAAATACGGCTAAGTTTATCTCATGGGCAGGATCAAACCTAAATAGTTAAAAAAAAAACAAGACTGCACTGGTTAAGAAACATTGCCTATAGAATTTTAGTAATGTCATGTATTACTGCAGCATTATCATACATATACAGTATCTACTCAGAGGCACACATCACTGGGTTTAATGAGAATAGAATAAATTGGTGGTGGGGAGTTTAATCCAAACTTTAAAACACACAAAACAAAGTGTGAAAAGGCTATGAGCATGGGGTTTACTTTGGATGGGAAATGTGTATTTCACCATATAGTGGAGGCCTGTGTCTTTTAAACACACATTGTCTTACAAGTCCTGAAAACATATCTTCAAAGCCAAATTCCTACTTTTTCAACACATGAGCCTAGTGACATGTTAGCACCAACTTGAGTGTTTTCTGAGTTGGCAAGAAGATGGCCTTTTGCATTCCTTTAGTTGATAGTCCTGCCAAATGTGGATCTCAAAGGCTCATTAGTTTTCTCCACTATCTGGCAGTAAGATCTTACTGTACTTGTTTTTTGCTCTGTTCTTGTTTTCTGAATCACAGATAGCTGCAGTTTTGTTTTATTTTTTTAAATGCAGTTTACCTGTGGCTTTCATGCAATAATGCATTCATGGTAATGCAGCAAACTCAAATAGTTAAGTAACAAAATGCACATTTTAAATTCAAAATGGACACAAGATGAAGGGGATGGGTTTATGGAGGAACAAGAAGGACGATAACAAGCACCTGAACATAATTATCCTATAAAGCTTTTTGTTTTATGCCGGTTCATTTTCCTCAGAGTATCCTACCTCAACAAGGATGCTGAATATTCTCAATTAGAATACTATGGTTCCTCTGGGATGGGCAAGGACATTACAATGAATACATGGTCACAATCAAACAATTATGAGAATGTCTACATGATATGTAAACATTCAGTGTAGTAAGGACTAGAATCCAACTTAATCTAGGGTACAGAACACTCAAGGCAATTAAAAAGGAAATATTTAAAATACATGATTAATATACTCAACAAAGCCGGCTGGGTGACTTTGGGCCAGTCACTCTCTCTCAGCCCAACTCACCTCACAGGGTGGTTGTTGTGGGGAAAATAGGAGGAGGGAGGAGTATTAGGTATGTTCGTCGCCTTGAGTTATTTATAAAAATAATAAAGGCGGGATTAAAAAAACTTTTAAAAAATGAATAAATCAAATAACATATACCTAGCAAGCCAATTTTTGCATCAAAGATCTGGAGAAAAATATTTTTACTTGCCAGGAGAAGAGTGAGCTAACAGGACTTCATTTGCCAGAGACTACTTCAAACAACAGGCACCAAAAGGTCCCCTCTACATTTCCAGCCCCTGTGCTCTGATGATGCCATATCTGAAACCAGGAGGCCTTCAGGAAGAATATTGTTTTTCAGATTGACTTGTTTCCAAGTCAAATAGAGCTTTAAAATTCATTAACAGCGTATCAAGTTGGGTCTAGAAACAGACCGGTAGCCAGTAGAGCTCCTTTAACAGCTATACTTCCTACAACCACTTCTGGTCAACCATGTGGTTACACCACTTGGGAACAGTTAGAGCCCAGAACAACAACACCATTTCAAATGCTTTTGGGGTGCAACTGAGGCTAATGTTACAATGGTCCAAATCTGATAAATCTCCATGAAGAGGATGCATTGCTGTACAAGAAAGCTATATCACCCTGCAATTTGTTTGACTAAATATTGTGTAGATACCACCTCATTAAGAAAGTTAGAGCAAACAATTACAGATAAAATTTATTATTGCATTCCACCTTGAAAACCATTTGACTGAGGGATAAGAAAGCAAATGCAAAATCACAAGCTTATACAACAATCACATAGAGTCCACCAAGAAGCAAATGGATTCACTTCAGTACAGCCCATGAATAACACGCAGGTCTCTCTTGCTGTAGGCTTGAAAGAGGTTTCTACTAATGCACACGAATGTATTACACATTTGCATTAGCAACCTATCCTGAGCCCCACAAGAACCCACAGAAATAACCCACTGGATTCATTTCAACACAGTCTATGGCAAATAAGTATACCATTATAAAAGGGCACATTTTCCTTAGCCCTGGGGGTGAGAAATCTGCTTCTTCTTAAAGGATGTGTCTGCACATTTTTGCATCGTGAACCTGGCCTGCCTGAAACAGCTCCAAAAGGACATCCCAAGACCACTTCGGCACTTCATCAGCTGCCTCAACACAAAGAGTGCAGAGTAGGAGCAGTACACATGCTTTTGCTTTTCAAAATACCAAGCAGCCACATGTAGTCCACAGTAGCAAGTATGTATTTTTTAAATTGTATTTATCAATAGCAACATAAAGCTTCAGGCAATCGTATTAACGCTGATGCTTTTGCATTTGTCCGCTTGCAATATCAACACAAAAAGAAAAAAGAGCCATATACAGAGAACAACACAATATTGACTGGTCTCTACTCTTCCTTATTGAAGTAATCAAAAAGAACAATAACGTTGACTACCAAGCAAGCAACGATATTTTTCCTATGTCCCAGATAGTAATATGTATGCTCAGAGACTGTAATCACCACCCTTCCTCCCCACACCTAGCTGAAAACAATACAGTAAATTGAGTTGATGCCTGCTCCTGTATTTGCTAATGCAGTAGGATTTTTTTTAAAAGCTAAACATGATTTTAGGGAACAAGCTAATCTCAGCTCAGAAAAACATACTTCAAGGCACCATATATTTGGCACCACATTTTCCCCCAAGCTTGGCACAAAACCAGTGCCTTCTCTAAGATAGGACAAAACCCTTGCAACAGTAGGTTGAATACTTCCGTTCTAAGCTCCAAACACCTGAAATGTCTGCTTTTGGCACTGAAACATTTCAAACTCAGAATATTTTGCACACCCCAACTGAATATCCATTTCTGTTATTTTTTTGTAAGTTATCAGTGAATGTCCAAAGATCACACTCTCAGATTTGAGCAGTGCCCAGTGTGAAATAAGCATACGTACAGTATATCCCAGGGCTTTCCAAAGTTTTCCTGCGGCGACACACCAACCGCCGTTGGTGTGTCGCCGCGGGAAAACCCGGAAGTGCTGCCGTTGCGGCAGCGCGCAAAAACCCGGAAGCGCTGCTTCCACTTTCGTTTTTTGCGCACCGCCGTTGGTGTGTCGCCGCGGGAAAACCCGGAACCGCTGATGATGATCAGCGCTTCCGGGTTGTGTGGCGACACACCAGACTGTGTGTGGCGACACACTTTTGTGTCGTGACACACAGTTTGGAAAGGTCTGGTATATCCAATAGAAGAGAATATATTTAGTTCAGGGTTGAACTGTGGAGTCCTTCGTGCTCTCCGAGTTTGGTTGTTTGCTTGCAGACGTTTCATTACCCGACTAGGTAACATCATCAGTGCCAGTGAGTGTGGGGTTTGCTCTGTTTATATACAATAGCTTGCCCTGCCAGTGTCGGTGGGGGTGTGGTTTTCTCCTTGGTAGTTCCTTGATTAGGATATTGTTTTCTGCTTGTCTCATGTTAATCCCTGCTTATCTGGGTGTTGGTTGCTGGAGAGGATGCGTTGGTCTTTTTGTTTCCTTCTTAGCTTTTTTATTGTCTCTTTTGAATGGTATGTAAATGTTGTTTACCTCTATGTGTTTATTGATGGCTGGTTTGGTAAGTGCCAAGCTTCCAGGAATTCCCTAGCATTTTTGGATTTAGCTTGGTCTAGGATGCTCACACTTTTCCCAGTTGAAACTATGGTTGAGTCTGTCCATGTGTTGTGAGATTAAGGAGTTTTCATTGTGTCTTCTGACTGCTAGTTGGTGTTCATGGATGCGCTCTGCTAGTCTTCTGCCTGTCTGTCCTACATAGTGGTTGCTACAGTCCTTACACTGTATGTTGCAGATGACTCCTGTCTTTTCTTCTTGGGCTACTGGGTCTTTTGGCTTAAGATGTTTTTGAAGGTTTTGGTTGGTTTGTGTGCTACGGTGATGCCATGTGGTTGTAATCATCTGTTGTTTGTTTCTGAGATGTTTTTGATGTATGGCAGTGTTATCCTTTTCATAGCTTGTGTTGGTTGTGCTGTAGTGGGTTGAGTGGTCAGGAACTTTTTGATAAAGTTGTGTAGGTATCCATTTTGTTGGAAGATGTTGTATAGGTGGTCTGTTTCCTTTTTTGGTGTTCTGGGTTGCTTCAGTGTGGTTCTACTTGTCTGAATAATGTTCTTACACAGCTCCTCCTGTGGGAGGTTGGGTTGTTGCTTTGGTAGTGGAGCACTTAGTTCACGTGGATTGTTTCTTGATGGACTTGCGTTTCTAATTTGCTATCATTTCCACTGCTGATGAGGATATCTAGGAAGGGCAGTGAGTTGTTGTTTTCTTCTTCCCTTGTGAATATTATTCCTTTGAAGATGTTGTTGATTGTTTCATGTGTCTTCTCTAGTTGTTCCTTTTTTATTATGATTAAGATGTCATCTACATACTGGATCCATATTTTTAGTTGTATGTGTGAGAGTGCTATGTTTCTAGATGCTGCATTACAGTCTCTGCTATGAGTCGTGATACTGGTGAGACCATGCGTGTTCCTCTGATTTGTTGGTATATTTGTCCATCAAACTGAAAATAAGTAGTGAGGCAGAGGTTGATGAGGTCCATGATTCTGGGTATTTCGATCTTAGTGTATTTGGCTAGGCTGGGTATGTTGTGTAGTACTGCTGCCATGGATTCTTTCCCTAGTTCTAAATCTATGGACATAAAGAGTGCTGTGACATCGAATGAAACCATAATTTCATCTTCTTCTATTTTCAGGTCTTTGATTTTCTGGAGGCACTGTAGTGGGGAATTGATAGAATATTCACTCCCCTCTGTGAGTTGTCCAAGCTTTTTTGTAAGTTCTTTGGCTATGTTGAAAAGATAGCAATATAATTGGCTTATGAAGATGGCTTTTAAATAACAGCAACATATCGCATATGCTATAAAGCAGAGTGTTTGACAATGCACTAGAAAAATATAGTAATAGTATCCCAAAGGTGGAAAAGATTTTGAAAGAAATTCTAAACTAGCAAAGCAGAGCATCTCACCTACCACAGATGATATCATAACAAATCATGTGATTTTCTAAGTACTGAAACAGAATATTAACTGCCTTTGTTAGCCAGCTATTCTGCATAGTCATCATTGGTCCTACTTTCAACCCATCCTCTGGCATCACCTGGCAAAACTCCTATACTTTGGTTAAACCAGGTCAATCCCATTATGTTTTGGAGCTTCTGAGAAGCAAAGTGAAGTCAGAGATGAGGAAGATGCTTCCTGTGAGGGAGGGGAAGTCTCTATAGTGACTGAATTTCAGGGCCCTTGACAACAACCCAATATGCATTCTTTCAGTTGTAACTGAAGTTGAGAACAATCAGCCCAAAAGCTCATTTACAGATGGAATCATACCAAAAGACTCCCACCCACCCCCAGGGGAGTAATAGAGACATCCTTCCCTCAACTGAGTGTGGTCCAGCTGCAGCACAGCAGATGTATGAATCCCAGTCAGTTTAAAAGCAGGACCACATTGTTGGAATTACATATTTAGAGTTAAATCAAGCTATCAACTCCATATTTAAATTGTATAATTTCTATAATACAGACCGCCTGCTATTGCAAAACAATGTTCAACTACTAAGATTTCCAAGTCCCTTGATGAATGCCAACATATTGTTTACATGACACACAAAATTCTTAAAATAAATCCAACAAATGCCTGTGAAAAACATAACTAATGACCTTAAGACAAAAAAGGTATACAGCAAACAAAGAAACTTGATTTAAAAGATAATGGAGTAAAATGACCAAATTCACAGACTGAATTTAAATGTGTGTTTTGGGGAGAATGACTTAACTTCATATTTTATTCTTTTTTTTTATGATTATATACTTAACATTGCCCTACCATTAATGTTATTAAATGTTAAAAGAACCAATATTGACTGTGATCATCTTTTCCCTTAGAGAATGAACAATATGCTGTGTTAATGGATACAGTATGCTAACATAGGCAAAATTCAAAGGTTCTGAAAAATATAGTTTTATTTAAACAAATGAAAGTTAGATTGCATACATTTGCTTAGTGAGCATTACAAAATCTATACTTGGATTTGAGAGAATTAAGGCTAGTTTGAAATATATCACACCCTACTTAAATTTTCTCTCCTTTACTTTTTATGAACATTTCTACCAAGTTTGCCCCAAGCAACTTTCCGGAGGGCTATTCTCACTATCTGAGGGAAGGCAGAGTCACTAATCCCTCCAGGCCAAATGATTATCTTTTACTTGCCTCCAAACCAGCTCTCGCCCAACTTTGGAATGAGTTGCTTATTGGCCCTTAGGATGGCCATTTCATTGGCCTTTTACACTAAGCTCAGGATTTGTGGAGACATGCTCTGATTGTATGAAAAGTTGTTTGGTTTTCAGCTTTCTAAATTCAAATTTTAGGTATGTGCAAAACAGAATAGTGGGTACATTCTGTCCTAAGAGCTTTCTTTTTCTCCATTAGATAGATACTTTATCATAGAGGCAATGCCTCACACAGAATTGGCAGAGAAAGTAGTATACTGTTATGCAACCATTCACCCTATAAATGCCAATCATCTTAATAGGAGATGCTGCATGTAGCAATACCGAACCAAAATTAGCTTTGCTGCCAATGAAAAGACACTACAGATATATCTGACAGAGCTTGCATCACCATGACCTTCTTCAGCAGCATTTTATCTGGTCCTCTGCACTACTTCTACCCCTCATAAATAATATATTGAAGCCAAACTATATGCATGTTTCCTGCAAGGAAATTTCACTGAAATCAAGAAGTTATGAAACCCAAGTTTCTGTTTACAGTATTCTATGTTCAATCATCACTCCCAAATGATGAATAATTTCCTACTTTTTATATTTTATAAGCAGCTCCATTTTTAAAGAAAAAGTGGGCTGCTGAGTTAATTCTAAACCACATCAAAATGTACCCTGATCCCACTGAACAAACACATATTTACATACATCAGGATGTATGGAGGCTGTAAGGAACTGGATGGGGAAGAACAGGCTGAAGTGAAATCACAGCAAGTTAGTTTGTCCATAAACTATTTGGCACTCTAACTCCTCCAGTGAGTACAATGAATGGGAGTAGCTCACCCTCAAAGGGGCAGGCCCACAACTTCAGAATCTTCTAGACCAGTGATGGCGAGCCTTTTGGGCTTGGCATGTCAAAAATTTGGAAAATGCCTAACTTGACTCTGCTGGCGTGTCACACCCTCCCCCCGAGCAAAAGAGAAACAATTCTTTGCATGTTCATTTATTTTAAAAAATACAATCCAATTTTGGGCGGCCAAAAGGGCAGAGATGGGGTAGAGATAGGTGGGTGGGGGGAGTTGCAGTGCCTTTTGTTCATTCAGTTTCTTTGGTAACTCAAACAGGGAGAATAGTTATTGTCGGGTGTTGGTGAATGCTGGCGTGTCACCCAAAACCTTGTGGTGTGTCACCTTTGACGTGTGTGTCATAGCTTCGCCATCACTGTTCTAGACTCACAGCTCCTGTGATAGGCACATGGAGGCTGGGGTTAGGGGAGCCTTTGGCCAGCTTCGCATAGGGCACTAGCTGCCACCCACTCTGAAGAAGGCCTTAACAACAGTGACCCACATCCTTGTCACCTCCCAGTTAGATTATTACAAGGTGCTCTGAAGATTACTTGTAAGCAGTAGCCCATGTGTTAGCCACTATTCACATCGAACACCTGTGCTATGGACATTGCATTGGCTGCCAAGAAACTTTTGGATTCAGGATGATTTACTTCAAACGGATCCTAGCTGTCTGGTTCACTTGGCCTGCATACAGAAGCTGTGGGTTTCTACCCCACAGTATATTCAGGGAAGAGCAAGAAATGAATTTTTTTTTTCTGTAACAAAACCCACCCTTTGGAACAGCTGATGCACCTTCACTCCTGAGATTCAGGAAGTCTTTGAAGAAGCAGCTATTCAGAATGGCATTTAGGGGTTGATATCAGGCCACTAAACACCTATTTCTATTAGTTTTAATTTTATTACTAATGTATAATTTTATATCATTTACAAGATAATTTATTTTGTTGATTTCTTGAATTACTGTATTGAGTTCTAATTTTTCCCCTTTATTTAATAAAGCAGAACAAAGGGTAAAAAAATTAAAAAAATTAAAAAGGGAAAAAAGGAAAGGAAAAAGGGAAACAACACCACAAAAATTATTTATACAATGGTTTCTCATATTTGAGTTCCGGTTTTAACTGAATGCCGCCACGTGTCCCTGGGAAATTTGATAGTACAACATAAACAAATAAGCGTTTAAACAAAGGCTTTCCACATTCAATTGCTGTCCTTCCCAAGGCCAAACGAGAAAAAAGTCTGCGCTGTTCCTGGACTCCAGTTTCCAACAACCAGTGTAGTCAAAGGTAAAGAGTGAGAGATATAACTAAGTCCCTCTCAAGATACAACTAAGTCCCTATAACTGACTATTTTTCAAAATCGGCTCCCTCTCCCTTATTACATGGAACATACTGTAGCTGGATGGACAGCTATTACCAAATATTGTGATTTCCACATTTGTTGGGCAGTGTCGGGCTTCCGGATTTAGTGACCTTCCTGACATTTGGCCAGCAACTATGGCTGGCATCTTCAGAGGCAAGGTGGCCTGCTATGCAGACCACAGGCAACTGAACAGGGACTGACTGGGCTCCTGCCTTTATAGGTCAGTACATGCCGGCCACATGACCGTGGAAGCGTCTTTGGACAACGCTGGCTCTTCGGCTAACAAACGGAGATGAGCACCGGCCCCTAGAGTCGGACATGACTGCACAAATGTGCGGAGGGAACCTTTACCTTTTTTACATGCTATAAAAAGGTAAAGGTTCCCCCCGCACATTTGTGCAGTCGTGTCCGACTCTAGGGGCCGGTGCTCATCTCCGTTTGTTAGCCGAAGAGCCAGCGCTGTCCGAAGACACTTCCACAGTCATGTGGCCGCATGACGCGCGTGGAACGCTGTTACCTACCCACCAAAGTGGTACCTATTCATCTACTTGCATTGGCATGCTTTCGAATTGCTAGGTTGGCAAGAGCTGGGGCGAGTGCGGGAGCTCACTCCGCACGCAGGGCTAGGGATTCAAACCTCCGAACTTGCGATCTTCCGATCGACAAACCTGGCGTCTTACCCGCTGAGCCACCACGCCCCTTTTACATGCTATAAAGGTACATAAACTGTACCTTGTAGATAAACTACTCTGATCACATCCTTAGGGGGACAGAAGTGGCGCACAGAATTCTAGACTTCCTGAGCACAGCTTGTCTCCTATTTTATGACAACTATGGTCCACATCAAAGCAAAACCAGAACTAGCCAAGTGCACAGAGTAATGCCAGTCAAAACGTTTGCAGTAAGCACTTGTAGAATAGTAAATGAATTACATCACTATGGCAAGGAACTTCAAAGCCAAATTAGATTGGAGCATCACGGTAACATGAAGTCACTGAAAAGAGAAGGCTTGGCAAGGCTTTTATAATCTCTTGGGTCTGGAACGCAGTGCAGTGAGGAAGAACGAACTTAACGCCCTGGAGCTCACACACTTCCATTTCAATGGCCAACAGCTTAAGGACTGCAGCCAGCAGCAGCCACAAAAGTCAGCAGTTTGTTTCTAACTCACAGAGGGACATAAGCAAGCCAGATCACTATTCTCAGGAGCGGCATTATTCGTATTTTCTTGCTTTCAACCTTCTGCCCTCCTTCTCTTTTTTCCTCTGGAATTCAAGACTATACACCCAAAGTTCACAGTTGATCAGCCATTCAGGCACAGACCAGCACACCTGTATAACTGTTATATTACACCCTGGCATTTAAAATCTAAGTTATGCGCTTGGGTCTTAAACCCCAGAGAATCATTTACTAATTTAGTAATCAATTGGAGTCAGGCAGCATCAACATTGAATAAATAATTACTATTATTATTATTATTTCACCCATCAACTTATCTATGACATTACAAAAGCCAGGAAGTTAAAAAGGATGCAATTAAGGTGATTAAAAAACACTTGTCTAACAGCCTGGTTTGTTTTGTTGTAGGATGATCTGTCACCTTATCAATTTTGGTTTAGAATTATGTACAAATCAACAGTACACCTTGTTTAACTAACCATAGTTTAAAAACCCTGGCCTAGCACACGAATATAGCCTGAAACTGAAGGCTTCTTTTATGGTTCAAAAGATGTAGATAAGTTCCAGCACCAAAGCAGCACCCTTCGCAACTCCTTCCTTAGCCCCCAAACATAATGGGATGGATTTGGTTTCATAGTAGAAATCATGCGGGCCACTATAACCAAAAATATCTCATTACATATAAATGACACTGCCAAATGCTACATGTTCCTGTCTCAAGTGGAAATACTGATGTCAATAATAAAGTTATCATTAACAATTACAGCCACAGACAAAATATTGTAACAACTGCGTATGTTCAACCATTGCCTTTTTTATCTTGCCATCCTGTTTCTATCTTTCTGCCTTTCTATCTATCTAGTTTTAGAGCTATGCCCGGCCTTTTCTCCAAGAGCTCAAGGCAGCTTACATGGGAATCTCCTTTCATTATAGACTGGCAGCAATAACACTATAAGACAGTTGGGCTAAGAAAAGTGTGGTTGGCTCAAAGTCATCCAATTGCTAAAGTGAACTTGAACTTGGGTGTCCCCAGTCCTGCCCCAACCTTTTAACCACTACAAGGTAACATCTCAGAAGGGCCATCATATAAAATAGAAACTGGAAGATTTTCCAGCAAGACTTGACCTTGAAAGGGAAGCCTACAAAGTTGTGCACAGTGGGTCCCAGGACTGATTAGGACCACTGGGACTTAGCAATCCACACATGAAAGGTGCATCATTAAGTCGTACCTCTTCTCCAAACAATTATCAGGAACAGCTCCTCTGTTCTGTCATTTGCTGTTCTTTCTCTACAGTTGCAGAGCCCACTGGTCCCCAACCTTTCTGGCACCAGGGACCAGCTGTGGAAGAACATTTTCCACGGACCAGGGGGGGTTTGTAGGTGGGAGCCAATCGCGTGCACCGGAGGGGCGGGGTTTGCAGGCGGGAGCCAATTGCGTGCACCGGGGGCGGGGTAATCGCATGCACCGGGGGGCAGGGTTTGCAGGAGGGAACCCCGCAGCCCACTTCCTAACAGGTTGGGGACCCCTGGCATAACCCACTCCTAGTAGAATCATCTGGATCACAGAAGCTAAGAGACAGAGCAGCCAACAGGAGGCGTAGGAGTAACTGGAGTTTTTCCTGCAGAGGGGTTTGTAAGCCACTTTGAGCAGTAAGGAAAGCCTAGGAAACAAACAAACAAACTGAAAAATCAATTCCACCAATCCCATTGTAGTCATAGTTAGTTCTGCCAATGTTCACATTATCTGCTGCTTTCTACCTTGATCTAGTCTCCTACGGACATACACATACTACTTTTTCTGCAAATTTGGGGGGTGGGGGGTGGGGGAATGAGGTTAAGAATTTGTATCTATTTTATACAGGGAAAGAGTCCGTGTATGCTCTGCAAACTGCTCCACAGAGGCTTTACTGAAAGATTAGCTTCTTGGACTTCAGAGTCTGATAGATAGAAAAGAGCTCTACTTTGAGATCAGCCCATTTGCTATCCAGGGAAGCTGTATTTTGCCAGATGTGAAGCAATTAATGCATACATCTGCCTGTCCTGGTTAAACCTGCCTCCTAATGGTACAAAATGAGATGCTAATGAGGCTGAAGAACAGGTACCCTAATGACCCTGGTCTCTTGCTTATGGCCCTGGCATTCTGCTCACAATGGGTGAAGTCAGGCAAAGGGAAACCACTGCAGCTATAGTGTGAACAAAGCGCTCCAATTGGCAAGCGGGCCAGGTCACACCGTGTCTTTGGTTTAAAGGTATTTTTAAAACAGAGGTTTATTCTTGTAACCTTGCAGTTCTCACAGTGATGGCTTCTTCACCAAACTGTAGAGGTCAAGGACTGATCTTCCCTAGTTAAAAGCTTTTTTTTTTTTTTTTTTTTTGGGGGGGGGCTGAGAAAAGTTTCTCTTGCACATATATTGTTTTATTAATTTGGGGGACATGGTAAATATGCCTGCCATTGCTCCTGCTAAATTGCCTTTGTGATACTGTAATGTTCACAAATCAGGAAGGCTTCCCAAAAATACCATGTATTGTATCGAATCATATCGTATATATGTTTTTTTGAACTATAGGTTTTACCAAAATTAAAATACCATGTAGTCAATCTGAAGTGTGAGGGTAATGTTGCCATGCTTTACTCCCACCGAGGCTTCCATCACTGTTGTGTCACAGAACCTGATCCAACCGGGAACTGGTAATACTGCCAATCCAGTCTCATCACGTGGCCTCCTTTTTTTCAAACAGCAGCAAACTTAGAAATCAGCATTGTCAAATAAAAATAGATAAGGTGATTGAGGTTCTTGTGACATCAAGAATTTTCAGGGAGCCTTGGAAAGCCTACTTCCAATTTAAACCATGTTTTGTTAACAGCCAGATTTTCACTACAATCCACTGTGATGAAGGCTACAAACCTCATGTGTGACTGTTGCGGCCTATCTTTTTTTTACTGAGAAATACTTAGTGATATATCAAGTTATTCTTGAAGGGTTTCTTCTATATAAGTTTGAATTATGCCAATGTAATTGACATCTATGCATTCAGCGATTACACTACAGCTAAATCTGCTACGTTAAAAAAGGTATTAATAAGAGCTGGGAAATACTTACTTTGTTTTTATCCTGGAGAAGTAGGGCAAGAGTTACAATGGAAAGCTGCAATTTTGATTAGGGAAACTGCTGAGCAAGGAGGAGGGATAAAATCAAGCATTTGTTTTTCTGTAGGAAGGTGCTTTCATGCAAGGAATGAAAGAGCCCCCACCTTAACTCAAGTACAATCCAGTCTCACACTCCAGAAAACACAAACCACATTCTGGCTTAGCAAAATGTGTGAATACCGTCAAGATGTAAAACGAGCATGAAAACAGTCGACGTGTAAATGATCCGTAATTTAAAATATGAAGTTTAATAGCTGTGGCTTCCCTCAGAGATAGAGAACTCTCAATATTTGAATTCCAGCTGCTCTGAGTGACTCCTGTTTTCTATTCCAAAATACAATTGCCAGAGTTCCTGGGGACTAAACTTACAATTAAGCTATCTTGCATCTATAAGTGCAGAATGATATGCTTCAACTGTTTTGAAAACAAGTGGCCATGGTACTATTAACTGCAGCAAAATTAATCAACCTCTACGGTTCTCCCAGTTGGACAGAGCAGGCTTGCAGAGCCCAGTTGTTTTTGATGAGCAAAGCAAGGCAAAAGGAACTTGAACCCAATAGAAGCAGGCACGCTAAGGATTTGATAAGAAAATACTTGAAAATTTAGCTTCACAGCACAAGATCTCACATGTTTCCTAGAGCAATGGCAAAGTGAAGAAAACTAACTTTTAAAGGGGGAAATCAAACTACTAATTCAATGCTTTGCATTGTCCTTGAAGCAACCTGCTGCAACCCACAATGAGCAAAACAAGCAACTATAAAACACCACAATTCATCTCATCAGAAACCATGCTCCAGTGTTCTATCACAGGGGTCCCCAACCCCCGGGCCGCAGACCGGGACCGGTCCGTGGCCTGTTAGGAACCGGGTCGCACACTTCTGTCTGTGCCGTCGCATCCACTTACCACTCCCGTTCACGCCATCCCGAAACCATCCCCCCCCCCACCGGTACATGGAAAAATTGTCTTCCACGAAACCAGTCCCTGGTGCCGAAAAGGTTGGGGACCGCTGAATCTATCAAACCAAGAGAGCTAGATTACTTTCCATAGTTGACTAAAAATGAGCCTTCCCCAATCCTCTGCCACTGAGCATCAGTCACCTTGAGCAAATCCCTTAAGTAACTGTAATTTCCACTACTTCCCGACCTATAAATATTAGTCTTCAGGGATATAGCTAAGGTCAGCAAACAGCTTCAGCAAAACATCCCAAAGTATGTTTTATTTACGCACAGGAGGCAAGATAGCACCACAGAAAATTCTGTATGTAAAATTTCCATCCTCCTCCTCACTTAGAACACAGTATGTTTGGGGTGGAGGTATGTCGATGAAGGTTCTCAGTCATCCAGGTGGAATTGTCTGTAGCTTGAATCATGTCAACTGGATTTCTATTTTCTCTGTGGAAACGTTTCGCTCCTTATCCAAGAAGCTTCTTCAGTCTGAGCAAAGTTTGTAAGGGAATCCTTAAATATGTTTCTAGGGTGGCTGTGTGACCTTGCACCTGGGGCTAGGTCATGGTTATTTGAGATGTTTATTTCTTGGGGTGGAGGATGAAGGGGGAACAAATCCCTTAAAGATACTGGTATGTTTCTTCTTTTCATTTGCCTTTTTTCTTAACAAGTGTTGCAGCGGCCAACTCTACCATTCTTCACCAGCTGGCTTCACAATCTAGCATCACTACCTGGCTTTCACTCAAAACAGCAAGGCCCTGTTTTATTTTTAAGCTGAGATTCAGTTATGCACATTTACCAATATGTAAAACAGAAAGTGAACTTCTGTGCCTTTGGGCTGGCATCCTGTTTTTCCAATGGTGCCACAGTAACAAATCAAAAAGAGGAAGAGTTCTAATCAGGCCTTCTCCCTGACAAGCTATTTTTCTACATGCAGGGATTCACTTCATATAGAGCATGCAGCCAAGTGATCCAGCCTCCAGTGGAAAATGTGCACAAGGCCACCACCTCAGTGACCACTACGCTGCCCATTATGGAAAGAATACCTCACAAAGGTAACCAACCACAGCAAGGAATTTTAGTTCAATGAAAGAACACGGGTTATGCGTGTATCATTCTCAGTTCTTATTTACTCTATTCCTAACCAGGCAGGTGACTGAAATTGCCCAGGGAGATAAAGGCCCACCAAATTATAGTTTGTAATGTGGCAAAACGGAAGAATTAGTACATAACAAGAGACAATCATATTCATCATACTTCATTTTAATTAAAATTAAATGTAATGAAAGGAAATCAAACTTGGTTTTTACCTAGCCCACTACTGTGGCCTCTCCTGTCACTCAATGGCCAAATGCAACCATCTATTTTCTATGTATCTAACTCAGAGCTTTCCAAACTGTGTGTCGGGACACGTTAGTGTGTCAGCTGCAGTGTCTGGGTGTGTCGCAGCTGCTGCTGCCTCCAAGCCCTGCCAGGATTCCACGCAGGTCCTAGTGCCTGCCTTGTGCCTTGCTGCCTCCAAACATGCTGTGATTCCGCGCAGGTCCTAGTGCCTGCCTTGTGCCCTGCTGTAAGAGTGTGTCACGAAATGATGCCCTGCTGTAAGAGTGTGTCGCGGAATCATGCATGTCTAAAAAGTGTGTCACCAACATGAAAAGTTTGGAAAGCTCTGAGCTAACTGATAATGTTAGGTTTACATTTTGCATAATGAAAATCCACATTATTCCCCCCCCCTTTTTTTTAAAAAAGTTACTGCTGGACCCATATGGAGTGCAAATAGATCCATAGTTTCCGTTCTGTGGAGGAAGATGGAGTCTTGAATAAAATATCTTAACCACATCAATCTGCTTTTAACTGCCTCCTACAATCGTGATAATCTGTTCCAGAAGTTGGTCATGAGGAATGCACCATTTCAAAGCAGCATATGAAGCATACTTCCAAATATCATTTCTACTATACCTCAGTGGCAAATGTGCCATGGCTCCACTTACTTTAATCTGGCTAGGATGGCTACAGTAGCTGTGCAATTTTCATGATCTATGGTCTTTTAATTACATCTATCAGCACAGCATAACCAGGAGGTGTGCTAGCTTTCCACAGAAAATAAATAAAAGAGGGCTAAATTATCTCATTGCATTTTTAAAAGGATGTTGTCAAAGAAAATATTTTCTTCCAAATTTTAATGGTCCACTTCATCAAATAGCTGAACTTCAAGATCTCAGTGTGTGTTCTTTTTAAAAATCATCACACTGCTATGATTTGGGTGTTGGTTCACAAGGAAAAAAAAAAACCGAGGAGTTTGATGGCTGCTTCCAAAGCTTTGGATGGTTAAATATAGGAATATAACCTCATTGGCCCACTTGACTAATGACCTGAGAATTTTAGACAGCAAAGAACTTACTTCAAAATATGAACTTCTGATGAGGGACCTCATCAAAGTATTTTTGAAAATCTAAGTAGATGATGTTGCTACATGTTCATTAACATCCTCAAAAAAAACTCTGGTAGATTAGTTAGACAGGACTTTCCCTTAGTGAAGCCATGTTATGTATCCTTGAGCAAGGCCTGTGTCTCCAAATCTTTGGTAATGTCATCTTTCATAGCAGTTCCCATTATCTTCCCTGGAACAGATGTTAAGCTGACAGGCCTATAATTTCCTGGATCTCCCTGTGAGCCCTTCTTAAAAATTGGAGTTACATTGGCTACCTTCCAGTCCTCAACTCCAGAGGCCGAGAGTTGAGACAGGTTGCACATTTTAGTTAAAAGGTCCACAATCTCAGCTTTAAGCTCCTTAATAACCCTTGGGGCTTGGTGATTTGTTCACGTTCAATTTGTCAATAAGGCCTAGCAGTTCTTCTCTTGTCACCACTATATGGCTCAGTTCATCCCATTCCCTTCCAAAGAACTCAAGGATCTCCCCCAATTTTTCTCCTGTGAAGACGGAAGCAAAGAATTCATTCAGCTTCTCTGCAATTTCCTTTTCTCCTCTTAGCACACCTTTGACTCCTTCATCCAAGGGACCAATGGCCTCCCTGACTGGCTTCTTGCTTCTAATGTATTTGAAGAATAATTTATTATCTATCTTCACAGTTTTGGCAATATACTCCTCAAATTTTCTTTTTGCCTCCCTCACTGTCTCTGCATTTCTTTTGCCAGTTTTTATGTTCTTTCTGTTTTCTTCATTAGATGTCAGCCCTTTGAGGCAGACCAGACTAGGAAACCAAAGTTATGAATGCTAATACTACTTTTATTATAGGGTTACAGTAACAGAATCTTGCAGGTCTGAATGCACCTCCCCACTCCCAGCCATTATCTTTAAGAAAACTAGGAAGGGTCAAGTCTGAGACATTTTCTCAAATTACATTTCTGTTTCAGACTCAAATTTCTTTTATCTGACTACTTTCTTGGTTGCGGATCTTCCTCATGCTCCACAAGGTTATTCTTACAGCCCATTATCTTAGGACAGGTCATCTTCCACTTTCTAAATGACTTTTGGCCGTAATAGCTTCTTTCACAATGTTAGTCAACTATGCAGCCTCTTCTTAGACTTTGGGGCCATTATCCTAATTTTAGGAATATACTGTGCCTGAACCTCTTATTACTGTAGTTTTAAGCAACAGCCAAGCTTTCTGGAAGGACCTTGCCTTTCTACCTTCCTTTTGAGTTTCCTTTTCACAACCTGTCTCCCTCCACAGCAAAGCTTTATAAGAACAAGGTTCTTTATAAGAACAAGGTTCTGTTTTCAGCTCGGCCCCAGGTAAACATCACCAAAGGATGGGGGGCTAGAGTAGACCCGGAGCTTTGCAAAGGGAAATCTCCCCAGACAGGGCTCAGATTTCCCCCTTGGCTTGGAACCATTAAGACAGGAAATAATTGTGTTTTTATCCCTACCAAAGATGAGGAAAGGAATGGAACTTCCCTCTCAGACTACTTTGTGGAGCCTGAGACCCCCATGGTTTTAGAAGTCTCCCACAAGCAAAAGAGACCACCTCTCCAACCTTTAACAGGCCTGTTCTTAGCAGGATCTCTAGGGGTCTGGAATAACGAATACGGCCGATACCACGCATTCACTGTTGGCATCGGAGTTTGCTTGGAGAAGGGGGGAGTCATCTTCTTGTGTGGAACCAATGCTTACCTGTGTCTACCAGCTAACTGGACAGGAACATGTACCTTGGTACATCTCCTCCCAAGAATGGGAGTGGTCCCTAACGGTGAACCGCTCCCTGTGCCCCTCATCGGACATGTGCAAAAACAAGTGCCACTATTAATACCTCTGCTGGTGCTCCTAGGTGTTGGGGCAGGGATTGGAACTGGTGTGGGGGGAATCACCCACGCTGAAACTAAGTTCCAAAAACTGTCCACAGAATTCCAAGAAAGCCTAGAAAAGATTGCCCAGAGTCTAGTGGAAATTCAGGATCAGATAGATTCCCTAGCCGCCGTTCTCCTGCAAAACAGGCGGGGGCTAGACCTCCTGACAGCTGAGAAAGGAGGGCTGTGTCTGTTCCTGGAAGAAGAATGTTGCTTCTACATGAATAAATCTGGGCTTGCAAGAGATGCAGTAAAGGACCTACAGGAGAAAGCATCACGCCTAGCACCCCGGCAACCTGAATTCGGCCAATGGTTCACATGGTTGCCAGGGGCAGCATGGGTCAAGCAAGTCCTGTTCTTCTTGCTATGTGGCCTAACTGGTCTATTGTTTCTTCCGTGCGTGATCCCCCTGATTCAAAGGGTCGTACGAACAATAACTGGCATGACAGTTCTCGCAGCCCCACCCTCAGAGAACACACCCGCTAAGGTAATGGTCCTTACTGCCATGCCCAAAGAGTGCCACCACCTGGTGCACAACAAGCATGTCGTGCGTGAGAAAACGGGGGAATATTAGGCCCCCCTTTTGTAGTTTATAGTTTTAGAAGTTCTAATAAACATTTGTAGCTTTTAGCATTTCTAGTATACACAAGAAACACCTTTAGCATTTGTAATGAACTCATGGTAATCAGTTTCTTCCTTTTCACACCAGTCCATTTGTTTAGAAGAAAGTCTCATTAAGAAAAGAAGCCCCATTGTAAAGGAGAGATAAGGAGGAATGTGATGTTTTCTTTTGAAATGCAAGAAGATAATTAGGACAGCCAAAAGGGGGAGTCTGGCATAGCCCCAGGGTCATCCAGCTCCCTAAGAAGACAGGATGGTAGAAGGGATGGGAAGAATAATCAAAGAGTGATTTATTTCGTTACTACTTTATGTTACCGTGTACTATCTTATGATTGCCAAATTATTTTCTTTTCGTGCCTACGTCTGAAAATGCCAGGAAGGAAGAGATAATAAAATCCAAAGCAATTGTCTGTAAATCATATGATTAGACGCTGTGTCACTGACATGTTAACTTCTTTTACCTTTGATCTGTACCTCATATAATCTCCTATTGACTTCCATGGGATTGTCAGTCCATCCCTGCTCGACACAGGTTGCGTGCAGAGGGAACGGACTCACCCAGCCTCTTGTTTGATCAAATAAAAAGCTGTTTTCTTTTGAAACCTCTGTCTGAAATCTCTGATTTGGGTAACTTGGGATCTCAGATTCTTACAGGATTCCAGGGGTTGGTCATACAGTCCGAAGACGCTTCCACGGTCATGTGGACGGCATGACGCACGCGGAACGCTGTTACCTACCCACAAAAGTGGTACCTATTCATCTACTTGCATTTGCATGCTTTTGAATTGCTAGGTTGGCAAGAGCTGGGGCTAGTGCGGGAGCTCACTCCATCATGCGGGACTAGGGATTCGAACCTCCGAACTTGTGATCTTCCGATCAGCAAGCCTGGCGTCTTACCCGCTGAGCCACCACGCCCCTTCAACATACATAAGAACAAATCCAATTTAATTCCTTCTCCCTATCAAAATGTGGAGAAAACTATCGTGTCAAAACAATCATTTCTAACTCGTTTTCCACAATATGGTAATTCCTTTGTTCATGATGTTTCAACAAAGTAAGTCTTTTAATGTCTAAAATTTATCACCTATCTCTCTCCTCCAAAAGAGAATCAATGTATATTTACTGATTGAGTAGACTGATAAACAGGAGCATAATTATTATCATTGGACTCTAACTACATACCTTAAGCTATTTAAGTATCTTTAAATACAAGTAGGAGCATTTTTTCACCAGGACCTTCTAAATGGAACAGATATTCCCACCCCAAAAAATATTACTCTCCATTTTATAAGCACAGAGAAGTACTGTGGGTTTTCAGAACTGAATTCCAATTTGCTCCAGAGAACCAATATTACAATCAGAGAAATGTTGTCTTATTCGTTGTTGTTTCAAGTCTCACTGTTACAAGAACCTTCAGGTTCAAACTGTACCAATGAATTTTTTACTTCACCAGAAATTAAAGGCAGCACACTACTGCTAAAACTCTGCAAATTAGCTTGCTCCAGCTTTCTCAGTAGCCTCATTATTATCAGGGAAATTGTGTCCAAATGAAGAATCAATAAATACGTATATCTATGAAGAAGTTTAAAGAAAACAAATGCCATTAGCATTATGATAGTATAATGAAACCATAATTCTCAAAGGCAACACAGCGCAGCCTAGCTCACAAGTCAACTCAAAGATATACAGTATAGATATGAAGAGCTGATTGCAAATAGAAAATGCTTCAGTATTTCTAGGGTATAAACAACATTTCAATGCTGTTTTATTTTCCCACTGCCAAGCTATACACAAACTACAATGTAAAGCTAGTAAATTAGACTCCAAGGAAAAAATACTGCATTTGTTACAAGTCAAAATGCTTAAAAATTGTATCACACTGCTCACTTTTATAGATAGCAAGAACTACCTAGGCCATTTGTAAAAACAACTTCAGCATGGTCTTCTGGTATCTGGGGAAAATAAAATCACACAATAAAATTACTCCACATCCATCTGCTTGACAAATAACTACTAAATCCCCATGTTTTACTCAAGGATACAAGCAGAAAAATCACATTGCTGCACTCCAATCCTTTTTTTTAACAAGAATTTTATTCGGTTTAAAGCAAGAGTAAAAACTACAAAAAAGAAAAAAACTACAAAAAAGAAAAAAAACTGAAACGGTGTGAAAACACAAGAATTTTTTTTAAAGATTTTAAAGTCGGACACGACTGCACAAATGTGCGGGGGGAACCTTTACCTTTTACAGTACACACTAGGCATTTTAAAGAAGTGACTTCTGACTTTCAACAACAATATACAGCAATTTTCATAATCAACCCCTTACTCTAAATCAAACCAAAATCACATTTCTATAAATCATTCCATTAGCACACTATACAAATCACTAAATACAATTGCTCCCCTTATATTAAAAAAGGAAATATATCAATATCCTAATCAAATTCCCCCAAAAAACAATATTTATTTAATTATTTCCTTCCTACCACTATTCTATACATTTCTGTCCACTATAATAAAAATCAAACTAGAAAGCATATAAATTGTCTGCTCTTATAATTAATAATACTACAACTATAACAATTTTAATCATATTAAACCTAAAACCAAGCATTTATTATTTATACCTTAATCTTAATCCAAATCATTAAAAAGAAATGACGTCAAACAAGCCCTAAAAACAGTCCAGATGAACCTTCTTAAACCCTTACCCCACTTCAAAATAAACCAAAGCATTTACATATAACTCCACAGTACAATACTCAGCGGGTAAGACGCCAGGCTTGTCGAACGGAAGATCACAAGTTCGGAGGTTCGAATCCCTAGCTCCGCGTGACGGAGTAAGCTCCCACACTAGCTCCAGCTCTTGCCAACCTAGCAATTCAAAAGCATGCAAATGCAAGTAAATGAATAGGTACCACTTCGGTGGGTAGGCAACAGCGTTCCACGCATGCCATGTGGCCACATGACCGTGGAAGCATCTTCGGACAATGCTGGCTCTTCGGCTAACAAACGGAGATGAGCACCGGCCCCTAGAGTCAGACACGACTGCACAAATGTGCGGGGGGAACCTTTACCTTTTACAGTACACACTAGGCATTTTTCATAAAGAAATCAGACAGCCCAACTGCCCCCCTTAAAGACTCCTACTTCTCAGCAGAAAACCTCTCATAGATAACGACCCCTTCCTTCCCATAACATTCCATCAGAAAGACAATTTTACTTAAAGTTTGCAATTCAACCTGTCCCTTTAATTTCTTCCACTCCACAGACCGGTCGTCGTCTGGCATTTCAACAGAGACTGTCAGGGTTGCACATATATCACGTTGTGGCATTTCATGAGTATGCAAATACTTGACAGCACACAGTCTGTTATAGTCAAACTGTACACAGACCTTTTACTGTACAATATTTACAGAACTTACAAGACATTGATTATCAGCTACAACTCCAACCACCAGCCAAACTCCAACCACCAACCACACCCACAACCCATGGTGCACTTCTTTATATCCAGTTGGTTCTGCTGAGTCATGTAACCACACCCTCCAGGTGTGTGCACTGAGGAAGCTGAGTTAATCACAGATACAGCTCAGCTGTGCTCAGTCCTCTACATATTCATACTGATAAAATTCTACTTCAGGGTAAAACCCTGACAGAGACTTCAATCTCGCTGTCAGTAAAAACATTTCTATTGTTATCAAGCTCTTCAATTTCTTCCGCAACATCCCCAGCCAGATGACACATTTTAGAGCTGATATTTTCTACAATGTCCCAAATACCTTGCATAATGACTTGACAAGAATCAAAAAGAATCTGTTTAAGGTCTCCATGGAAGTCTGAGAGAGTCTGCTTGAAGTCTTCCGTGTCTCACTCAGTAGATTATGGTACCCGCTAGGTACTTAACCAGTGAAAGTAGGAGGTAATGGAAAGTTACCGGTTCGTGTTTACTCAAGTGTAAGTATGATAACAAGCAGCTCAACAGGGAAAGTGGCAGCAGAAAGCTGGAGATTCAAAACAGCAGATTCAACGTGTAGGAAAATATTAAAATCTTCAAATTCAGTGCAGAAATAATAACAGAGACACAATTATTTAGTCTCAATCCTCCTTAGTATTTGGATGGGAAACAAGCCAAAACTTTTAAAAAAATTAAAAATTAATCCCAGAAATAACAATAAGCACCGAGAGAGATCTCTTCTCCTTGTTGTAGAAAGCCTCCCTTGGGGTACATAAACTTAAAAAACATAAATTGGGTGATTTAGAAATGGGGTGGCCGGTCTTAGTGTCCCTTTAAGGCTACAGCTTGGAAATGGTGACGTCCCAGCCTCCCGGCATCTCTTACCAGATTAGCACAAATGCTGTTTACGATCCTCTGGCTGCAAGACGCCATTCCAGAGGATAGATGGGATCATTCTGAGTATTTTCTTTGTCCAAAAAAACACTCCAAGGCATCAGGAAAAACCTGCCTGAGCCCAAAAAAACTGCCGCGTTGTCAGTTCTGCCCGCGGAGCCCGCAAGCACAGCTGTTCAGTCCACTATGTCCCCACCGGAAGTACTCCAATCCTTTAATTGTTCATTTTACTAGGTACTTAAATCAATGTTAAGATCTGAGCTTGCCAGCAGACTCAAGCATGCATATATATTTTTGAGATAAGACATTACCCCATCAATGCTGTAGATACAAAATACAAAACATCTCCCCATGTATTTGACTGTATAAGAAAAGCAGAATATGAGGGAGAAAAGACCTAATACATTCACAGGCAGAAGATTATACAATTCAATAATCCTCCTACCACTTAAAACAATTTTAATCCTTGGGCAAAGAAAATTAAGCATCAGGCAAAAGTGTATCAGCATAGGCACAATGGTGACCTGCTTTGTGCCCTGATTGGGCCTATGAGTAAGGAAGGAAGCAATCATAACTGTGCTCTCTGTGATTCACTTACGCCCTCATAGTTCACTTTAAAGGGAAAAGAAAAATGAAATATGATAGGCCCCCTGCACTTTCTCTATAAAAGCACATGCAAATCTGCCAAAGAAAAGCCATACGTCATAGGTTTATTTGCCATCCCTAAAAAGAACGAGATGCTAAGTTTAGTTTTCAGGAGGACATTGACAGGAGGTCTCAGCAGGTGGCAGCACTTGAGTGACCCTGTCTCGGATCAGAAGCTAAGTAGAGTCAACTCTAGTTAATGCTTGAATTCCAGGGCGTGTCAAAAAGACATCCTGGAAAAAGGCAAAGGCAAGCGACTTCCATACTGCTGCCAAGAAAATATGCCTTTGTGTAGCCACCAAAATTCAAGCTTGACTCAAAGATAGATAGATAGATAGATAGATAGATAGGGAGGGAGGGAGGGAGGGAGGGAGGGAGGGGGAAGGAAGGAAGGAAGGAAGGAAGGAAGGAAGGAAGGAAGGAAGGAAGGAAGGAAGGAAGGAAGGAGAGAGAGAGAGAGAGAGAGAAAGAAAGAATGAATTAATGAATGAATGAATGAATGAATGAATGAATGAATACTTTATTGGCCAAGTATGACTAAACATACAAGAAATTTGACTTCGGTGCAAGAGCTCTCAATAATAAATTATACAATCAAGAAAAGTAAAATTAAGAAAAAATAATACTACAGCTATTTAACTAACACATACTCATATTTAAGGGAGAATTAAGGGACAATAATACTGCATCTGTTATCTAGCATATGTTCACATATAACAGAGCATTACCGGTCACATCTTAGCAGTCATGTGTTATCATACATGATCAATCATTTTCTCATGCTACATTAATTAAAAGTTCAACAGAGCAATGGCATACATTATCAACCATTATATCATGCTGCATTAATTAGGAGTTCAACAAATCAATAGCACAAGGGAAAAAACTTTCGATGTCTAGACGTTTTGACATACGGTACTCTATAACGCCGTCCTGATGGAAGAAGTTGAAATAGTTTATATCCAGGATGAGAAGGGTCTGCAGATATCTTCTCCGCCCTACTTTTGACCCTTGCAACATACAGGTCTTCTATAGAGGGCAGGCGGATTACAATAATTCTTTCTGCAGACTTGACTATCCGTTGGAGTCTACGTCTGTCCTGCCTGGTTGCAGAGCCAAACCAGACAGTTATAGAAGAACAGATAACAGACTCAATAGTTCCTCTGTAAAACTGTAACCAGAAGCTCCTGAGATAGTTTAAACTTCCTAAGTTGACGCAGAAAGAACATCCTTTGTTGTGCCTTTTTGATAATAGTTCTGATGTTAAGCGTCCATTTCAGGTCTTGAGACATTATGGAGCCCAGAAACTTAAAGGACTCTACTACTGATACAGGGCCATCGAGTATAGTAAGGAAAGGGGAATTGAAGGAGTTCTTTCAAAGATCCACCACCATCTCTACAGTTTTAAGTGTACTCAGTTTCAAACTGTTGTAACTGCACCACAGGACCAGTTGTTGTACCTTCCGTCTATATGCTGACTCATCACCATTCCGAATGAGACCAATGACAGTTGTATCATCTGCAAATTTCAAAACTTTAACAGAAGAATCTTTTGAAGTACAGTCATTGGTATAGAGGGAGAAAAGCAGTGGGGAGAGCACACATGCCTGAGGGGCACCTGTGCTGATTGACCGAATACTGGATATAGGCAAAGGCATCTTTACCTTAGAATCAAAAGACTTAAGTCATTTCACCTTTCTCTAACTACGGCCAGATGCCATAGTGGAGGGAGGAAAAGTCATTTATCCAAGTAGCAAGTTTCTGAGCTTGCAAGGAACATACCTGTATATCTTTAAGTTCATTTGAGACTAGCAGTATGCTGTTACAAACAGCTTTACTAGAAGGGACTGCAGAGCATTAAAAACACAGAACATTGCTTTATTTAACATTCTGTTTTTTCCTAAAACTCAAGAAAACTAATATATGAAATGATATACAAATAAATAAGAGAGCAAAATACATCCCAGTCATAGTTATTAAAATAAGAATACTGCTAGTAGCATTATGAACTAAGGAACCCCATGCTTTCTCTAGTTTTCTTGAGAAAACTTCAGCCTTCTGCACATGAAGGTGCCCCCCACCTTCTGTCCCTGAGATCACATATTAAGGATTGAATTTGATTCTAAATGTAGCAAAGCAAAGCAGACTCATGCCAGATTTTAACAATCAGCAAAGGTGAATTTATTCCAAATCAGCAAGAACTTGGTGAAGATGTGATTCAAACAAGAACATATAGTAAAGTGCACTTAGTGACACTGAACCATTTTCAGGAAGAAAGTTCTTGTGCTATTACATAACTTTTTGAGGTACTATCAATACACATTTTGAAGGACGGTTGCTGTATTCTATAAGAGTACATTCATAAGAGAACATTATTCAAAAATCTAAAATATAAATATATTTTAATCCATTCCAACTCTACACTTACTGTTGTATCTACCAGCTGCCTTTGTTGATTCCACTGGTAGAAAGGATTGTGTATCTTCCATCTGTTATATGCTTCATATAATTCATCCCTCTCTTAACAGTTTTGTCTCAAAACCTATGCAAATAAAATGAGACTGCACATTTCTTATGTGAAGCAGGAGAGGGTCCTAGGTAATCAAAAGGGGAAAAGGAAGAATGATTGGCAAATAATATTTTCAAGATGATTCAATGTCATATGTATTATATATATTTGTCACTCATTACTCACCATCACAGGTGATATCTCTACAATTAACAGTCAAAAAATAAAATAAAGGCAAATCTTCATGCCATCCAGTGTCTATTAAACACTTAAAAATTACCAACTGTTAAGCAACAAAGTGGTGGCTCAGCGGGTAAGACGCCAGGCTTGTCGATCGGAAGATCGCAAGTTCGGAGATTCGAATCCCTAGCCCCGCGTGATGGAGTGAGCTCCAGTACTAGCTCCGGCTCTTGCCAACCTAGCAATTCGAAAGCATGCAAATGCAAGTAGATTAATAGGTACCACTTCGGTGGGTAGGTAACAGCGTTCCCCGTGTATCATGCCAGCCACATGACCGTGGAAGCGTCTTCGGACAGTGCTGGCTCTTTGGCTAACAAACGGAGATGAGCACCGGCCCCTAGAGTCGGACACGACTGCACAAATGTGCGGGGGGAACCTTTAGTTTTTATGAAAGTTGGTGTACACTTGGCTACTTGTATTGGCATCACTATATGCCAGGAGGAGAAGGAGGAGGAGACTGCTGATTTGTAATTCCCCACCAGGCAATCCCCATGGGAAAAGATGCTGAGGGCTGTAGTTTAACAGCATCTGAAGGGCCCCAAGCCCCCCCGTCTTTCCTCTCTCAGCAATCCACAAGCACCATATATAAATCAGAAAATCCTGCAGTTCATCTAGCTGCTTATGAGGACTGTCCAAAACCCAAGTGAAGCAATGAATGCACCTGAGGTAGAAAAACATAATTACCCTTGAATGCAGTAAGCCAACAGTCAGTTGCAGAGAAAAAGGAGGCAGCAGGGAACCAAGCTGGAATACTTTTATAGGATATTACCGTCAACCTTGGAGGAAGAAGTAATGCTGCCATTTGTCATAAACCAGTGGTAAAGCTTACAGTGGCTCAGATGGTATAGTTTCCGCAGCTTGTTTTTAACAGAGTTGGGGAATTTCTTCCTGCTTAGATGAATTGCAAATAAATTTACAACAGAAGTGATGTTTGAAATTCTAGCTAGATGCTGTGGACCCAAGTGCAACGTGCATATATTTGATATACGATAACCTGCAAGGACAGCAGTACCACACTGCAATACCTCCAGAGAGGCACTCAAGTAGTAAATCAGGATAATGAAAATTAGAAAGCGGCCGCTTTTGAAACATAAATTGGGGCCTGTAGGACCCTATGGGCCGCTATGTCCTTTTCCCCCCACCATGAACTATTGTGGACTGACTCTAAGCATGAAGTGAAGTGATTTAAATGACCAGGTAATCACTCAACATATCATTATGCTCTAACAAGATCCTAAGATCTACAAGATGAGACGGGAAGTCTGAATTCAAATCCCGATGGGCTCACTGATGCTGCTTCTTTCTATGCAGCAGACGCCGCCATATTAGGGCTCTGCAGCACTTCAGACAAAAAGGTGATTTGGAACGTGAAGATATCACCTACTAGCAACTTCCTAAAAGCATCTGTACCTTTTCCCGGGGTCAGACAAGGGCAAAAGATATATTTGGTTTACAGGGTTGCAGACAAGTGCTATGTCTGTGTGCTTGGAAGTACCTTTTTACCTTCAAATCTGTAGTACGCACCCTAATATTCATACGGTTGAAAGAGATTACACATTCGTTCATTCAGCAAAAGTGTATGAGAAACTACAATAACAATGAACAAGAGCTACCATTTCTTCACATCACAAGAAAACAACTGCAACAATTGTGTGAGTTACGCAAACATTTTGTTCCCAAATCTCTAGACCCCACATAAAGGTGGGGGGGAAATCACACGTCTCTGCAAGAGAAGCATATCTGCATTAGGAGGATACTGGTGAGAATACAGTACTAAATGAAAACATATTGGAAAGTATATTAGCATGACAAAATAGAACATGAACTGGCGAGAAAGCTATCTACAGTCAGCAGTCGTGAGAATACAAACCAGTGTGAGAACTATTTCCTGTATATTACCTTGGGTCTTACAGGGTCATAACTGTGAATAATGAATGCATGAATTAATAAATGCATACAAGCTCAGAGCAACTTCAGATGTTCTGTTGCTTTGCAAAAGCAGGACCTGAAGTTCCCCACATGTTTCTGTACCAAAGAGGCCTGCTCCCTTTTCGTCCTCTTCCTGGGCTTCCCTTAGGGGCAAAGAGGTCGGTATTAAATCCAAAACATTTTCTTGCCTCAGTTAGTGGAGTAGCATTCCAGTTTTTAAAAGGCACATTTGAACATTTTAATCTGATTTAGTTGAAACTGCCACAACATAAGGAGCTTGTCTGTGTAAATTTCTCTACTGTATGAAAATTGTATTATCAATTCCCAAAAGCTACTTTTCATAGAAATTCTAACTATATTTCCTAGTGCCAGTTTATAAAATGCAAAGTTCTGTGAAGTTCTTTAAAAAATACAATTTTTTAAAGAAACAAATGTTCCATTTTCACATGAAAGTATCCTCAAACTTAAAGAAATGGCATGCTTTTTAGATAACTGTTGCCATATATGAAACTTCAGTGTATAGATTCAGAAATAGGTGTCAGTAGAATTATAGTTACTAGCACAGATAGCATTAACAGATGTGATAAATGAGAACACAACTGATAAGTGGGAACAAAAACTCCCTCAAGGAATTAACACTCTTATTCTTAAGAAAAAAAACATACAAAGTAAGATTGTCTACAACTGTCACCTTACTCAGTCTATAACTATCAATTTATAGTTTACCAGTAGATTCTGGTAAAGCACCTGCATTTGGAAGAGATTTCTTTCAATTGTGCACCTGATTTAAGCTGGATCCAATTCTGGGCTCCCACTGCATCTGGAATTAAAGGTATCTTGCAGTGTCCCCATAAGCTAACTAGAATCCCCTGTATACATTAAAACCTGCAGGCATATAGATAGAACTGCAACTCCCAGATCGGGAATTTTTGAAGAGGCAGCCCCAAAACATTCAGAGCGGGAAAGGATTGGGAAAGGCCAGCCTAGCAGACTAAAGAGAAATCTAAAACAAACTAGACAGTTATGAGATGCCATATCCCCAAATAATCTGGGTAAATACAGCTATAACCCAAACAGAAACAAGAGTTTGCGCTACTATCTGCCATACTAAGGCTGTGTAGTTAAGTTCGAAACACTTTAAGATACAAGGAGTCTTCACTTACTGACTGCAATTGGGACCAGCAACTCCATCACTAAGCAACGCAGTCCTAAAGTGAAACATCATGTGACCACGCCTGACTTACGTCAGTTCCAGCTGCAATCGTTAAGCAAATCACGTGCCGTCGTTAAGTATGATGTCACATGACTGCAACTTGCGACTTTCTACTGGCTTCCCCATTGACTTTGCTTGTCCCAAACCAGGTGTGAAGGTCGCAAATGGCACTCACGTGACTGCAGGATGCTGCAACCACGGTAATTGGGAGCTGGTTGCCAAGAGCCACAATCACAATCACTTGACTGCAGGGACACTGCGACTGTCACAAGAGGACCGGTTGTAAATCTCCTTTTTTGGTGCCATTGTAACTTTGAACGGTCATTGAATGAGCAGTTGGTAAGCAAGGACTACCTGTAGTATAATTTCAGTAAAGTTGTTCTAAAGGATATTACACTTGATCTTAGCCAAATGACCTACTGTAACCCTAAAGAAAAATAATTGCTTTTTAAACTCAACACAAAGAGATGGCTCAAACTCCCTGAGAAAAGTTTACTGGTGGCCTAACACTTCATAGGTATAGTTTTTTAATCAACACTACTAAGAAATTTACATTTTAGCTATTTCAACTTACTTATTCTGTGCCTTTAATCTGATTAAGAACAAATTCAAGTATCAAGTACAAGTTTTCCAGTGCTCTTGACAAAGGATTTTATCAAAACCTCACTGAGGCAGCAATAACTTTTCTAAGGCACATGATGATTCTTTTTGATTGGCATTTAATTGTGCCTATCCTTCTTAAATCTATGTTCAAATTCATTGACAATAATATGATACGTTTCTATCCATTAAAGCATGGTCCTCAAGTGGTAGATGGAATAAATAAGGAGTAAGATCTATGTAAAGCTTCTCACATTATTGCCAGTATATAAGAGTTAAATGTACATTATTATTTAAAACACTGAAGCCCCATTTTTTTGGGGGGGGGATCCTTTTGCGACAAGATTATAAATATAAGAAGTCAGCTGAAATTATTGGACCCTTGTCTGGGAAAAAAAGTTCAGAATTTTGCAAAAGTTTAGCTACATATTCCAAAGCAGTCAAGTTGCTGATATACAGTATTTATTCTATCCATCCTTTTTATATGTGCCATGCATAATATAAAGTATGTTTTCCCCCTTATTATTTTAATTTTATTGGTAGAGAGGGAATTAAACACTGTGATACATTTCCGGTGGGGCACACAAAATTTCTGTGCTTGATTATTAACATCTCAATAGGCTGAAATGAGTTCAGGAAAAAAGCTATAAAGAGCAAAGCTGTCATTTCTCTTTCAAATTTGAAAAGGAACAGTGAGAATTACATGGAAGACATGTGATGAACAGACCAAGCCAAGGACTTTGTTTCGGATACTCTTAACATAATCCACCAAGCATTTCACCCATAGCAATTTCTAACATGAGCCTTCACTTGCTTGTGTTGAAAGTCCAATGGTGCTGGGGGAGTAGGCATAGAAGTAGAAAGTACTTTCACTGGAAAGTACTCTGGCTTGATTGGTTTGTAGTTCAGGCCATCATAAATCACAATTAATGAAACAGAGTTTACACTACATCTTCCTTATCTTGCTATGTTAAACAATAAGGGACTAATGTTTAATTTTAAACTTGGGCTAGAAACCAAATGATATTAGTTTTAATCCAGAATGCATCCATGACAAATCTGAACTTGGTGCAAAATTATTTAGCAGAAGGAATCTGCTCTATACTTAGCTATATTTTTCTGAAAAAATGAATGTCTTTACCAGGCAACTTTGCATCAAACAATATTATTTTAAAAGAAAGCATTTCTTCAAATTGGATCATCTCAAAATCATAAACTGAGGATAAAAATTACACACCCCTCAACATTTAAAAGAAAATGCATATATCAACAAGTACAGATTGCCAAGGCACTGTTTGATACTGCCCCCTTTTGCCAAGCAAAGCCAACAGCCGAGGCTTCCATTCAAACTTTTCATAGTTTTGCAAACCTTTTCACAGAAATGTGTTCGGACAAAATGTGCAGCCATGACAATACTGCAGAAAAGGATAATAAACCACAGTTCTGAGAATCTAGGCCTACAGTTAAACCTAGATATGAAAGATTTTTGTCCTTTGTTATGGTAGTTCAAAATGAAGTCATTCTCTTTGCCCACTGTGGCCAAAGATCCCACTTCAATTTAGAACATTCTGCAAGGGTTTCATTACTGCATTTAGCCAACCATATCCACTGAAGCACTGAACAAGGGAGGCCTATTTTTTTAGATATTTCATTGCAGCATGAATATGGCAATCAGTGCATGTATGCCTGGAATGAAGTCCCACTGACTATAAATAATGGCATTTATTTCTGTACAAGGTGGTGCTTTCAGCTCTAAACTTCTTTCATGTCAATGTCTCAAACAGGATTAGAATTCATTCAAACCACCATTTCTTCCACGAGTCATATATGTTCACTGTCCCCACTGACCAAACTACAGTGCATTTTCTCCAAGTTCAAACAGGTTAAATCAGGAGCGGGGAACCTGTGGCCAACCAGATAGTGCTGAATTTTAGTTCTCAGCATCTGTCAATATGAGCCCATGTGGCTGAGGCCACAGGTCCTCCACCCATACTTATCTTTGAAGAAAGCAATGAATACTAAGTACAAACCTATGGGGAGCAATCCCTTTAGCACCAGCTGTGAGCTAAAGCACTTTTGCCATACTATGAGTCTGCAGCACTCATTTCTTGTTGGTTGCAAAGACTGAGCAAAAGGAGATTTACTGAACGCCCTGAAAACAACAGGAGTTTACTGATAGACTATCCCAGTACAGTCATCTGAACAGGTTAACATTCAACTGATCAACCTTATACCTCATATAGAACTGTCTGTAGGTATGTTCGGAACCTGAGACCAAACGTTGCTCTAAGACAAGAAGAATCTTCATTTCCTAGTAGAATATTTGCAAGCTTGATTGTTTCAACTTCCATAAAATCCAAGTTCCATGCTACTAGAGCAGTGTTTCTCAATTTCAGCAACTCTAAAAAGTGCGGACTTCAACTCCCAGAATTCCCCAGCCAGGAAAATAATACTTCCAGTAAGGTGGACTCAGAGTTATAGTCCCTCAGAAACCACACCCTGTTCCAAAAACCAAAATTCTCTTCCTTCAAAATCAAAAACGAGATTGAGGAAAAAAATATCTTCAGATATTGTCTAGAGTTGTAACTGTTTAAGTACAAATGCAAAGATGCACATACACTCATGTTGCAAGATGCCATCACTCGCAAATTATGTTTGCAGTGAATGTTACACCATCATCAGAAAATAAACTTTATACTCACACGACTTTTATGTTATTTTAAGTGATAGGGACAGAGAGGAATGCAACGTAAAAAAAAACACAAAAGACTAAAGAAAAAATTATGATTTAAGAAAAAAGGTAAGAAAAAAAGCTTTCAAATCAAGCTATACATTAGTCAACCATTCATCTTGCTTCATGAATGTACAAACTCATAATGCTGTGGTGATATATACAAGACAACAGATGGCCATTGGCTAAAAAAAAATAATTGAATTCAAAAATCAAGGTTACAGAATTGTCAGAAGCTGCAGCATTTATTCCATGTAAATACTTTGGGGCAGAGTAGCATTGCCATGAGGGGTATTTTATGTTTGGGGCTAAAAAGGAGCATTCCTTAAAACAACTCTTAACACAAAATGTCTACACCAGAAGACCTCATCTTCCAATCAGTTTCCCACCCCTTATTCAAAGCCTTGTTTTAGAATTCCTCAAGACACAGCCAAGTATCCTAGCAGGAATGCAAGATCAATAACAGCCAAGATACCTGGGATACTTTAACACAGGCTCTGCTGCTCTCTGCTCCAACATACTGCAAGGCTGAACACGCAATCTGCCCTGAACTATTTTATTCTTCAGAGACTATTAATCATAAAATCCAATCTGAAAGAGGAGGGAAAAGTTATCATCAGAGGAGTCAGAAAGAAAGAAACAAAGAAATGATTCAAATAGATGAGGTATCTATTTTAAAACTCTGAGTAATTTGTTTAAACCTTAGCAGAATTCACTTCCCACCCCACGCTTTCAGTGTGTAACTGCAATACTTCTCCTTGGCCACCTTATTGATCTGACACAAGCAGCAAGTTAACTCTTCCATGAATGGTGGGGATGAGCACAGCCTCATCAATTCCCCCCCCCTTTCCGAACCTCTCCCCATTCAATAACCAAGGGTTTAGAAAGAGATGGGGCAGGGGCAGCCAGGTTAGCCCCTGGCTCAGACTTCCAGCGGGCTTTTCCAGTGTGGTCTTTCCTGCCCGTCTATTTCATGAGAACTGGGGGAGAGTTTGGGTGGGTGTGAGGGAGGGAGGGATTTTTACCTTCCAATCAGAAACAGAACTTAAGGTTGCTGTTGTTTTTAAATGAGGTTAATTTGGAACAGAGATTCAGTTTCACCACTCCTGGTCAGAAAAAAAAAAAGTAAAATGAAAACAAGGGCTGGGACTGAAGGAGACAAAAGCAGTGAAATTTTAAGAAGAATTTTAAAAGGCAGTGTTGCATATTACCTCAACTTCCCACTTTCTCTCCCACCACCCCAACCAACCAAGCCTTAAGAAAAGCAATTTATTTTTTCTGCAAGACTGGAACCTCTTAACTGTTTGCCCACCACCAGGCATGGTGTGACATATCAATGCAGAAGTGGAACAGTTCAGGAATCAAGACCAAGTTGTTGTTGTTGTTTTGGTGGGGAGTTCATGGAAATAAAAGGCACCCCGAGCTTTGGAGAGGGACATTATGTGTGTGTGGAGGGGGAGAGGAGGGTGATACATGTCCTAAATGTATTGGGCTCCGTTTGGGATTGGGGTATTTTCTTCTCCCCCTCCCGTCCCCAATTCCCCTTCCTCTTATTTCCAACAATGCATGAAACCAGAGAACCATGCAAGCTTCTCTGCTTCCCTCTGCTTTTGATCTTCATCAGGACGTGAGCAGAAAGTTAATGGGCCAGCCCTACCACAAAGGCAAATTACCATCCGAACAAAAAAGAAAAAAAAAGAAAAGAAATATTATCTTTTGCTTCTGAGCCGACTTTTCCCCCAAAGGCATTCCACTCTGCTCAGCATCCCCCAAGCTTTGTTACTGCTTGCAGCCCCCTCATTCATAGACAGGAGAGAGAAAGAGTGTGATTTAAATGGAATTAGGCAGCGCTAACCAAGCCGCCGGTTCTTTCGAGCCTTAACCGCTGCAGGATCACCATCACTACCTTTTTCTAAACCCGAAAGGGAATTTGCCAAGGGCCCCATTGCTCAGATGCGCTGAACCCCCACACCACAACACATCCCAGGAACCATTCAGCAAAAAAAGAAAACCCCATACATTCGTCCCTTCCTCCTCCGGTGCCTTTGTTCCCAACGATCCAAACAGAGAAGAGGCGCTGCAACATCCAGCAGAAAGAACAAAAACAACAGCCACCTTTTTCTCCCAACTCGCGCTTCAGACAAAAATGCTTTGCGCCTCCATCCTTTTCAACGGCAGACGACAGACTACGCCTCCCTTCCTCCTCCTCCTCCTTCTCCCCCCCCCCCAAACTCAAGTTCCTAAACTTTACAACTTCCTCCTCCACTTTGGGGACGGGGGGAGAAGACGAGGAAGAGAGCTTCCCCCCACCCCCTTGCAGGCAGGCAGAGTAGATGGGATTCAACTCACCCTTTGTGATGTCTCCCGGGCGACGGCGCAACTGTTCACCCGCACATCTTTGCACCGAAAGCAGCAGGAGCTGAGAAGAGGCGAAGAAAAGGAAGAAAGTCCCGGCAAAGCGGCAGCAACTGAATGCTCCTAGAAGCCACCTTGACGTTTTTCCGAAGCAGAAACCCGGAGCGAGCGGGCAATATCCCACCGCAAACTGCAGTCGCCCGGGAGTCGCCGTCCTCCTCCTCCTCGCACTCGCACGCTTGCTCTCTCCCTCCTTTCCAGCCAGGAGCAGACCACTCTCCTATCAGAATCGCTTCAACCTTCTCCTTCTGGAGGGGAGGAGGCGGAGAAGGAAGGAGGGAGCAGCGAGCGAGCGAGCGAGCGAGCGAGCCAGCGAAGGGGCTGGCAGCCCCACACGGCGCTGATGTCAACTATCCTAGAGTTAACAGGGCACTTAGTTGCACGCAGCTCCCTTCCAGCCAAGCCGAACCTGGGCGACAGGGGAAATGTTGCAATTTTCATTGCTGGCCTAGAGAGAACCAACAAGCTCCTGCTTTGGACACACACACACACACACATACACACACAAACTCTTGAGCTTACCTCACTGCTTTATTCCCATAGAGATTCTTCTATCGGTTGCTCGATTTCCCTTTTCCTGCTTCGGCGCCCTAGAACGACCACTTCATCTATGGAATTAATGCTGCCAGCCGCGTGGCTTGCTTCCCTCTTTCCCCCCCCCCCCCAAGTCTGATCAGTGCTGGGCGATTTATCGCGGGGCGCATGACTGAGGGCAGAAATGCTCAAGGAAAGAGAGGAAGAAGCCACAGGGGTGTTTCATTTAACTCCTTGAGCGTGCGTGCAGCGCCGATGGCGAAGGACAACGCTTAAAAACATTTAACTGCAGAAGCAAAAAGATGTTTAAACCGCCTACTCCCGATTACATCTGCCTGTCCCATCAGGTCCGGCAGGAGGGGCGTGCTGCGGGTCCCATCTGCGAAAGAGTTCCATCTGACAGGTCGTAGGAGCGAGCCTTTTCTGCCCTGGTACCCGCCCTCTGGAACACCATCCCTCCCGAGGTGAGGTTAACCCCAACCCTTAGGGCCTTCCGGAAAGCCCTCAAAACGTGGCTTTCTCAGCAAGCCTGGGGCTCCCCTGCTAATAGAGAGCAAAACGCGTAGGCTACATTTTATGTAATATCTCCCCCCTTGCGGTCTTGTTTTATCTGCGTTTATTGCTTTTATTGTTTTTTTTTAAACTGGTTTTGTAGAACTTTTTTAATTGTTGGCTTTATTGTACGCCTCCCAGAGTCACTTCGTGTGAGATGGGCGGCCATATAAATTTGACAAATAAATAAGTAAATGCCTAAAAGCTGATATCCTCAGTTTCCAGGGAGTGCAAATGCGAGCCCTGCCAAAGGAAAAAAAAAAGCGGGGCTGCTCTGGCGCCGCAAGAGAACAAGCGCTTCCAGAAAGTTATGCAAACTCCCTTTTGTTCCTTCTTCGGTGCACGCGCAGGTGGGCACTATTGCAATCCGTTTGCAAAGAAAAATGCCAAAGACTTCAGGCTGCAGGAAAAAGCCGAACCGTAGAGGGCAGTAAGGGACTGAGAGACGTCTGCTCTCAGGTCAGGCTTGGAAATGGAATCCGTACAGAGAGGGATCGGCCACTTTAAAGAAACTTAAAAGGAAATCCTTATCAAGAAGTACAAATCAAGCAAAAGGCCTTGCAATTGAAAAACATGTTTGCAGCAGGACGGGGCCTTCAAACTGGATTTTGCTCTTGGCATCGGACCAGGAGGCATTTGGCAAGCAGCAAACGAACTACCTGGCCCCTAGAACTTCTGTATTCCCTACTGACAAACATCCAAGCCTAACCACATCTACCCACATGCAAATCCTATTGTGTTCAACAGAGCTTACTTTCAGGGAAGTGGTTATAGATTCATACCAACATCGTTTTGACTTGGAAATAAGTTTTCCTAATTTCAGATTGCCTTACTAAATCAGGAATGAAACGGTAATTCAAACAGATAAATTCCTGCTGATAGCCATCAGCGTAAAGATGTGCAAGAAACGAAAAATGTATTTTGCTCCACGCATAAGGCAAACGCATTGTGCTTCCAAAGTTTGATATGATCACTGCAGTTGGGTCATGATCCAGCTGAAGCGAAACAGGGATGGTTTAGATTGACCTGGGGTTCCACTGAGGCATTTTAAAGAGCAAACAAGGCTCAAGGCTGCTATGTTTCACCCCTCATCTTGCACCCGCCCAATGAATTTGCCCTACCTCTCTGCACCAAGTACCCTGATTCCCCCGCCACCTTGCTGTCGCCCCATGGACCCCCCTGCCTCTCTGCTGCCATGCACAAGTGGGCTTTTTCTCTCCACTCTTTGTCAGTCCAAAATACCTTTCCCAGAATACGCTGCTCCTAGTCTTTACACCAGGGCTTTCTAAAGTGCCGCCATTGGCAACACACCAACAGCGGGGGCGTTAGCCTCCGCTAAAACGCGGAAGCACTGATGGCGCACCACTGCCGCCGCCGCCATGCACGCCCCCGCTGCCGCTTCCGGGTTGTGTGGCGACACACCAGAGTGTGTGTTGCGACACACTAAAGCAGGGCTTTCCAAAGTGCCGCCGCTGGTGACACAGCAGCGGTGGCGGCGGCGGTGGCAGCACGGCGGCGCGCGCACGGCGGCGGTGTGGGGAGCGTGCAGCGACGCGCCTGGCGGCAGCACAAAACAACATTCAACACCACGTGTACACGGCAGCGGCAGCCTCCGCTAAAACGCGGAAGCACTGATCCCGCGCCGCTGCCGCCGTGCACGCACGCGCCGCCGCTTCCGGGTGGTGTGGCGACACACCACGCTGTGTGTGGCGACACACTTTTGTGTCGCGACACACAGTTTGGAAAGCTCTGCACTAAAGTGTTGTGACACACGGTTTGGAAAGCTGTGCTTTACACAGACCAAACAGAGGTGCTCCAGATCCAGTACTGCCTGATCCCTGCTGGAGCATTTTGCACCTCCCTGAATTGCTGGACAGGTAGTTTGTATTGAAACGTTTTCCATGCTAAGAAAAAACAAAAGTCAACTATAGAAGTACAGCGAGTCCTCAGTTAATGACGGTAATTACGACTGGCAACTCTATCTCTAAGCGACATAGTCATAAAGCACAATGTCATGTGACCACACCAACTTACGATGCAGTTCTGACAGTTCAGGTTGCCATTGTTAAGCAAATCCCGCCCGGTCGTTAGTCATGACGTCACATGATCGCCCTTTACAACCTCCTGCCGGCTTCCCCATTGACTGCTTGTCAGAAGCCAGCAGTGAAGGTCACAAATGGCAATCGTGTGACTGTGGGATGCTGCGACAGCCACAACTTCAAGGACCAGACATAAGTCTCCTCATTCAGTACCGTAACTTCAAGCAGTTGCTGAACAAATGGTCGTTAACCAAGGACTACCTGTACAAGGTTTACAAATGGAAGACCTACAGGTCTGGAACTCCGCCCTCCCTCTAAAAGAACAAAACTCCCATAAACAAGAACTGGGCCAAAATCTCAAGCACACAATCCCATCCACAGACACATTACAATGTGTACCAGATGCCAAGCCAGAAATTCTGGTTGATAAACTAAACTGGCTGATTTGCCCATCACACTAAGTCAAAGCCACACAAATCATATTTTGGCATGCTATATTGTGTGAACCCAGCCTATAGTTTTTAGACCAGAAAGAATTTTCTTAATTAATTTCTCTTTACCTAATATGGAGACTGCAAAATGAAAGCCCAGATTCCAAGATTTCAAAGCAGAGAAAACAATAACTTTTCTTTTTTTATTCTTTTGGAAAAATAGGGATATAAAATATTTAGGTGATGTGGAAGGTAGTTAAAAGAGAATATTAGATGGTATTTCATAAGTCATTTCTTGCCAAATTTTCCGGGGAAAATAGAAGGCCTCAGAACAAACCAAAAACTTGCCCCTGTTTTTTTTCCTGTGCCTTCACTTATCTCAATCCAACTAAGGTTAGAAACACTGAAGGGCTGTAACCCAGGAGACAAGTAAGTACCGTTTCTCATCTTCAGTTGTATGCGACTTAACCACTGAACAAAAATGGTTTATGTGGATGCTTGGCCACTTGGGGACAGCAAAGCAAAACATCAATTCCATTTGTTCTCAAAATAAAATGCTTACCTATTTTACACATGCTAGGGTTCACACAGCACATTTAACCAAAACAAATAAACGCCTGGGGGCAGCATTTGTAGAATATGCAAAACTTGGTTACTTTTAACCATTTTGTGTGCCATAGCTTGATATACAAAAAAGCCAATTTCATTGGTTTATGGTTCAATATGTTAGATGAACCCCAAAAATGGATTAATTACATACAATGATACCTCGGCACAACTTTGCATGCAATGGACCAAATTTCCATGGTAATCGGTGTCATTTGCATAATGATGTCATTGTAAAAATGATGTAAATTGGCATCACTGCAATTATGTACATTCACATTTCCTGGGTATTTAATAATTTTTATTTATTTATTTATTTACGTATTTATACCCCGCCTATCCCCTCCCTAGACGGAGGGCTATAGGCGGCTTACATACATTGCAATTCATATTTATACATTCAATATTAAACAATGTTTACCGCGCACTGAGGGAAGGGGTAAGGAACCGACTCTTCTTCAGTGGGTATTGGACTACAAGTCCCAGGATACCTTGCTTCCGAGTCGGCTGCTGACGTCCTGGATGTTGCTATTCGGGATTTGTCGAGAGCTCACCTCACCACGCAGAGATTCGAACTGCCGACCTACTGACCGGCAGTCCTACAGCATCAGCGGTTTAACACGCTGAGCTACCGCACCCCTTTTAATAATTAATTAAATAATAATTGATACCCACTTCCCCCAATCAGTCCATCAGAACAAGGTTTCACTGTAACCAGACTAATGGTTGTGTGAATTCTAATGCTGAATACATTTTACAGCTGTTTTCTTTTGTCTTCTTTTCTTGGGAAGGCTGGGGAGTAACATGGATCCCCCATCATGGTGTGCTCATAAAATCAAACTAAGTTCCCTGATCCCAGTCCTGCAACAGACAGTGCTTAAACCAATTAAGCTACTATACTATACAATCTTATTAAGAGTTAAACCTAATTGGATATAACTCAGCCTAAGGTAAAGGTAAAGGTAAAGGTTCCCCCCGCACATTTGTGCAGTCGTGTCCGACTCTAGGGGCCGGTGCTCATCTCCGTTTGTTAGCCGAAGAGCCAGCGTTGTCCGAAGACGCTTCCACGGTCATGTGGCCGCATGACACGTGCGGAACACTGTTACCTACCCACCGAAGTGGTACCTATTAATCTACTTGCATTTGCATGCTTTCGAATTGCTAGGTTGGCAAGAGCTGGGGCGAGTGCGGGAGCTCACTCCGTCATGCGGGGCTAGGGATTCGAACCTCCAAACTTGCGATCTTCCGATCGACAAGCCTGGCGTCTTACCCGCTGAGCCACCACGCCCCTTACATAACTCAGCCTACTTCAGAGTAAATATGTTCTCACAGTTGAGTTGTAACAATGTCATCATCCCAGATGACCCCAGAGCATTCTTGATCATGGCCAAAGCAAGAGTTCAGTGGTCTCCAATACACATGCCAGTATGAAGCTGAGATAGCACAAGTACCTGGAGAGTTATCCTTCCATTGACAGCAGGAGCACAGAGTTCATCATAGAGTCTTGTTTTGTTTTTGGTGCCTTCGAGAGTCCTGAGTCCTGGCAATTGCCTGGACTAGTCCCTGCACTTTTCTTGGCAAGATTTCAGAAGTGACTTGCCCTTGCCTGCTTCCTAGGGCTGAGAGAGAGGGAGCGGCCCAAGGTCAGCCAGCTGCCTTTGTGCCTTTCTAGATGGAGGCCTTACCCACTCCACCAAACTGGCTCTCTCATCATGAAGTAGCAATCTATAAATGACTGCCTCCTTAATCTCTAGGCTCCAGGTCTCAGAACATATGGAAAGGCATCTTGTCCTGAAGCACCCGGCAGCACAGCTGTGCATGGTTAATACTTCCTAATGGCTTTTCTCATCGTTCTCCTCATAGCTGCCATGAGGTCTGCAGTCATGCTGCTTCCTCCCTGCTAATGGGAAAATGACACTGCCTGCCATGCAACTGCTTAAAAGGGACACCCAAAACTTTCCTTGGAACAAAGTACTGGATTTCCCTGCTCTTTCACTCACTTCCAATCCAATGTTTTTAACTGGGGGAAAAGCGCTATCCCAAGTACTCCACTTCATCATTTGTTGCACATGAGGTATATCAAAGAAAATCTACGATTTTACAAATAAAAAAGTGCAATGGTGCTTTTTGATGTTTTTGAACTCTGGTGATGGAGAAGACTCCTGACAATACCTTGGATAGCCAAGAAAACTAACAAATCAACTCAGAATTCTTACTTGAAGCACAAGTGAACAGGCTCAAATTATATTTTGGACACATCATGCGATAACCTAGCTCATTCAAGGAATCTATAATGCTGGGAAAGGTAGAAGGAAAGAGAAGAGGATGACCAGATGCATGGTGACTGGACTCAATTATAGTGGTGATGGGTGCACCGTTGGAAGACCTGAAGAACCAGGCTGGGGAGAGATCATCCTGGAGAAGATTTATCTGTGGTCACTAAGTTGACATTGACTTGATGGCACATGATCAATAAATGGTGCTTTAGGAAGTATATGAGCTACCTCAGGCTGTTAAATTACAGAGTATGGTACTTAGCTGTTGAAAATGTATATATTGTCCTTTAAATAATGTATGTGACCTGAAATGGCATACAAGCCAATAGAAACAAAGCACATTTGCACAAATAGGAACAGATTTCTTGCTATGCATTTCCTACATGCTGAGGCAGTTGTATGAATGCAATAGCATATATATATATATATATATATATACAAGCAGTATGGCTCCACTATTACAAATGTAGGTTTTGTCTCTCGGAAACAGATTTTGACCATAAATGTTTGATTCCTATTTAATTAATTTCCCCCTTTTTATTTCATGGCTTCTTCATTATGCATACTGAAATTTGCTTTATGTCTTGTGTTATATCATTATTTCCAGGCACCAAAATATATTCATCTGCCCAGGCCAATAATCCCGAACCATTTATGCAAAGAACACAAATATAAATAAATATTAGATTTAGTCTTTCATCCACTAGATGGAGTTAATGTGTCCTTTTGCTATTTTCCAGAGCAGGAAAAGTAATTTGGATATTTCATGTTAGTTGTTTATCTTTTACACTGTTACAAAAGAGCAGTAAATCTATACATACTATGCTTGAATTTGTGGAGCAGAGGGAACATACTGTCATTAAATCTATGATAGACTCTTTACCTCTTATGTCTAAAAAGAACTACAATCCTGTATTCCAAAGTAAAAAGCTTCAGTCTAGAGATAATGTAACATGTTGGGGGGGGAAATTAAGATTTCAGATACAGGAGAATTTAAATTCTTAATTTCATCATCAGAAGTTAAACGTGTAGGTTTGAGATTCCCATGTTCCCTTTAAGAAATAGCACTTTCAATTCAAATTTTAGGAACCACAGACTTTAGTAGGTGTTCAGCCATAAATGCTTACAGTACAATTAAAATAATAGATCAAGTAATCACTGAAGGCAGTAGTACATTTCTCATTTGTACCAATTTTTTTCTGTTGTACAACAGGATATTCTGACTGCTGGTCCAGCACAACCTGTAAAGCTGTAAGACAGAAAGAATTATGAGATGTCTTACTGAGGGTCCAAACAGCAGCATCACTGCCAGACTTAGAATAAAGGCAAGGGCTAGAGAACAGATTTTTATGCTGTTGTCTATAAATTAATAGGAAAAACTAGGTAACTTGGGATTTTGATATGATGAATCCTCCCAAGTTTATACTGATTCCTCACAGAGAACTCAAAAAGTCAGCTGAACAACCCAATATAACCCTGTATCTCCTGGGCAAAGTAGCATCTTTAATGAACAGTATAAGGCTTGGCACCTAGACCAAGCCCCAAGGATGGCCAATTAGTCACTATTACAAGGCAGGGAATCCAACGCAGTCTATGCCATTTCCAAATAAATGCATGCTGGCTCATCCTGTGCAAGGTGAAACAAGGAGGAATTACCAGCTAGATCTTTTCCTTGCACAGCAATGCATTGAGCAGGAATGCCAAGCTTTGCCTGTTGTAGACCAAGAAACACTATAATAAGAGAGAACTACCACTGTAGCACAAAAGAAGGGGTAGACAACTTTTCCTGGCCAAAGAGTACGTGAAAGGTTGTGGGATGGGGCATGAAGCAGTAATGGAAAATATAACTCTGTTTTATTTTCTTCTTTCCTATATGAAGGGTTTGGGAGATGAAAACACCGGCAGCCGCTCCGGGCGAAGTGAACTCTAAACCCTAAAAAAACCCTCCCTATACCCCACAAACTCTATCGTGGAGGCTGAGAAGGTACATCGGAGCTGAGGGTGAGGAAACTTCTCCGGACGGAGCAGGGGTGGAGTTCGGTGGTTGAGGCTGCTGCGGAGTTGCGGCCCGGCGGCCTTGCGACGAGTTGTCAGAGCCGGCCTGGTGGAGTTGGTGAGGCCGGACGGAGCTGGCGCGACGAGCCGGGGCTTTTCTTGGGCCTGGTGGAACTGCTGGAGCTTGTGGCTGGTGGGGTTCGGCAGAGCCTGGAGGAGGAGGAAGAGGCCGCGGAGCCCGATGGAGCCCGGTGGAGCTGCGGAGTGGCGGCCAGTGGAGCTATTGGAGTCGCAGACCGACGAGGCTTGACGGCTGTAGTACCGGTGGCCTTGTGGAGCCGTGGCCTTCCCGGACGGAGCGTTGCGGAGTCCGGCGAGTCCGTCAGGCCTGGGAGGCCCCTGGACAGAGGGGATGGCTGCTGCTTTGGCTTCAGCAGCCAGTGAAGGGATGCCTATGGTGGCCGGCAGAGATCAATTAGAACCAGCACAAAGAACCGGTGGAGCAACCCCACAAAGACTGAGGAACTGGGGGGCCTTGAGAACTGTAGAGCCGGGGCCTGTGGAGGTTGGTAGAGGCCTGTGGAGACCTGTGGAGGCCTATAGAGACCAGCGGAGGCCGGCTAGAACTGGAACCGGTGGTGGGCTCGGAAATTGGCCCTGGAACAGGGGTGCTCCCTGGGATAGCACGGACTTGCTTATTTTTATTTGGACCCCACTATTGAAATTATTAAGATCGTCCAATAGTGGTGCAGCTGCCTGGTTATTTGAAGGACAACCACCCCCGCTGCCAGGGCGGCAGAATTGCGTGGGTCTCTTGTATGAGTGTGGTTCCCCCCGTGAGTGAGAGTGGCGTGTGGGGGCCCAGGATTGTATGTGTTTGGAAGAGGAGCTGACCCTGAGTGAGAGACAGGGTGGGTACGAGTGATTGTTGGCAGCTTGTGGCTAGTGAGAGAGGCTGCAAGGGGCACAGTGAGTGATTGGATGATGAATGGAAGGGGCGGTTGGGGCTTACCAGCACCGAGAGCTTCGGCTGGTTGCGCTGGTGGCCTGTGACTGCCCAGGAGGATTGAGTTTGGAAGGATGAATGCATGGAAGAGACCCCTGCCCAGATCCAGGTTTTCGAGGGATTCGGGAGTGGAGGTGACCGGATCAGAAAACTCTGGGGACTATAATGTGGGCAATCCGATCGAGGTGGTGACGGGCAGGAGATACTGACGGGAACCGGAGGATGGCCATCTTTGGGGAAGGCGCCCCCGATGTTTAGTACCGGTGGCGCGTTCCGGTCCTCCGAGTTCAACCCCAGGTTCTGGACAGCGGACCCTCGAGGGCTCCGGCTTTCGACTGCTGCTACTCAACGCCAGGTCAGTGAATAACAAAGCCCCTCTCATAAGTGAATTAATCACGGAGAGAGGGGCTGACCTGGCGTGTATTACCAAAACCTGGCTGGGCCCAGAGGGAGGAGTAGCCCTCTCGGAGATGTGCCCAGCCGGATTTCAGGTGTGGCACCAGCCGAGAGACCGGGGTAGGGGAGGAGGGGTGGCAGTTATCATCAGAGAATCCTTGGTGGCTTTCAGGGGCCTTGCTCCACAAGTATCCGGATGTGAGACCCTGTTTTTCAAGTTGGGTGCCCGAGAATAGTTGGGAGTGTTGCTATTGTACCAGCCCCCTGCTGCGTAGCAACCTCCCTGCCTGAGCTGCTAGAGGCCGTCTCGGGGTTGGCGGTGGAGTTCCCCAGGCTTATGGTTCTGGGGGATTTTAACTTGCCATACCTGGGACGTGCCTCGGAAGCGGCTTGGGAGTTCATGGCTACCATGGCAGCCATGGGCCTGTCCCAGATTATTCAGGACCCGACTTGAGACAGTGGACTCACTCCGGATTTGGTTTTCTTGTCAGAGCAATGGCAAAGTGACCTGAGGGGAAAGTTAGATATATCCCCGTTGTCATGGTCAGATCACGTCCTGATATCTCTAGGATTCTCTTATGCCGCCCCACTCCGCAGGGAGGCAAGACCTATTCGATTGGTCCACCCCCGGTGACTTATGGACCCATTGAGGTTTCAGAGGGAGCTGGGGGTAATACCCGAGGATCTGCTGCACGGTCCAGCGGAGGTACTGGCCGCAACCTGGAATAGGGTGGCGGCCAGTGCCTTGGACAGGATCGCGCCGATGCGACCTCTCCAGCCCCATTCGACCCGTCACTCCCTGTGGTTTATGGAGGAGTTGAGGGTCTTGAAGAGGGTGAAGAGACATCTAGAGCGCCGCTGGAGAAAGACGAAGACAGAATCGGACCGAACACAATCTAGAGCCGCTATTAAGGCCTACCTTGTGGCGGTAAGAGTGGCGAAACGTGAATATTTCTCTGCTCTTATTGCATCCGCAGAATGCTGTCCGACGGCCCTGTTCAAGATTACTCGATCACTCTTGGGTAGGGTGGTATCGAACACCCACCTGCAGGGCCGTGCAGAAGAATTTGCTGAGCATCTGCAGGATAAAATCACTCGAATTCAGTCTAAGTTGGACTCCATGCGTGGAATGCAGTCTGGGGAGATGCCGAGAGAGTGGTCTTGCCCTATTATCTGGGAACGATTTGATCCTGTTGGACCTGAGGAAGTGGACAGGATCCTTCGAATTGTTAATTCCACCACATGTTATTTAGATCCCTGCCCTTCCTGGCTGGTGAAATCGGCCAGGGAGGTGACAGGCAGATGGGTCCAGGCTATGATTAATACATCCTTGTTGGAGGGGGTGGTTCCAACTGCCTTCAAGGAGGCGTTGGTACACCCCCTCCTCAAGAAGCCGTCCCTGGACCCTTCCATCCTGGACAATTTTTGTCCAGTCTCCCACCTTCCCTTTTTGGGAAAGGTGGTTGAGAAAGTGGTGGTGTTACAACTTCAAAGGACCCTGGATGAAGCAGATTATCTTGACCCTTTTCAGTCAGGTTTCAGGCCGGGATATGGGACGGAGATTGCATTGGTCGCGCTTACGGATGATCTCTGGCGGGAGTGGGATGGAGGTAGTGCATCCATCCTGGCTCTCTTGGATCTCTCAGCAGCTTTCAATACCATCGACCATGGTATCCTTTTGGGGCGGCTTAGGCAGTTGGGGGTGGGTGGCGTAGTTTTGCGCTGGTTCACCTCCTTCCTCCGGGGCCGCTCCCAGTCGGTGGTGATAGGGAAGGAGAGATCCAGCCCACGTCCGCTCCTGTGTGGGGTGCCGCAGGGTTCGTTTCTCTCTCCTCTCCTATTCAACATCTACATGAAACCGCTGGGCGAGGTCATCCGACACCATGGGATGAGGTATCATCAGTATGCGGATGATACTCAATTATATATCTCCATCCCTGGTGAAGTAAGTGATGCAGTGTCCACCCTGTCCCAGTGCCTGGGGGCTGTGAGGGCCTGGATGGGGAAAAACAGGCTTCAGTTGAACCCTGGTAAGATCGAGTGGCTGTGGATTGATGGCTTAGCGTCTTCCGGGAAATTATCATCTTTGGTTCTCGATGGGGTAGCACTACCCCGTTCGGAACCGGTGCGTAATCTGGGGGTTCTTCTAGACTCACGACTCCTGCTCGAAGAGCAGGTGGCAGTCGTGGCTAGGAGGGCTTTTGCACAACTTCGGTTAGTGCGCCAGTTACGCCCATTCCTGTAACGCGACGCCCTCCATACAGTCACTCATGCTCTCGTCATCTCCCATGTAGATTATTGCAATGCGCTCTACATGGGGCTACCCTTGAAGACTATCCGGAAGCTTCAGCTGGTGCAGAATGTGGCCGCACGGGCAGTTTTGGGTACGCCAAGATCTGCACATGTAACACCGTTGCTCCGCGAGCTGCATTGGGTGCCGGTTTGCTTCCGGGTACAATTCAAGGTGTTGGTTATCACCTTTAAAGCTCTACATGGCATGGGACCAGAATACCTGAGGGACCGTCTTATCCCCATGTTATCGACCCGCCCCACCCGGTCATTCAGAGAGGGCCTGCTACGAACCCCATCAATTAGAGAATGCCATCTGATGGGGTCTAGGAGGCGGGCCTTCTCTGTGACAGTGCCCACTCTATGGAACATCTTGCCCCCAGAGTTGAGACAGATTTCCTCCCTCCCGACTTTTAGGAAAGAGCTGAAGACCTGGTTCTGCCGGCTGGCATGGGAAGGAGGAAGGGATAGTTCCTCATGGGGGTGGCTAATCCCCTAATTTTAACGTCCTTCTTTTAATGAATGCCTTCGTCCATCTGGATTTTATAATTACTTATTGTATTGTATTATTGTTGTTTTTATATATTTTTAGATTCTATTTTAATTTATTTATTGTGAACCGCCCAGAGTTCCCCATGAAGGGAGATGGGCGGTCATATAAATTAAATAAATAAATAAATAACTCTGTTTTATTTTCTTCTTTCCTATATGAAGGGTTTGGGAGGTTCTCTCTGCATTTTTATATGTTAAGTTTATTTAGGATATATAATGTGCTTTTTGTGTGTTTCCATGTCAAAATATCCAAAAATCAGTGGTATGGTTTCCTGTCATAGGTTTCTGGCAGTTTGCTACTGAAATTCAGCAACAGAATCTGCAGGGGGCCATTGAAGAAAAGGGAGAGATGCACTGCTGCCCTACAGCATGGAACCAGCCCCACGAGGGAGCACCTATGCAATAACACCCTTCTATTTATTCTTGCTTGGATGGCTGCAGTCAGGTCAGCTCTTTCAGTACATCTGGTTGCCAGCTGTGGCCATGCAATTGGTCTATGCGTTTGACTAACACTGTAGATAGATGATAGATAGATAGATAGATAGATAGATAGATAGATAGATAGATAGATAGATAGATAGATGATAGATTATTTTGAAAATGCAGCAAGCCCTCAGAATGGCACAAGCAATACATGGCTATCACCTTTTATTTTATATAAAATCAGTTGGCGGGAAACACAACCCTATCATAAGCAACATCTCTTTATACCTGAGGCCTGTTACTTGAATTCTGAGTATATACAGAAGCATAGAAGTATGCAACACAGCCCTGTGCAAAGCAGTCTAGCTGCAAGTCATCACTATTCTTATCACCAGCCAAAGGTTACAAGACATCAGACTCTAAGTCATTTTATGAGTGTTTATAGTCCTGCTAAATACATGGCTACTCTGATCCCTCAGGCAAACTCTAAGATGACTCTAGTATTCCTGCTCGTAGAAGACAGGATTTCAGAAGGTGTGGATTTGTTGCCTTTATATGAGAATTTCAAAACTATCTAATTCAGGGTTTCTCAACCGGGGTTCCTTGGGTCCTGGGAGATCATGATTTATTTAAAAAATTGTTTCAAATTCAGACAACGCGTTCTCGCAATGATGAGCAGAGACCGAACAAAAATCTAGTTACAACTCTTTCTGAGCTCTCTGGTAGTGCACTATAGGTCTGTGTTTATTCAGTTGAATCCATTCTTAATTTTTGACGTGAGATGGGGAGACCATTGATAACAGGTGAACACTATATTGCAGGAAGGGGAGGGAGAAGTGCATTTTTCAAGAAATTAATGGACTTGTCCAACTTAGTCTGTGACGTCAATCTCTCCCTCCTGCGTCTTTTCCCTGTAGTTTTCCTGTAGTTATTTTATCCCGTTATTTTAAATTAATTTCGTACACGTTTATTCAGTCATGTCTGAGGGTCCAATGTGGCAATTTCTGAAGAGGTGTGAGAGAGAAGAGGAGGATTCTAGAACGGACCATACTGATAAGTTTAATGATAATAATGATAATGAAGAATTTAAATGTTCTCAGGCATTTCCCTGCACCGGTACATCAACAGACTCAAAAAAAGTCCATCTTTACAATTAAAGCTATTTATCAATGAGTTTTACGTGGACTGGTGATTCAAGTTGTCCTATTCCGTTGTGCCTCATCTGTGGAAAACAACTTACAAATGCAGCAATGGCTCCAGCAAAATTAAAAAGACACTACAAATCACAGCCATATGACAAGTAAAAGTTCTGATTATTTTAAACGGCTATAGGAATGACAAACAAAGAGAGTAAAGCTTTTGTTAATAAAATGACAGTCAGTAAAAAAGCCCAAGAAGCAAGTTATTTAGTAGCAGAACTTATTACACAGCAAAGGAAAAGTCACGCTTTGGGTGAGAAAGTAATCATGACAGCATGTAAAATAATAGTGGGAAAAATGCTAGGACCAGATGCAGTACAAGAAATTGAAAAGGTTCCACTGTCAAACAGTACAATAAGTCAGCGTATTGATGACATGTCACATGATGCTGAAGAGGTTTGTGTGATAAACTGAAGAACAACAGCCTTTCTAGCCAAGTTGATGAATCAACAGATTTCACCAATAAATGTCATGTTATGGCATTTGTAAGATTTGTAAATGATGGTGAAACTCAAGAAAACTTTTTCTGCTGCGAAAAAGTACATGAAACATGCAAAGGCTGAGATTTTTGTCTTCATATCTAGAAACAAAAAGTCTGTCTTGGAGGAACTGTGTTGGCATCTTCTGTAGCTTGAATCATGTCAACTGGATTTCTATTTTCTCAGTGGAAACGTTTCGCTCCTTATCCAAGGAGCTTCTTCAGTCTGAGCAAAGTTAGTAAGGGAATCCTAAATATGTTTCTAGGTAGCTTATTTTATTTAGGATTCCCTTACCAACTTTGCTCAGACTGAAGAAGCTCCTTGGATAAGGAGAGAAACGTTTCCACTGAGAAAATAGAAATCCAGCTGACATGATTCAAGCTACAGACAATTCCACCTGGATGACTGAGAACCTTCATAGACATGTGTTGGCATCTGTACTGATGGTGCTCCATCAATGGTTGGTTCCATGAGAGGTTTTGTTTCTCTTGTAAGAAAAGAAAATCCTGATGTTGTCACAACACACTGCTTTCTTCACAGATGTGTTGGTGTCAAAACCTCTTGGAGATTAAATGAAAAAAGTTCTGGATGATTAACTTTATTAAACAAAGACCAGTTCACTCTAGAAGGTTTTAAAAACTGTGTGAAAACCTGGACAAAGAGCACATAAACTCCTGTTACACACAGAAATACAGTGGCTCAGCAGAGGAAGAGTTCTCAACAGGGTGTTTGAGCTGAAGGCAGAATTGCAAGACTATTCTTGATAAAATAATATTCCACATTTTGCTGAGTGCTTTGAAGATGGAGAATGGTTGCTGAAACTAGCATACTTAGTGGACATCTTTCATCACATGAACTAGCTGAACAAGTCTCTGCAAGGCCTTGGAGAAAATGTTTTAACTTCAAGTGACAAGATTCTTGGATTTAAAAGAAAATTGAATGTTTGGAAAAAGAGTGTTGCAAAAGGAAATGCTGAAACGTTTCCGCTGCTGCTTGGGCTTTGAGAGTGAGGAAGGATACCTGAAAGTCTCAAATCTAATTGAAAACCACCTGGAAGTACTGCAGAACAAAATTGATCAGTGCTTTCCCTCCCTTTCAACACAAATGTATGACTGGGTGAGGGATCCTTTCTTTTTTTTTCTTTTTTTTTTTAATTTGTAAAAAAATACTTTATTATATAAAATTTACATATAACATATAACATACAACATATAACTTACATACACCTTGAAACAATTAAACAGGGTGCGGGGAAAAGAAGGAAAGGTGTGTAAAAGGGGAGACAAACAAGGAAACAGAAGGGGAAAAAAAAGGGAAAAGGGAAAAAAGGTTTGGTTCTCGATTTCCTTAACTGTGGTTAATATATTTGTCTCATTACTTAATTGCTTGTTTAAATTACATTTGTTCCTTTTCTATTTCTTACCAACTTAATCATTAAATCCTATATATATTGTATTATTTTTTTGTACATTTATCATATAGTCCAGAAACGGTTTCCAATCATTTTTAAATTTGTCCATGTTCTTATCTTTTAACATCTCTGTTAGTTTTGCCATCTGTGCTAGGTCCATAATTTTTGTAATCCAGTCTTGGATTGTAGGGGTTTCTTCTTTCTTCCATTGTTGAGCATATGTTATTCTGGCAGCTGAAATCATATATAGTAACAAATTTCTGTGTTTTTTCTCCAGTTCATTGTCCATGAAGCCTAATAAGTATAATTCTGGTTTAATTTGTATGTCCATTGATGTAATTGTTTTTATGGTTTCATGTATTGAGTTCCAAAATTTTTTCGCTTTCTTGCATGTCCACCATAGATGGTAAAATGTTCCATTTTCCTTCTTACATTTCCAACATTTACTTGATACATTTTTATACATTTTTGATAATTTCTCTGGAGTTATATACCAACGGTACATCATTTTGTAAAAATTTTCTTTTAAGTTATAATTTAATGTATATTTTAAACCTCTTGTCCACATTTTTTCCCATTGATCATACATGATGTTATATCCAAAATTTCTGGCCCAATTTATCATACATTCTTTGACTTGTTCGTCTTCTAATTTTATTTGTAGTAGCATTTTATAAAATTTAGTTATAGTATGATCAGTGTTTTCAAATAGTTGGTTTTCTAACCACGTTGGTTTTTTTACAAATTTATAGTTCTTTTTATCTGATTTAAATTGTTCTTTTAATTGTAGGTATATTAACCAGTTACATTGATATTCTTTTTTTTTTCCAATTCTTCCCTTGATTTCATTTCAATTTTGTCCCCTTCATAGTATATTAAATCTTTATATTTAAACCAGTTACGGTTATTTGAGCTTTCTACTCTCGTGAAAGCTTCTTGTGGGGATAACCAGAATGGTATATTTGGCAATAGTCTTTTTTTATATTTATTCCAAACTTTAATTAATGCTCTTCGTATACAGTGATTATTAAACATTTTATTTGCTTTAATTTTGTCATACCAAAGGTATGCGTGCCAGCCAAATTTTAAATCATGGCTTTCCAAATATAATAATTTATAATTTTCTAATCTCACCCATTCTTTAATCCACATTAGGTTACAAGCTTCATAATATAATTGTAAATCTGGGAGTCCTAATCCTCCTCTTTCTTTAGCATCTTGTAATAATTTATATTTTATTCGTGGTTTTTTCCCTTGCCATATGAATTTTGATAATTCTCTTTGCCATGATTTAAATGTATTGTCTGTAATCCGTATTGGTATTGCTTGGAATCCTTTCTGTGCATCTTCTTCTCAGCTTGAGAACTTCACTTTGAGGTAAGAACTTGGTGAGCTGCAGTCTGATCATATGCTCAGGATGAGATTCACTGATCTGCCCATGGACAAGTTCTGGATTTCTGTGAAAGAAGAGTATCCTGCCATTCACAGAAAGGCATTGAACATTTTGCTGCAGTTTTCAACTTCTTACATGTGTGAGCAAGCTTTTTCTTATTTAACAAGCATCAAAAGCAAAGACAGAAATCGTCTTTTTCAGTTGAAGATGAAATCCGTGTGTGCTTATCTCAAGTTTGGCCCAGAATTGATTATTTGTGCAGCAAAAAACAAGCACAGGTTTCACATTAAAGAGGTAAGTTTCGTTCTTCATTTGTAGGACCGCCTTTCCCCAGTTACATCCTCCTGGCCCACCAGAGCGGGGAGGCAGCATATGTTGCGGGTCCCTTCAGTTAGGGAAGTACATCTAGTGGGCCCAAGGAAAAGGGCCTTCTCTGTGGTGGCTCCCTCCCTTTGGAACATCACTCCCCCAGATATAAGATTGGCCCCCACCTTGCTCCTTTTCCGGAAGGCCCTGAAGACATGGTTTTGTCAGTGGGCCTGGCAACCCCCGGCTGCTTTGGAGCCAATCAAGTGGCTGATATGAATGTGTTTGCTGCTGCCGGGGGGGGTGTCTTTTGTGTTTTTATGGTTTTTAATTTTGTAAGCCGCCTGGAGTCACCGTGTGTGAGTTGGGCAGTGTTATAAATTTGTTTAATAAATAAATAAATAAATAAAAATACATTATTTTTAGTTCAAGAATACTGTTAGATCCAGGCAATTAAGACTATTTATAAAACACAACAAGCAAACATTATTGTGAATGAAGAATTAACTGAATTGTGTCATATACAGAAAGGAACAAGACAAGGATGTCCTTTGTCTCCTCTGCTTTTTATTCTGGTATTGGAAGTTTTTAATAGAGACATTAGAAGAGATGAACAAATAAAGGGCTTAAAGATCATACAAGAAGTTTTTAAGTTGAGGGCTTTTGCTGATGAATTAGTCTTGATTTTACAGGACCCATTGGATACTGCAGAACATCTGATGAGGAAATTGAAAGAGTTTGGGTCATTGGCAGGTCTGAAAGTAAACAAACAAAAAACAAAAATGTTAAGTAAAAATATGACCATGTCTGACCAAGAACTACTGATGGGTAAGACGGGTTTTAAGACTGAAAAAAAGGTTAGATATTTGGGGGTGATCCTGTCAACTAAGAATAGTATGTTGTTTAAAAATAATTATGTAAATATTTGGAATGATGTGAAAAATGACTGGTTAAGATGGGAAAATTACAATTGTCTCTTATGGGAAGAATATCTGTGATTAAGATGAATGTTTTGCCTAGGATGTTGTTTCTGTTTCAGACCTTACCGATTTTGATGACAGATTTACCATTTAAAGAATGGCAGAAAGATATTTCGAAATTTGTTTGGCAAGGCAAGAAACCAAGAATTAAGTATAAATTGTTACAAGATGCTAAAGAACAAGGAGGTTTAGGCTTGCCTAATTTTAAACTATATTTTGATGCTTGTTGTTTGCTTTGGATGAAGGAATGGATTACTTTGGAGAACAAGAAACTATTACAGTTTGAAGGACATGAATTAAGATTCGGGTGGCACTCCTATTTGTGGTATGATAAAGTTAAAGTTAATAAGGATTTTAAAAATAATTTTGTTAGGAGTGCCATACTAAGGATCTGGAACAAATATAAGGTAAGATTGTTTCCTAATGTACCATTGTGGTTGTTACCTCAAGAAGCATTTGTTAGAAGAGAAAATGTGGGAGGAATAAGTTGGTTAAAATATAAAGATTTGTTGAATTTTGAAGAAAGTGAACCAAAGTTTAAATCAAGGGAAATGTTAGAGTTGGAAGGTTTTACATGTCACTGGTTTACCTATATACAATTGTCAGAACGCTTTAAAATGGATAAAAAGAACTTTAAATTTGTTAATGAAATAACTAAGTTTGAAATTAAACTTTGCATGAATGATGAACATGTTATTACTAAAATGTATAAAATATTGTTACAGATGAATTTGGAAGATGAACAGGTAAAAGAATGCATGATCAGATGGGCTAAGAATTTTGGATATAATATTATGCTTGAGCAGTGGGAAAATATGTGGAATAAAGGTTTGAAATTCAGCTTAAATTATAACTTAAAAGAGAACTTTTATAAGATGATGTATCGTTGGTATCTAACCCCTGATAAACTATCAAAAATGTATAATGGTGTAACTAATGTTTGTTGGAAGTGTTTACAGGGAGAAGGAACTTTTTATCATCTCTGGTGGACCTGTGAGAAAGCCAAAAAATTTTGGGGTCAAATATGCATTATTATTCAAAAGATTTTAAAAGTGAATATACAAAAAAAGCTGGAACTGTTCCTTTTGGGTTTGATGGAGAAGGAGCTGGAGAAACAACATGGAGTTTTGCTTTTATATATGATCACAGCTGCAAGACTTTTATACGCACAGAGATGGAAAGATCCACAGATACCTACGGTTGAAGATTGGATTGTTAAATTAATGGATCTGGCCCAGATGGCTAAATTGACAGCATTAATTAGAGAACATTCAGTTTCTGGATTTTTATCTGTTTGGCAACCACTTCTAGAGTACTTGCTTGTGGTAGAAAAAAATGATGTTCTGATTTTGGGTTTTAATGATTAATTGGTTTATTTTAATAGAAATAATGTTACTATGGTTTAATCATTGGTAAGAGATTATTTTTGTAAAGTTATCTATATCTGTATTGGAGAAAGTCGGAAGTCACTTTTCCGTCTTTGTTTTCTGTCTATTTGCACTTTATGGTTTTTTCTTCTTTTTTCTTTAGTTCTATTTTCATGCTTTTCTGTATTTTTTATTTTGTATTTTATCTATACTCTGAAAATCAATAAAGCTTAAACTATATAAAAAAAGAATACTGTTAGTGCATATATACAGGCCTATACATGAAACAAATATAATAATTTTGTAACTTCTGTCCTATATTTGAGCCTGAAGGTACAAGGGTTCCCCGAGGCCTGAAAAATATTTCAAGGGTTCCTCCAGGGTCAAAAGGTTGAGAAAGGCTGATCTAATCTATGTAAGGTGACTTAGCTCCTTTAAGACATAAAATATATTCAGAGTGCTCAAAACACATATTAGGTTATTGCTAAAAGCAATATTTTTAACCTGTGCCCAATCTGTAATTCCCCATTCATAAGCATTTGTGTAATTTTAGAACACTGAATTTACACAGATAATAATAATTTATTAATTTATATGCCACCCGACTCCCAGAGACTCTGGATTGTTTACAAATTGTTAAAACCATCTAAAAACAAGGAAACAACAAAACACCAAAAAAAGATTAAAGATGGCAGAAATGAAAAAAACCAGATGGGAACTAAGAAAAACCATTTTTCTATACCCCTTTACATAGACTTGAGGAATGAAAAGGAAAGGAAAGCATTCTCTCTTAATGGTTGCCTCTAAATTTAGATACAATGCCATGTTTAACGAAACAACCCATCTCTTCAAATGTAGAGTTCTGTTAAAAACAGTGTTTCTACAGTTCTTTTTTTCATTCTTCATTGCTGGAAGAATACATGCCTAGGTAGCGTTCATCATTCATTACTTGATACCACTGTTCTAAATAGCGGGAGAGTGGTTACACATTCCATTTTGAAGCAAGTGCTTAAAAGACTATGATTGCCACAGGTAAAAAATTGAATAAATAAAATAAATAAAATGTTAATTCTCTGGCTGCGCAATACATTTCTATCCAAGCACTGAACACCTTTTGACAATCACAATACAGGTAGTCCTCGGTTAACGACCACTCATTCAGTGACCATTTGAAATTATGACGGTGCTGAATAAGTAGTACTTAGGACTGCTCCTCAAAGTTCCAGCTGTCCCAGCACCCCTGCGGTCATGTGATTGCGATCTGGGTACTTGGCAACTGGCTTGCACTTACAACGGTTGCAGCATCCCATGGTCGCGTGATCGCCATTTTCAGCCTTCCCTGCCCCCTTCTCAAAAGCAAAGTCAATGGGGAAGCCAGCAGGAAAAGTCGCAAGTTGCTCTGGTAAGTCTCCCACATCTGGCAGCAGCCACCCCAAGCCCTGCCACACTCGTGCCGTGCCAGCCCCCTGCACACCCTCCTGTCACAGGCTTTTTTTAAAACTCTACTCAATTAGATTGACCCAGACTCAAGAGAGACATAAAAGCACTGGACCCTGGACAGGTGGTTTCTTTCTATCTCCCTATAAGGGTTGGGGAGATGTTTTATTTTGTAAAAACAAACATATAAAAGTGATATGTTTTCTGTTATATTGCTATCTCTATACTATTACTATGATAATTACTATTACAATACACTATTACTCTTCAGTTACTATTACTATTACCTATTACTCTATTACAATTACCTATATACTCTGCTCTATACTATTACTAGTAGGCATCAACGTTTCTTTCTTAAGCCTGTTCTGTCTTAAGTCCCCTCTTTCTGAGATTTCTTCTTCTTTTTCTTTTAATGGACAGCATGTAGAGCTCTTGCACCTTTTTTACATTGTGCTTTGTCTTGCTGGGCCTTTATACTTCTTTTTCTCTCTCTTGTACTGTCCACTCCTTCTGAAGGAAAAACACCTTTCGGTTGGCTGCTGTACTCTGTCTGCTGGTGGCTGCAGAGCTCCAAAACATGTGTCTCCTCTGTTTGCCTCTCATCTCCCCCCCACATCTGTGTAAAGGTTGCAACTTTATTGGCAACTCTGCAGTGCTGACGCTGGGGAAAAGGCTCAAATAGGAGGGAAAGAAGGCAACACAGGGGCCTGAAATTTTGCTCCAGCAGCTGCTCTTCCATACCTCCCCCACCCAGCAACAGCCACTTACCTGCCTGCACAGCCTGCTTGCAAGCCACCTGGGACTTGCAACTTCCTGCCGGCTTCCCCGCTGACTTTGCTTGTTGGAAGCCAGCAGGAAGTAAGTCCTCTCTTAACGACCCCCGAACCTCACTTAACTGGCAACAGGGACTGCCAGGATTGCTGTTGCTGAGTGATGCGGTCACGTGATGTTGTGCTTTACAACCATATTGCTTAGCGATGGAAATTCTGGTCCCAATTGCCATCATTAACCAGGAACTACATACCTGTAAATATATATACAGTATGTGTGTGTGTATATATATATATATGTATATGTATAAAGGTAAAGTTTCCCCCCCCCCCCCGCACATTTGTGCAGTCATGTCTGACTCTAGGGGCCGGTGCTCATCTCTGTTTGTTAGCCGAAGAGCCAGCGTTGTCCGAAGACGCTTCCACGGTCATGTGGCCGGCATGACGCGCGCGGAACGCTGTTACCTACCCACCGAAGTGGTACCTATTCATCTACTTGCATTTGCATGCTTTCGAATTGCTAGGTTGGCAAGAGCTGGGGCGAGTGCGGGAGCTCACTCCGTCACACGGGGCTAGGGATTCGAACCTCCAAACTTGCGATCTTCCGATCGACAAGCCTGGCGTCTTACCCGCTGAGCCACCACACCCCTTATGTATATGTATATGTATATGTATATGTATATGTATATGTATATGTATATGTATATGTATATGTATATACATACATACACATACATATGCATACATACACATACATACATACACACACACATATACTGTACATACATACACACCATAAAGATCAAGAGTATGTTTGACACCTCACTCTAGTAATTTCTAGCCATTGATGCCTAGCCACAATATGTAACCCTAGGACTAAGATATATTTTCCACATCCGATGCTCTTGAGGAGCATAAGTGTACCATGGTAGATATCCATAACATGGGACCCAGGAAGCAGGCCTTCTCTATCACAGTGCCTGCCCTCTGGAATAGCACCATCCCAAAGGTCTCCGTGGCCCCCACCCTATCTTTAAAAAGTCTCTGAAACCTGACTTTTCCCCCAGGCCGTGGGTTAGGGTGGATGGCAAACCATTTCAGAAATGTATGATGTTATATGTTACTTACTCCAGCAAGGGAGATTGTTACCTTGTCGTGGTGCTGGAGCTTGAGCACCTCAATGAAACCATGAGCTAAACCGTGAAGGGACACCCAAGACGGGAAGGTCGTGGCAGAGAGGTCAGACTAAATACGATCCCTGGGGAAGGTAATGGCAACCCACCCCAGTATTCTTGCCATGAAAACTAAATGGATCAGTACAACCAAAGATATGTCGGTATACCATCGGAAGATGGGACTCCCAGGTCGGAAGATGGTCAAAATGCTACTGGGGAGGAACAGAGGATACGTTCAACTAGCCCCAGACGTGATGACGCAGCTAGCTCAAAGCCGAAAGGACGGCTAGCGGCCGACGGTGCTGGTGGTGAACGACGAATCCGATGTTCTAAAGATCAACACACCATAGGAACCTGGAATGTAAGATCTATGAGCCAGGGCAAATTGGATGTGGTTATTGGTGAGATGTCAAGATTAAATATAGACATTTTAGGTGTCAGTGAACTGAAATGGACTGGAATGGGCCACTTCACATCAGATGACCACCAGATCTACTACTGTGGACAAGAGGACCACAGAAGAAATGGAGTAGCCTTCATAATTAATAATAAAGTGGCTAAAGCAGTGCTTGGATACAATCCAAAAAACGATAGAATGGTCTCAATTCGAATTCAGGGTAAGCCATTTAACATCACAGTGATCCAAATATACGCCCCAACCACAGATGCTGAAGAAGCAGAAGTAGATCAGTTCTATGAGGATCTGCAGCACCTACTGGATAATACGCCAAAAAGAGAGTTAGAACCAGACATCCTGAAGAGTGAGGTTGAAAGGGCCTTAAGAAGAATTGCTAATAACAAGGCAGCAGGAGATGACGGTATCCCAGCTGAACTGTTTAAAATCTTGCAAGATGATGCTGTCAAGGTGATGCATGCCATATGCCAGCAAATTTGGAAAACACAAAAATGGCCATCAGATTGGAAAAAATCAACTTATATCCCCATACCAAAAAAGGGAAGCACTAAAGAATGTTCAAACTATCGAACAGTGGCACTTATTTCACATGCCAGTAAGGTAATGCTCAAGATCTTGCAAGGTAGACTCCAGCAATTCATGGAGCGAGAATTGCCAGATGTACAAGCTGGGTTTAGAAAAGGCAGAGGAACTAGAGACCAAATTGCCAATATCCGCTGGATAATGGAGAAAGCCAGGGAGTTTCAGAAAAACATCTATTTTTGTTTTATTGACTATTCTAAAGCCTTTGACTGTGTGGATCATAACAAATTGTGGCAAGTTCTTGGTGGTATGGGGATACCAAGTCATCTTGTCTGCCTCCTGAGGAATCTGTATAACGACCAAGTAGCAACAGTAAGAACAGAGCACGGAACAACGGACTGGTTTAAGATTGGGAAAGGAGTACGGCAGGGCTGTATACTCTCACCCTACCTATTCAACCTGTACGCAGAACACATCATGCGACATGCTGGGCTTGATGAATCCAAGGCTGGAGTTAAAATCACTGGAAGAAACATTAACAATCTTAGATATGCAGATGATACCACTTTGATGGCTGAAAGTGAGGAGAAGTTGAGGAGCCTTATGACGAAGGTGAAAGAAGAAAGTGCAAAAGCTGGGTTGCAGTTAAACCTCAAAAAAACCAAGATTATGGCAACCAGCTTGATTGATAACTGGCAAATAGAGGGAGAAAAAGTGGAGGCAGTGACAGACTTTGTATTTCTAGGCGCAAAGATTACTGCAGACGCTGACTGCAGCCAGGAAATCAGAAGACGTCTACTTCTTGGGAGGAGAGCAATGGCAAATCTTGATAAAATAGTTAAGAGCAGAGACATCACACTGACAACAAAGGTCCGCATAGTTAAAGCAATGGTATTCCCCGTAGTAACCTATGGCTGTGAGAGCTGGACCATAAGGAAGGCTGAGCGAAGGAAGATAGATGCTTTTGAACTGTGGTGTTGGAGGAAAATTCTGAGAGTGCCTTGGACTGCAAGAAGATCAAACCAGTCCATACTCCAGGAAATAAAGCCAGACTGCTCACTTGAGGGAATGATATTAAAGGCAAAACTGAAGTACTTTGGCCACATAATGAGAAGACAGGATACCCTGGAGAAGAAGCTGATGCTAGGGATAGTGGAAGGCAAAAGGAAGAGGGGCCGACCAAGGGCAAGATGGATGGATGATATTCTGGAGGTGACGGACTCAACCATGGGGGAGCTGGGGATGGTGACGGCCGACAGGAAGCTCTGGCGTGGGCTGGTCCATGAAGTCACGAAGAGTCAGAAGCGACTGAACGAATAAACAACAAATATGTTACTTAATGTTTTCTTCCACAACACTCATGGGTTCTTTATCTTTTTGGTTTCCATTGTTTTTAATGTTATACAATGCCCAGAGTCATCTGGAATTGGGTGGCTTTCTAAATTTAATAATAAAAATAATAAGGACTGTGTTCCCCTCCAGACAATGCTTATAAATGAAGAAAATTAAGGGTACCCTACAAATGGCTTGATTATGATCATCAATGAGGCACTAAACATGTATCACAAAATATTCTTTGGGGATGTGTAATTTGGTAAACATTTTATCAAGTTGTGTATTTAGAGCTATTCTGTTGATTATGGAACAAAGCTGTACTGCCTGCCAATGTGTCTCTAGACAGTGAATAAAGCTAATAGGAACTAGATACAGAACAGAAATTTGATAAACTAGCAGTGCTGCGATATTAGTAGAGTTCTGCTGAAATTAAAGGGACAGTCAGCCTCACATGCAACTACAGCAGATCTTAGAAACCTTGTACTAGAACAAACTGGAACCCATGACTTCAGCAGAAAAAGATGAGATGAATAGGAAATTAAGGTGTTATTTGACAACTGCCCTGTTTAGCGACCGTTTGAAGTTATGATGGCGCTGAAAAAGTAACTCTATGGCTGGTCCTTGCACTTATGACCATCACAGCATCCCTGCGGTCACATGATCAAGATAAGGGCGCTTCACAACTGGCAGGCGTTTACGACCATCACAGCAACCCGCAATCACATGATTGCCATTTGCATGCTTTATAGCGAGCTTCTGACAAGCAGAGTCAATGGAGAAGCTGGCAGTAAAATCACCAGTCGCAGTCATGTAATGTCTCGCTTAACAACCATGGGTGATTTGTTTAATAACCTTGAGGGAAGTGAGGTTGTAAGTCTGTTGTAATGTCTCACTTAATGATCACATTGCTTAATGACAGAGTTGCCAGTCTCAACTGTGGTCGTTAAGTGAGGACTACCTGTAAGAAAAAACAAGCTCTAATCAGTTAACACAACAGGTTACAGCTCCAGTCTGTAGTCTCCAGTTGAGCTGCACCTTTAAGTCTCTGTATGTCACTTCCTGATTCAACACACTGTGGTACAGTAGCCGCCCAAAGGAAAATGTGGCAACTATGCCACAGAGACTGCCAGGCCCACTATAGGAGTCTAGTTTTCCACCTTTCTTCAGAAATCAAAGTGTCACATTCTCTTTGTCACTGTTCAAATTCCTATTGACTCCCCTTCCAGCAAATGGCACCAAAGTTCCTCATTGGATCATACGCACACCTAGTCAAGATAAAAATGTAGAAATCCTAATAAGAGAAACCAGTACATCCCAGAAACAGCTTTCAATGCCACATCGTACATTCTACACATACAACTTGGATGTTTGCATTTCTGTTCAAATGCAAGCTAGGAGTTACCAGTTGGGTCACTAATTCTATTTTGTTTTCAGTTTCACAGAATAGATATCTGCCTTAAAGGTCTGTGGCAGATTGTGATCTTGAAATTGAAATGCTGGTAACATAATTTCAGGATACAAGCCCTATGGGCTCTATTTCATAATAAAACAACCATTAGTATGCTGAGAATTGTTTTGGACCACAGAACAGTTATAATGAATTATAATTTTGCCAGAGAGGAAGAGAACTGGTGCTTGAAAATGAGAACTAGACCATTTTCTTGGGAGACAAACAGCTCGAAGCTCACGCTCTCCAGGGACACATGACCCAGATTTTGCTTTTTGTCATTCATCCTGAAGCTGGGAATTATTGTTGATCTGGCAAAAAGGGACCTAAGGTAAATTTAGGGGCACCATTTATGCAGTAATACTGGTTTTCAAGGCAACCAGTAAGTGACTGTCCTTGTGTAGCTCACATGCCTCAAAAGTAGTGTTAGGATTTATATACTACAGGCACAGGCTTTATCAGGAACTACTGCAGGGCAAATGAAATTTCTGACTGGCAGGACTTTAAATAGATTAGGCTACCAGAAAGGCTGAAAACAACACCAATTGAACTTTTCAATGTAAATATTTTTTCTTCAAGTTTTCCTCAAGTTCTGAATACAAAAGCAATGGAGGAGAATAGCTTTGCTGGCAGCTAACATGTCATGTATCATCACTGTGGCATGCGTTGCTCTGTGGCATCACGGTGAGCCCACAACTCACAGATGAATTGTCAGAAAAGAATTAAACAAAAACACTGAGGTAAAGTGAAATGATATTTAGAAAATGTCTACTCTGCCCTTCAGGAAAAAGAAAACTTTTCAGGGCCTGGAGCCATGTAGAATAGCAAGCAAAACAAAGCAAACCTGAGTTATAACATTTATGAAGTGGGATAAAGAATATACATCAAGGAGCAAGATAAAATCTGAGGCCATCAAAGGCTTGGGAGAAAATAGTACTAGGGCCCAAATGACAGTATTGGCCAAGTACGACTCTTAGGCTGCATCTCGGCAGCAGAAGGAATCTTCTTACACCCACTTCATTTATTCATTGGATTTTTAGACCACCGCAGTCATGGGACTCTCAGCAACTTACAAAAAAATAAAACATCCACAGTACAAATAGTATAATAATAAATATAAATCACAGAACATTCATTGTTAATTTAAAACCAGTGGCCTATAAACCTAAATAAATGATCAATCCAAGCTCACAGAAAAGTCCTCTGGAAAAGCTCACTGCTCACCTGCTTCTGGAAAGTCAACGGGGGCAAATCTAACCTCCAGGGGAAAACTATTCCACAATGCAGAAGATAAACAAGAGATGCATCAACGCTTAGCCTCAGCCCCCCTGATTTCATGACAGTGGCGAACTACCAGCAATTTTTCCCAAGCTGCTCATATCAGGTTTGAAAAAGTAGAGTATCCAGAGATAGGAGTCAGACAATTATCTCAATGCATAGAAAGTACACTGAAGGGGGGAAAATTTCATAAAGTGACACAAACATTTGTCGTTACAGTTATTTACTTATTTATTTATATAGCCACCCGTCTAATGGCAACGCATCTGGATGGTGTACAAGAACCAAAAGCAACAAAAGCAACAATCCAAATAAATAAGGTCACAGAAGTCATTCCAATTACAAAAAAGAACAATAAAAAGCACTTAATCAGCAATGCTCACTCTACCTCCTGGCCCAAACGCCTGGGGGAACAGCCAAGTTTTTAAAGCCTTACAGAAGGCTAACGAGGTCAGGGCCATTTGGATCTCCAGCGGGATCCTGTTCCATAGGGCAGGTGCTGCAACAGAGAAGGCACAACTCCTGGCTCCAGCAAAATGTCATTGCTTGATGGAAGGGACCCGGAGATTGTTCTCCCTATTAATTCTAATAGGGCAGGCAAAAACAATTGGAAATAGGTGGTCCCACAAATAGCTCCTGGCCCTATGCCATGTAGAGCTTTATACGTGATAACTAGCCCCAGGTAGCCATAATTTATCAGACAATTGGCTGAGTTTGCATAACATGCTAAGCCAGTCAGTATGACTTACAAAACACAATAGCTAGGTTCACATTAAATCAAATCCAGATTATTTACATTATAACTTAGCATGGTACATCAAGCCAGTTCTCAAGTAAAAAAGCATGCAATTGTGAAAGATCCAGATATTCAGATCCCATCCAACAGTAAATATTGCAGAATGCAATAGCACTCCAATTCCTAACATCCCTCCTTAGCTTCTGTCATTCAAGATGTGTGTGAAGGCAATTAAGGAAAGGCTATATGGAAAACTGACCTTTAACTATGCAACCACTCATAGTTTTCTCTCATTTCTTCTCACACACACACACACACACACACACACACAATACACACACTTTATAAGCACCTGACAAGTACAACCACTGGGGGAGGGGTTTATGGAATAAAGTTGAGAAGAAGCTTCTGTCATAGTCCTATATTTTTTTAATGCTTAAAAACAGATTGATTAATTATGTGCCATCAAGTTGTTGGTGACTCTTCACAACCACATAGCTAGATTTTTTGCATGACAATCTGTCCCTGACTTGGTCTTTCAGGTCTCCCAATGGTGCACCCATCGCCACCATAACTGAGTCCACCCACCTTGCTGCTGGTCGTCCTCTTCTCTTTCCTTCCCCCTTTCCCAGCATTAAAGTTGTATGGTTGTATGGAATGGGGACAACCCCTGGCCAGCCTAGTAAGAGCAGTTGGTGGGGAAGGCCAGTGTTGGTAGGTAATGTGAGGAGGGGGTTGTTGAGTCCCCGTGGCACTGAGAGCTTGAGCTAAAGTGCCCGGAGGATTCAGCTTCCTCCTCTTTTAGGATGAATGAGTATAAAGGAGTGATGTGGGGATCCCTTCTTTGGGGAGCTGGAGGGCATGGTGTTTGGGAGTCGGGGGGTGGGCAGAACGTCATGGTGGTGACGGGTAAGGGAAGGTATGGCGGGAGACCGGGGATGGGCCTCTCTCAGGAAACAAGGGCCCGGTATCTCATACTGGTCCTTGTTCCGGCCCCTGGATCTCAGCCCGAGTTCCTGGTCAGCAGGCCTTCAGAAGCCCTGGATTTTGGCTGCTGCTACTAAATGCCAGGTCAGTCTGTAATAAGGCCTTCCTCATCTATGACTTAGTCACAAATTAAGATTCTGTGAGGCAGGGGTGGGGATGTGGCAGTTGTCATCTGAGGGTCTCTTATAGCTTTCAGGGGCACTGCTCCACAGATTGCCAGATGTGAGATCCTCTTCCTTAAATTGGGCTCTAGGGATCAGTTGGGATTGTTGCTATTATACCAGCTTTCATGCTGCGTAGCAACCTCCCTCCCAGGTGGTCGTGCAGCAGCTTCAGCAGACCCTGGATGAAGCAGATTATCTGGACCCCTTTCAGTCAGGATTCAGGCCTGGACATGGGATGGAAATGGTATTGGTCACACTTTTGGATGATCTCTGGTGGAAGCGGAATGGGGGTAGTGCATCCATGCTAGCTCTACTTGACCATTTGGCAGCTTTCTATACCATTGACCATGGTTTCTTTCTTAATCGGCTCCAGGGATTGGGAATGGGTAGCACAGTATTGTGTTGGTTCTCTTCCTTCCTCAGGGGCCGATACCAGTTGGTGTTGATCAGGAGTGAGAGATCCCGCCCTTGGTCCCCACTATGTGCAAGACGAAGCAGCTTTGGGTTTTAGGGCCTTCTGGATCTGGGACTTTACCATCTTTGGTGCTGGATGGGGTGGCACTGACCTAGACAGACCTGGCTTGCAATCTGGGGTCCTGCCGGACTCATAACTCCTGCTTAAGGAGCAGGTGGCAGTCGTAGCCAGGAGGGCCTTTGTACAACTTCATGTTGTGCACAAGTTGTGCCCATTCCTGGATCGTGAAGCTCTCCTCAGTTACTCATGCCCTAATCACCTCCCATATGGATTATTGTAATGTACTTTACATGGAACTGCCCTTAAAGAGTATCTGGAAGCTTCAACTGGTGCAAAATGCAGCAGCACGGGCAGTTATGTGTGTACCAATCGAAGATTGTATCATTACCAGGGACCCCCACATACAACATAGCTAAAGAACTTACAAGAAAACTTGGGCATCTCACAGAGGAGAGTGAATACTCTATCAACTCCCCACTACAGTGCCTCCAGAAAATTAAAGACCTAAAAATAGATGAAGATGAAATTATGGTGTCATCTGATGTCACTGCACTCTTTACATCCATAGACCAAGCACTAGCAATTGAATCCATGGCAGCAGTTCTACGTAACACACCTGACCTAACTAGATACACCAAGATCAAAATACCCAGAATCATGGACCTCATCAACCTCTACCTCACTACCTACTTTCAGTTTAATGGACAAATATACCAACAAATCATAGGAACACCTATGGGATCACCACTCTCAGGACTCATAGCAGAGATTGTAATGCAACGTCTAGAAAGGATAGCACTCCCACACATACAACCCAAAGTATGGATCCGGTATGTAGATGACACCTTCGTCATAATAAAAAAGGATCAACTGGAGGAAACACATGAAACCATCAACAACATCTTCAAAGGAATAAAATTCACAAGGGAAGAAGAAAACAACACACTACCCTTCTTGGACATCCTCATCAGTAGAGGAAATGATGGCATTCTAGAAACACAAGTCTACTGGAAATCTACCCACACTAACCAAATGCTCCACTACCAAAGCAATAACCCAACCTCCCACAAGAGGAGCTGTGTGAGAACGCTATTCAGACAAGCACAAATGCGCTGCAGCAACCCAGAACACCAGAAAAAGGAAACAGACCACTTATATAGCTTCTTCCAGCAAAATGGATACCCACGCAACTTTATAAAAAACTGCCTGACCACTCAACCCACCACAGCAAAACCAACAGAAGCTATGAAAAGGATTACACTGCTATACATCAAAAACATCTCAGAGACTACTAATAGACTGTTACAACCACACGGCATCACCGTAGCACACAAACCAACCAAAACCCTTCAGAACTTCGTAAGTAACCCAAAAGCCCAAGAAGAAAAAACAGGAGTTATCTACAACATACAGTGTAAGGACTGTAGCAGCCACTATGTAGGACAGACGGGCAGAAGACTAGCAGAACACATCCACGAACACCAACTAGCAGTCAGAAGACACAATGAAAACTCCTTAATCTCACAACACATGAACAGACTTAACCATACTTTCAACTGGGAAACTGTGAGCATCTTAAACCAAGCCAAATCCAAAAATGCTAGAGAATTCCTGGAAGCTTGACACTCAGACAAAGCAGCCATCAACAGACACATAGAGGTAAATAACATTTACATACCATTCATAAGAGAGAATAGAAAAGCCAGAAGACCAGAACACCTCCTTGCCAGCAATCATCACCCAGATATGCAAAGATTAACACCAGGATTAGCACCAGAGGAACAATCAAACAGCACAATATACCCTAATCAAGGAACTATTAACTCAGTCAATCAACCAAGTAGTAAACAACAGCCCAATCAAGGAATTACTAAGGAGAGAACAACACCTCCACCAACACAAGCAGGACCTAGCCTGGCAATGAAATGCCTGCAAGAAAACAACAAGGCTCAGAGAGCACCAAGGACTCCACAGTTATGTGTGTCCCTAAGAGGACACACTTTACATCTCTGCTTTGTGAGCTGCATTGGTTGACAGTTTGCTTCTGGGTCGAATTCAAGATACTGTTTTTGACCTTTAAAGCCCTACATGGCATGGGGCCAGGTTATCTACCTCTTCCCAATTACATCTACCTGTCCCATCATGCTGTGGGTCCCGTCTGCGAAAGAGTTCCATCTGATGGGACCCAGGAGGAGAGCCTTTTCTGCTGTGGCACCCGCCCTCTGGAACATCATCCCTCCCGAGGTGAGGTTAGCCCCAACCCTTAGTGCCTTCTAGAAAGCCCTTAAAATGTGTTTTTTTTCAACAGGCCTGGGGATCCCTGTTGGTAGGGAGCCCGTGTGTTGGTTGTATTATGTGTGATATTCTCCCACTTGTGGTTTTGTTTTTATCTATGTTTACTGTTTTAATTGTTTTTAATTGTTTTTGTAGTATGTTTTAATAGTAGGTTTTATTGTATGCCACCCAGAGTCACTTCATGTGAGATGGGCAGCTATATAAATTTGACAAACAAATAAAGCCTGCTCCAGAGAGTTAGGTCTTTGCATAATGTGTCCAAATTAAAAAAACGGGGGGTCTGATTACTATTCAGTTCACAATAACTCTCCAAAACATCTGCATGACACTAGAACCTATTACATTACCTGAAAGTGGGGCAGAATGCCGTATATTATACATAATCTTAACAAGGTGTATCCAGTGATCACAGTCTCTGATAAAGAAAAATGATTGCAGCAGAGTGTGGAATTCATGCAGGAACAGAGGTCTCCTGCTGTAACATTCAGTGATTAATAACATGCAAACCTTCCCTGCACAGCTTTATACTCTCTATTCAACACAGACATCACAGCACATGATTTTTTTTTTTAATCACATCCTGCCTTTTGGACACACTACAAAAAAGAGAGCCCAGCAGCCTTCTTATGCCCTCACTTCTTTTTTTAAGGTATAGTTCTAAAGTACTACCTTTTAAGAGAATGGCATTATGTGTTAGCACATCATCTAGCATTATCAATTGAACAATAGAACCCTTTGAGTGGATTACAGGAATTTTGAGCAGGGAATACTTTGAACAATGAAACCAAGATTGTTAAACTCAATTAAATGGGAAGGTGTCTCTTAGATACAATTAAACTGCAATACAAGACACTTGCAATTTGTCTTCAGGACAGACCCGTCCCTCCCAAGATTCAAACTGAGACATCTGCTTCAGGTGGAAGTTCAAGAGGGGTGGCATTTTGTGCCCATGCAATCCATCTGTCCTAAATGCCTGCTTCCACTATCACCACCACAGGTGCTTTACTCAATTGCAGCTTTACTCTTTTCCGTATCTGCCTCTACTGTGTGAAATATAGGCCAGACAGCTAGGTCATCTTCTTCATTTCTGATGTACTTTATAAAACAAAAAAATACTGGACAATGAAAATTCCCTCTGCTGTTGTCAGGCTCATCTATGCTAGATCGCTGTGGTTCACTTTCTATCTGGATTTTGGCATGCCATACAACTGTTGAAATCCAGATAGAAAGTGAACCATAGTGATGAGGGGGGAGAGGTGGCCCAGCGGTTAAGATGCCAGGCTTGTCAATCGGAAGGTCGCAGGTTCGGAGGTTCGAGACCTGAGTGCCGTATGACGGAGTGAGCTCCCGCACTCGCCCCAGCTCTTGCCAACTTAGCAGTTCGAAAGCATGCAAATGCAAGTAGATAAATAGGTACTACTTTGGTGGGATGGTAACAGCGTCCCATGTGCGTCATGCCGGCCACATGACCGCGGAAGCATCTTCGGACAGCGCTGGCTCTTCGGCTAACAAATGGAGATGAGCACCAGCTCCTAGAGTCGGACATGACTATGCAGGGGAAACCTTTACCTTTTTTTTCTTTTTACAACTGTTGAACCAGTCTAATATCATTCCCTTGGGGGAGCACCTACCTATTCAAGTTCAAGTTCAAGTTCAAGTTCAATTTATTACGGTCACTGACCAGTACAAGTTAGAATTCTACATAGTAAACACATTGGGCTTTAAAATATAAACCCTCTGATTTGAAATAGTTTTAAATCTAACTTAACAAGTCCCAATTAAATATTAAAATGCATTTAGATCACAATGTAAATGAGCCCCTTATCAAATTTAAAAACAGTCTTATTTATTTACATTATCATGACTAATCTTCTCTCAGTTGTACATAATTATAAAAATATAAAATACAAATATTAAAATGAGTGATATATGATAAAAATATCATATGTAATATATTACATATATAGCACTTAAAATTATTACAAGGAATACCATACTACATTTTCAAATCATAGTCTGGCGTATCTTCATGGCAGCTGCACAGAATCTGGCTACTTGCGCCGTAACAGTTGGATATTCATCTATAAGCAGCATTTGCATAGAGACTATATCTTGCCGCCTAGGATATTTATTGGTCAGAGGTATTATTAATTTATTCCTAAACTCTTTATACAACCTATTCCATTCCTGCTCTTGCTAACTATAGCTATCTTATGAATGCACTTGGCTGTGGCTTCTTCTGAATACAAAGACACTATTCACTTTTAGCCCTAAAAAGCCAGCTGCTTCCTGATCACACCATGGCAGAGCCCAGCAGGAACATAAGTACACTTGATTTAGTATGCTTTAATTAAGCTGATCATATTTCAGGATGGCAAAACGGGACGGGATCTTATGTAATATTCCGTATTCATGAAAAAGACAGGGTCCCCGCGCCCGGTCCGCACGATTGGCTCCCGTCTGCAAACCCTGCCCCCCGGTCCACGTGATTGGCTCCCGCCTGCTAACTCCGCCCCTGGTCCACGTGATTGGCTCCCACCTGCAAACCCCACCCCCGGTCCAGGTGATTGGCTCTCGCCTGCAAACCACGCCCCCCGGTCCACGGTCTGGCTCAGATCCTCCTTCTGCGCCATTCCTGCCGGGTTTGAAAAATGGGACAAAATTGAGATTTTTATGAAAACGACAGGACAGTTGAAAAATGCTAAAAAAATGGGACTGTCCCGTTCAAAACGGGACGTATGGTCAGCCTAGCTTTGATGCAAGAACAGCCTCAAGTTCTAGCCACCATGTTCTCTGCCCTCACTATTGTTCTAAACATTATTTATTTATTTATTTATATTTCTAACTTATATCACCACCCATCTCCCCCCATTCCGGAGGGGACTCTGGGCGGTTTACACCAAGCCAGCAATTAAAACATATAAAAATTTATAAAATAGAACACATAATTTAATTAAATATATAAGATCCAAGAGGCTCTGATGTTAGGCTTTAAAGAACCCTATGGAGCAAGCCAACCCCAAGAGGAGCTATTACTCCCCCCATCCCAAGCGAGGTGGCAGAGCCAGGTCTTCAGTTGTTTCCAGAAGGTCATAAGTGTGGGGGCTAGCCTCACCTCCAGGGGCAGAATATTCCAGAGGGCGGGTGCCACTGCCGAGAAAGCCCGCCTCCTGGACCCCATCAGGTGGAATTCTCTTATAGACGGGGTCCGAAGCAAGCCCTCTCTGCATAGCCAGGTGGAGCGGGTCGATGTTCTGGGGATGAGGCGGTCCTTTAAGTAACCTGGTCCCATGCCATGTAGGGCTTTAAAGGTGACAACCAACACCTTGAATTGGACCCGGAAGCAAACCGGTAACCAATGCAGCTCACGCAGCAGAGGTGTCACATGTGCCGACCTTGGGGCACCCATAACTGCACGTGCAGCCGCATTCTGGACCAGTTGAAGCTTCCGGATACTCTTCAAGGGTAGCCCCATGTAGAGCGCATTGCAATAGTCTATGTGGGAGATGACCAGGGCATGAGTGACTGTACGGAGGGCGTCTCGGTCCAGGAAAGGGCGTAGCTGGCGCACAACTCAAAGTTGTACAAATGCCCTTCTGGCCACGGCTGCCACCTGCTCTTCAAGCAGGAGTCGTGAGTCCAGAAGGACACCCAGGTTCCGCACTTTGTCTGAACGGGGTAGTGCCACCCCGTCCAGATCTAAAGATGACAACTCCCTGGATCTCGAGGCACCATCAATCCACAGCCACTCTGTCTTACCAGGGTTCAGCTGAAGCCTGTTGTTCCCCATCCAGGCCCCCACAGCCTTCAGACACTGAGAAAGGGCAGCCACTGCATCACTTAACTCACCCGAGATGGAGATATATAATTGAGTATCATCAGCATATTGATGATACCTCATCCCGTGTTGGTGGATGATCTCACCCAGCGGTTTCATGTAGATATTAAATAGGAGAGGGGAGAGAACCGAACCCTGTGGCACCCCACAAAGTAGGGGCCAAGGGTCGGACCTCTCATCTCCTATAACCACCGATTGGGATCGGCCCTGGAGGAAGGAGCTGAACCAGCGTAAAACCACGCCGCCCATCCCCAACCCCCTAAGCCGTCCCAAAAGGATACCATGGTCGATGGTATCGAAAGCCGCTGAGAGGTCAAGAAGGGCTAGGATGGATGCACTGCCGCCATCCCGCGCCCGCCAGAGATCATCAGTAAGTGCGACCAATGCAGTTTCTACCCCATATCCCGGTCTGAATCCTGACTGAAAGGGGTCTAGATAATCCGTATCATCCAGAATCCTCTGGAGCTGTAATGCCACCACTTTCTCAACCACCTTCCCCAAAAAGGGGAGGTGGGAGACAGGACGAAAGTTATCCAACACTGTAGGGTCCAGCGATGGCTTCTTGAGGAGTGGGTGCACCAGCGCCTCCTTAAAGGCCGCTGGAAACACTCCCTCTCCCAAGGATGTAAGAACCATCGCATGGACCCAGCCATATGTCACCTCACTGGCTGCTTTCACCAGCCAGGAGGGGCATGGGTCAAGATGACAAGTAGTGGCCCTTACAGTCCGGAGGATCCTGTCCACTTCCTCAGGTCCAACAGGATCAAACTGTTCCCAGATAACCGGGCACAGACGCTCCCTCGGCATCTCCCCAGACCATGCGTCACGCTTGGAGTCTAACTTAGAACGAATCCGAGCGATTTTATCCATCAGATGCTCTGCAAATTCTTCCGCACGGCCCTGCAGGTGGGTCACCGGGCCCACCTTACGTAGGAGGGATCAAGTAATCCTAAACAGGGCCGTCGGGCGGCATTCTGTGGATGCAATAAGAGCGGAGAAATATTGACGTTTCGCCGCTCTTACCGCCACGAGGTAGGCTTTAACTGCGGCTCTAGCTTGTGTTCGGACTGATTCGGTCTTTGTCTTTCTCCAGCGGCGCTCTAGGCATCTCTTGACCCTCTTCAGTACCCTCAATCCCTCCGTATACCACGGGGAATATCGGGTCGGATGGGACAAGAGAGGTCGCATAGGCGCGATCCTGTCCAAGGCCCTGGCCGCCCTCTTATTCCAGACTGCGGCCAGGGCCTCCGCTGGACCGTGCATTAGATCCTCGGATATAACCCCCAGCTCCCTCTGAAACCCTATCGGGTCCATTAGTCGCCGGGGGCAGACCAAACGAATGGGTCCAGCCTCCCTGCGGAGTGGGGCAGCATATGAGAATCTCAGGGTCACCAGGGCATGATCTGACCATGACAACGGGGAAAGATGCAACTCTCCCCCCAGATCATCTTGCCATTGCTCCGACAGGAAAACCAAGTCTGGAGTGAGGCCACTGTCTCGAGTCGGGTCCCGAATAATCTGGACCAGGCCCATGGCTGCCATGGTAGCCATGAACTCCCGAGCTGCCTCCGAGGCACGTCCCAGGGACGGCAGATTGAAATCCCCCAGAACCATAAGTCTGGGGAATTCCACCGCCAAGCCCGAAACAGCCTCCAGCAGCTCGGGCAGGGTGGTTGCTACGCAGCAGGGAGGCTGGTACAGCAGCAACACTCCCAACTGCTCTCGGGAACCCAACTTGAAAAACAGAGTCTCACATCCGGCCACCTGTGGAGCCATGCCCCTGAAGACCACTATAGACTCTCGAATGAAACATTAATCAATGCATGACTTTTACAGGCACAGCTTCAGAGCAAATCCACACTTCCAGTTTACCCAAGCATGAGTACCTACCATTGGGGAAGGCAGGAATACATAACATCCTCCTCAGTTCAACCCCAGCCAGCCAACCAATGCAAATTCCACCTGTGTTTTCTGGCCCATGTCACAAATAGTGTTTTCCATTTTGAGCTGGCTCAAGTTGTGCTGTCCAGTTAGCAGGCTGCACTTCAATTCTTTGTAATCCAACCCCTCTATACCAGCTAACTGCTGTGGTCTTAGTGGGAAAACTCCCTGCTTCTCTGGCCACTTTGGGGTTGGGGGGGCAGATCCATTAATGCAGTGTTTTTCAACCTTGGCAACTTTAAGATGAGTGGACTTCAACTCCCAGAATTCCCCAGTCAGCATGGACTAGTTTAGAAAGGATAAAGCAGCAGCAGAACCCACCAATTAGGTTTGTGGTAAACACAGTTGGGACAGAATATCAAGCCAGCGCTGTGGCCAAAGCAGAAGAAGGGCTGAAATCCAGAAAGGGATTTCTTGAGACAGCTTCATTTCCTGCAGTTTATGTGTGGGGAAATAATTAGCTGAAGGCTGCAGCTCCCCTAAATTGGGGGCTTAGAAAGGGAGATAAAGAGGAACCCTTTTTATTTTTCGCCTCATTGCCTGGAAAAGAAACTCACCTTAGCTGACCTACACCAAATTTATTCTGTTTCAAACATGGTTGTTTGATTTGTTTTTTATTTTATTTTTTTAATCAGAATTTTATTAAGTTTGAAACAAAGATAAAAACTACAAAAAAGCCAAAAACTACAAAAAGAAAAAAAACTAAAAGAGTGTGAAACACAAGAAAAAAGAATTTTTGAAGATTTTAAAAGATTTTTAAAAATTAATCCAGAAATAACGATAGGCACCAAGAGAGTTCGCTTCTCCTTGCTGTAGAAAGCCTCTCTTAGGGTACTTAAACTTTTTAAAAAAGTATAAATTAGGTGGTTTAGAAATGGGGTGGCTGGTCTTAGTGTCCCTTTAAGTCTACAGCGTGGTTTGGAAATGGTGACGTCCCAGCCTCCCGGCGTCTCTTACTAGATTAGCGCCAACGCTGTTCATGATCCTCTGGATGCAAGGCGCTGTTCTGGAGGAAAGATGGGATGAATCCGAGCGTTTTCTGTCCATGAAAACGTTCTAGGGCTTCAGGAAAAGCCTGCCTGAGCCCCCCCCCCGCCCCCAAAAAGCCACGGTGTCAGATCTGCCCGCGGAGCTCGCAGGCACAGCTGTTCAGACTGCCATATTCCCACCGGAAGACTCCATGGTCCTTTGATTTGAATCCAACTTATTTTCTAGCAAAGCATCCATCCATACGTGAATTAGGTCCTTAAAATGCCTAAGTATCCTCAGGTTACTTTATAAATATCAAGGGTTTTGGAGTTTAAAAAAAACAAAAACAAAAACACCACACTCATCCTCAGTAACTAATAAGGGTAGGTGAAGACCTTTTCCAGTATTCCCACAGCATCCAGAATCACTGGAGAAGTTGTAAATAATCAGTGGGACTAGGAGATGTCTGGTTTATATGCATTTACTGAAGAATAAGGCCTAAAAAAAATGAAAATAGATAAATGTACATTGTAACTACCACTTATTACGACTGAGCCTGCCTTCAGCAGATTTGCATAGGATTAGCATCTTAATACCAAAATATTTAACAGACAGTAACTCATTTAAACAGCAAAAGTTCCCCTCCTGTCTATACCGTACCCAAATTATTCCACAAAACGCCAGCAACACACAGCAGCAGAAATACATACAGCCCAAGCAGTAGATAAAATGTCAAAGATATAGCTCAAAAGGAGAGTTTAAACGTAGCTCAAAAGCCAGGGATTCAACCATCAAAATAACTCTTGAAGCCTATAATACAATACAATATTGCTTCCAGCAGGGAGAGGCTTAGAACTGAATCTTTTACTGCCTGAGTTCTCGGCGCACTGCCCAAATATCAGCTGCTGGCCATTGGAGAGCCCTTGCAGAAGCTCTACTCATGAGCAGGCCCTATATTCAAAGCAAGACCGTGTTTGCATAATGCACTGGCTGTTTAACCATAGTTTGCTGAATTAACTCAGCTGATTGGATGCAGACAACGTCCTGAAATATAAATTAAGGTTCTATTTCCAGCAAGATAGAAAATTATGTTAACTTCAAGCAGATGAAGGAAGAAGAAAGTAAGAATGGGGTGTATTGGTCTTCAAAATGAATAAAAGGCTCGAGAAAGTCTCTGTGCAGCCTTCGATTTGCAAAGCACAAGAGGTTTGAAGGGCACTGGAAAATGGGATTGATCCAGATACAAAAAAAAAGGGGGGGGTCTTCCTCTTTCTTCCATTGCTTGGGTACATTTGGATGACATGGAGCTAGAAAAAGGGTAGAAAGAAGCTAAAGAGAAGTCAATGTTCTCTTCTAGTCTATGTTGTTAGGACCTTGGACAGGGCTTTCCAAAGTTTTCCCGCAGCGACACACCAACCGGTGTTGGTGTGTCACCGCGGGAAAACCCGGAAGTGCCACCGTTGCGGCAGCGTGCAAAAACCCGGAAGCGCTGCTGCCGCTTTTGGGTTTTTGTGCGCTGCCATTGGTGTGTCGCCGCGGGAAAACCCGGAAGCGCTGATGATGATCAGCGCTTCCGGGTTGTGTGGCGACACACCAGACTGTGTGTGGCGACATACTTTTGTGTCGCGACACACAGTTTGGAAAGCTCTGACCTAGGATATTGCATTAAGTTCTGGGCACCACATTTTAGGAAGGATATTGTGATGGAATGTGAGGATGACCTTGGAGAACAGAGGGAAGAGATGCTGCCTAGGGAACAATCAGATAAAAGGAAAGGGAGTCCATGAGAGGGTAATGGTCTAAAGAGGAAACTTAGACCCACCCTGACCACTCAAGCGATAAATAGGGAGGGTGGGAGATTCGTACTTTCAGACTTGCAGGATTGTTGTCAGCCCTTCCAAGTAAACCAGACAGGAAACATGACTAGATGAACTAATTCTACTTCATTGTAAGGCTACATTAACAGAATCTTGCAAGTTCATATGTCATACTTTCTTCAATAAGCTAGGTTACCAGACTTGGGTACAAAAATCTGGAAGTCCGCTCAACTGCAAAGAGGTAGAGTTCTCCATATTTCTAGTGGTCATCTCAGTTTTTGCTGCCAAGATATGATAGTCTTAACTATGGACCTCTTTGATAAATCCCTGAAATATTAGTCTTACCATTAGTCAAAGTGAGAACTTTAACTCAGACAGGAGAGAGAGAAAGAGAGAGAGATCATCTGACTTTCTACAGGAGCTCAAGAGGAGCTCAAGAGGGTTTATAGGGGAATCTCTCTTCCTTTTCTTCTCATGGCAACTCTGAGAGTGACTGGCCCAAAGTCACCAGTGAGGGTAGACTTGATCCTGGATTTCCCCAGTTCCTAGTCTGATACCTCTACCTCCACCGCTGCATTAAGTCAGACTGTACTGTATGTCATGAAATGGTGATAAACTAAGAATTGTTATATTTTTTATTTTATTTATTTATTTATTATTTCAATTTATTCCCCGCCCATCTCCCTTGCAAGGGACTCTGGGCGGGTTACAACAATATTTTTATACTATTGTCATATTTTTACTAACAGGGAAGGGAAGAAGCATTTGTGAGTTTTTTGCTTTGAGTGCTATATAACTCCAGTATGATACAACAAGATTTGTGTGGAGCAAAGGGGGGATTCGTTTACTGCTTTGCCTCAGGCAGCAAAATATCTTCAGCCAACTCTAACCCCAGGACCCCATTAAAATGATTATACTGTAGCAATATGATGTGAAGTTGCTTTGGTTGCATAAGTATTTTTTAATGGTCCGGGACAGTAAATATAGGCAATGGAATTATTCCCAGAACTTTAATTTCACACCACGCAGTAAGGGCTAATTCTTAATATCTAAAAGAAGAGATTCTGAGGCTTAAATCAGCTCTTTATTGATCTGTCCTGACTTTCACATAGAGAACTCAGAGTGACATCTGTAAGGGATTATTAATTTTTCTTTCATAACCCTGTGAAGTAGATTAAGCTCAACTACCAGAGGAGCTTTATAGCTGCATATATCTACCACTCCCATGACTGAAGGTCTAGTCCCTTTACCATAGCAATTCTTAGCTTGGTTTCATACCACATAGGTAAAGGTAAAGGTTCCCCCCGCACAGTTGTGCAGTCGTGTCCGACTCTAGGGGCCGGTGCTCATCTCCGTTTGTTAGCCGAAGAGCCAGCGTTGTCCGAAGACACTTCCACGGTCATGTGGCCGCATGACGTGGGCGGAACGCTGTTACCTACCCACCGAAGTGGTACCTATTCATCTACTTGCATTTGCATGCTTTCGAATTGCTAGGTTGGCAAGAGCTGGGGTGAATGCGGGAGCTCACTCCATCGCGCGGGGCTAGGGATTCGAACCTCCGAACTTGCGATCTTCCGATCGACAAGCCTGGCGTCTTACCCGATGAGCCACCACACCCCTTTCATACCACATACTAGATTAAAATATAGTTGTCTAGTTGTCACTCAGTGTATTGCATGAATGCAGTCAGGATGGTTAGTTTATGGTTCAGTCTCTTTTGTAAACATGGGTGTCTGGAGGGAGGGAGTTGTGACCATGTAATTGACCCCTTTTCACGCACATTGTGTTTGATACATAAAAAGCAGCGGAACTTCAATAGTGTGGTTGCGGCCACCCTCTTGACTTTTTTAAATTACCCCTGCAGATGCTGCATTTGTAAACATATGTTTATTCAGGACACCATGGTTCAGTTAATTATATTGTAAGTATATTGCAGGATCACAGTCTTGTAGTCACACTTCTGGCCTCCTGCAATATTTTACTGCCAAATATGTGCAACTTGTTTTTTTTTTTTAACTATAGCTTATAATTCAGTGCTGAAAAACTTGCCACATGTACAATGTTAAATGATGCACTGCAGTTTAACTCTTATCCCCAGGCTACATTTGGTGAGACTGACACAAAATTAAAGTGTGCAAAATACATTCACTGACATCTCAGGTAAGCTAACTGCATTCATCTCTGAGGCTGTACTTCCCACCACCCAAAACTAGTAATCTTTCTCTGTAGAGATACAGTATTTGTAGGTCTCCAAAGTCACCTTCTTCAAGATACAGTACATTTTCCTTTATTGCTTGACATTAATAAATTGCAGGTATATGCCAAGGCTTCAAAATGCTCTCCCCCCACAGAGAACACAATCTGAACTTGCAGATCTTTGTCTAGCGTACCTACACAAGCTCTGTGACCTACAAAACCTCAAGCAAAGAGGTCCCTTGTTCACCTAAATAGGAAGGCCGCAAGAGCATTGGGGCATGATGCCCTCTGCAGGTACTAGAATGTAACTCCATTAAGCCTTGGCCAATTTTGCCAGTATTCAGGGGTTGTAAGAGTTTTCCAAAACAGCTAGACAGGACAAGGTTGCCTACCCCAAATGTAAAGGATCCTAGTACAAAATTCATTTTCACTCACCCAGGGAAATGGGTTTAACAACATGCCGATACAAGTCACATGGGATTCTTCCACACCTTTCTGATGACAGCAAAGGTGGGGCAATAGCCACTGGAAAGGTTAGCTGTTCCTTAGTCTCTAACTAGCAAGGTGGAGAATCATCTAAGCAGATTCCTGGAAATGCTCAGCTATAACTGCTATTTTTCAGGCTTAATATATTGCTCTAGCTTAGTATATCCTCCTGTTAGGACCTTCTGGGACAAAAAGCAAGCATTTGATGTATGAATGACCTAATACTTCTGCATCTTGAAATCTTTGTTTGGCATTGAAGCTTTCCCAGGCTCTGGACTGGTTCTATATGAGAACTGGCTTCTGGCCTGCCTGAGCCTGAAGAGGTTTATAAACCTTCCTAGCTGAGCATAGCCTGTGTCAGAGCAAGCAAGTCATGTTGGCTCTGATGTGTTTCTGGAAATCTCTTTATTCTGGAAACCTGCCAGCTTGGTCTTGATGTCTCTGCCACATTTCTGAGACCATGTTACATCATTGTAGCTCACAGATATGCAAATTTAATCTGCTTGAGGGCTGCAGTCCTAGAGCAGGTAGGGGTAAGACTCAAATGGGTAGTAACATTTTTATTTTTATTATATATTTTTAAAAACCCTGTCTGATTTATTTGACCTATCATTGAATGTCATTAGTAAGTAGTACAAGGGAGCATCATGAGATGCATTAGATAAACATATGCAGGCCTTTATGAAGCCCCAGAATAAGTTTTTGACACTCTTGCTGTAGCTGTTCTCATCACATCTCTATGAATGTGGATAGTTGGGTGATCTTTTCACTGGTTAAATTTCTTTTTAATATTTCCATCCCTTTAAGTTTGCAAGTCCATTTTTAATCAATACTGGAAGAGCAGGGACAAAGAGTGAATGCAGTAGCTAAGCTTCAGATGAATGTATTCATTGTTTGTTATATTTCTGCCTTTCTTATATTTGATAACTCCTAAAGTCTATAGGTGGGTTTTCGATTCAGGTGTGATTAGTATATCATGGCTTCAGACTATTGTTTAGAATTGGATGGCAGCAGATTCAGGGCAGGCAAAAATCCTTGCAATCTGATGTTATGGTAAGTATTTTAGCTGGTTTGAAAAGCAACTGAATAAATGCAAAGTACAGAAAGATTTAGGGGTATGGTGGCTCAGCGGGTAAGATGCCAGGCTTGTCGATCGCAAGTTCGGAGGTTCGAATCCCTAGCCCCGCGTGACGGAGTGAGCTCCCGCACTAGCTCCAGCTCTTGCCAACCTAGCAATTCGAAAGCATGCAAATGCAAGTAGATGAATAGGTACCACTTCGGTGGGTAGGTAACAGTGTTCCGTGTGCGTCATGCCAGCCACATGACCGTGGAAGTGTCTTCGGACAACGCTGGCTCTTCGGCTAACAAACGGAGATGAGCACCGGCCCCTAGAGTCAGACACGACTGCACAAATGTGCGGGGGGAACCTTTACCTTTACCTTTTACAGAAAGATTTATCAGTTATATAGCCTGTGATGGTCATATGCTACTGCTGTGTGCAGAAACATTGGCTATGTTTGCATAGCATGTTTACCCTAGTTAGCCTAATCATAGTTTTCCCTATGGATAAATCCTAGATATATCCTTTAGATGAAAAAGGTGTGGCCTCCAAAATAGGGGAGCTTCAAATATTTGGCTCCCCCACCCTTTTTTTTAAGTGGGTTGAGAGACAACATATTTGGTTCAAGCATTAAAAAAGCTTAAATTCTCAATTCAACTTAGTTCTAGCTCACTTTCAGAGTGCAGCCCTCAATAGGCCATGCAAACCCTCTACACCCTTGAAGCAGTAGAAGCTGTTACATTCCTGGTTTACACAGTGAGCCCAATTTTGGGGATTTTATACTACATATTCAACCATTTATTGAACACATGAGATGATTTCCCGTAATATACTGGGCAAAACTGTGGTTAGGTAGTTTGAGGTCCAATGTATCAAGTAAACACAGTCCGTATACTTCTGCATGCTCCTTGCTATGGAGCAACTAGCAGAAGTATTTGCACGCAAGGCATAACATGGTAGCATCCATCTCAGAGGCATGCACAGGCATTATTTCTTCCATTATCCTTTGGATCCTGCCTGTTAGTATCTTAAAAAAGAAAATAAACAGATGACAAAAGGGCAAGAAACAGAACAGGAGTCAGGAAACCCACATTAATTTGTGGAAGCAATAATAGTTTTGCTACTCATCTGTGTTTCCTGAGGGGTGTAACTGCATTGATTCAGAGTCACTAAGGTTACATTTGCTTTTGCTTGTCATCAGTTAAACTTGTTCAGCTCTTCTCAAAAGCTTCAAAATCACCTGACCTTTGCATCCATCCGTCATTCCTTTACATGACAGCATTCAGCCTAGGGATTTCTCAGCCCCAGATTCCAACATTAAGTTATGTTTTTATTTCCTTTACTCAATAATCTCCAAATGTTTTCCACAAAGGTTAAGAGTCTTTGGGGCACCTTAAAGACTGACAAATTTATATCACTAATATAATACTAACTTGAATATATTCATTGTTGCCTAAGCTTTTGTGAACCATAACCCACTTTATCAGATGTATTAAAATGTTATGAATTTCAATTTTTTAAAAACCTAGTATTTATGGGAGTGGGGCTAAATAGAACTGGGAAAGCTAGAGAGAAATGAAATGTAAGAAGTATAGTTGGTGATAATTGCATTATTAACAGCGGCCATTCATGTAATTTGCTTGCTCAGGGACCTAAGTGGTGAAAAAGGTGGGTGTAAACACAGACACCTCCCATTGTACCTTATTAGGGTTCCCAGTTGAACACAGGGTTGTAAGTGTGCTGAATGGATCACACTTGACAGCTCCTTTGCCAGTCTTCTGCCTAAAAGGACACAACAATCTCTTCAAGAATCTAGACACAGGAATGTAGAAGCAGGGCTTGTATGCATATTCAAACCCTCAGCTTTCTGCATAAGCAGACACATACAAATATTTTGGAGTTGGTGGTCTGATTGACACATGTAATAGAATTTTTAAAATCTGTTCAAGTACAGTAATAGAAAATAGAGATTTATCTCTCTTGATGTTAATAAAGTAATTATCACTATGTACACAAGCATTTCTTGTCCCACTGACCTCACTATTTATTAACCCAAATGTATATTACATATTTGAAAATAAGCATTTCATACATCTAATGACTGGGCTACAGTTGTGGAGTCCTTGGTGCTCTCTGAGCCTTGTTGTTTTCTTGCAGTCGTTTCATTGCCAGACTAGGCAACATCTTCAGTGCGAAAAGGGAGTGGGACTTGCTCTCTGTTTATATACCCTGGCTTGTCCTGCCTGTGTTGGTGGGGGTGTTGTACTCTCCTTGGTAGTTCCTTGGTTGTGCTGTTGTTTGCTGCTTGGTTGATTGACTGAGTTAATAGTTCCTTGATTAGGGTCTATTGTGTTGTTCGATTGCTCCTCTGGTGCTAATCTTGGTGTTAATCTTTGCCTATCTGGGTGTTGATTGCTGGCAAGGAGGTGTTCTGGTCTTCTGGCTTTTCTATTCTCTCTTATGAATGGTATGTAAATGTTGTTTACCTCTATGTGTCTGTTGATGGCTGCTTTGTCTGAGTGCCAAGCTTCCAGGAATTCTCTAGCATTTTTGGATTTAGCTTGGTTTAAGATGCTCACAGTTTCCCAGTTGAAAGTATGGTTAAATCTGTCCATGTGTTGTGAGATTAAGGAGTTTTCATTGTGTCTTCTGACTGCTAGTTGGTGTTTGTGGATGCGTTCTGCTAGTCTACAGTTCTCAGAAGCTGATGGCACCAGAATGTTTAAAGTAGACAGAATAACTGGTCTTGTGTTTGCTACAACAGAATAGACCAAAATGAATACCTCTCTGGAAATTGTTATAAAAGTTAACTTGCTATCTCCATAGAGTTTAGTGAACTCTCTATGTTTCAGATATAAATACAAGGTAATTTGCCCAGAATGTGATGCCTAATTAGCAGCAAAACAGAGGTAACCTTTTAAACAGCATTATTTGCACTCCACATCTTCCTTGCGCATCACTTCCCAAGTCACTTCATGTCTTGCTCCAGAGCTGTCTTTTCATAAAGTTGTCCTAACTCAGTCAGTCTTCTGCCTTGCAGTTCTTGCCAGCTAGTAATAACCTTAATTCCGAACATTTCAGCCTCTTAAATCCCAGAGAGGTTATCATCAGTCTTTGAAAAAAACCATCCTTTTCCCCACCTGTCTTCCTTGACTGTTACTCATTCTATAACTGGATTGTTGGATTAAAAATTGGCATGCATGTACATGAAAAATGGGGTCGGGCTTCCCTCTGTGACACATTTTCATTTCATTCATGGAGATTGTTTTCATATGTTGCATCTGCATGTCAGAATGTGAGATCTATACACAAGGCCTCCCTTGGCCTTAAACTGAAAGAATTGTACTTTACCTACAAAGATAATAGTACAGGTGGAAGCTGCTTATATTGTTCAACTCACAAGCATATTTGATGTATATTAAATGAATGAGGATCACTGATAAAAGAGAACGTCAATAACTGTTGCACCACCATTAGGAAGTTTTCCATGGTTCAGTCTTGTACACATTTATGTGGGAGTAAATAAACAGAGGGATTAATGGCTCAATGAACATACATAAGAGTGTACCATCACACTCTGTGAGCTTATTCACAAATCTAAATAAGAGTGTTTTCACACCTTCACAATTCTGATGACCCATGTTAATTTGTCACTCCTTCCTCCTCAATTGTATCTGTTGTTTCCTTTTCTCCAAGACTGTTCCCATGCTTCTCACGTCTCTCCCTGACAATTTTTGTTCCTTGTTTGATATTCTTCCTCAAGCCTTACATCTTCTCAGGGTTTGCCCAACACATTTTGCTGGATGGAACATTTCAGAACCCAACAGGAACAACAAATGATATTTCCCTCCTTCTACAGATCAGTATGCATAATATTCAAGCCTGGCCAAGATAAGTTGGTACCACAGACAAATCCAGAATTGTTCCTCCTTGAGGGTAAAAATACAATTTTAAAATGTTCAGTCCTTTCCTGATACTGAAAGCTGCCTGGAGTGGTTCTCTCACTTTGTTTAACATTAGGGCTGATCCTGGTGAAGTGTCCTGTCTTTGTTCTTGTTCTACCCATCTGCCAGCTTCTCATATCAGACTGATGTCAAGGCTCAAAGCAGGCCACCTTGTCACATCCCTATTATATGCAGCCCCTTGGGAACAGCAGAGCTGTGTGAATCCTCCCTGATGGACAGTAGCTATTAAAACTCTAGTGATAGTGGATAGTGAATCTATCACATTCACCTGCCTGTACAGATGTAGAGACAATCATTTTGAGCTGTTTTAATTTGTCCAGATTAAAAAAAAATGCAGTCCATTTTTTCCCTACCCCATGGAATATTGGGAATAAATTGCATAAAGGGGCTTGGGCCTCTGTCTGTTTGTCCATCGGTAGGAGAATTCTCTGAAAACTGAACAGAATGGAACCAAATTTGGTATGGTGGGAGAAGCCAGCAAAAGGAAATTTGAGTTAAAAATGGCCTCAATTGGGTGGGAGTTGCAGAGAAAAATAATCCAAAAATAATGCACAAATGCATCCCTATGGGAAAGGCTATGATCAGAATGTTGGTAACTACTCCATTCTAAGCCTCCCTCCCTCTCCCTTCTCAGTCATGTGACTCAGAGTGGAGCTCTTATTAATGGGTTGAAAAGAATTCCAAAAAGTATCATCAGACTCCCATGCTTTATCACTTGAAAAAAATGGATTTGGAGAGTTGACCTGGAATTCCCCAGGGATCAAGGAAGATGAGATGTAAAATTTCTGAGCTGACATCAGGAGTTGAAATCCACACATGTGGAGGGCATCAAGTTGAGGAAGCCTATATACATATAATAACAAAGAGAGTAAACATGCTTTCAGAATGTTGGCAGTCATGTGGCCAAAGTACTAATATATATAATATAACTTTCTTGTGGGCATTCTTCTCTCATAGGGAATTCCTCACTGCAATCAGCAGAAATGTAAGTCTTTTCCATTATTACTTTACAAAAATGCACTAAAATTGTTGTTATTTGGAGATGATTCAATTCATCTAAATTAATTCATCCTTGACCATTTTTATGATTGTGGCATTGTTTGGTTCCTCGACTTGTTCCACTATAAATATCAGGGTATGATCCACAACTACGTTTTTCATTGTCATTCTCTATTTCAGAAGTTACATTTGCTGCACATTTAATGCATTTGTAAAGACTGTCAATAATGTTTTATCCCCCAATAAATCCCTATATCCCATATATATCCCTCTATATACGACAGGCCCCAACTTTGCTTGCCTTTAGAAAAGCCATTAAGATCTAGCTTTTTCCCCAGGCATCTGGGTCCAGTTGAGTGGAGTCCCCTTTCGGTTGTATAATTATCCCATTTGGTCACCATTTTATGTTTTATATATTGGGTTCTTCTTTTTAACATTTCATGGTTAATAGTCTTTATTTCTTCTTCTTTTTTTCTTTTGTATTGCCGCCCAGAGTCATTTTGTTTAAGTTGGGCAACCCTATAAATCCATGAAATAAATACATAAATAAATCCACAGAAACTTCAGTATATAATTAAGGGCTTTTTTCTCATTCTATGCATATTTAAAACGTGCAACTTCCAACCTGAAAGATTCTTTTTTCTCCAAGTATCTTGTTTTATCTCAGTCACACATGGAGCCATTGAACTCATTCCAACAATCCATTTGGATACATCTGCACTCCATTTTATTGTTCTATAAGATTTCAGCTGGCCTGTATTTTATTACTTTTGTTGTTGTTGTTGTTGTTGTTGTTGTTGTTCAGTCGTTTAGTCATGTCCGACTCTTCGTGACCTCATGGACCATAGCACGCCAGGCCTTCCTGTCCTCCACTGTCTCCCGGAGTTTACTCAAATTCATGTTCATTACATCGGTGATGTTACTATCTCAAGGTTATTTTTGGTTTATATTTCATAGGTTGTCATACTTGCACATACTGTACTACCCTGGCTGACTTCATCACTTAGCTAACTTTACTTCTCTTTTTAAATAATCTCAGAGATTATTTATGCATCAATGACAGACACATATTGTAAGTTTCTAGTGTCACCTCAGAAAACTTCTCACAAGCCATGTAAAATGCCAGGGATGGAACTAGGGTCTGTGTCACCGGGGCAAACATGGATTCCGCGCCCCCCCCATGGGTTATTTTGTCATTTTGGCGCACCCCCCAGTGCGGTGCCCAGGGCACATGCCCCGCTTGCCCCCCCCCCAGTTGCACCTCTGTAAAATGCAGTTACATTCCTACAACTAGAATAAAGTTGGAGAACACTTTCTTTCAACACGTCTTCTTTGCAGAAAAGTCAAGTAACTTTAAGTCACTTGGCAATTGATTTGATGAACTATTCATGGATTTTGATGTTGGAAGAACACTGGCATGTCCTCTAAACATTCATTATTACTCAGTCACATATTCAAATATTTCCAGATTAAACTTCAGCTTCTCATAGAAACAATCCAAAATTACCAACTCCCATTTTAGGCAGTTTCATATCCTAATCATAGCATATGACTAAGAAGAATGTGTAGATCGAGCTGAAGAGATGGCACATATCTGGAAAGAAAGATAACAAACAGAAAAGAGATATTTGAGTAGCAAGGCAGATAGAAGAGTCGTCACCTGGATATTCTTCCGGAAGAATCTGAAGACCTGGCTCTGCCGCCTTGCCTGGGATGGGAATGGCAATAGTTCTTCCTGGGGGTGGCTGGTGCCATAGTGCCCTCCCTATTAAATGAGATCTTATCGTCACTTGGATTTTATATCTATTTATTCTCTATTTATATTGGTCATTTGATTGTAATTTTATGCTTATATGGTTTTAATTGTTGACTTCATTGTAAACCGCCCAGAGTCCCTCTTTTGGGGGAGATGGGCGGTGATAGAAATTTGAAAAATAAATAAATAAATAAATAAATAAATAAATAAATAATATATCTTTATGGTTTCTTGGAGTTGCAAATCATGTTAAGGTATCCGGAAAGGAGGAAGAACAGCATTGCCCCCTACACCAAGGGTGACTGACATAAGTAGGCATAGTGCATTGGGTAGGGAGGGGGTCAGTCTCAAACCAATTCCAGTTTAACTAATTGCTTTCTGTTTTTTACTCAGGAATGTATTCAGAGTGTACTAAAATATGTATGGGATTCACATTTTGGAGAGGGTTTTTTTAGTTTGTTGCTTGTTTTTTTTTTATCTACAGCAACACACACTTAGAAACATACACAGATCTGATTCTTAGTTGGTCCATTCACTACATTTTTCTGCACCTAGGTACATCAGCTTATAGTATGCTGAAACAAGGATCGTCTGGTGTGTCAGTTTTACAAAATAACTACTATGGCAGGTTTTTCTGTTCACAAAATGGATGCTGTGCTGGGCTAGCGAGTCATGAAACATGCATTTCTCAGAGGGCAAAGTAGTGAAATAGCTTCCTGCCACTTCCTATAGTCCTCCTGGCTGCTCTCCTCCACTCAACTTATCTTCCTCTTTTTTCTGAAAAGTTTGGCATGCTTCCAAGGGAAGCACTAGGCTGCCATAAGCCACCCTTTTTATTTTCAAGGAATGCGTGGGGGAAGGGGGGGGGGAGGGCATTCTTGAATGATGCCAAAGGCTGTTATTTGTTTCACAGCCCACTTTTTATGTAATATTTGTTAATTAAAAGCATCTCTTAAAAAATTAAATCAGGTAAGGTAGAGAGACTGACAGGTGCCAAGGGAAATGATTGTGGGCATCTTGATGCCTATGTGCACCAAACTGCCTGTTCCTGTTTTATAGCAGTACTTCCAAGTTGGAAATAAGAGTATGGAAGAGGGACATCTGTATTTTGTAGATTAATCATTTAATGATTAATTAAATGTAGGTTCCTCATCATTTGATGATGAACTTTGAGATTTAGATTTGTGTCATTTGTAACAAAAACTGTTTAAAAGTGATCGTATTTAGAAATAAAGGCAGTGAGGGAGTTAATGATGTGAGTAAAAAGAGATGATATAATATACATGTAATAGTCAGTCAATGTATACATTCTGATTGTAGAAAAATGTGGTGCAATCAAAGATACTGTATATAGCTATAATAGGGCTTCCGGTGGGAATGGTGGACTGAACGGCTATGCCCGCTGTTTCGGCGGGGAGAGCAGACAGTGCGGCAGCTTTTTTCAGGCTCAGGCAGGCTTTCCTGAAGCCCAGCAACGTTCTCCAGATCAAGGAGAATACTTGGAATCATCCCATTTGTCCTCCGGAATGGAGGCTTGCAGCCAGGAGATCGCAAACAAGGTTTCATGCTCAACTGGCAAGAGCACCCGGGAGGCAGGGGCGTCACCATTTCCAAGCCGCGCTGTAGCCTTAAAGGGACACTAAGACTGGCCACCCCATTTCTAAATCACCTAATTTGTGTTTTTTTTTAAGTATATGTACCCCAGGAGAGGCTTTCTACAGCGAGGAGAGGCTGGTTCTCTTGGTGCTTAATGTTATTTTTGGGATTACTTTTTAAACTTTTTTTTTAAGTTTTGGATTTCATTTTCCTTCCAAAGGAAATTTCAAAGATTGAGTAAACAATTGTCTTCCTGTTATTATTTTTGTATTACATTTGAAGATATTAGCATTTTCCTACACATTGAATCGGTTGATTTGAACCTTCAGCTTTTTGTCTTCACTTTCCCTTGAGAACAGTCTGCTATTTACTTTCACTTTTTGTAAACATACTTTCTAACTCTCTCATATCTTCGACTTTCGCTGGTTAAGCTCTAGGGGGCGCCATAATCTACTGCATGAGACATGGAGGATTTTAAACAGATTCTTTCTGACCTTCACCAGGATTTTAAACAGATTTCTTCTGACTTCTATCAAACTTTTATGCAAGATATCCAGGACATTGTGGAAAATATGAGATCTAAAATGTGCCATCAGGTTGGGGATGTGGTGGATGAAATTGAGGAATCTAAGAGTGATAGAAAGTTTTCTTTTAAGACTGAGATTGTGATTTTTGTCAAGATGCGGGACGAAGATTGGATATTGGAGTTGGAGAAATCTAGGGGAGAGAGTGATCTGCAAGCCATAAGTAGGGTCAATCTCCTGGTGGAATGCCATGAAAAGAACCTGGAATTTTGGAGGGGGGCAGCTGGGCTGTTTGATTTTCTTAAGAAGAAAGCTCTGTGCATATCTTGGGAACATGTAACTGCTCTGGTTTATTTTGAAGTGGGATAAGGGTTGAAGAATGTTTATTTGGCTTGCTTTAAGGATTTGACTGATGTTATTTGCCTTTAAAGATTTGGATTTACTGCTTTGACTTGGCTTTGTTTTTTGAGTTTATTAAGATTTTGGGTTTATTAAGATTGGGATTATTAAAATTGTTATACCATTAAGTATAATAGCTGACAATTTATGTGCCTTTCAATTTGATTTTTATTATAGTAGACGGAAATGTATAGAATAGTGGTAGGAAGGGAATAATTAAATATGCTTTATCTTTTGGAGGGGAGAAAGATGTTTAGGAGGTTTATATGAAAATTTTTTCTTCATTTTAATATAAGGGGGAGGAGTAACTGTACTCAGTGATTTTTATTATGTGTTAAAGGGGAATGATTTATAGAAATAATGTAGTGGTTTGGTTTAATATAGAGTAAGAGATTGATTATGGAAATTCTGTATATCCTTGCTGTTAAAAGTTGGAAGCCACATCTTCCTGTAAATTTAAAAAATTTTCTTCTCTTGTGTTTCTGCACTTTTTTAGTTTTTTTTTTTAGTTTTTTGTTTTTATTGTAGTTTTTATTCTTTCTTTGAAACTTAATAAAATTTACTATATATATATATATATATATATAAAATATCTAAATTCTAAACTGAAGTCCCCAACTAAAAACATCTAGTTTAAAACATTTTGTCTCATCTGTGGTCAAGGAGTCATGCATAAGGGAAATAAAGAAAAGAATGTAATTAAACGTAATTGCTCACTTTTTTATATAAGAAACATAGAAAAGTTTTCCAACATTAAAAATAAAGTCTGAGAGCAGGAAATACAGTAATAACTTTCACAGAAGGTCTCCCACAAGTAATACTCTGTTAACTTAATGATCTGAAAGTAATTTTGCATTGTTCCAGGGCTGATGTTGAAATCTTAGATAAATGTAATTTTTATTACATTTGCATTATTAATCATTATTTATAACAATAATGATCACATTATTACAAGAGGTTGACTATAACACAGAGGAAAAAATAATTAGGTGGGATAAAATGCTTTGAAGATGGTAGATATTGTGTAGTGTCTACCATCAGATTGGTCTGGTTTTATACATACCAGTGTGTTTTTTTCTTGCCTACATTAGGTATATGTTCTGCTAATACCACATGCATATATTCAACTCTCACTTTGCTTTACTGACCAGGGAATGAAGAACAGAACCAAATTTAACATCACACACTGCTGGAACCCAATCCGACTGCAATTGCTAAAAATTGCTGTTTTATTTTCTGCCATTTCAAGCTGGAAAATGCATGAAAGGTATCGCATAACCCCCAAATACATGTGGCATATTTTAAAACACAAAGGATAAACACAAACATCTCCCTAGGGGGAAAAAACCCACAAAACAAAAATCTTGGCCCTACTCATGTGCATGATACAGTTCCACATACAGTACTTTGCATTATTGGCCAAAATGTTAAGTTTGGATCCTAGTTATCCAAAAGTTGCTTATCCCTCTGTTTTCTGATGCATGGTGGTCTGCACCTAGAAACAAGGTTATATTGGTCACCTGAGGGAAAACTGTGCTTTAAAGGAAATACTGGGAGTTACATTTCCTGGCAATACAGTGTGGCTAGAAGAAAACACATCCTTGCTTAATACTGTCATAAACATTCTATTGATTGTTAATACTATCCCTGTCATTGCAGCCTAGTAGAAAAGCCTGCCAACCACAAAATAGTCCTCAGCCAAGTCAAGGAACCAATATAGCATTAGCAGTGCTAATCTTTTCCCAAAAGAGAGTAGCAATCACATTGCTCATATTAAGCAGATGTATCACAAAATTATGGATGAACAATCATGTAATGCTTTGCTAGAATAGAATAGCAAACTAGAACAGCCAAAAGTAACAATACAATCAAGAATGAATGTCTCTGCATGGATTCAATATGTGAAGATGGTGGGCATGTTGAAACATATCTTTAAGAGCACAGGGAAAAGGTGACTAAGAGTGTTATATTTCTGTAAGAGTGCCTTGCTACTTTATGGCAGCTGGTCCCAACTAGTACCCAAGTGCCCATTCAGGCAGACAGACAGACACAAAAAATATAAAGTCCTGAAATCAGTCACCCTCATGCCCATAGCTTATTCAAACAAGGTCTACACGATGGTTGTTATGCATTGCAGTAATAATTTATAGGAATATTTAGGTCTTAGGTGAACTTGAACAAGCTGAGCAAGGTCAGACCTATATACCATTGGATGGGAATGATAGGATGTACGCTGGTTTAAAGGGAAAAATCAAGGCTTGAGAGAAAACAGACAGAGTGCAGCTTTTATGGCTATAATGTCTTTACTTGTGATAAAAGCAAGGTTGAATATACATGGTACAGCATTGCAAAAGGAAAAACAAACTTACAAGCAGAGATTCGTGTATTGTTTCCAGGGCCAGGGCGCATGCCATGGCCTACTCACACAGCCACGCATAGCTACGCACTGCCCAGTCCTCAGAAGTAGAACACACACACGAACATGGCTAAAAGACCGGACAGAAGTCAAGAAGCATAGAACACCATTTTGCATGGTTAGATATCCAGTTCTTCCAGCTTTCTGATTGGCTGGAAGTTAGGTGTGACACACACCAGGCCTAAAGCATAGGCCATAGCAGTGCTGCATCTAAGCAAGCATGTGATCCCCCCCTCCCTTGCTCTACACAGAGCAAGGCTTCCCACAGAGGGAATCAGGAGGACTTGTTCCCATGGGAAGGTTTAGAAACTAGACGTAAACAATACATCACATGGTACCTTCTAGCTTCATATCTAATGAAGATATAAGCAAAGCCATTCAAAGCTATGGGAAGGCTTTTTTTGTTATCTGGCCACCTGGCGTCACGTCATCATGTTTTGTATAGAAAAACAATTTGCCAATTTCATACAAGAAATCTGACAGGGAAACTACCAGGAAATCCCAGGGTTGGCAGCTAGACTAGGAAATAGAACAAGAAATCCAAAAGGCAATAATGGCAACCACTTTTCTGGTGCAGTAAAAAAACAACAACAAGGATGTCTCCATGTGGTCACCAAGATGTCTCAACTGAAGGGAGAATTTGCCTTTTTCACCCCTCACCTGATCAGATATTGAGCAATACTCTGTTTGAGTTCTATTGTTGGTTATACATAATAAAGCACAGCTTTCCAAACTGTGTGTCGCAACACACAGTCTAGTGTGTCACCACACAACCCAGAAGCAGCAGCGGGGGTGTGCATGGTGGCAGCGGCAGCGGTGCGCCATCAGCGCTTCCGCGTTTTAGCGGAGGCCGCTGCTGCCGCCACCATACACACCCCCGCCCCTGCACGCCCCCGCACCGCCGCCGTGCACGGCCCCGCCCCCACGCGCGCTGCTGCGCTGCCGTGCTGCCGCCGCTGCCACCATTGGTGTGTCGCCAACGGCGGCACTTTAGAAAGCACTGTAATAAAGTCTACAGTGCTGTGTAAGAATTCAACAGTATCATGTGTCATACAATTGAGTAGCATAAATAATGCTCTCATTCAGAGAGGGCCTGCTACGAGCCCCATCAATTAGAGAATGTCATCTGATGGGGGCTAGGAGGCGGGCCTTCTGTGTAGCAGCACCCACACTATGGAACATCTTGCCCCCAGAGTTGAGACAGATCCCCTCCCTCCCGACCTTTAGGAAAGAACTGAAGACCTGGTTCTGCCGCCTGGCATGGGAAGGAGGAAACAATAGTTCCTCATGGGGGTGGTTAATCCCGTAATTTTATAATGCCCTTCTTTTATTAATATTGTCTCCCACTTGGATTTTATAACCATTTATTATATTAATTGTATAAATTGTTGGTTTATATTTTATATTTTATAGTGTATATTTCATATTTTATATTTTATCTAATCTATTTTACTGTAAACCGCCCAGAGTTCCCCATTGGGGGAGATGGGCGGTTATATAAATTAAATAAATAAATAAAATAATTTGCACATGCAGTATAAATGGAAGATTTCCTTGATAATGAACAAGTACTAGGGTTCCATCTTAACCTAACTCCTCTTAGTAATGATAAGCTCTTATATAGCATTGCACCAGGAGTGATTATTTGTTAAGCAGCCAGTGTGGCAGTACTGAAGTTGATACTCAGATACTTTACTGTATCTAGGGTTTAAAAAAATGGGAGAAAAATCAGGAACACTTTTTAAATATAATTTTATTAAAAGTTTTAAGAAAGAAAAACTAATACAAACTAATAAAAAGCAAGAAAAAGAAAGAAATCAAAGAGAAAGCTAAAAGTTTAAGAAAGAAAAAAAAGGTAAAAGAAAAATAGAAAAGAAAGAAAAAAGATACAAAGAAGTGGTTTCCAATCTTCTTTACAGCAGTTATAAGTACAATTATAAATTTACCTTTTTCTCTAAAGTTACAACATGACTCTCTTCTTTCTAGAATCTATCCTGTATAATCATCAAAACCATAAATCATAAGTTCATTTTTTTTCTGTTTTAGGCAAAAAGTCCATAAGGGGTTTCCAGTCAGCAATAAACGTAGATACTGTCTTTCCTCTGATCAAAGAAGTCAATTTGGCCATTTCAGCAAGTTCCGTCATCTTCATTAACCATTCCTCCATTGTAGGTATTGCCGAATCTTTCCATCTTTGTGCATACAATAATCTCGCTGCAGTTATCATATACAAAAACAAAGTTCCATGACTTTTTTCCTAACTGTTTGTCCATCAGTTCCAAAAAAAAGACCTCTGGTCTCAATTGTATATTAATCTTTAGAATCCTCTGAATCAGTGTATGTATTTGAATCTAAAATTTTCTAGCTTTTTTACACATCCACCAAGCATGATAAAATGTCCCTTCTTGCTCACATTTCCAACATAAATTTGAAGTGCCTTTATACATTCTAGACAATTTCTCTGGTGTCATATACTAATGGTACATCATTTTATAAAAATTCTCTTTAAGATTATAACACAATGTAAATTTCAATCCTTTCAACCACATATTTTCCCACTGTTCAATCTGTATATTATAACCAAAAATTTTAGCCCACTTTATCATACATTCTTTCACTTGTTCTTCTGTTTCAAATTTCAATAAAAGTTTATACATTTTAGCAGTTACATGTTCATCATTTGCTCACAATTCTATTTCAAACTCAATCTTACAATGTTCAAAACCATAAACTCTTTTGTTGTCTTTAAATCTTTCTACTAAATGTAAATAAGAAAACCATTGGCAACTATATCCCTCTGCCACCAGTTCTCTTGATTTTATTTTGTATCCCCTTTGACAAAATTCTAGTGTCTAGAGTTAAGTTAGCCATTTGTGTTTGCCTATTATTTCTCATCTATAAAGTGCTTCTTGTGCTGAGAACCACAAAGGTGTTTTCAAGCACAACCTGGGTTTGTATCTATTACATATTCTGAATATGACACATCTAACATAATGATTTTTAAAATCCACATTAACTTTTACTTTGTCGTACCACAGATATCCATGCCACCCAAATCTCAGGTCATGTTCTTCTAACTCCAAAAGCCTTCTATTTCTCAGCATCACCCACTCTTTCATCCAAACCAAACAGCAAGCTGCAAAATACAATTTCAAATCAGGTAAACCCAATCCTCCTCTTTCCTTTGCATCTTGTAACATCTTATAGTTAACTCATGTTTTTTTCCCCTGCCACACAAACTTATATACATATTCTTTCACCACTGTTTAAATGGTGCATCAGTTGTCAAAACAGGTATTGTCTGAAGCAAAAACATCATTCTGGGCAAGACATTCATTTTTATCACAGAAATTCTCCCCAGCAATGACAATTATAGTTTCTTCCATCTTAACATGTCTTTTTTAACTTTATTCCATGTCTTAACATAGTTATTTTGAAATAACACAATTCATATTTGTCATAGTGATACCCAGATAGTTTACTTTCTTCTCAATCTTAAAACCCATTTTATTCATCAGTTCTCTTTGATCCTCTATTTTCATGTTTTTGTTAACATCTTTGTCTTCTGTTTGTTGTTTGTTGTGTTCCAGTAATGTATCATGATTTATGTAAAGGACTCTGATAATCCTATTACACTGCATTTCCATGTGCAGTTGCAAAGTAAACAATGGTTGTGAAAAGCAAAACAAAACTGTGATATAGGTGGAACTAAAACCTAACTGCACAAGCTCTGTAGTTAATGGCTTTGGACTGCAGTCATAACATGTTCAACATTCAGGCCTTTCTGGGATGTGACACTAATTCTCAGTTATTTGGCACAAGAGTCTCAAGAATATTAAAAAATATTTGTTTATCCTCTCATAGGCTGACTTAGTCAACAACTCTACATCTGTCTTACAAGCCAATATAATTTCTGGGAAGACGTTAATACATTTGTAGGTTAAGATAGAATATGTACACTAAGAATAATATTTTAAACAATTAAAATATCAAAATCAATTACATAAATAAAGGACCACATTTATGAAAACATTTTGTTGTTGTTTATTTGTTCAGTCGCTTCCGACTCTTCGTGACTTCATGGACCAGCACACGCCAGAGCTTCCTGTCAGCCGTCACCATCCCCAGCTCCCCCATGGTTGAGTCTGTCACCTCCAGAATATCATCCATCCATCTTGCCCTTGGTTGGCCCCTCTTCCTTTTGCCTTCCACTTTCCCTAGCATCAGCTTCTTCTCCAGGGTATCCTGTCTTCTCATTATGTGGCCAAAGTACTTCAGTTTTGCTTTTAATATCATTCCCTCAAGTGAGCAGTCTGGCTTGATTTCCTGGAGTATGGATTGGTTTGATCTTCTTGCAGTCCAAGGCACTCTCAGAATTTTCCTCCAACACCACAGTTCAAAAGCATCTATCTTCCTTCGCTCAGCCTTCCTTATGGTCCAGCTCTCACAGCCATAGGTTACTACGGGGAATACCATTGCTTTAACTATGCGGACCTTTGTTGTCAGTGTGATGTCTCTGCTCTTAACTATTTTATCAAGATTTGCCATTGCTCTCCTCCCAAGAAGTAGACGTCTTCTGATTTCCTGGCTGCAGTCAGCATCTGCAGTAATCTTTGCGCCTAGAAATACAAAGTCTGTCACTGCCTCCACTTTTTCTCCCTCTATTTGCCAGTTATCAATCAAGCTGGTTGCCATAATCTTGGTTTTTTTGAGGTTTAACTGCAACCCAGCTTTTGCACTTTCTTCTTTCACCTTCGTCATAAGGCTCCTCAACATCTCCTCGCTTTCAGCCAACAAAGTGGTATCATCTGCATATCTAAGATTGTTAATGTTTCTTCCAGCGATTTTAACTCCAGCCTTGGATTCCTCAAGCCCAGCACGTCGCATGATGTGTTCTGCGTACAGGTTGAATAGGTAGGGTGAGAGTATACAGCCCTGCCGTACTCCTTTCCCAATCTTAAACCAGCCCGTTGTTCCATGCTCTGTTCTTACCATTGCTACTTGGTCGTTATACAGATTCCTCAGGAGGCAGACAAGATGACTTGGTATCCCCATACCACCAAGAACTTGCCACAATTTGTTATGATCCACACAGTCAAAGGCTTTGGAATAGTCAATAAAACAAAAATAGTTTTTCTGAAACTCCCTGGCTTTCTCCATTATCCAGTGGATATTGGCAATTTGGTCTCTAGTTCCTCTGCCTTTTCTAAACCCAGCTTGTACATCTGGCAATTCTCGCTCCATGAATTCCTGGAGTCTACCTTGCAAGATCTTGAGCATTACCTTACTGGCATGTGAAATAAGTGCCACTGTTCGATAGTTTGAACATTCTTTAGTGCTTCCCTTTTTTGGTATGGGGATATAAGTTGATTTTTTCCAATCTGATGGCCATTCTTGTGTTTTCCAAATTTGCTGGCATATGGCATGCAACACCTTGACAGCATCATCTTGCAAGATTTTAAAAAGTTCAGCTGGGATACCGTCGTCTCCTGCTGCCTTGTTATTAGCAATGCTTCTTAAGGCCCATTCAACCTCACTTTTCAGGAAGTCTGGCTCTAACTCACTGACGACACCATCAAAGCTATCTCCAATATTATTATCCATCCTATACAGATCTTCCGTATATTCTTGCCACCTTTTCTTGATCTCTTCTGCTTCTGTTAGGTCCTTACCATCTTTGTTTTTGATCATACCCATTTTTGCCTGGAATTTACCTCCGATGTTTCTAATTTTCTGGAAGAGGTCTCTTGTCCTTCCTATTCTATTGTCTTCTTCCACTTCCGCACATTGCTTGTTTAAAAATAATTCCTTATCTCTTCTGGCTAACCTCTGGAATTTTGCATTTAATTGGGCATATCTCCCCCCATCACTGTTGCCTTTTGCTTTCCTTCTTTCTTGGGCTACTTCCAATGTCTCAGCAGACAGCCATCTTGCCTTCTTGGTTTTCTTTTTCTTTGGGACATTTGTTGTTGCCGCCTCCTGAACAATGTTGCGAACTTCTGTCCATAGTTCTTCCGGGACCCTATCTACTAAATCTAGTCCCTTAAATCTATTCTTCACCTCCACTGCATATTCATTAGGAATGTTAGTGAGCTCATATCTAACTGATCTGTGGGTCTTCCCTATTCTCTTTAGTCTGATTCTAAATTTTGCAATAAGAAGTTCGTGATCTGAACTACAGTCAGCTCCAGGTCTTGTTTTTACCGACTGTATAGATGTCCGCCACCTTTGGCTGCAAAGGATGTAGTCAATCTGATTTCGGTGTCGACCATCTGGTGAAGTCCATGTATAAAGTCGTCTTTTAGGTTGTTGGAAGAGAGTGTTTGTTATGCCCAGTGAGTTGTCTTGGCAAAATTCTATCAGCCTATGTCCTGCTTCATTTTGTTCTCCCAGACCATGCTTGCCTGTAATTCCAGGTGTCGTCTGACTACCCACCTTAGCATTCCAGTCTCCTGTAATGAAAATAACATCTCTTTTTGGTGTATTATCCAGTAGGTGCTGCAGATCCTCATAGAACTGATCTACTTCTGCTTCTTCAGCATCTGTGGTTGGGGAGTATATTTGGATTACTGTGATGTTAAATGGCTTACCCTGAATTCGAATTGAGATCATTCTATTGTTTTTTGGATTGTATCCAAGCACTGCTTTAGCCACTTTATTATTAATTATGAAGGCTACTCCATTTCTTCTGTGGTCCTCTTGTCCACAGTAGTAGATCTGGTGGTCATCTGATGTGAAGTGGCCCATTCCAGTCCATTTCAGTTCACTGACACCTAAAATGTCTATATTTAATCTTGACATCTCACCAATAACCACATCCAATTTGCCCTGGCTCATAGATCTTACATTCCAGGTTCCTATGGTGTGTTGATCTTTAGAACATCGGATTCGTCGTTCACCACCAGCACCGTCGGCCGCTAGCCGTCCTTTCGGCTTTGAGCTAGCTGCGTCATCACATCTGGGGCTAGTTGAACGTATCCTCTGTTCCTCCCCAGTAGCATTTTGACCATCTTCCAACCTGGGAGTCCCATCTTCCGATGGTATACCGACATATCTCTGGTTGTACTGATCCATTGTCACACTCTATGTTTCCTGGTTTGCTTCCTGGATAGTATTTTTTCACTAGTAGATTTTAATTATGAGTTCTCTAGATGTTTGAGAATCATCCAGATGAAAGTGTATGACAGGTGACCTATATACAGAATCCTCACTCGCTGGATCGTCACCTTGTTGTGGTGAGTGGGCTTGTGTGTTCCCAATGAACCCTGTGAGCGAAGCCGTTGGGAGTCATGTACTCCTGGTAGGGTCACCCATGGCGGTAAGGTCCAGGGGGAGGAACCAGACAAAGAACGATCCAAGAAAGTCCTCAACGGCAGAACAGGCGGAAGATAACAAGGTGTATTGTTACAACGGCTGCGAAGGCGGATGAAGGCTGCAGCAGACAAAAGGTCACCAATCGTCATGGTATCCATGCCATTGGATTAGAGCCTTTTTCTGTGAAGGTTGTGTGCTGATCGTTGTGCACCGATCTCCACACATAAAACAAATTCACGCACAGGCGTCTTCCAACCACACCAAACCCAAAACAACCAAAAGTCCCATGGCGATTGACGAATGGCAACGGGGGCAGGACTGTGAAATCCGGAAGCTCCTAGTCATGGACCAGCACATGGGCGGTGGATACGGATTCAGTCGCCCTGACTCAAGGATCGAGGCAGTTGAGTAGTTCGGCAGCTGTATCCACGACTGAGCAGCCCTATTTAGGATCCACTCTGCTCACCCCATATGGGGAGGGGGCTAGAAAAGGTGCCCTAAACATAGTCTGCCTCATTTTCTCCCTGACTGGATTACCGCGACCAGTGGGGTCACCATCTAGCGGTCGTAAAAAACACATGAATTTTGGAACATGGAATATACGGACACTGCAAGACAATATGGATAGTGAACGACCTGAACGTAGGACTGCCATTATTGCAAGGGAGCTGAGACGTTTTAATATTGATATAGCAGCACTCCAAGAAACTCGAAGAGCAGGAGAAGGACAGTTGAAGGAAGAAAAAGGAGGTTATACCTTCTTTTGGAAAGGACTGCCTGAACAAGAACGACGAATACATGGGGTAGGCTTTGCTATCAAAAACGACCTTGTGAAGCTCTTGTCAGAAGTTCCCACTGGGATTAACGAACGACTCTCAACTCTCCGAATAAAACTCGCCAAAAACCAACAGGCAACTATCCTAAGTGCTTACGCACCAACACTAGATGCAGATGAGGATATCAAGGAAAAATTTTATACCCAGCTGGACACCATCTTATCAGAGATACCAAAGTAGGATAAAATTATCCTCCTGGGCGATTTCAATGCAAGAGTTGGGCGTGATTTTGATTTGTGGCCAGGGATCATTGGGAAAGAAGGAGTTGACAACAGCAACATGAATGGAATCTTACTTCTGACTAAATGTGCAGAGCATAACCTTGTCATTACTAACACACTCTTTCGCCAGAAAAATAAATTTAAAACATCATGGAAGCACCCACGGCCGAAGCACTGGCATCTTTTAGATTATGTAATTGTCCGTGCTAGAGATCGCCGTGATGTACTTCTCACCAGAGCCATGACGAGCGCCGATGACTGCTGGACAGACCATCGATTAATTCGATCCACGATGGCCATAAAGATTGTCCCTCATCGTAGGCTCCAAGGAAGAAAACCAAGGCGTAAAATGAATACACTGGCCCTTCAAGATCCTATTAAAAGAGCTTGCTTTCAATCAACTCTCAAGGAACATCTGCCTATGGAACTTCCTGAAAATGTTGAGGAACACTGGATTAAATTGAAGACTTCTATTATTTCAGCCTGTGAACAAACTATCGGATACCAGACTAAGAGACATCAGGACTGGTTTGATGAGAACGATAGTGAGATTGAACATATTATTGACAAGAAAAGGAAAGCCTTCCAGATATGGCAAAAAGATATTAACTGTGCCGTTAAGAAAAAAATCTACGCCAGTGCAAAGGCAGAAGTCCAAAGAAGAACTAGAGAACTTAAGAACATATGGTGGATAAAAAAAGCCCAAGAAACCCAACATTTTGCAGATGCTCATGATGCACAGGGCTTTTTTAATGCCATAAAGGCCATCTATGGACCAACAAACCATGGTACAAATCCCTTACGCTCAGTATATGGTGCTAAACTTCTAAAGGACAAAGAGTCTATTGCACTGCGCTGGAAAGAGCATTACTACAATCTCCTTAATCGTCACTCTACTGTGGCTGATGATGTCTTCTTGCAAATCCCGCAAAAACAAATAAGAAATGAGCTTGCAGTACCCCCTAGTTTGGAGGAAGTCAGTAAAGCCACTAAACAAATGAAAAATAACAAAGCTAGTGGACCTGATGGGATTCCTGCTGAAGTCTTTAAAGAAGGCGGGCCTGAACTTACACAACAACTTCATAAGCTCTTTGAAAAAATCTGGATGAGGGAGGAGATTCCAGCAGACTTTAGGGATGCCATAATTATCACTCTCTTTAAAAAGGGTGATAGAACAGACTGTGGAAACTATCGAGGCATCTCCCTTCTAGCCACAGCAGGCAAAATCCTGGCAAAGATCATTGCAAACCGTCTCCTATCTGTATCAGAAGACATCCTCCCTGAAACGCAAAATGGCTTCCGCCCTTCCAGGGGAACAGTGGATATGATCTTCACTGCACGACAGCTTCAAGAAAAATGCAAGGAGCAAAACCGCCCTCTGTACATGGCGTTTATTGATCTGACTAAAGCTTTTGATACTGTAAATCGTACTGCTCTCTGGACCATCCTTCTGAAAATCGGATGCCCTGATAAATTTGTGAACATCTTGCGGTTACTCCATGACGACATGATGGCAACAATCCTGAATAACAATGGCTCTCAAAGCGATCCATTTAAAGTGGAATCCGGTGTTAAACAGGGATGTGTTATTGCTCCAACCTTATTCGCTATCTTCATCGCTATGATTATACACCTTGTTGAAGAGAAACTTCCTACTGGTGTAGAAATTATATATCAAACAGATGGAAAGCTTTTTAATCTTAGTAGGCTGAAAGCAAAAAATAAGGTAATTGCAACTTTTGTTATAGAACTTCAATATGCTGATGATAACGTAGTCTGTGCACACTCCGAGGAAGATCTTCAAACTATCCTAAACATCTTTGCAGAAGCATATGAAAAGCTCGGCCTCTCGATTAACATTAAAAAAACCAAAGTGCTTTACCAGCAAGTTCGAACCAATCCCTCTGCAGCGCCATCAATCCAGCTTAAAGGTGTGTCACTAGAAAATGTCGAGCACTTTTCTTATCTCGGCAGCCATCTATCTACAAAAGCCGACATCAACGCTGAAATTCAGCATCACCTGAGCTCTGGGAGTGTAGCTTTCTCCCGAATGAAGCGTAGAGTGTTTGAGGATCGGGACATTCGCAGGGAGATCAAAATGCTTGTTTACAAAGCCATTGTACTACCAACCCTTCTGTATGCCTGTGAAACATGGACCCTCTACAAACGCCACCTCCAACTTCTTGAAAGATTCCATCAACGCTGCCTCCGAAAAATTCTGCAAATTACTTGGGAAGATAGGCGGACTAATGTTAGCGTATTAGAAGAAGCGAAAACCACCAGCATTGAAACAATGATCATCCAACATCAACTTCACTGGACCGGTCATGTTGTTCGAATGCCTGACCATCGTCTTCCAAAGCAGCTACTTTACTCCCAACTTAAGAATGGAAAACGGAATATTGGTGGACAGCAAAAGAGATTCAAAGATACTCTCAAAGCTAATTTAAAAAAATGTAATATCAGCATTGAGAACTGGGAAGCCCTAACTCATGAGCGTTTCAATTGGAGGTCATCCTTTATTAATGGCGCTATGGACTTTGAAGAAGCACGAGTACAGGGCGAAAAGGAGAAAAGAGCTAAAAGGAAGACACGTCAGGCAAACCCTCATCATGACCATCTCCCACCCGGAAACCTATGCCCTCATTGTGGGAGGTTGTGCGGATCCAGAATTGGCCTTTATAGCCACTTACGGATCCACCGTTAAAATTTTACCTTTGGAAGACAATCTTACTCGGCTACGAGTGATGGCCAATGATATACAGAATCATTAACCAAGAGCAAAGCAGGAGTTTAGGATAGTAATAATAAGATCCTTGCTATTAATTGGGTCTGTTCCAGTGATATGGACATCAAGGTGAGCTTTGGGTTCCAAACAAATCTTACCAAGAAAACTGCAGGGACTGGTCCAGGGACTAGTCCAGGCACTCACCAGGAGTCAACACTGACTTGAAGGCACAAACACACACAAAAAACTCACTGTCTAAATAGGTATACACAAGTTCTTACTGTATTGCAACCTAGAGAACTCTTGGAAAATCACTGTGGGTAATTTTCAGTTTAGTTTGCACCCAGAACACTCCAGTCAATTCCCACCTCCAGATCAGATCAGGTATACACACCATTCAGTACAGCTAGCAGAAAATTTAACTTGATGCTTATTTATTAATCATCAGGAAACATCAACAGCTGACTGGCAAAATGGGACATAACGCAGGCAAAAGCAGGGAAAGAGAAAGACATGAACAACAGGCAAGAATTTTCATTATGTATTATCTATATCAGAAGCACTGAACTTTCCAGAGCCACCGGAAACAATACTGGGGGTAATTAGCATGGAGAGTTCCAAAGGGAGGGGCCTTTGGTTATTCCAGCTTTAACCCTTTTATACACATAACAGCAGCAGAATAGAGGTGGAAAGTAGGACACAAGGTGATCCCTCCTTTATCCTGCACCATGAAACAAACAATTTGGTGAACAGAAATTATATATCAACAAGAATAAAGGAAATAAGCTCATCAGCTCAATTCATATTTACTCCAAAGGAACCATCAAAAAGTAACTTCCTCATGCATTGACCACATGATAGAATGATCTTGTAAGGATTTTTATATGTAAGCTGCCTTTCTCACGACACCATTATAAGAGTTTTGCTACCCCATTACAACTTCAGAAGATTAAAAGGATTTCTTGCATTATACAGGTTATGCTTGACTTACAACCATTCATTCAGCAACCGTTTGAAGTTATGACGGTGCTGAAAGAATGGACTTTGGACTGGTCCCCAAAGTTACGGCTGTTGCAGCACCCCTGCAGTCACATGATGAAAATTTGGGCACTTGGCAGCCCGCCCACACTTACGACCGCAGGGGCGCTTCACTCCCCCCACCCACCTATCTCCCCCCCATCTCTGCCCTTTTGGCCGCCCGGCACCCTGCCTTGCAGGACGACAAGCAGCCCCACAACTGCGTAGCTCTGGGGCCGCTTGGCGCGCCATGGCTCTGGGGCCGCAAGAAGCCCCTGAGCGGCAGCACAGCACAGCACGGCGCAAAGCCCAGCCCCAGCCCGGTCCAGCAGTGCAGTGCAAAGGGGCTTCTTGGCACACTTTGTCAACAGCGGGAGCAAAAAGATGGCAAAGGTCAGCTGGGGCGGCAGAGTGTAGGCGGCAGGGGTCTCGGAGCGCAGGGTGGCGAGGGCGACTGCGGCTGGGACTGGGCTGGGGCAGCTGAAGCTTCCAGGGGTGGCTTCCCGCTGTGCTGTGGCTCAGGAGCTTCTTGCCGCCCCAGAGCCACGCAGTTCTGGGGCTGCTTGCCACCCAGCAAGGCAGGGTGCAGGGCGGCCAAAAGAGCAGAGATGGGGGGAGATAGGCGGGTGGGGGGGAGTTGGAGGCTTACTGAGGCTCGGGGCTGGGAGGGACCAAGCCTGCGATTTATTTATTTATTTATATTTCAAATTTAGTCACTGCCCATCTCAGAGAGTGACTCTGGGCGGTTTACAATCAAACAAGAATAAAATACCAGTTAAATACAATAAAGCAATAAAGCAATGCAATAAGAACAATAATCTTAAATAAATAATATATTTCAAGGGAATAGATGGTTAAAAGTTCTTAAATTAATGTACGGGAGCATCTTCAGGGTGCTAACCATCCCCAGGGTTGGTTACCCCTCCTCACGCCAGATGGCAGAGCCAGGTCTTCACCCCTTTCCGGAAGGCTGGGAGAGTGGGGGGCCTGCCTCACCTCTGGGGGAAGAGTGTTCCATAGGGCAGGGGCCACAGCAGAGAAGGCTTTCTTCCTGGGCCCCGCCAATCGACATTCTTTCATGGACGGGGTCCGTAGCAGGCCCTCTCTGCCTGACCGGGTGGGACGGGTCGATGTAATGGGGGTGAGACAGTCCCTCAGGTAACCTGGACCCATGCCATGTAGGGCTTTAAAGGTGATAACCAACACCTTGAATTGGACCTGGAAGCAAACTGGCACCCAATGCAGCTCCCGCAGCAAAGGTATTTACATGTGCCATCCTTGGGGCACCCAAAATTGCTCGCGTGGCCGCATTTTGAACCAGCTGTAGCTTCCAGATACTCTTAAAGGGTAGCCCCATGTAGAGCACATTGCAATAGTCTATACAGGAGATGACCAGGGCATGAGTGACTGACCAGAATGACTTGGATTGGGGTGGGTCCTTGGCTAATGACCAGTGGAATTAACGACAGCAATGGGGACTGCCGGGATTGCCATCGCTAAGCAATGCGATCACATGACGTCACGCTTTATGACTGCATCGTTTAGTGATGGAAATTCCGGTCCCAATTGTGGTTGTCAGTTGAGGACTACCTGTACTTCACTAAATATTCTGCAGGAATGCAAAATTGTGCAATGTGATAGAAACAGTAAGTAAAATACTTTGCAGTATTCTTTGAAAGGCTGACCTGGCATCTGGTTATTTTAGGTTCACTTTAACCAGACTGCATATGTTTTAAATAAAGATTCCAAGGATATATTAAATTCCTACAGAACTATAGATCCTACTAATGTTATATGTCTCCCTAGGGTCCCCTTTGACAAACAGGCAAAAGCAAAATATAAGATGATATATAACACGTTACCACCAAGCTAGAAACTTGCTTTCAACTATGAAAGCAAGAGAATACAGAATTTTTGCAATAATAGTTGACAACACTCAAAAATAACAAAAACACCTAGGCAGAGACTGACTACAAGGCAAAATTATTGTACAACTCCAGTTCAATAACATGATACTATGCTGTGAGGCAAACATCCAATGTGGATACTTGCACAATATCTATTAACTGTTAGGCACATCAGTGTTTAATATGGAATTAATGATTCTTATGAAAGAACAATTCTGCTCACACAAACACTCCTCCCCCCATGCATGCTATCTATCTATCTATCTATCTATCTATCTATCTATCTATCTATCTATCTATGGTTGAAGCCCTTTGGTGATTAGTTCATTTAAATTTTGCTTTTCCTGTTATCAGCTAAAGAAAACGCATTTCCTCAAACACGAGACATCAGTTTCATGCTTAGCCTGATTTTACAAGCTATGTTGCTGAGGCCGTAATGGTGAGAACCCCAGATGTAACACATCACTCCCAGTCTATGTACAGCTGCGATAAGATTCAAAATAGTCCAGCCTCAACCAGCTAGAGTAATCAGAGTGACATAGGAAATAGCCTTTCCCATTTCATAAATATTCATTTGAAGAAAAAGATTCAACCTCTTTCCCCGTGTTGGACAGGGATGGTAGATGTACAAACAAGCCGTTCCTGGTCTTAAAAATCAAAGGCCCCAGTGCCTCCAAAAGCCTTGTGCGTGGCCCTTCCAACTGTAATTTTTAATGTGACTGAATACAAAGAAATATATATGGCGTCATAACTATCCAAATTAGATATGGATATAACCAAACATATTCATAGTATTTAACAAACTTAATATAAATTGAATTGAATTGAATTCTCCTCCTAGCCCTGCACACTTTACTGCTCCAATCCTGCCTATTATTTGCTGTGTGGCTTCCAGCCCTTGGTTAAGAGTAGCCCCTTTGGCCTGAATAAACTTGCATGCTCAAGTTCCAAAATAAATGTTATGCCACTTCCTTACAAACCAACTTTTGTAAATTAAGGACCAGCTTTGCGATCATTTATTCATTCTCTCTGTGTGATGAATTCCCTTCTCCTTACTTTTGTCAGCCTTCCCTACACAAAAAATCATTGTAATGTAAGCTTTTTCATTCCTTGGCTAATTAGAAAGATTCAGAGCAAAGAAAGACCACTACTTGAGGCTTTGGCAAGTTGATACTAATTAAGAGAAAACATTGGGCTTAGAACGGTCATTTCCTTATTGGAAAAAGGGAAATGCATTTTCCAGAAACAGGCTACGCATGTGAAAAACTGAGGACAGAAGAGAGCATAGTTCACATACATATTCATTGGCTAATATTAGTGTAGAAGCAGAATTACAATTTCTGTAAGTTGATTAAAAATTCAACACATTGCATTACTGTGTGCAAAACCACATGCAAAGATTATCTTCATGTTTGCCTACTCGTGCCATTGTTTGGTGTAAAAGCTAGTTTTTACATGGCCAAAGCAAGCAGACTGATAGCAGATCTGGTCATTCCCAAAACAAGGAGCAGAGGTAAACTGTCCCTCCCACACAAAAAAAGTCACTTCTACCCTTTTAGATACTGCAGGCAGGAGAAAGGAGTGCAAGAATGTGAACACTGGATGCAGCTTAAATAGAACTGGGATCTGATGCCTATCAGTTGCTAGAACTCTTTTGTAACGGCTTCTTAGCTTTCGTAAAATAAATCAGTTCTTCTATCCTTGCCTACCTGTTTCCTCTTCCAGTCCACTTTATCGGGGAGCAGCCTGACCTTTGGGTCCCAACTGTTGCTCAGTTCACTTTCTGAGGCCTAACTATGGATGCTAGAAAACACATTTAGAAAAGAAGTGAGAAGCCCTGATCCTAATACAGAAGGCCTTGAAGTTCTAAAAGTTTAGGTAGTGCTGTTCTTACACTCAAAAATGAAGTGGCCTGATTCAGATGGTGAAAATTGGGCAACTTTCAGGGACAGGATTTTCTCAGCCTCCACTTTTGTGCATCACTGCAGCCCAAATGTTGAAGACAGCACCACATGCCTGAAATGCACAACAACGCACAATATATAGTATCTAGTTGGAGTAGTACCATTCTGTATTCCACTTCAAGCAGCAAAATATCTTGGGGTGGCACTGCCTTCAAGCTCTTAAGATTTATGAACAGCATCTTCTATAATAACCCATACCTCAATAAGTCTATCTGTCTGCCTTCTCCTCCTGGACTATATTCCTGGCATAAAATGAAGCTGCCAGGGAGAGAAAGGCAATAAATTATGACTGAGTTTGCACATCAACCAAATTAAGGTTTATTTGGTTCTGGCTCTGCATTTGGTGTGAATCCAGTCATGGGAGTTTGCCGAAGCCATAAACCGTGACTGTGATCCCAGACTATCTTTGCATGTTCTGCAGCAAACTAGGAAATTGCCCTTCTGACCTCTCCCTTCTTACATAGGAAAATAGCTCTGCCTTTCTGAGTATAAATAAGAAAGGTGTACATTCTTTTCTGATTTCAAGTACTGCCCCTTCACCTCATTTTCAGATCCATTTGCAAATCTAGCAACTGCAATGCATCATAAATACTTAAGAGCAGCCTTTCTTAACTTTTTGACCCTGGAGGAACCCTTGAAATATTTTTCAGGCCTCAGGGAACCCCTGCACATTCAGGCTCAACTATAGGCCAAAAGTTACAAAATTATTATATTCGTTTCATGTGTAGGCCTGTATTTATTCATTCAGTGTTCTTAATCTAAAATCACTCTCTTTAATGTGAAGTTGCCTGAATTTGAAATAATTTTTTAAATAAATCATGATCTCCCAGGGAACCCCTACTAACCTCTCATGGAACCCTGGTTGAGAAACCCTGTTCTAGATACTTTGTAGCTGGAAGTGAGAGAGTTGATTATGTCAGGAGTAATATAAAAATAAGATGAATGCAGCAGGTTAGGGGTAGTTAAGGAGCTGCATTGTAAAATAGGAAGAGAGAACCAGATACAAATGGATGCTGAATGAATGTGATTTGAATACAAGAGAGAGTGACCAGCATGAAAGTATATTGAAGTAGTTTGGTCATATAGAAAGAATGAATAAGGATCAAATTGTAAAATAAACATTTGAAGGGAGGGTAAATGGCAATGGTAATTGGTAAATGGTAAAAATGGTAAATGGTAAAGATCACCGCAGACGGTGACTGCAGCCATTAAATTAAAAGACGCTTGCTCCTTGAGAGGAAAGCTATGGCAAACCTAGACAGCATATTAAAAAGCAGAGACTTCACCTTGCCGACAAAGGTCTGTATAGTTAAAGCTATGGTTTTCCCAGTAGTAATGTATGGCTGTGAGAGTTGGACCATAAGGAAAGCTGAGCGCCGAAGAATTGATGCTTTCGAGCTGTGGTGCTGGAGAAGACTCTTGAGAGTCCCTTGGACTGCAAGGAGGTCAAATCAGTCAATCCTAAAGGAAATCAACCCTGACTGCTCATTGGAAGGACAGATACTGAAGCTGAAGCTCAAATACTTTGGCCACATAATGCGAAGAGAGGACTCACTGGGAAAGACCCTGATGCTGGGAAAGACTGAAGGCAAAAGGAGAAGGGGGCAGAGGATGAGATGGTTAGATAGCATCACCGATGTAATGAACATGAATTTGAGTAAACTCCGGGAGGCAGTGGAGGACAGGAAGGCCTGGCGTGCTATGGTCCATGAGGTCACGAAGAGTCGGACACAACTAAATGACTGAACAACAACAAAAATGGTCCGAGAGGGAGAGGAAGACTGAGAAAATAAAATTTGGATGGAGTTGATAAGATCCCCAGTAAGAGAAAGGTGAGACATTTAAAGAAGAAAAGGCAATTTATGAAGCAGTGTCTGGATGTGGTGGAAGGAAGGATGGTTTACAAGGCAAAGGCATGGAGAGGTACGATGCATGGTGTTGCAGTAAACTGATTTTAGCTATGTTTCCTTTTCTTATCTCATTCATTTAATTTCTCTGGCTTGCTATTTCCTTTTCTAAGCACTGTTTAATGTTGCTTGTACCAAAAGAGAATAGCATGAGGGGAATCTATGTATGTACAGTATGTATTAAGAGAGACTGCTAGACCCTATGTTCTCCTTCTGAGCATGTGTCTACAAGTCCAGTGAGCACAACAGAGATCCCCGGCTCCCTCCCTCATCTTTTATTCTACTTTGGCTGAAGGTGGTGCAGAAAAAATGATTTTTTAAAAATCTCTCTTTCCCCAAGCCCTTATTTCTTATATTAACTTTGCAACCAGGTGAGATTAGTCTTGGACAAGTTCTATCTTTGTAACTGCCCTAAAAGTAAAGGTCTCATTCAGTTTCCCACCAATATGTTCCTGTTAGGAAGCAATTGTTCAAAAAATGACAAGAATTGCAGGGAGTTTTGATAAATTGCAGGGATAATGTATTGTGGGTGTGGGGAGGTAGAGAGAGAGGAAAATAACAGAAGTTCTGATTCAAGAAATTCTTTTTTAAGGGTGGAAATTATAATCAAGTACACCAATTCAAAAACTCTTAAGACTTCTCAAAGCCTGAGGGAAAGGGGCTTGGGAAAAGTCAGACAAAGTGTAGTTAGAATGATGGTGGTTGTGGGTTTCCCGGGCTGTGTGGCCGTGTTCTGGCAGTTTTGGTTCCTAATGTTTCGCCAGTCGCTGTGGCTGGCATCTTCAGAGGACAGGAGCACAGCTAGAAGATTCTCTCTGTGCCCAAGTGTAGTTAGAATGCATTGTAAGTTCCGAGTAGAGGGAGGAAGAGAGAGTTTCTCTAACCAGAACGTTGGGCCAGGAAGAGAACTAGCTGATAGCACCCATTCTCTTCCCTTTACCCTCTGCCAAACTTTTTGGGAATTAAAAAGTGAGAAAATACATTTAAAAAGTGAAAAAAGGGGAGGGGGTAAGCCAAACATGTCTTTGGAAAAGACATTCTTCTGACCAAACTTATTTTCTTGGTGCTTAAAGCAAAAGGAGTAAATGTAAACTATTCAACCGCCTTCAACTGCTGTCAGCTAAAAAGAAAGCCCAAACAGGTGTGCTTTCTTTCTTTTGAGGCAGGTGGGGAACAACAGTCTTTTTTTTCCCCCCTCAGAGACAAAATTTCATTGCTTTATTCCTAAGCGGTAGCCAGCCCAGAAGACTAAATAGTAACTAGCCCTGGAGATATGTTGATTGCCATTTCACCTGCTGCTGTGTCCAGCTTTCAGGGAGACAGCAGCAAAAGGGTCACAGAAGAGGCTGATAGAGGACAGAGAGATGGGGATGAGATTGCAACAGTATTAAACATCTAATAAACATCCGTATATTTATATCCACCATTGCTCAGGTGACCACCTCAAACATAATCTATGATGGTAAAGGTAAAAGAGTGTATCCACCTTAAGGCTGCCCTTGGACAGTATTGCAATAGGAAGGGAAACACTACTTTATCAGGACAGCTAATGACTATTTAAACCTCTCTCACTGATGGGCTGGGGATGAGATAAAGCAAAATCAGGGCAATGTGTCAGGAAACAAAGGTTGTGCCAGGGCATTTTTGCCCCATGGTTAGGGGCAAGTGGAAAAAGGCCTCAAGCCTCTTAAGCAGGGTTTCTCAACCAGGGTTCCGCGGAACCCTAGGGTTCCGCGAGAGGTCACCAGGGGTTCCCTGGAAGATCACAATTTATTTTAAAAAAAATATTTCAAATTCAGGCAACTTCACATTAAAGAGGTAAGTTTTATTCTTTGTTTTTAGATTAAGAATACTGTTAATGCATATATACAGGCCTACACATGAAGCGAATATAATCATTTTGTAACTTCTGGCCTATATTTGAGCCTGAATGTGCAGAGGTTCCCTGAGGCCTGAAAAATATTTCAAGGGTTCCTCCAGGTTCAAAAAGTTGAGAAAGGCTGATCTAGAAGCATGCTCTTATACACAGTAAGTTTTGTTCCTTTCAACAAACATTAAACTCACCACTAGGCTGACCATACGTCCCGTTTTGAACGGGACAGTCCCGTTATTTTCACATTTTGCAACTGTCCCGTCGTTTTGGACAAAATGTCCATGTTGTCCCGTTTTGAGTGACTTTGAGTGGAAGGAGGGGGAGCTCAGAAGAAACGGCGGGAAAAAAGCCACAGAGCTCAACCCGGCGGGAAACCTAAAAAGAAAAAACCAGGATCAGCTTAAATGCGAGCTGATTGGCTCCTACCTTGAAAGGGTGAGAAGAAAAGAACATAAAAGCACGGCCAGCTCTCTAGACCAGCCTGTGTGCGGATCGCCACCTCCCTGCCTGTGGTGAGGCAGGGGTTAAGGCTGGCGCGCCCTCCCGGTCGCCTTCGGCCTCTGAACTGCGTGGGCGGGGCGGCGGAGAGCCAGCCATGGTGCCCGGGGCGCACGGTGCCCACCGGCCTCACTGTGTCCAGACAAGAAGTGGCAGGGCAGCGAGGTATGGGTGCTGCGCTTCCCACCTGCCGGTAGCTACACGCGGCGGGTAAGCGCCAGGCTGGGCCGGTTTTGTTCCTGCTTGGGCGCAGTGTTTCTTCCCCGTAGCACTCGACCGAGTCCAAGAGGTCTGCTTGGGAAGCTGCCGGGGGAGTTGGCAGGAATCCTGCTGGTATGAGCAGAGCTCATCTTCTACGTAACTGCTGGGTGTAAAAGTCATTCCTTTACTGCAGTTGCTTTTCAGCTGCACACAAAGTTATTTGTATAATAACTTTGTGTGCAGTCATATAAATGGGCGGTCATATAAATTTAAATAATAAATAATAAATAAATATAAAAGTTTATTTTAAGTTATGTACACTTTCTGCATGGAACTAAACATCCCTTGTTATTGGCTGTTGTGGGTCTTCCGGGCTGTGTGGCCGTGTTCTGGAAGTTGTGGTTCCTAACGTTTCGCCAGCATCTGTGGCCAGCATCTTCAGAGGGCAGGAGCACAGATAGAAGCAAAATCTCTGTGCCCAGGTAGAGTGGCAATGTTCTATTTATAGAGCTGAATTATAGGAGATTAGGTGGGGTTTTTTGTTGTGTTGAAATGTTAACGAGTGGCTGATGAGCGTGATTAGCATGTTCATTGTGAGAAGTATTCCCATGTCCTTCGACAATACATCCCTTGTTATATTAATTATAATTGATATAAACCTATCAGATAATTATGTTCATAAACCACAAGCCTGCTTTGCATATTCCTATTAACTGAGTTACAGTAGGTGGCCACATGAAATAGATAATCATTTCTGAATTCTCTTCCCTGGGATGCCTCTTGTTCATTCAATGATTTTAGATGTTAAGCTAAAAAACCCCAGCCACCTTAGACAGTATTCAGAAGCAGTGAAAAGTGGATATGTTACTGATTTGATTTCTTACTAGGTTTTTAATTTGTATTTGCTGGCTTACTGATTGTTGTTTGTTTATTTGAAGTATATTGTTTTCTACCAATGGCTCCTGTGTCCAGGGATGGAACTAGGGTCTGTGTCACCCAGGGCAAACATGGATTCCACGCCCCCTATGGGTAATTTTGTCATTTTGGAGGCTGCCGGGCATCATTTTGGCACCCCTCCCAGCGTGGCGCCCAGGGCACATGCCCCGCTTCCCCTTCCCTAGTTGCGGCCCTGCCTGTGTCCCAATGTATTGCCAAAGACACCTCCCTTGGATCTTGTCAAGCTCCTTTTCATATCTGACTTCTTGCATTTTAAGACATGCTTTTAATCTAAAAAATAGAAACCTGGTACGCTCCAATGCAAAGTGTCAGCCTTTAGCCTCACCTTTATTTCTGAGAATTCTTGTGGGCCCTGAACAGTACCCATACACTTTTTAGAAAATAAAAATATGAGGTGGTTGTAACCCAGTATTTTGTATAAAGGGTTCCCTCTTGCCTGGAAAAAGGACAAAGGTAAGTTCTGTTATGAACAGTATGTGGTCAAAGGAGAAAGGGTTTGCAGGCAGGAGCCCATCGCATGGACTGGGGGCGGGGTTTGCAGGCGGGAGCCAATTGCACTGACTGGGGGGTGGGGTTTGCAGGTGGGAGCCAATCACACTGACTGTGGGTTGGGGTTTGCAGGTGGGAGCCAATCGTGTGGACTGGGGGGTGGGGTTTGCAGGCGGGAGCCAATCACGTGCACCAGGGGCAGGATTTGCAGGTGGGAGCCAATCACGCGGACCGGGGGCGGGTTTGGTGACCAGCATGGTGGCATAAGACCTGTCCCGTTTTGCCATCCCAAATGTCCCGTTTTTGTCTCAAGGACATATGGTCAGCCTAACTCACCACAAGTATTTGTCCATAAATACACTAAAAAATCAAAGGGGTATCAGTCATCCTTGTCTTACTCCCTTCTCAATGCTGAACTGTTTACTAAGCATTCTATTTATTCTCATTCATGCTTTACTTCCCTTGTATATTGCTCCTATTACATTCAGCAACCAACTTTTAATTGGCACTGAAGATGTTGCCTAGCCTGGCAATGAAACGTCTGCAAGAAAACAACAAGGCTCAGAGAGCACCAAGGACTCCACAACTTTTAATTCCATATTCACAAAAAAGATCCATAATTTCATTCTATTCATGGTATCATTCACTTTCACTTTTATCAACAGACATGCAATGAACTTTCTCACATTCATTTCTCGATGACTTGCTGAAGAGTAAAATTCTGGCCTGCAAATCCCCACCTGAAATAAAGCCACACTGCACTTCCCAAATTTTTCTTACTGACACCTATCATACCTTCCTGCAATCATACCATCTATACCTGCAACCTTCAATTTTTCAACATTTTCGCAGCATGTATGACATTTATCCAACATTTTTGGATGTTAATTTTTATAGCAATGTTTTGGTTAAAATTCCATTCTTCAATATATCGCTATCATTCATATACAGATCTCTAACATACTGCTTCCAGCATTCCCTCACTTCAATTTCATCCCAAATAATTTCATCACTTTTATTCTTAATTCCATACTTTGCTGGGGGCTATTTGTCTAGCCATCTGCACTCACCTTCAAAATGATTTTTTTTGTTCTATCAAAATCATTCTACATTTTCTCTGCCTCTTTTACTTCTTTACAACTATCTTTCTCTCATCCTTATTTTTTGCAGCATTTTCTTACATGCATTTTTTCTTATTCACAGACTCCTTCATTTCATCATTTTGCCAAATGTCCTTTTTCATACTTCCTATTACAGTAACTGTACACAGAACTCTGCAGCTTCACAAATCCTCTGGGCACATCACCTCTGCACCTCCACAGACTATTAGTAAATCATTTATCCAGCAAAAAAACCTTTCTCCTCTGCATTAGAAAACAGGTTAAAAATGGTGGGGCAAGAGCTTGTGGATTTGACTCAGCTTTGTCTATTTTCTACTGCATTAAAAAGAGTGGGGGAAGGGAATCCAATTTAGCCAATCCAGGGTTACAAACCATTCTAATATTAGAAGGTCTGGAGTAAAATGTGCAGTTTAGAAAGAATGGCATGTCTTCTCCTCCTTCTCTCAATCATTTTACTCAGTGTGCCTTGCACACATAAAATCAGGATACCACCATCTAATAATAAATCAGGGCAGAGGACGGGAACAACAAAATTCAAGTTAGTTTACTTTTCTGCCTAATCAAGGATGGGCGGAGAGAACTTAAACTCAGTAGTAGGAAATCCTTGGAAGCAGAATCAGAACAAAGGTACAGAAAGGGGAGAAACAAACAAAAATCTAGTGATGGATAATATGGAGAGCAAGAATACGATTTCCATGTGCAGCTACAGCCTGATCCTGCACATTTGTTTAAAAACCTTGCTAAATTCAATGACTCTTAACTTATTTATTTATTTATTTATTTATTTGTCTTATTTATACCCCGCCTATCCCCTCCCTACTGGAGGACTCTAGGCGGCTTACAATGTTATATCAAATCCAATTATACAGTTATACATCATCAGTTATTACATTTTTACAATTTGTTACCGCGCGACAAGGAGAGAGGAAGGGAACCGGCTCTTCTGCTGCAGGCATTGGACTGCAAGTCCCAGAATGCCTCGCTCCGCGCCGGCTGCTGACGTCCAGGAGCTGGTATTTCCGGATCCGTCGTCCTCCGCCGTCATCATCGCTCCTCCAGGTCTTTCTTGGATTGAGGACGACCCTCCGCTGGACGCCCGCAAATTGTCCCAGGTGAGTGGTACCCATTTATCTACTTGCTATATTAGCTTTCGAATCGCTGGGTTGGCAGAGAGCTAGGGCTAGTGACGAGAGCTCACCTCGTCCCGCGGTTTCGAACTGCCAACCTTATGGTCGGCAGTCTAACGGCTCAGCGGTTTAACCCGCTGAGCCACCGCGCCCCTTCCACAAACTTCCAAACTTCCACAAAAATGCATGCAGGACTGCATGCATTAGTTAACCTTTTGCTATCATGGCCAGAGGAATGGGCTTCAGTTGAATAGGACTGAGATGAAATAAGCAGCCGAGGAAAAAATTCAGGTTTGGCTACAAACTAAGGCCAATGTCACAAAAGAAGAAGAAAAAAGTGAATGATAGTTGGAAATCGTCACCTGTCCACTTAAGGACAGCCTTACTTTATGAGCATATTTCCAAACAGATCCCAGCTACACGTAGTCCTCGCTTAATGACCACAGTTGGGACCAGAATTTCAGTTGCTAAGCAAAGCGGTCATTAAGCGAATCCGACCCAATTTTACGATCTTTTGTGCAGTGGATGTTAAGTGAATCACTGCAGGCATTAAGCAAACCATGTGGTCATTAAGTGAATCACACGGTTCCCCATTGATTTTGCTTGCCAGAAGCTGGCCAGGAAGGTAAAAAATGGTGATCACATGACCATGTGACGCCGTGACGGTCATAAATGCAAACCGGTTGTCAAGCTCCCAAATTGTGATCACATGACTGCAGGGACACTGCAACGGTCATAAATGTGAGGACCGGTCGTAAGTCGGTTTCTTCAGCACTGTCGTAAGTCAGAACCATCACTAAACGAATGGTTGTTATGCAAAGACTACCTGTATTTGCTAGGCCTCTATCTAATTTGCCATAAAAGCTTTCAGTCCAGATTTCAGTCCATAGAAGTCTGACAGAACCAGGAAGAGAACTTCAGTGATAACGAATCTCTCATGCTTGATATGAGAACAAAAGTACAGCCCAAAAATGAAAGCAGGCAAAACAGCCTAAGTTATTATGAGAGGAAATTCAGAGAGCTAGCCATCAAAAATGCATCTGTATGGATTGATCTGGACTGTAACTCAACAAAACTGGCTTTTTCATTGATTTGCTGAGTTGTTTAGGGGGAGCTGTTGGAACTCTACTTAATCTTACAAAAGGATTAAAATACCAATTATATCTTCTCTAAATCGTTTTTTGGAAATCTCTGGATGAAAATTTTTGTGTAAAAGCTATAATATTATAGTAGGAAAATTCCAAAATGTGATATGATTATGTTCCCCGTCGCAGATGTGGTTTTAAATTTAAATAAAAGTAAGCCTATCTTGTGCTGAACGATGCTTTTGCTCTCTCTTTCTGCCTTTTGCCTATTTCAGGGCACATTTCTTCTGCACTCTGATGAAAGCTTTCCTGCCAACCTTTCTGGGCAAAATTTTCACAGTGAGGTTGCATTTCCATTCTTTAAGAGCAGCGGCTGTATTATATAAATGTCTGAAGATGTAAGCAGTTTGACACAAAGGAATCACAGAAGAGTTCTCATCTTCACTGAAGGTTTTGAAATTCAAGCGAAACTAGACCAGCATACACAGGCTGGGATAATAGCCTGTATAATGTGCAGGGAAACCTATTTAACAGTGGCAGGGAGTTACCAGGTGCTTCTGTTTGCTAGTCTGGGTAAAATCACATCTGCAACTAGGGAGGAATTTCTTGCATCTCCAGTATACTTTCCCCAGATCCATGCCCAATACAATATTTTAAATGATATGTATTTATTAATACATATCATTTAAAATATTATGAATGAGAATAAATAGAGTGCCATTTTCACTATTGGCTAGTCTAAAATCCGAACAAGGATTATACAGATAAGATTGAATATTCTTCAGATTCAAGCTGCCATTTTAAAGTATCACAGAGTGAATTATATCTGTTTCCTTTGGACTGTTTCACATACTGTTTGCCAGTTCCTCTTTGGGCCAATGCACAGGTTTACACCCAAATGAACTGTAGGACTCTCTGCTCCTACACTGTTTACAGTACTCTGAGTTCTTAACGTCTAACAGATTCTGTCATCCATATGCTTCAAGAATTCTGCTTTTTCCATAGCAAGGTTTACACTCTGGAATAATTTTGAGTTGGACATGAGTTTGCTCCCCTCTTTTACAGTTAAGAAGTTTAAAACATACCTTTTTAACCAGGCCATTTACAGTCCTGGAGGGCTGTGGGGTAGTTTTAACTGTTTTTTTTTTACAGTATCTCAGCAAGCTGCCTAGAGCCATTGGGACTGAACACGATATATAATTGCTAAATAAATAATACTTTGAGTTGATTCTTGTTACTTTGTGGAGTATTGACAGCTGTGTAATGATGGAATATACCATCTGAAAACATGTAGACCTATGCTTGCTTTATTTATTTATTTGATTTCCAGGCTGCCAACACATCAAGTGACTCTGGATGGCTTGCAAAGAATTAAAAGCACCCATGTTACACACAGCAAAATATCAAAAATGTAACACATCCGTTAAAACACCACACTAGGGACAACAAACTCCAAATACACATTATTAGGTGAGTCTGCATCCTGGCCCAGTGCCTGAAAGAAGAACCAGGCCATCAGGATTGCAACTATTTGGGGCAGGCCCAGTGACAAAGAAGGCACAACTCCTGGGTCCCATGAGATGACATTGTTTTATTGTCGGGACCTGGATGATGCCAACTCTGTCAGGTCTAGTAGGGTGGGCAGAGACTATAGCAACTGGGATTATTGGAATGGTTCAAAAGTGCTACAATACGTGGACTTTCTTAGCTCATGTATATTGATGCTCACAGAAACAGTCTCTGATAAGCACTCTCCTATGAAACCATAAAGCAATCCAAAGTAATGCGATTAACACACCTTTATGATGTCCTTGAAAGTAAGCTAGATTTCCAGGAACCATGTCGACATCTTGCAGAAGTTTCCTGATTATGCGTGACCAATTTGGATGCATTATCAATTACCTCCCTGCCATTAGCATTCCTAGCAGGGGTTACTGGCCAATTTGCTCTTTGCATGCATATGATTTGGAGAATGTATAGACTGACCATACATCCCGTTTTGAACGGGACAGTCCCGTTTTTTAAATAATTCCCGACCGTCCCATCATTTCAAGAAAAATATCCATTTGTGCTGGCTCGCCTCCAGAACAGATTGGAGAGTCTTGGCAGTCAGCCCGAGGTAAGGAATGCAGCCCAAGGTTTCTTTGCAAGACGGGCCGAGAGAGAGAGAAACCAGCGTGTGCCAATAATCAGAGTAGTGAAGCAAAGGAGTAGTCAATAATCCAAACCGGGTCAAGGGTTCCAGAAGTCCGAGCCACGATAATCCAAGCCAGGTCCAGGGGTCCAGCAGGCAGAGTAAGATAGTCCAAACAGGGTCAGGAACGCAGGAAACAGGATACCAGAGTGGTCGCGAAGCCAAAGTGCAACGTTGCTCCCACAAATCCCTCACTGTGTCGTCGGTGATTTATCAGGAGCTCAGAAGCTGTCCTCTGGGTCCTGCAAAGACTCTCCCTGCCCTCTGCGTAACTCCCTAGCAGCCAGCCGAGCACTTTTCCTTCTGTCCTTTAAGGCGAGGCGCACACGCCTCCGCCTCTGCCCTTTGGGGGATTCAGGAGAGCTGGGAGGCTGATGGGATCCAGCTGGCTGCTGGCTAAAGGGTGGGGACAAACCGCAATCCCCAGCTTGCTCCGCTGTAGCCTCGGTTGCTGGCTGCTGGCTCGAGGGTGGGGCCAAACCACCATCCCCAGCTTGCTCTCCTGCAGCCTCAGGTATTGCTGCCTCCTGCGGTGCTGGGTCATCATCTGGGCCCATGTCCGCATCTGGGGCCTCGCCTGGCTCAATCCCCTGGAGGTTTGCCAGGGGCAGCTCGTCCTCTGACTCATCGCTGAGGCCCTGGGGCAGAGGCTGAACCAGGACACTATCCCCCCCCTCAGGGCCCCCTCCCCGAGAAGCTACGGGTCCCGGCTTGCGAGAATAAGCCCGGTGGAAGTCCTGGACCAAGGCGGGGGCATGGACCTGAGCCGCGGGCTCCCAGGAGCGGTCTTCCGGCCCGTACCCTTTCCAGTCAACCAGATATTGGAGGCGCCCTCTCCGCATGCGGGAGTCCAAGATACGGGCCACCTCAAACTCCTCCTGGCCATCCACCATCACCGGTGGCGGGGGTGGCACCGAGGGACGATGGGGATCCGGAGGGACGGCAGGCACCAGGAGGGACCGGTGGAACACGGGGTGGATCCGGAGAGATGGGGGCAGGTCCAGGCGGAAAGCCACGGGGTTGACGCGTTCCACCACCGGATACGGCCCGATAAAGCGGGCGTCCAGCTTCCTGGAGGGCCTCGAGCTGGGCAGATACCTGGTGGACAGCCACACCCGGTCGCCTACTTGCAGGTCCTGGCCTGGCTGCCGCCGCCGGTCCGCATTGGCCTTATAGGCCCGTTTAGCCTGCTCGAGGTGTTCCTTGAGCACGGAGTGCTGAGCCCGAAGTTCCTGGACGAAGGCCTCCGCTGCCGGAACTGTGGTACTGGGAAGGACGGGCGGGAAGAAACGGGGGTGGTAGCCGTAGAGGGTCAGGAAAGGGGTCTGCCGGGTTGAAGAATGCAGGGAGTTATTGTAGGCGAACTCCGCCAGAGGGAGCAGGTCTGCCCAGTCATCCTGCTGGTGGCCCACGTAGCACCGTAGGTACTGCTCCAGCACCCCGTTCACCCTCTCGGTCTGGCCGTCCGACTGGGGGTGGTGCGACGAGGAGAGATGCACCTCCGGGCCGAGCAGGGTGTGTAGCGCCTTCCAAAAACGGGAGGAGAACTGGGAGCCCCGGTCGCTCACCACCTGCTCCGGGAGACCGTGTAGCCGAAAGATGTGCTGCACGAACAGCTGCGCCGTCTCCCTAGCCGTCGGGAGGCCAGCACACGGGATAAAGTGTCCCATTTTACTGAGGAGATCCACTACCACCAAGATGCAGGAATAGGAGCCGGCCCTGGGGAGGTCGGTGATGAAGTCCATGGATAGGGTGTGCCAGGGGCGTGGTGGAGTGGGCAGAGGGTGCAGGAGTCCTGAGAGTTTGCCCGGCTGATTCTTCACTCGGCGGCACACTTCGCAGGTCTGCACATAGCGTACCACGTCCGCCTGGACCCGGGGCCACCAGAACTCTCGGGTCAGCAGGTGCAAAGTCTTAAAGCGCCCGAAATGTCCAGCCGGGCGCGTGTCATGGCACAAGGCGAGAACTTCCCCCCGTAGGGGCCCAGCCGGTATACACAAGCGGCCCTGGTGCGTTAGGAACCCGTCAGCAACCGCGTAGTCCGAAGGGCCCGGTGCACGGGCTTGCTGCAGGTGGCCCAGCTGCTCCCGGGTCCAGGGGTCCCTGGCCTGCTGCTCTCGGAGCCGGTCCCGAAATGTGGGCTGGGGAACGGTGGACGCGAACACCTCTGGGGCCAGTACAGTGGTCGGGGAAGCAGTCAGGTCTGCCATGGGCGTGTACTCCGGCTTCCGAGATAATGCGTCGGCCCGCTTGTTTTGAGCGCTCGGAATGTACTCGATCCGGAAATTGAAGCGGGTGAAGAAGAGCAACCAACGGATCTGCCGCTGGTTCAAGCATCGGGCCGTCTGCAGATGCTCCAGGTTCCGGTGGTCCGTCCGGACGACCACTGGATGTCGGGCACCCTCCAAATGATGCCTCCATGCCTCGAAGGCCGTCTTTATGGCTAGCAGCTCCCGCTCCCAAATGGTGTAGTTACGCTCTGCAGGGGTGAGCTGGCGGGAATAGTAGGCACAGGGACGCAGTGGCTCCGTAGGGGTGGCCTGCTGCGAAAGGACCGCCCCGATGGCATAGCTGGAGGCGTCCGCCTCCACGACGAACGGGAGCTGGGGGTCTGGGTGTCGCAGCACTGGTTCCGTGGCGAAGCGGCTCTTTAGGTGTTGGAACGCCTGCTCTGCCTCTGCAGTCCACCGGAACGTCTCACGGGGTTTCAGTAGCCGGGTGAGCGGCACCGCCAGAGCGGCATAGCCCTCAATAAATTGCCTGTAATAGTTCGCGAACCCCAGGAACCGTTGGAGCTCCTTTCAGTTCCTGGGAGCTTGCCATTGCGTCACCGAGGTGACCTTGGCTGGGTCCATAGCTATACCTTCGGGAGTAAGGCGGTGGCCCAGGAAGTCCACTTCCCGGACATGGAACTCGCACTTCTCCAGTTTCGCGTAAAGCCGGTGCTCCCGGAGCCGCTGCAGAACTGTACGGACATGCTCCACATGCCGGGCGGGGTCCCTGGAGTAGATCAGGATGTCATCGAGATAGACCACTACAAACCGGTCCAATAGGTCCCGAAACACATCGTTAATAAAGCGCTGGAAGACGGCGGGCGCATTACAAAGTCCGAAAGGCATGACCAGGTACTCGTACTGCCCATAGCGCGTCCCAAAGGCCGTCTTCCATTCATCCCCCTCCCGGATCCTGACCAGGTTGTAGGCGCCGCGCAGGTCCAGCTTGGTGAACAGCTGGGCCTGGCGCACCCGATCCAGTAGTTCTGGTATCAAGGGGAGTGGGTACCGGTCCCGAATGGTTATCCGGTTCAGCGCCCGATAGTCGTTGCAAAGCCTCAGCTCCCCGCACTTCTTTTTCACAAAGAGCACGGGGGCTGAGGTCGGGGATCTGGAGGGCCGAATGAAACCCCTCTGCCGGTTCTTGGCTAAAAAGTCCCGGAGGGCGGCCTGTTCCGGCTCCGACAAAGAGTACAGCCGGCCTGCGGGCAGGGGAACATCAGGCTTGAGGTTGATCCCGCAATCGTAGGGCCGATGGGGCGGTAACCAGTCTGCCCCCTTCTCTTCAAAGACATCCCCGAACTCCTGGTATTCCGGGGGAAGGGCAGGAGTCCCCTCGGCGCTGGCGGCCCCCAGGAGTGCCTTGACAGCCAGGTGCGGGCAAGGTTCCCGGAACTGGAGTCGCTGACGCGCCCAGTCTATCATGGGGTTGTGCCGCTCCAGCCAATCTATCCCCAGCACCAGCGGGAACCGGGGCATCTTGGTAATGTCCATGCGCAGCCGCTCCTGGTGCTGGCCCACAACCATGGTGTGGAGTGCCGTCTCCTGGCTCACCGGGCCCGACTGCAGCAGCCGCCCGTCAATGGCTTCCACGGACATGGGCACCTTTTTTGCGCGGAGCGGGACCTGCTGCTGGGCTGCAAAGTCACTGTCCATATAGGAGCGGGAGGCCCCTGAGTCCACTAAGGCATGGGCCAGGAGCCACTGCCCTGCCCGCAGCCGCAGCTTGACCGGCAGCAGCAGGTGCTGGAGTTCCTCTCCTGTTGGCCTGTGGGCAGAGGCTGCACGCCCCAGGTCGCTCGGCCGGCACTGACCTGGGGCTGCCAGTTTCCCGGCACTGACTGCTTTTCGGGGCATGAGCTGGCATAATGCCCCGGCCCGCCACAGTAGAGGCAAAGGTTGGCCCGGCGCCTCCTCTCCTTTTCCTCCCGAGTAAGCCGGGGTCGAGCAGCCCCCAGCTGCATTGGCTCTGGCGCGGTCGGGCTGTGGCCCCCAGGGGGCCAGGGAGCCGGAGGTGCGGGAGGCCAGTGGCGCCCTAGCCCGGGATCAACACGTCCCCGGCGGGCCTGGCGCCTGTCCTCCAGCCGCCCATCGATGCGGAGGCACAACTGGATGGTTTGCTCCAGGGTGGTAGGGCGTTCCACCCGGGCTACCTCGTCCAACACGGCCTCAGACAGTCCCTCTAGATACTGGTCCCGCAGGGCAGCCTCATTCCAGTCCAAATCCTGGGCATAGAGCTGAAACTCGGCTGTGTAGTCTGCCACCGACCCTTTGCCCTGTTGCAGCCGCCTGATCTGCCGGTTGGCTCTGGCCAGGGCTTGAGGCTCCTCAAAGACACTCCTGAATTGTGCCAGGAAGGCAGGGTAGTTGTTCAGGAGTGGAGAGTCAGCCACCAGGAACGGGGTGGCCCATTTAGCCGCACGGCCCTTTAAGAGGCTGATAAGGAAGCAGACCTTGGTTTGGTCTGACACAAACTCCCTCTCCCGTACCTTCATGTATAACGTGCATTGTCCCAAGAAGGCAGGAAAGTCCTCAGGCTTGCCCTCATATTTCTCAGGAGGGCTCACTGGACACTTGCTGGGCACGGCAGCCACCGTGGCCAGCTGCAGTTGTAGCTGGCTCACAAGCCCCGTAAGCTGGTCTACTTGTGTGGCCAGCGTCTGATTCTGGGCGGCCAAATTGGCCACAGCCTCGGCAGCTGGGTTAGTCATGCTGCTAACAAACCGTCCTTCTCTCTCCCAGCGTTTGTTGGTGGTGGGGGCAAACTGTGCTGGCTCGCCTCCAGAACAGATTGGAGAGTCTTGGCAGTCAGCCCGAGGTAAGGAATGCAGCCCAAGGTTTCTTTGCAAGACGGGCCGAGAGAGAGAGAAACCAGCGTGTGCCAATAATCAGAGTAGTGAAGCAAAGGAGTAGTCAATAATCCAAACCGGGTCAAGGGTTCCAGAAGTCCGAGCCACGATAATCCAAGCCAGGTCCAGGGGTCCAGCAGGCAGAGTAAGATAGTCCAAACAGGGTCAGGAACGCAGGAAACAGGATACCAGAGTGGTCGCGAAGCCAAAGTGCAACGTTGCTCCCACAAATCCCTCACTGTGTCGTCGGTGATTTATCAGGAGCTCAGAAGCTGTCCTCTGGGTCCTGCAAAGACTCTCCCTGCCCTCTGCGTAACTCCCTAGCAGCCAGCCGAGCACTTTTCCTTCTGTCCTTTAAGGCGAGGCGCACACGCCTCCGCCTCTGCCCTTTGGGGGATTCAGGAGAGCTGGGAGGCTGATGGGATCCAGCTGGCTGCTGGCTAAAGGGTGGGGACAAACCGCAATCCCCAGCTTGCTCCGCTGTAGCCTCGGTTGCTGGCTGCTGGCTCGAGGGTGGGGCCAAACCACCATCCCCAGCTTGCTCTCCTGCAGCCTCAGGTATTGCTGCCTCCTGCGGTGCTGGGTCATCGTCTGGGCCCGTGTCCGCATCTGGGGCCTCGCCTGGCTCAATCCCCTGGGGGTTTGCCAGGGGCAGCTCGTCCTCTGACTCATCGCTGAGGCCCTGGGGCAGAGGCTGAACCAGGACACCATTCTGTCCCGTTTTTGAAAGTTCCCGCAGCGAAGTGCACCCGCGCCTGCCTGCACACATGAGCGCCCACTTTGTCCAGTGAGCCGTGGGTAGGTTAGGGTCCCATTTTCCTCCCAAGGAAATATGGTCAACCTAAGAATGTAGCAATTAATTAATCACTGAGTTATAATTATCAAAATGAAAGTTATACAGATTGATTCAAGAAGGGCTGAGTTTCATTTGTTTATCTGAAATTTTGGATAGTTCTCAATTCAGTCAAGGCTGAAGGAATCGAGCTCTCTATAAGCATGTCAGCCCCAGAGTGTAAACCGTAAGCATTTTCCTCCCACCTTTACTACTTGATGGACTTTGAGAGGTTCTTCTCTCAACCTTGAATGCACCAGCTCCGCGTTTACATAATGGCTTCCTCCGGTTGGAGTGACACTGGTTCCTGGCTTCTGTAAGCTTCAACACTTACAGGAGCTCAAGGTGGCTCCCATGGAGACCTTCCTTCCTTTTATCCTCACAACAAAATCTTATGAGGTAGACTGGGCCAAGAAAGAATGGTTGCCCAAAGTCTCTCAGGGAGTTTCTATGGCTAGGGGTGAATTTGGACTCATTCCTCATCCAACACCTTAACTACTCTTAGTTCTCCTATATCCTTTTTCCTCAGAGTAAGCTTATATGCTGTAGATTTAATTCTGAGTAGACATGTATAGGATTCTGCTGTATATGTACAGTATGTACATGTATGTGTAGTGAATTCCATGTATTACTTTGCTTACAGAAGTGGTTTAGATGGGGAGATTCTTAAGAAATACACTGAGCTGTTGACCCATGCTGTCTATAGTGCAGCAGTTCTATTTTACAGTAGTGGTGCCAACTATTTCTCTGTGCAGTTCTGTGGCACTAATCATTTTTGGCTGTTTATAGACAGAAGTAGAAAACTGGAGCATTGCCTTAAATAGAACACACTGATTGAGAGCAACATTTCTAATCAGCTTATGCCTTATGCCATCTTGTTTGATGGCATACCTGAAATACCTGAAAGCCAGAATATTATGTTTACTGGTAGAGTCTGGATTTGGTTAAATGAAGCTACAATGTAATAGAATGCTTGTTATTAAGAGAGTTGCCCTGAGCACATTTTGTAGCATATACTTTACTTATTAAAGGGATCCCAGGTAGCAAGGTTCAAGAGCTTAGCTAATTGCCCATCACAATAGACAAATCTACCAGACCTAAAACAGCGACAGATAGGGCTGAGACTCAGAGTAAACGGAAGAACCTGGTCATTCTTTACATGGCTGGAGTGTCTGAAAAGATAAAAAGGATATTTGGCAAACACCACATACCTGTATATTTCAAACCCACCAACACACTGAGACAGAGGCTTGCACACCCCAAAGATCAAACTCCAAAACACAAGAAAAGCAATGTAGTTTAGGCAATCCAGTGCAGTGAGGAGTGCTCTGAACTCTACATTGGAGAAACCAAACAACCTTTGTACAGGAGGATGGCCCAACACAGGAGAAGTAACACCACAGGACCAGAGTCAGCAGTTTATCTTCATCTAAAGGAAAAAGGACACTCATTTGAGGATATTAATGTTCACATTTTAGACAGAGAAGATAGGTGGTTTGAGAGAGGGGTCAAGGAATCCATTTATGCCAACTTGGAAAATCCTTCCTTGAATAGAGGTGGGGGCCTCAGGCACAATCTTTCCCCTATTTTCCTTCCTGCTTTGTCTTCTGTGCCTAGGAAGATTAAGACCATTTCACAAGCTCAACAGCAGCATGGTAATCTTAACAATCCTCCTTTAGATGATAAAGGGACTTAGAAATAACATCTCAAAATAACCATGACCTAGCCCCAGGTGCAAGGTCACACAGCCACCTAGAAACATATTTAAGGATTCCCTTACTAACTTTGCTCAGACTGAAGAAGCTCCTTGGATAAGGAGCGAAACGTTTCCACTGAGAAAATAGAAATCCAGTTGACATGATTCAAGCTACAGACAATTCCACCTGGATGACTGAGAACCTTCATAGACACAATAGACAGTGCTGTCTGGCAAGTTATATAGTTGTTTGTTAAAATACTTGCAATGATTTTAGGCATATACAGTATGTATGATGGGAAATGTGGAAGGGGAAACTTCATAGATCTAATAGAATACATGGAATTATGTGATACTATAAAAATGTTTTTTTTTAAGCTCTCAGATGGCTGTCTTAATTTAAACAGAGCAATGGGGGTTGACTTCATAATATTCTTTTAGAGGCCATATGATAGAATGACTCTTACAGTTCCATATAAGAGGGTGAAGGAAGAGGGTGAAGAGATGTCTGGAGCGCCGCTGGAGGAAGACGAAGGCTGAATCTGACCGAACACAAGCTAGAGCCGCTATTAAGGCCTACCTTGTGGCGGTAAGAGTGGCAAAACGTGAATATTTCTCCGCTCTTATTGCATCCGCAGAATGTCATCCGATGGCCCTGTTTAAGATTACCAAATCTCTTTTGGGTTAAGATCAATCAGTAACCCATTTACAGGGCTGTTCGGAAGAGTTTTCAGAGCATCTGCAGGATAAAATAGCTCAGATTCATTCTAAGTTGGACTCTAAGCGTGAGGCACAGTCTGGGGAGATGCCAGGGGAGCGTACTTACCCTGTTATCTGGGAACGGTTTGATCCTGTTGGACTTGAGGAAGTGGACAGGTTCCTCTAACTGTAAATGCCACCACATGCCATTTAGATCCGTGCCCTTCCTGGCTGGTAAAATCGGCCCGGGAGGTGACGTGCGGCTGGGTCCAGGGGATGATTAATACATCTCTGGGGGAGGGGGTGTTCCTGGCAGCCTTTAAGGAGGCGCTGGTGCACCCCCTCCTCAAGAAGTCATCCCTGGACCCTACCGTACTGGACAATTTTCGTCCTGTCTCCCACCTTCCCTTTTTGGGAAAGGTGGTTGAGAAAGTGGTGGCACTGCAACTCCAGAGGATCCTGGAGGAAGCGGATTATCTAGACCCCTTTCAGTCAGGGTTCAGGCCGGGATATGGAATGGAGTCGTACTTATGGATGATCTCTGGCGAGGGTGGAGGGAGTGCATCCATCCTTGCTCTCTTAGATCTCTCGGAAGCTTTTGATACTGACCATGGTATCCTTCTGGGGCGGCTCAGGGAGTTGGAGGTGGGCAGCGTAGTTTTGCGCTGGTTCACCTCCTTCCTTCAGGGCCGTTCCCAATAGTTGGTGATAGGAGAGGAGAGATCTGACCCACGACCCCTCTTATGTGGGGTGCCGCAGGGTCCGGTGCTCTCTCATCTCCTGTTTAACATCTATATGAAGCCGCTGGGTGAGATCATCCGTCACCACGTTATGAGGAATCATCAATATGCGGATGATACTCAATTGTATATCACCATCCCGGGTGAAGTAAGTGATGCGGTCGACGCCCTGTCTCAGTGCCTGGGGGCTGTGGGGGTCTGGATAGGGAACAATAGGCTTCAGCTGAACCCTGGTAAGACGGAGTGGCTGTGGATTGATGGCCTCTCGGGTTCCAGGAAGTTGTAATCTTTGGTCCTGGATGGGGTAGCACTGCCCCATTCGGAGCCGGTGCGGAAGTTGGGGGTCCTCCTGGACTCACGTCTCCTGCTTGAAGAGCAGGTGGCAGCCGTGGCCAGGAGGGCCTTTGCACAACTTCGGGTTGTGCACCAGTTGCGCCCATTCCTGGATCGAGATGCCCTCCGAACAGTCACTCATGCCCTTGTCATCTCCCATATAGACTACTGCAATGCACTCTACATGGGGCTACCCTTGAAGAGTATCCGGAAGCTTCAGCTGGTCCAGAATGCGGCCGCATGGACAGTTATGGGTGCTGTAAGATCGGCCCATGTAACACCCCTTCTGCACGAGCTGCATTGGGTACCAGTTTGCTTCCGGGTCCAATTCAAGGTGTTGGTTATCACCTTTAAAGCCCTACATGGCATGGGACCAGGTTACCTGAGGGACCGTCTCATCCCCAGAACATCGACCCACCCCACTCAGTCATGCAGAGAGGGCATGCTACGGACCCCATCAACAAAAGAATTCCACCAAGCGGGGTCCAGGAGGCGTGCCTTCTCTGCAGTAGCGCCCGCCCTTTGGAATATCTTGCCCCTTGAACTGGTTCTGCCTCCTTGCTTGGGATGGGAATGCCAATAGTTCCTCTTGGGAGTGGCTGGTGCCATGAAACCCGCCTTATTATTAACATCTTTCTATTTGGATTTTATATGTAATTTATTGATGTTGTAATTATATATTTTTAACTTGTTTTGTTGTGAACCGCCCAGAGTTCCCTGGTTGGAGGAGATGGACGGTAATACAAATTAATTAATTAATTAATTAAATAAATAAATAAATAAATAAAGTTTGGAAAAGAGAGTGTTAGATTGCCACTGGGGAAACAGATTGTAGTCTATTGTCACCCATGGAAGCTTAGTGGATGAATTTGGACCAGTCGTGTTCTCTCAGCTCAACCTACCTCACAGGGTTGTTGTTGTTGTGGAGAAGAATGGGAGGAGAAAATCCTGTATGCCAGTGTTTCTCAACCTTGGCAACTTCAAGCTGTGTGGACTTCAACTCCCAGAATTCCCCAGCCAGCGTGGCTGGCTGAGGAATTCTGGGAGTTGAAGTCCACACAGCTTGAAGTTGTCAAGGCTGAGAAACATTGCTGTATGCTGCCCTGAGCTACTGAGAAGCAGGATATCAGTCACACTTAAAAAACAATCATGTAAAGCACCCATTAACAGGATAATTTAGAAGTCTAATTTAGTAACAGAATAGGTATGCATGTCAGTACATGTGAAGATGATGGTGTAAGTGCAATACTATGGACGTACTATTAAAACAACTGTGGAAATATTTTTGAAAAACTGAAGATTGGAATAGAAACCTGGATATTTTTATCATCTCTTTGCAGGGCCATTGACACCCCTACAGAAGATTAATCCCAAGAAGCAGTGCATATTGTGAGGCAAGACATCTTACTTACAGATCATTAAAGGGAGAAAGGGGGTAATAGCCCCAGCATTATTAACAAGACCTGCTTGAAGCCGACTCCAAGCCGAATCTCCCCCCCCCCCCCCCGCTTCCCCCGGTGAATGAGTGGCTCCCATTCGACGGCGCACAGGCGTACTGATTCTTTCTGCCACCTGTTTCTCGCCCAACCCGAGCCGCCCACACGGGAGAGACTACAGCCCCCAGCATGCACCTCACCGCTCACTCTTCGGCTCCAGTACAGCATAGCAGGGTTTTTTTTCCCTATGGATTGCGCATGCCTAACCAGACGTGGCAGCAGCCGCTCGTTCTTCCAGCGCGAGCGGGAGCCGGAGCCGGAGCCGGAGCCGGAGCCGGAGCGAGCTGGGTTATGGTTCAGCCGGGGCGCAGCTTCAGGGGGGCTCCGTTCTGCGGAGGGAGAATGCTTCTGCTCACTCTCTTGGTAAGCACTGCTTCGGCGGGGAGGGCTTCTCTTTCTGGAGGGCGAGCGGGCGAGCTTTTCTGGGGGCGCTTGGCTTGGGACCGGGGGATAGCTGGTTCTGGGACAGTCTGGGGGTGCGGCTGTCGCCCGAGTGTCCTCCAGAAGCAGCAGGCGCAAGTTGGGAGGGAGCTCCGTGAGTACCAGAAGTTAAACTTCTTTGGCCTCGGGAGGCAGGGGCGGGGGAGGGTAGCTCACGGGAGGCGCTGCGATTAGAGCCTGCGAGGATCCCTCGCCCGGGAGAGTTGGCGGATGGTTGCCTCTCGACTTAAACCCCGGTCTAATAAACGCGGGCGCTCTTCCTGCTGAACGGCTCCAGACGCTTTGCCTATTTTCTTCCCGAGGATTGTTCGTTAACGCACTTTCTTTCTTGCGGTTTTTTAATTGGTAACTGAACTGATGGAAGTCATCACCTATTCTCTGTGAGATGGGATGCTTGTGGCAGTTCCAGTTGTTGGCTCTGAATTGCATCTAGGGAGTATCTCATGCTTGTATTTGCTCCTCTTCCAAACAAGACCCTTAAAAATGAAAGCAGAGATCTGCTCGCCTCATAGTAAAAGCTAGTTGTATGCAATAGTGTAGTCGTCTGAATGTCTGCTTGAAACTATGTTCTGTAGTGTCCTGGGGGATTTTCCCGGGTAAATGTGCATATAGTCTAAAGGTTAATTGTGCTTAAAACCTGCTTCCAAACAACAACAATTAAAAAAAAAACCCCACCAAGCGCTGTATGCTTACAGTACACCCTTTTCTGATGTGGGATTACTCAGCCGTAAATCCCACTTGGATGAACTCCCAGACCTATAGAATTGCTTTTTGCTTGATCCTAAATATGTTTACTCAGAATTCTCACTCAGTTTGGTTAGGATGTGGACTTGGTTCTTCATTTTGTGTAAAAGACTATCCTAAAAATTCTGGTTAAAAATAGCTAGCACTGTGTATAAAAACTACAAATATTTCCTTCAAAGAGGTGAGGTGGGGAACGGATGGAAGATTGACAGCTGAAATGTACAGGGGTGCTTAGATCTGTGACCTTGCCTGCAATGCAACACATTCCTCAATATTTGTTTCCCACTTCCCTTGATTCTCTGGACTTTTTCCCTACCTCAGTCTCAAAACAGGAACACTTGGTGAGTGTGTTTTTTCCATTTCCTCTGTCATTTTGTAGACTTGCTTTTTATGTCTTTTTTAATGTTTACTATTAATGCTTACTGTTACTACAGCAAAGAACCAGAATTGTCCTTCAACTAGGAGAAAAAACCTCCTCATGCCTAATATTTGGATGACACTACTGTATTCAGTCATATACTGTATCTGCTGTAGTTCCCCCCCATTCAATTGTTAAACTCTGGTTCCATAGTCAATAAAATGTACTTGACAAATTTATATACTAGCTCTGGGAGGCACTACAATCAGAAGCAATTCTGGCAATATGTCTGCCCTCTCCCTTCTGTAAGATCATTCTATGCATTGTTACATTTCATATATGAGCTTTCTCACTGAAGGTTTTGGGATAAATGAGTTAGCTTTGAAGTTCTGACTGTTGAGTAGAAAAGCTTTACGACTCCACATTGAGAGTTATTTAGGTAAAGTATGCATACTTTAAATGCAGAGAGTACCAGAAACTGTTTAATATTGCTAACTTGTTAAAATGGAGCTCTTTTTGTGGTGGAGGAAAAAGCTTTTAAAACTCTCTTAATAGATTCTGTAAAAATCTTAACATGAATAACTAAGAAAATTGTTTAATATGAATGCTTCCATGAATTCTTCCATTCAACTTACTGAATAGAATTAAACTTCCTTTAATCCCTTGACAAATAATACTAGAATAAATAGCCTTTTAATTTTCTGATGTCTGTTAAGGCAGTCAGAAGTATAGTTCCAACACAGAATGGTGGAGTGGTAATCCACTATTCTGAACATAGCAAACAAAATATTTCTGTTTTGCTTTCTTTCTCCCCCTCCATTTAATGTATTTATTTACTTCCCCTCTCACCATGGGAGATTCATAATACTGGACTGGCCATCTTTGGAAAACTGGAATTGGTTGGTTGATCTTCACTGACACTTGTCTCAAGCATGATCCTAACCTGTTGACTTGGAAGAAAGAACAGAAATCCAAGTGAAGACCTATAATATAGTCTTGATCTATATCAGAGTTTCTCAACCTCAGCAACTTTAAGATGTGTGGACTTCAGCTCCCAGAATTCCCCAGCCAGCATACTGGCTGGGGAATTCTGGGAGTTGAAGTCCACACATCTTAAAGTTGCTGAGGTTGAGAAACACTGATCTATATAGTCAGCTATATGGTGCTAAAAGGCAACCAATACCCACACTAGTGTTTCATGCCTTGGTAAAAATACATTCCTCATGCAGCCTCTTAAGAATTTTGCCAAAAGTCTTTATTGAAAGAAGACTCTTGTTGTGAAGCATTTCCTTCTGATATGTTACTGCTACTCTGGAGGAGCACAGCAACTAGTTTTGTAGAGATTAGCAACATTTTTGCTAGGTGCTTGGATGCAAATAGTTCTCAGACCACAGATGGAAAATTCTTCTCTTCTAAGATGAGCAGGTGTAGATATAATTTCAGTTTCATTATCAACATCTTTCCTGAGAATTCCCCAATGATATTATTGTACTTGGATCTCATTTTTCAGCTTGCCTATTGCTGTCTGACTCCTCTCCCCTACTGTGTTGTTCGGTTTGCATATTGTACCAAGCCATGTCCTCCCCTTTCTGTTGTCCACAAATTTGATAATCCTTCTTTTCTAATGCCTCATCCAAGTCAATCATAAATATAGAGCAGGTGGCAGCTGTGGCCAGGAGGACCTCTGCACAAGTTTATCTTGTGTACCAATTGCACCCTTTCCTTGACCAGAAGGCTCTTCAGACAGTCACTCACACCCTAGTCACCCCTCAATTGGACTATTGCAGTGTGCTCTACATGGGGCTGCCCTTGAAGACCATTCAGAAGCTACGGCTGGGTCAAAATGCAGCAGTCTGAGCAGTAATGAGCATTTCTCATTACACCCACGTGCATTTGCTGCTACACAAGCTGCATTGGTTACCAGTTTGCTTCTGGTGCAATTCAAGGTGCTAGACGTTACCTATAAAGCTCTTCGTGGTACAGGGCCTGTCTCCAGTTGTTTCTGCCCATCCAGTGCATTCGGGCAGAGTGGATATGCTCCAGGTCCCCTCAATTACATGTTGCCATCCTGGGGGACCAAGGAAGCATGCCTTCTTTAACGCAGCCCCTGCCTTCTAGAATAGCATCCCCTGGAGATACGCATGGCTTCCACTCTCCAAGAGTTCCAGAAGTCCCTTAAGACCTGGCTCTGTTCCCAGACCTGGACCTAGCGTATCTGTGGAGCCCCTGTCAAGTCTTTTTTTCTCATTGTTGGGACTACTGTTTTGGTTCAGGCAGTCATGTTGTTTTAGTTGTATTTTTTAAATTCCTGTATTAGATATGGTATAAGCTGCCCAGAGTCTTTTTGGAATTGGGTGGCCTTCACAAATTTAACAAATGTTGAACAGTCCAGGGCTTAAGAAAGGAAGCCTACAGAACACTAGTTTACACTTCCTTCTAGCTTGAGAGAGAGCCACTGATGCACACACTTTGGAATAATTGTTCAACAACTTCTCTATCCATCTAATGCAGAGCTTTCCAAACTTTTCATGTTGGTGACACACTTTTTAGACATGCATCATTTCGCGACACACTCTTACAGCAGGGCACAAGGCAGGCACTAGGACCTGCGCGGAATCACAGCAGGTTTGGAGGCAGCTGCAGCTGCAACACACCCAGACACTGCAGCCGACACATTAATGTGTCCTGACACACAGTTTGGAAAGCTCTGATCTAATGGTAGAGTAGTTGGACCCACATTTGGCTATATTCTCAACTATAATCTCATGGGATACTTTGTCAAATGCTTTGCTGAAGTCAAAGTACACCATGTCCATCACATTCCTGTGGTCAGCTAAACTGGTCACTCTATCAAAGAAAGGATATCAAGTTGGTAGGTCATAACTTATTCTTGATGAACCCATGCTGGCTCCTGCCAAGCAACGTATTCTTTTCTAAATGCTCACAAACCAACTGCTTAATAATCTGTTCCCAGAGTTTTAACAAGGTTACCTGGGTCCTCTGTCTTCCCCTTTTTGAAGATAGGAATGTTTGTCCCTCTCTGGCCTCCTAGCATTAGGCTTCTCCTCCGTGATTTCTCAAAGTTCATAGAAAGGGGCTCTGAGATGATGTCCAAAAGCTCCTCCAAGATTGTCGAATAATAATTGGTGTGGTCCTGGAGACTTAAATTCAATCATGGCAGCTGGGTGCTCCCTGGCCATCTCTTTGCTTACCACACATTGCCACTCCCTCTTTGTGTCAGTTATTCTGCTTAGTTCCATGTGAAGACAGACCCCATCTGGGGAGAAGACAAAGCTAGGTTGGTGTTGAGGAGCTCTGTCCTCCCACTATCACCTGTTACCACCCTACCATCTTTCCCTAACGGCAGCCAAGAAACTCCTTTTGGTTGCTTGTGGGGAGCTTACGTTCTTTCTGTGCTTTAGCCTGTCTAACTTTATATCTGAAGATGTTAGCTATTTGCTGTTTAGCTTCTTGGATGTTTATATCTATCTTCCATTTCTCATACATCTTTCTTAATTCTTAGTTCAGTTGAAACCTCCCTATAAATCCACAATGGTTTCCCAAGCTGTGGGGTTTTGTTTTGTTTTTTGTTTCATCAGAATATGATTGTTTTATTTTTGAAAGATTCCGTAACCACCTGTGTCTCCTTTGATCTGAAAATTCTGTCCATGGGCTCCCACTTAATATTTTTTCTGTGCTTACCTGAAATTCAGTGTACAAGCATGACTATGTTCCAGTGTTTCTTTCTGGGCTTGTTCTGTTTATGGTACATTCTTTCATCTCTCCATCCTCTCTGCCTGACTTTCTTCTGGACTGAAAGTTCTTATGTTTCTTGATGTCATCCTTATGATTCTGTATTTCTAAATATCTTAAATGATAGCCAGGTTCTACACAAGAGTTTTACATTTTGTACTAGAACCTGAATTATACTGTAATCTGAAAAAGGACCTCATAATAATACTCTATACTAGAGTTAATGTTTATCATGAATCTTCTTCCTTGGAAAAAGATGTAGTTTCTGACTTTTAGGTGTTTCAAAGAATAGTTTTCAAGCATGCAATTTCTATTGCCCTTAGAACCTTTCATTCAGATTTGTACTTTCTGAAATCACATGAATATGATACCTGAAGGATAAATATTTGTTCCATATTTTATTCTTAAACAGAATTTACATTGATTCAACGTTTTTTTTTCCAACAGTACATAGGGTTTTTTCCCCTGTATCATTCTGAAACTTGAAAATCTATATTAGTTTGGCACTATTTAGTCAACTATGCAATGAATTATGAAGCTGCTTTTGTCAGTTTTCCTGGAGGTAATACAGTGATGCAAGTCCCATTTTTAACCATAAATAAGTCCATTTTACTGCAGCAAAATAGTTTGAATATCATAGGTCAAAGATCTCAGGGCAGAAACATGTTGTAACTTGGCATTTGCGTTGAAAATCTGTACATTGTTGTGTTAGAAATGTATGAATCTATCTTTGCAAAACGTTTTTAAAAACTGGCTAATTTGCAAATTTGGAATCTTACTGGAGTCTTTTTTAAAGCTTCTGTAGCTGAAAAGCCTATGAAATTGGGAAAGAAAATCCGTGGTTATAAACATGTGTAATATATAATTATTATATATAATCTACCTCAAGACAAGCACTCTATAATCTGTGGAGCAATTCTATCTATGTTTACTCAGGCCTGCTGTGTTAACTAACTATTTTTATATGCATGTTGGAATGTTTCTTCTTTATTTCTTCATGCTTATTTTGATGTCCTGTTTTGATCATGTGGAACTATCCATTGTGAGTTTGCATATGAGTGTTGGGGAAGATACATAGTTGCTCTAAAAGGACATTATCATAGTGTTCCTGGCTTGAAGTGAGATAATTGGAGTAGTTAATGAAATAGTGGCTTAACACCTTCTTTTTTTCCTTCAGGCAAAATATTTAACTTTCAAACCCAAGGTGCTAAGCTTCTAACTTTCTACAATCTTAGCTCTCCGGAGACCTTCAGTACTACTGTGTATTCACACCATTGCTTGGAGTCAGACTTTTGCATCATGCAAAACTGGAAGCTGCTTTCAGCCAATTAAGCACTCTGTTATTTATGCAATCTAGCAAGAAAAGCCAAGGGTTGGTTGGTTTTTAAAGAAGCATCTTTCTGATTCTTCACTTTATTTTTCACAAACATAATGTGCTGAAGAACTTGACTTACAGTTTTTTTTTTTCAGGGAAGACATGTTGTTTTGGAATCTTTATTCAAAGGCTTTTAACTCCCTTCTAAGGATGGCAAAACATCATAGGCCCGACATGTGGCAGAGCAGGTTTTTGTCTGCAGTTCTTGGCAATTTGAAAATAGGAAATAGATTGAGCGATGGCATGTTTCCAATTCTTTTTTTTAAAAAAACCCAGACACTGGACATTAGAACAGATATCTGGCAGGATGGTTCATGTCTAGAGACTTTCTTCCAGTATGTAAGAGTTGTCAGAATGGCTTGGAGAGAAGAATCTTTCAATTGTAAATCATTCTGTTCCTGTTATAGCACTTACTTGTCCAACATAACCCATATATAACAATCTATAGCCAACCAGCTCCAGAGCATCTTTTGTTTTTCACTCTGAGACCTTGATCTAGCAGTAAAGCTATAAAGGAAATTAAATGCTTTCTTTAGCTTCTCTCTCTGGATATTGTATTGTGCTCTTCCAAAATGGCTTCAATATAGTTGCTTTCTCGCCAGGAGAGGGCAGGAGGGGAAGTTCCACAGAGAGAACACCAAAGGTTAACCAAGTATGAAAACTCCATAGGGAGCATAGAAGATAGCCGTTCTGCACTGAAAATATAAAAAGAGAATGAACTTCAGGGATCAGAGGAAAAATGGTCTGACACGATCTGAAGAAAGAAACTGAAGTTCATTATTTAAAGTTATTTCCCTGAAAGTATTTCTACTATAGCTCCCTTATTTTCTTTGTATGAGATCAGATTCATAGCACTGTTGGTAGGTGGTGCTTCCCCATTGAAACTATTAGGTATGAATCTTCACAGGTAATGGGAGGCAATCAGTTGCCTGTCCCCATTATATATTTCAAAGATTTTATGACCAATCTAATCTTGATATATTAAAAACCTGTCAGAATAGTCTTGTATAGTGGCCTCGCTAGGGGGCGCGATGGCTCAGTGGTTAAGACGCCAGGCTTGTCAATCGGAAGGTCGGCGGTTCGAGACCCGATCGTTTCGCATGCGTCATGCCGGCCACATGACCGTGGAAGTGTCTTCGGACAGCGCTGGCTCTTCAGCTAAGAAATGGAGATGACCACCGCCCCCTAGAGTCGGACACGACTGTGCGGGGGAAAACCTTTACCTTTAGTGGCCTCGCTATGTCGGCGGCACTCTGCAAAATGGTCTTGGAAAAAGTCTGAGACTTAGTGTTCTGAAAACCGATACAGTAAATTAGGCCTTAATGTTAGGAAAGGAGGTAATACCTCCAAAAGCTCAAGCTGGAAAACCAGTATTATAGGGAGAGGATTAAGGTAGAAACTCTGTACTTAAACTTTAATTATCATTGAAAGACTTTTGAGCCTAATTAATTTTCAAATGGATTTGAAGCTTATTTCTATCTGGAGCATAGGGATTAATTTTTTGTGTTGTATAATTCTGCTACATAAATATGTCATGTATAAGTTTTATGGAGATCTTACTTTCCCTTTAATTCAAAGAAAAATAAGTGAAGTTAGCAAGAGCTATCTCAATACATTTGGAGAATGTCAATGCATTTGGATTGATGTATTGTCGAAGGCTTTCACGGCCGGAGTTCAATGGCTGTTGTGGGTCTTCCGGGCTGTGTGGCCGTGTTCTGGAAGTTGTGGTTCCTAACGTTTCGCCAGCATCTGTGGCCAGCATCTTCAGAGGGCAGGAGCACAGACAGAGATTTTGCTTCTATCTGTGCTCCTGCCCTCTGAAGATGCTGGCCACAGATGCTGGCGAAACGTTAGGAACCACAACTTCCAGAACACGGCCACACAGCCCGGAAGACCCACAACAGCATTTGGATTGACTAACCCATTTGGAGGGCATGAATCAGGAGAATCCAGGTTTATAATAATATGAACGTGATGATGAACGTGACCATGTATAGAGAAGTTCTGATTAATAATACGGTTTTTTAACCCCAGTTTTAATCTCTGTAACAGTTAAATATATTAAGTAATTAGTGTCTCAGTACTAATTATTAGTAGCTAGATAAACCAAAGGCTTTTTTGGCAAATATTACACTAATCTAATTAAAATCTTTCATTTCAGATTTAGTGTATCGTGTTGGTGCTAATAAAGTTCTGGTTTAACGTACTTTCTTTTTCTCAGTTTGCTTAGTAAAGTAGGTAGGTTTTGTAAGGTTCTGTAATTGTCAGATTGAATTAGCAGAATCTGCATGTAATTTGGAGAAATAATTTCTCTGGAAGGAGGTTTTCATATGACAGTAAACATGACCACTACATTACATTAATACAATATTGTATTAATATATGAAGGATTTTCACAGCAATGAGTGTTAGATCATATAAACATTTTGTCTAGATTACAAAAGCAATTCAAGCTAGAAAGAGAATTAAAGAAGGACACACCTTCACCCACTATTGTTCAATTTGTACATCAACTCAGTATGGGAATTTTAACTAGAGAGGAGCATTATCTTCCACAGTTAGCCAGCAAATATATATGCAGCAGATGGAGTAGTTTTATCATAATATCAAGTAGCAAAAGAGACCAATGAAAGATTCCTCACTACAGATCAAGTTTGAGGAAACCAAGATTATGAATTTTGCAAAAAAACAAACAAACCAAAAACCCACCCTACCTGTAGCACTGAGCATCACAATATTAAGAAGATGATATGGTTCAAATATTTAGTGTTTGTGTTTCAATCTGCAGGAAACCAGAATGTCCCTATTATTCATGTTTCGTTAAATTCTTAAGGGAATTCATAATTCATTTATTTATTTATTAAACAGATTTATAAGGCCGCCCAACTCTCACACGGTGACTCTGGGCAGCTTACAGAATTAAAAACCATAACAACACAATAGACACCCCCCGACACACCAAACACATTCAAACCACCCACTTGATTGGCTCCGAAGCAGCCCGGGGCTCCCAGGCCCGTTGACAGGACCACGTCTTCAGGGCCTTCTGGAACAGGAGCAAGGAGGGGGCCAATCTTATATCTGGGGGAGTGATGTTCCAAAGGGACATACTTTCTCTACTTGAAATGTATAGGATACTTTTCAACGGCTTTAAATTTATTTGAGGCTGAGGCACTGGTGCAGCTCCTCTGTGGTCCCAGTTAAACCAATGGATCAGTTTTGTTAAGCTTGAGGCAATTCAGACCAAATTTGAAAAGAAGCTATTCTAGGTTGCTTAGTGCATTCCTAATGCATCAACACACTGAGCAAGAAATGGGGATTAATAAAGAGGAGACCAGACTATTATTGGCTAAAGCTAAATTTTCCGCCTCAAAGCCTAGTCTCGCTAACTGTGGCTGATAGTGATCAATCTTCCTGAAATGGGACATTGTTGACAGACGGTGACACTGGATATTCTTCTGAGATCTTACTGGCTTTTGATTATGAGTAGACTATAGCAAAGCTTAAGAAAAGGACTCTGGATAGGGAATCCCCAATTGAACTTAGTGGAATTTCTGTAAGAGTTGGTTTGGGAAACCATAAGTGTTAAATTGGTAATTACAAGCAACTCAACCGTTCACCAGTACTGCAGTCCTTTTATGCTAATGCAGTTGGACATCTTATAATCGACAGTTTTTGAGAATAATTTTGGAAGACAGATTCCCTTTGCAGAAAGAACCTTCTCTTATGTGGGTACTATTGAGTCTTTGGCTCACATCCTATTTTATTGTGACTTCCAGAGTCTCCTTTAGTAACTTTTTAAAATAAGGTCTATTAGTGGTGAACAAAATGCTTTGTCACTGTGATGTTGATATTGAAATTGGTTGATTACTGTTTTCCTTAATTAGATAAATTTATATTTAATATATTTGAATTATCATTGTGGGAAGTGATTTTAGCACAAATTGGTAGAAAATATGATGCATAGATTACATTTATATTCTGCTTTTTCTTTAAGTAGCTCAAGGATACAACCATGTGAAATTTCTTGAGCTGAGGAAAGTGACTGGTCCAAAATCAGATAGTGAGCTCCATGGTCAAGTGTAACCCTGACCCTGAACCTCCCCAATCCAAGTCCACCTTAACCATGAAACTATATACATAGTTTTGTACTGCGGGATAATATTCTATGTTTCTAGTTGGAAGGAAATCGATGCTGATATATCTCCTACCTAACAAATAGTAAATTGATTTTTTCCCTACCACTTGAAACTTTCATTTACCCAGGATGACAAAAAAAGCAGTTTCAATCAAGTTTTTCATTGGAAAAGTATACATGCCTATGATAGAGCAATTAGTGAGTGAAAATTCAGGCAGCTCAGGGTTTGTTTGGGTTTTTTTTAGGTTTGAGAACACATTTACCAAATAAATAGAAGTTAATTTCTTTGCCATTTGTAAAGCTGTGTAGCAGTTAATATCATGGCCAGATCCTGTTATTTCATCAAGAGCATATCCCTCGCTATGGTGCTTTAGCACTAATGTTACTTAAATGCCATTGGTCCATTAATGTGTACCATTATTGGGGTGGTGACGATTTGAAAAGCAGCAGTGGTGACGTGAAGTTTCAAAATAACAAAAGGTGATAGCTTAGATGCAGTTTAAAGAATAAATACTTTATACAAAGTGGGTTACCTAAAATTATAAAAGTTTGTCACCTAATTAGAATTATCATTCTTGTAAGCCTATTATTATTCAACCAACCTGCTGTATTTTTTTTCCAGAACTTCAAAATGAGCTGTATATTAGTGCAGATCGATGACATTCAAAAAGACATGCCTGCTGCTGAAATCAGTGCAGCAAACTAGAAAATCATGCATGAAATACTTGCCAGCAAAATAAAGGAAAGGTTATGATGCTAATCTTAAAGCTGTAAGAATTAATGCTGTCAATTTTATTACCCTTTGTTTTTTACCTCCAATTGAATATTAACATATTAATCTGTATATAGAAACAGAATTAATTTTAAAATGAGACATGGTTACTTGAACATTAAGTACAATGGTTCAGAAGACTTAAGCTTGAGTTGATTGAATTAAAATTTATCAGCAAGTTTAGTTGTGTTCATTTAGAACTTAATCAAGACTTGGGCTGGGGACACATATCACTGAGCTGTACGGCGGTCTGTTTGATTTTGTGACACTACCCAGTATGGGTTGTAAGCAGTGGTTAGAATTAGCCATGCATTGAACATTCTCTTCATAAACCGTATCCCATAAGAAATGCATGTATGTGTGTTGACGACTTCTCTTGCCTGGAACATTATTACTCCATGATGTGTTTTGCAATTATATGGTTCTTGTAATATACATCTATTTCAGCACTATGATACTTCAGTTTTTCCATGTATTTTGTTCTTTGATATTCCCCATCGATTTCTGCTCCATAGAGCTTCCCTCTCTTTAGGAATGTGAAGCGCTGCTTGGGGCTTAAATAAAACTATACACACTGTCAGTTCTATTGCCAGGGACACGTTGGAGTATTACATATTAGATCTAATATATATAATATAATTAGATATATAATAGGAGTATTATAAGGAAGGAAGGGGACCTGAAGAATTGCAGTTCCTTGGTGACTACTAAGTCAACCTACATATGCTTGTCATGTGAAGTCTTACATATGTCTACTCAGAAGTAAGTCCTATAGGTCCAATAGGGTTTATTCCCAGATAAGTGGCCATAAGTTTCCTGCCTTAGTCTGCCTTTCCCCAGACGTGTCTGGCTGCTTCTGGGCCACTGAAACTATTCCTGATCAGCCATCCTGGGCTGATTCCTGCCAAGAAGCAGGAATTATCCACATCCAGTCTACTTACACTGTGGTGTGAGTTCTGACAGCCAGATACACAAGCAGCAGCCCTTAGTAGTGGTGAGGGTGAAATGAACTTAATTAGAGGCAAAACACTGTAGAAGCAAAAGGGAGTTAGGTATTATTTCAGTCGGGTGTTAAGTGTCATGCCAGGAAACCTAAGGGAGATTCCTGAAGAGAAGCACAAAATATGCTAACATGCTGCTTTCAAGGCCAGATTGAGCATAATGAGCTGGTGTAAAAATACCTTTAGTTAACCAGAGAAAAGGTTGGCAGTTGATGATAGTAACCTTCTGGCACAGATATGTAGCTGGGCTGCCAACAAGATAATGCGTATTATAAATCTGCCTGAAATCAGAAGCCTTATTTAACATCTTGGATTCATGTTATCCTGGATATTAAATATAGGTAATTCTCATCAACCTTGAAGGGAAGTGCTTCAGGATAATTAGTTAATATTGGACTACAGCTGAAGACATTACATTCTATATATGTGCTAAGTATTATTAAGAATAATTTGTTCCTGTCCCTGATTCTCATTTAATGGGTTAATACACTTAGTGAATCTAGCCTTCCTTCTAGCAGGTAATAACATGGCATGCTTTTTTTGATTAAGTTTTACAAATGCATTCTTTTCACAAATGGTATCTGGAACAAATATGTTAATGAAATAATATTGGAGTATGCTTTATGAAGAATTGAATCCAGCATTCATAGTGAAAAGAAAAAGAAAAAATAACCTTTGTAAGTGCTGCGAATTGACCGCATTACAATCATTGGCTAATTGGTAAATAGTTGTGGAGGTTTTTTTCAGGAGTCATTTTAAAATTTGCAGGATGCAACATCACTAGCTTGCTATACAGAGCTGAGGGAGAAGAAAAGAGAAGAGACATCTAGAGCATCACTGGTGCTCAACGAAGGACGAACTCAACTGAACATGGGTTAGAGCCGCTATTAAGGCCTACCTTGTGGTGATAAGGGCAGCGAAGCCAAAGTCGCTTGAACTTGTTCAAAGTTGGACTCCAGCCTTCTTGCAGGTCCGGAGGAGATGCCTGGGGACGACTCTTGCCCAGTTATCTGGGATTGGTTTGAACCTGTTGGGCCTGAGGAAGTGGACAGGGTCCTTAAGACTGTGAGCTCAGCCTTCTGCTCTTTAGATCCATGCCCCTCCTGGCTTGTTAAAGCGGCCTGGGGGATGTCGTGTGAGTGGGTTCTAGCAGTGGTGAACTCTTCCTTGAATGAGAGAGTTGTTCCTTTACCTCTTAAAGAGGCCTTGGTTCACCCCCTCCTCAAGAAGCCATTGCTGGATCCCACTATACTGGACAATTTTCCCCCAGTATTTAACCTCCCCCTTCTGGGGAAGGTGGTTGAGAAGGTAGTTGCGCAGCAGCTTCAGAGGACCTTGGATGAAGTGGATTATCTAGATCCTTTTCAGTTGGGATTGGATGGAAATGGCATTGGTTGCGCTTCTAGATGATCTCTGGTGAGAGCGGGATGGAGATGTGCATCCATCCTTGCCATACTTGACCTCTCTGTGGCTTTTGATACCATTGACCATCATATCCTTCTGGATCGGCTCAGGGGATTGGAGATGGGTGGCACTGTGTCGTGTTCGTTCACCTCCTTCCTCAAGGGTCGGTTCCAGTCAGAGGTGATTGGGGAGGAGAGATCCTGCCCCCAGCCCCTATTTTGTGGGGTGCTGCAGGGTTCTGTGCTCTCTTCACTCCTGTTTGACATCTACATGAGGCTGTTGGGTGAGATCATCCATTGCCATGGGGTGAGGTATCATCAGTATGCTGATGATACCCAATTGTACATCTCTGCCCCATGTGAATTAAGTGGTGCTGTGGATGTCTTATCTCGGTGCCTGGAGGCTGTGAGGATCTGGATGGAGAACAAGAGGCTTCAGCTGAACCCTGGCAAGACTGAGTGGCTTTGGGTTTTGGGGCCTGCAAGTTCTAGGACTATGCCACCTTTGGTGCTGGCTGGGTTTGTACAGCCCCAGACAGACCCAGTGTGCAATCTGGGGGTCCTCCTGGACTCATGACTCCTACTCATAGAGCAGGTAACAGTTCTGGCTAGGAGGGCCTTTGCACAGCTTTGTGTTGTGCGCCACTTATGCCCGTTCCTGGATCAGGGGGCTCTGCTTACAGTTACTCATGCCCTAGTCACCTCCTGATGACTGTAATGCACTCTACATGGGGCTGCCCTTGAAGAGTACCCGGAAGCTTCAGCTGGTGCAAAATGCAGCGGCGCAGGCAGTTATGTGTGCTTCTAAAACAGCACATGTTAAGTCTCTGCTCCGCGAGCTGCATTGGTTGCCAGTCTGCTTCCGGGTCCAATTCAAGCTGTTGGTTTTGACCTTTAAAGCCCTTCATGGCATGGGGCTGGGTTATTTGAGGGACTGCCTGTTCCCAATTATGCCTGCCCGTTCCTTCAGATCTGGCAAGAGAGGTGTGCTGCGGGTCCCATCTCTCAGGGAGCTACACTTGGCAGGCCCAAGGAGGTGGGCCTTCTGCGCCATGGCACCCACCTTTTGGAACATTCTACCCCCCAAAGTGAGGTCAGCTCCATCCCTCCTTATTTCCAGAAGTCCCTCAAGACCTGGCTTTGTCATCAGGCCTGGTGGTCTCAGGGGACCAGTGAGATCTTGAGGTGTCTCTGTTGCTGATCAATTCATGTGTGTCTGTGTTTAAATATTTATTAAATATTTGTTTGACATATTTATTTTTATACTTTTTTGCTGTATGCCGCCCAGAGTCACTTCTTGTGAGATGGACGGCCATATATAATAAACATACAAACAAACTGTGGCTGGCATCTTCAGGGGCAAAGTGGTCTGCTATGCAGGCCACAGGCAACTGAGCAGGGACTAAGTGGTCTTTAGCCAAGCTGGTTTCTGACTGACCAGCCCTCTAACCTGCACCACTTGGAAACCAGCTTGTCTGAAGACCAGTCAGTAGTCAGGACACCTTGTTATTAAGAGTGGAGCCCAGTCAGTTCCTGGATTATGTGTCTTACTGAAAGCAAAAATGTGTGAGTATTGTAGTGTGATGTGAGAATAACTGGACTGATACATTTGCTATAGAAAAGTACAGAAAAATTATTCAAATACTAAATCGTAGCTAAAGATCTGATGTTTTGTAGAGAAATGGGAGAGACAAATAGAAGTGGATTATGATGATTTCTGCTTCTGATCTAACATGCTTCTAATATATGAATGCCCACTTTGTATCAGATTATTCTAAGATTCCTATATCTATAGTTAAGATGTAAAAGCTAAGCTTTTGATGTTGATATAGGAAAGTTGAAAAGAGAAATACCAAATAATTAGGACATTGTAATGAGCCAGGTTAATCTTATTGTGGCAGAAAACCAGGAGTCCAGTAGCAGCAGCATCTCCAACTAAGAAAATTTATTAAAAGGCATACGTTTTTGTGAGCTGCAGCTCACTTCACCAGGTTCATACAGTGGCTAGACTGATGTAGGAGTTAAATTGGGGTGAGTTGGGGGGAAAAGGAGAGGAAGATAGGTTGGTTATGCAGATGTAGGTTATATGTGAGATGGAATACAAGTACCTTGTCTCTTCGATAAGTACCTTGTCATTTAAAAATTATAATGTGTTAAAAACACATTGTTTGTTTTTGAGACCTTCTGAGATAGCCTGAAACCTTTTGATGTATGTGAATTCAACAATTTATTGCTCATTGGTGCTGTTAAAAATCCCGCTTTTCTAAAATAGTCACTATGGAGTGTCCTATTACCTTGTCCTCATTTTGAGTCCTGATGTCAAACTTCTATCCATTCATTATTTTATGCAAAGTTTGTCCCGTTTATTCTATGTAGAATCAAGAGGGTCATTGCTGGCAAAAGATGGCATATATCATGTAAAGGTGCCTCTAATCTTGTGTGTGTGCTTGTTGGTGTAGATGTGAGGGCCAAGTAGGTATCTGGGTTTGTTGCAGGATCTGGTTCCCATGTTGGCACCATTGTCCTGTTGTTTCTTGTTGCTTGTGAGAATCAGGTTGGGTGGTATGCAAGTATGAGCCTGCCACCCAGTGTCTGAGAAAGTGCAATATCATTGTCCAATATGGGCTATGACTTATTAATAATGCATTTGAGTGGCTTGACCTGTGAGCTGCAGGAAACAACCAGTGGTGTTCTGTTTCTGTGGTCTGTCTTTTAGTAGGCTTTCTTGGGAATTGATCTAGCTCTATTGAGTTGTCTATTGATCTCATATATCTGTATCTGTAGTATATCTATAGTATATCTATAGATATATGAGACCAATAGACAAATCAACTGTGGAGTCCTTGGTGTTCTCTGAGCTTGGTTGTTTGCTTGCAGACGTTTCATTACCTGACTAGGTAACATCATCAGTGCTCATCATCAGTGCACTGATGATGTTACCTAGACAGGTAATGAAACATCTGCAAGCAAACAACCAAGCTCAGAGAGCACCAAGGATTCCACAGTTCAACCCTGAGCTACATATATTCTCTTGTATTGGAAACAAATCAACCTATATCTGTAGTTAAGATATACAAGTTAAGTTTTTGATGTTGATGTAGGAAAGTTAAAAATACTAAGTGCTTAAACATTTTGCGTTGTTTTTAGATGGTTGCTTGCTCTTGCCTCTGTGCATTATGAACCAAATAATACAACCCTACTCAGTTCATCCTACAATACTAGATAAGTAAGACTGCTTGCCAAAGAACTTCTACTTTTAACTATATAGTTGATAACCCACAGGCCTGCAGACTCTAGAGTCCCCTAGGATCATACACCAGACCTGGGCAGTCAATTGTCAAGCTATGGTTTTTGTTATCTTTCAAACAAAAAATAGATGTATTTAACTAGAACAAAAAAACCTAGTATCTCTATTTTACTTTTCTAATTCTTTTTTTTTAATCTGAAATCCCCCCCTTGCATCTCTTATACAAGGATGGTAGCATAATGATGTTTACAACCTCTGGAATCTAAAAAAAAATGAAAAAATGAAAAAGTATTCCCTCTGGCTGAAAAAAGCTTTAGCTTATCGTCATCTGCGCACTCAGTTTCATAAGTTGGCTATGGTTTTTATAGCTCAGTTGCCTCTTGTGGCAGAACAATGATAATTATGGTTCATGCATTTGGACATAAGAGCAAATTGCTTTCAACTGTAAAATTGCAAACCAAATTGTAGTTTCATAATTGATTAGTGAACTGTCCATAGGTTGCATGTTATGCTCCACTGAATCGTTATAATAGAAGAATCAGAGATGAGTTTGTGGAGGAAAACTTGCAACATTCTGAATGAATGCAATTTACGTGAAAAAATTATTCTGCCACACAACATGAATGGATGGGTGGGAAGGATATGAGAGAGTACAGAAAAAGTAATTGGACTGCTTAGAGATGCAAGAATGAATGAGAAAGGTAACTGTTCAGTGAATATCTACTTAGAAGAGGGCCTGTTCCTATAAGCTTGTCTATTCATACATACACATGGCAAAGGAAGAAATATGAATTTAAAAACATGATTGATATGATTGTTTATGATGAAAAACTGGGAGAATTCGTGAAAGATACAAGGATACTGAGAATGGGGACAGACTGTTTTGGTAGTGCCAAAAGTGGATCTTGGGGAAAACTGAACATGGAGAAAAAGGAAAGAAATAAAAAAGTTTGAGTGAAAGTAGAATGATTGCAAAAATATAAATACAAGTCATGTATAAAAAATTGTTAGAATATAGATTAATCTCCCAAGAGAATGAATGGAAGGTGGAAAAGATGTTTGATGCCCCTTGGTTGTTTAATGTATTTATGGATAAATGTATAAGGAGTGTTTTTGGTGATGTTAAAGATATGCTGGTTGGGGGCATCAATATATGTGTATTTTTACATGTAGCTGAAGTTACTTTGTGGGCTGAAACCTGAAATGATTTGTAGAATCTTATTCTTTAAACTTCCATGACTGTGAAGTGCCCTAAATGAATTGTTAGAAGCTTCCTTGTTTCCAACTTAAGCTAAAGAACTCATTCTGCTTCAGTGACAAAAGTAAATGGATAGAAAGCCTCACTGTATCCTTGAAGACTTTCAGAGGAATTCTTTTCAATCAGATGCATAGAATGGAGCTACAAGAACACGGATGTGGCTGATTAGTGATGATTCTATTATCACTGGCATCCTCTAGAAATTAAGCATGTCATGTATTTGATAAAGTGTTTTCCTAATAACTAATAACAGGCCAGAATGAGGGCATTTGTCTTTTCCTAGTAGAAGGATGAAATTGATAAGCTATTTGTAGCATCCTCTACTGATGACAAACAGTGCACAGTGAACAGGATTAGTGTGCAGATAAGAAAAGGTCATTCTGCAATCAATTGTGTTGGTCTAGTTGCAGCCATAGTCTTATGATAATCTAAAAGCAGCTTCAGATTCTCTGTACTTTATAAACATAGAACTCTTCTTTTATCAAACAGACTATTGATACAGAATAAATAAAAAGACTCTAGCAGCCAAAGTTGTGGAACATGCATCTCAATAAAGATGTATGCATGAACATCTTTGGCTTTTAGCCCAGCAAGCAGCATATTTTTGCTCCAGCAGGATTATCTGATGGATTGGCTGCTTTTCTATGTATTAGTTTTAATTCAACCTGGCATTTTGTTGTTATTTTATACTGTGTATTTTAATCATTAAATGAGTAGCCTTGAGTTTTTTAGATGAGAGCATGTGAATCTTCTAAATAATAAATGAAAGGGCTTATTGAAGCCTTGCATGAAAGAATTTTTAACTTTTCATAGGGCTCTGCAGTAGAACTTACTGAAGAGAGTTATTTCAAACCTACATGTCACTTCACCAGATTAAAATCTGAAGCATTTCTTTGTAATGTTCCTTTTGATATCACCTATCTGTTGAATCCAGAGACTTGGGAAACCCAGAAATCTACATAGCTTTGATGACAGTTAACAACATGGAATAGACACCTTGTTTAAAGAAAATCCTGAGAATCTCTACATTGTTTTAAAAAGGTAGAAGCTAAATTAGATTTCATGGCAATCTGATTCTTTGGAGGAAGTTGGAGAAAAAGGCTTTGGGATCATTCAGGCATTCACTTTTGTTCCTTGGTCTTTTGCTCTAAGCCATGTTCATATTTTAGTGTAAGTGCTTACCTGCTCTCCATGTCCATCATTACCTTTTAGTAGGTCTTGGGAATTGATCTGGCTCTATTGATTTGTCTATTGATCCTCATATATCTATATCTGTAGTATATCTAGTATATCAGTATATCACATTACCTGATTTGGAAAAGGAAAAAAATACCTTGCTGCTAAAATATTAAACAGTAGGGATGGATAGAATATCAGACTTATGAGGCTTGCAAGTTCATCTCACAGTCAGCCATAAAACCTATTGAGTGACCTTGGGTCATTGACAGAGGCTCAGGTCAGACAATGCTCAGATCATAATTTGAAGAACTGTAAAAGAACCCTTCATTGTTCTTGGCTTCCCTTTTCCTGTTCAGTACTAACCACTGTTCACTGTAACTTCCGTGTCAGCAAACTCTGATTAGTGTTTTCTTAAACAAATAACAGATTCCCCCCTCCCCCAACACACACAAACTTTGCTGGGAAACTCAGAAGAACAAGGAACATTTGCAGTTTCTAAAACCAGAACCTGAGGAACCTCCACCCGGTCAGATGTGGTTCCACTGCAATGCAAATGGGTCTTGTTCACAGGCTGTGTGGTTAGGGATGATGGGAATTGATATTCCACCAAGATTGTCTGAATAGGGTATCTTTCTGCTTCACCTACCACACAGAGTAGTTGTCTGTGATGATCCTGAGCTTAAAGAAAGGGCAAAATTTAGCTGTGATTCAGAAACAAAGGTAATTAGAAGAATGCATAATTTTTACAAATGTGGAGTTATTGGTACTTTCTGAGCTTGGTTGTTTGCTTGCAGATATTTCATTACCCAACTAGGTAACATCATTGGTGCAAGGAGTGAATGTGGGGTTTGCTGCCTGTTTATATGCAATAGCTTGCCTTGCCAGTGTTGGCGGGGTATAGTTTCCTCCTTGGTGGTTCCTTGATTAGGGTATTGTTTTCTGCCTGATTGTTTGTCTGGTTCTGATCCCTGCTTATATGTATGTGGGCTGCTGGAGGGGATGTTTTGTAGTCTTTTTGTTTCCTTCCTAGGTTTTTTTGTTCTCTCTCTCTCTCTCTCTGTTTACAAAAGTTTATTGTATTGCGGTGTGGAGACTTTAAACCAGCCTTTCTCAACCTTTTGACCCTGGAGGAACCCTTGAAATATTTTTCAGGCCTCGGGGAATCTCTGCACATTCAGGCTCAAATATAGGCCAGAAGTTACAAAATTATTATATTCATTTCATGTGTCGGCCTGTATATATGCATTAACAGTGTTCTTAAACTAAACATAAAGAATGAAACTTACCTCTTTAATGTGAAGTTGCCCGAATTTTATTTTTTAATAAATCATGATCTCCCAGGGAACCCCTAGTGACCTCTCACGGAATCCTGGTTGAGAAACCCTGCTTTAAACTATAGGTTCCACACCACAGAGGCCTGATTCTTGTTCTGAATGTATATGGTGTTTGGGGGTCTTGATGATAATCCCTTCCCTCTGGGTGTGGTTCATGTGGAAAATTTCTCAGAGAGTGTTGGTTATTTACCATGAACACAAACTGAATTGTTCTAATCACTGTGTCTCGGGAAACATTTGTTACCAATAGTTAAGAGATCAAAGTGATTACAGTAGAGAATGAAAATAGCAATGGAAAGGAGAAATTTGTGATGGGAAAGGAAGAAATTACTGCACAAGGTCAGCAGTACAGTAATTTGCATGATGAACAAAAGAGAAAAGTGTGTCTTCAAATCCTTGTCTACTCTCTGTCATTCTGTTATTTGAGGAGTAACACATTTTGAGCAGTCCTATTTAGGATAGCAAAACTATAGATATCAGTTCCAAGTCAAGACTTTATGTGTATGTTCAAATAAAAGGATTTGATTTAAACAACTTGATACTCTTGTTAACCCTCTCTTAGATTTTGGTGTTGACTGTGCATGGTATCTAAAGAACATGAGTATCAATCAACATGGCTTTTTTTTCTTACATGATTAATGGTGAAAGAGGTATGTTTTTCAATCAAAAATATACTTTCTCTTGAGAGATTTTGAATCATTATTAAAATCAAGGAAATTTGGGCAGCTGATCATATACTGTTTATTACATTTCTAGCAGCTTTGGCATTTCTTATTTCCAATTTTAATAAACCTTTTATTAAGATACAGACATTTGTTTACACCATAGCTTTCCAAAGTGTGTGTCGCTAGTGTGGCGGTGGCAGCAGCGGCGCTGATTGGCGGGGGTGCCGCTTCTTTCGGTTCCCCCATCAGCGCTTCCGGGTTTTTTGTGCCACAGACCAGGACACCGCAGGCTGCGCTGCCGCCGCTGTTGGGGTATGTTGCCAATGTGAAAAGTTTGGAAAGCTCTGGTTTACTTGAATTTTTATCATTTGTATTTATCATTTTTTTTATCACAACTTGCAGCCATTCTCTCAGTTCCCCTGTCAAACACAGCTTCCTTGGCCTTTGATACCTTTATTTTGCTCACTGTCCTTTGATATGAATTCTACCAAATACTTTCCCAGGTATGCTTAAGAAGTAAATCTCCTAGTAGCTTTTGCATTAATTCTTGTTGCATTTTTTCTCATCCCCCTCCCCTTTCCCTTCATCATTCCACTAAACATCTTTTTTCATACATCCCATTCTTAGCCTTTCATCATAAACAATAATATCAACCATGCTTTTAGATACAGTATATATTCATTCTTTTGCCATATGACTACAAGAATGGAATGGGTCATACTGACCTTTAAATAAGCAGATTCTTATTCATTACTGAGTTTCTGAATGGCCCAGTCACTCTTTCTGTATTTCCCATCTTATTTCCATCTATCCATTCATGACACCTAACAGAATTATTTTTTTCCTTGGATCATATTCATTCAGAATATTGTACAATTTTTCCAAAACTCATCCCTGGTTCTTCTATTATCACCATTCACTGGAGTATAGCATGCTTTCAAGCTGGCACAGCAATAAATCTCAACACTCCAGACACTCAAGTCTATGCTCATGAACTAGTTAATAGCAGAAACTATACAACACTGCTTTATTGTGGAGAAGAAAGAAATCACATATGTGTAGAAGATCTGCATGTTGCAGAACAGAGAAATCAAGTCCTGTACTGTATATATGTCTGCTTGAAGGTTTGCATTACAGTATAAGTCTTTTCCTTCCAATTTTTGAGTCAGTATAATTTTTGCCATTCTTTACCAGACTTAAGAATCTGAGTCATCTCAGTATTTACATAATGGTTCTGTTTGGGCTGAGAATTGCTGGTTCCAAACTTGACAGCTTTACCCTGTACAACTTAGGCCACCCTGTGGATTCCTACTTTCATATGCACCCTCAGGAATCTAGATGGTAACATTTCATGCTTTCTGACATACATTTCAGCCCCTTTGTTCATAATTAAAACTATACCTTCAGTTTTCTGCATATATAACCCACAAGATCAGACCATGTTCATCCACAGTCTATTGCATCCTTCTCATTTTTCTCAGTTAGATACATAACATGCATCTACTGTACCTTTCTTACTTTCACTTCATTCATTCATTTGTGTTGGTATACAAAGATGACTTGGAGAGAGTGGCCAGTTTGTATGAGGTGTAAGAAACTATAGTTATGAAGAGATGTTGTGAAGTTGGAGGGGGGGGTTGGAGATTGTTCCGTTGTTGTTGTTGTTTGGTTAGGGGGCAGTTTAGCAGGCTTGGTTTTGAGGGGGAGGTTAGGATCACCAGCACCAGAAGGCCTACTACATTGCTGGTGGAGACTGGGCTATGCTGCCATGGAGGCTTTTCAGGCCATACGGCTGCTGGAGATTGGATGTTGTTTGGGTAGCAGACAACCAGTTGTTGCTGGTTAATGCCAGGTGTGTCTGTAATAAAACCATTTCCATCTGTGATCTGGTGGTAGACAAGCGGGCAGATCCGACATGTATTACTGAAACCTGTCTGAGGGAGGGCAGGGGTGCTGCTTTCTCAGAAATCTGCCCAGCCAGGCTTCAGGTCTTGTACCAGCTTCAGTACCCGGGTAGCATTGACCTATCGTGATACCTTGTCTATGTCACTGTTCCTAAGATGGCAGAGTGTGACTGCCTGTGTGTTGAGCTGGGCCATAGGGACAAGCGAGGACTCCTTTTAGTGTACTGGCTGCCCTGCTGTTCACTAGGATCCCTCCCTGGGCTCCTTGATCTGGCCACTGGCTTGGTAGTGGAATGCTGGTATGGGGGACTTCAACTTCCATGTAGGGGAGACCAACTCTGGTAGAGCCCAGGGGTTCATGGCCTCCTTGAAAACCATGGGCTTGTCCAGTAATCTTGAAAAGTAGAATCAAGATTGTGTAGCTATTTCTGAGCTTGTACAGAACTTTGTCTTGGATGTTTTTCACTGGCCAATGATTGTATTTTAAAAGCATCAGTATTAACAGCAAAAATGTGTAGGAGGAAGAAAAACAAGTAAGCTTGTGACAACCATTTTGCCAATAATGAATAGGTTATAGAGGACAGCCTCTTTTTCTTTTGGCAGTATTATGAAAGCTGGATTTGAGTTAATTATATCTTATCACATTTACATGATACGTTAAGCATACCTTAGCATTAAATGTGCTCATGCACTCATAGAAAAAACGCAATCCAGATTACATTAAAACTGTGCCAACCCTTTCAGTCCCCATTTTTTCTGGTTAATATTCTATACCACCTTTTTGCTGGCCAAAACTTGTAAAAAAATTGCAACAACCTTTTCCCTCATGGCCTGAAAACAATCAGACCCACTGTATAGGCTGGAAGAAAATTAGTCCTTTCCCCAGCTCCTTTGTTTTTAAAATCAAGTTCTTGTGTACCTACAGAAGATTAAAACAAACAAACAAACAAACAAACTGCAAAACACATGAGATGGTTCCACACTGTAAATTATCTAGCCCTCATTATCATTTTCCAGGAGGACTAATGACTACTTAACCATTGGTTGAAGTTCAGATGACATATTGGATTTTGGTTATAGTAAGCGACCCTTTAATGAGCCATGAGTACAGACTGTGGCAAAGCATTCCTTGGTCCTGTTCCCCCAACATGCTTAACCCAGTAAGTCACTAACTTCAAACTGATAGTTTTGACAGCTCTATTTGGGGAATAGAGAGTCCCAATCCATACAGTCAAAAGCCTAGGAAGGAAACATAGAACACATCCTCTCCAGCAGCCAACACCCGGATAAGCAGGAAGCAACACTAGATAAACAGTCAGGGAAGAAACAGCCTAATGAAGGAACCATCAAGGGGGAAGCCACACTCCCAGCAAGACTGGCAGGGTAAGCTACTGTATGTAAACATCCAGCAAACCCCACTCTCCCTAATGCTGATAATGTTACCTAGACTGGTAATGAAATGTCTGCAAGAAAATAACCAAGCTCAGAGAGCACCGAGAACCCCTGAGCTACGTACAGTATATTCACTGGAACTTGAGAGTGTATTGCTGTAATGTTAGTATGTTGCATTGTCTTTGTAGAAAGTTAGGAAATTGCAGTTAAGTTCAAAATATATGTGTATGCTTGGTAGAAGAGACTAACCACATATTTCACCTGTATTGGCACTCTTTTGAAGGTCAGCTCAATGTGCTGGTATTCTTTTATTTAAATTTTGCTTAGATTAGGGTTCAGGGATTATTTAAACTCACACACCAGTCCTCAAGTAATTGAGGTCAACATTAGAGTCTCTAATCTGTTATCACAAATGAGATTCCATGATCACAGCAGTTCGAAACACAGTGACTTCCCAATAATTAAAGTTTCTGCCTCTGTCATTTGCTAAGTCTGATTTTTGCTGTGTTCAGCTTGTGCAGAAAGCTTGTGTGACCTGAAAGGAGGAGAAAGCAAAATGGTTTTTAAGGAGTTTTTAAATTGCTTTAACCCTTATTCAAAGGAAACCTAACAATCTGCTTTTGCATCTCTGCCAAGTATTTTGTTAGAGAACCTTAGTTCTACTAAACAAAAATTCTCTCCTTGAAAATAATAGTTGCCAATTAGACCTGTGCCAATCTCCTTTAGAAATAATATGAAACACATTCAGTAAATGAAATTACACAGTTATTTTGCCTCTGTATCCTGCCTTTCTCTTTAAGAGTTCAGGGAATGCAATATTAATTTCATGTTCTCTTAACAGTTTTTCAGTTCGTTTATGTTGACAGAAATCAATCTATTCAGTTTCTTGACTGGGTACAGGAATTTGAGTCCAAGTTTCTTAGATAACTTCCAACATGCTAGACCAGGGGTTGGCAAACTTTTTTTGCCGGGAGCCATTTTGACATGCTCGTGCACATTTTGAAGTGCTCGAGAGCCAGGGGGTGGGGTTTGCGGGCGGGGGCCAATTGCGTGGAAGGGGGCGGGGTTTGCGGGCGGGAGCCAATCGCGTGGAAGGGGGCGGGGGAGGTTTGGAAGAAGAAGGGAAAGAGAGGCTCGACTGCTTCGGCGACGGTGCTTCCAGGTTGTCGCTGCGGCGGCAACGGCTGCCCCTTCGAAAGGGCAGGCTCCGGGGACCCCGAAAATGCCCTCAGTTTAGGCAGGGAGGCTGCGCGCAAGCTGCTCCAGCTGTTCTGCGGGGAGAATTTCCACCCCAGGGCAGCGTGTGCATGTGGGGAGGGGAGGTTTCTGCCTCCCTGCCGGAACCGAGGGCATTTTTGGGGTCCCCGGAGCCTGCCCTTTCGAAGGGGCAGCGGCAGCAGCAGCAGCAGTGCTGCCCCTTCGAAAGGGCAGGCTCCGGGGACCCCGAAAATGCCCTCAGTTTAGGCAGGGAGGCTGCGCGCAAGCTGCGCCAGCTGTTCTGCGGGGAGAATTTCCACCCCAGGGCAGCGTGTGCATGTGGGGAGGGGAGGTTTCTGCCTCCCTGCCGGAACCGAGGGCATTTTCGGGGTCCCCGGAGCCTGCCCTTTCGAAGGGGCAGCACTGCTGCTGCTGCTGCCGCTTTGAGCTTCTTGCCTCACCCATTATCCAGCTGCAGGCTATGCTGTCTCTTATCTGACTGTTGCCTAGGCAGCGTCTCTGGGCCAGTCTCCCAAGGTCATTCCCACATACCATTATAATTGATGAGAATCTGATTGAATTTGGAACCTGAATAAAATAAGGTGTAGTAGTCAGGTAGTTTGTGGTAGCAGTGTGGTACTTGCTGAAGCAATATTGAGTCTGCTACTTGCAAACCAGCATTTCGACCTTGCAGAGTTTGAGAAATGTATGCAATTATTTAGCATCCTTGCACAGATAGCATATGTATCTAGACTGTAGGCAAGTGATTACATTTGTTTCTCAATGATTACATGAGCAATAATTTTATAGCTTGGAAGGATCATTAAGAAAATGTAGTGGAAGAATTTGAGGGACTATTGTATTAATAAATATTGTCCTGAAGGCTAAATGGAAAGTATTTAAACAACTGATAATTATTAATTACTAAAGATAAGAGGTTGGCAAGGGGAGCATTTACGATCAAAAATATTTCTTGCACATTGGTTTAATACCTCTGATTGATATTTGTCTCTCTGCATGCTGGCCATGGCAATGAATCTCAACTCTGCAGATAGTTTACCTGTGTTCAGGAAGACACCCAACACAGCTTCCCATAAATGTACAGAAATCTGCCTGGTGCAGAACATAAATCGAAGCCTATACTGTGTGTGTGTGTGTATAAACTGCTCCAAAGTTTACAATTTAGCCCTTTTCTTCCTGCATTTTTGAAATATGGTCATTTTCTTCCCAGCCTTGAGATTAGGAGCCACCTGCTCAATGCTTACATAACACAGCCTGAGTTCCCACCTCATCAGCTTCAGCCCTTACATCTTAATAGTTGTTAATATGTGAATACAGGATTTTATTATCGCACCTTTTTTATAAATAAATAAATAAAATAAATATATAACTGAAGGCGGCAAACATACAGTACCTAATACTCCTGCCTTGTCCTGACTTCTCCACAACAACCACCCTGTGAGGTGGGTTGGGCTGAGAGAGAGGGACTGGCCCAAAGTCACCCAGCCAGCTTTCATGCCCAAGGGAGGCCTAGAACTCACCGTCTCCTGGTTTCTAGGCCAGCACCTGAACCACTACACCAAACTGGTATATGAATATAGTACATAAATCCTTGACTGTATGTTATTTTAGCTCTTTACTAAGTAAATACTTTATCATTGTAAAACTTTGTTATATATTCCCCTCTAGTATAAATGAGTTTTGATCCTAGAGGTCAGGGCAATAAGCACTGCACATAATTTTGGAGTATTTTGGAATTCTTTTAACCATTTGTCTCTATACAAATATTAGGCAAAACTTAAGTGTGTGCAACTCACAGTTAAGAATTCATATCATGATTTTGGCTTCTAAGTACAGCATGCAACAGAAAAACAGGGATGATCTGTTCCTACCTCAGTTTACTAGACTTAGTGCTTTGTAAGTTCGGTAGTATCTCCGTAGGAGAACAGTCTCAAGTTTACTAACTACTATAACTTTAATTTTTCAGTGGTTTGTAAATATGGAAGTAAAAGTAAATCACAGTACATACTCCTTTGCAAACTAGCTTCAAATGATCCTGGATGCTTTGATTTGACAGATGGTTGCAAACTTTGGTGTTTGAAGTAACCAGTATGATGTTAAAAGGAACTGTGGTTTAGCATGTTGTTGGCATGCAGCTCGATATAACTAACCGCAACTGATTTTATGGTAACAATTTTTCCCCTTTTCTCATATCTGTGTTTGCAGAAGGTAGATTCCTGGCCCTTAAGTTCTTTGAAATGTTGCTTTGGAAGAACGAAATAACCTGTTCCCCCTACCCAACTGTACAGTTCTCAGAATTAGCAAGTCATTAAAAAAGTATGCTGCCTCTTAGTTTGTTCTGGATGATTCAACAAGTTTATTTCATGCAGTAAATATCTGCTAACATTAATTAGAGCTCTCTAAGCAGTCAAAATAATTATAGCATTTCAAAATTCTGCATGAAATGTGGTATATACAGTCTGTCTGTCTTAGAAATAAGAGAGACAAGAAGGCTGTTTAAGAAGGCAGCACTTCGATTATTTTCAAAATTTCCCTCTTGATTCTTAGAATAAAAAACAGATATCAAAACTGCTATAGTAGTGCTGTTCCCCAAACTTGAGTGGTGAAATTGGTAGTCCAGGCAATTATATCACTCTGGATTAACAGTCAGGAAGAAGCTGTTGGAAACACCAGGATAATCAGGAGTAAACAGGCTCAAAAGGAGCCTGATTGCTGTTTCCTTTAGAGATGGCAGCTGCTTTTGTCTCACTCCTCAAGGGCATCCTTAAAATTCCCTACATCAGAAGACCAATTCTTCTCATTCAGGTTAGAGACCTCCATGATGGGCAAGCATCCAAAGTATATACAACTGCATACATTTCCTCAAACCCCCTGTTGGCAGCTGTGAAGGAAATGGACTGAAATTGATCCAAGCAGACATAGCAATAGACTGCCAATGACACCTTGACTTCCTCTTTCTTTCAACAATAATAGCCAAATTGCACCGGATGTGAGCAATTTTATACACAAAATGTCCAGCGATTGTTTCACAAAGGGGTTACAGAAATGTGGAGGCGAGAAAATTCCTTATCATCCAGAACTTCTCTTCTGTCAGTAATGTGACAGGACAACTAATGGTGGGAGGAAATCAATTACTGTCATGGATACCAGTAATGGGCTGTTCCTTGCAGGAACAGTGTAGTTAGCAATCAGAGGTAGTATCTGTGCTAGGTAATTTCTGTCTTGATATAACTTAGCTTTTCTAAAGCATGAATAATTACAGTTATTCTTGTGGACTGTTTTTCTCAAGATTTTCCAACGGGATTTCCAGACTGCAAAGGGATTATCTTTTTTAAAGTGATTATCACTGTCAAATGATAAGCTTTTCAAAATTGTTTGTGATACAGATTTCCTGTTGTAAGTGGTGTGTGATGGAGGGGGGAGATTTTATTTTCCAGAAATGTGTGTATTTTCCTATCCTCTCAATCTTTGGTTTAAACAAATGAATAGAAATAGAAAGGCTCGTATCACCTTTCTGAAGTCTTTTGGTCCAGTGGTTAAGGCAGGGGGCTAGAATCCAGGAGACTGAGAATTCTAGTCCCGCCTTAGGCATGAAAGCCGGCTGGGCGACCTTGGGCCAGTCACACTCTCTCAGCCCAACTCACCTCACAGGGTGGTTGTGGTGTGGAATATAGGAGGAGGAAGGAGTATTAGCTATGTTCGCCACCTTGAGTTATTTATAAAAGTAATAAAGGCAGGATAAACCGCCCAGAGTCCCCCTCGGGGGAGATGGGTGGAAATAAATAAATAAATAAATAAATAAATAAATAAATAAATAAATAAATAAATAAATGGTATACAGTAGTGGGCATTGAATGAATGAATGAATGAATGAATGAATGAATGAATGAATGAATGAATGGTATACAGTAGTGGGCATATCCTTTGAGCCAAATCCCAGACATTGACAAACTTTGCTTGTGTAGTAGCCAGTCAACTAAGCAGTGTTATTACTTATCTTTCCAAAGTGATCGTTCTTATTTTTTCTGTTACTATTTTTGAAGGAATTTTTAAGAAAGAACACAAAGTATGCTTTTTAGTTAACATCAGAACGGCATCTATCCATTTCCTGGAAAATCTTGAATTTTATGTTAATTACTTTCCCAGGAAAAACTGCAAAAAGTTTCTGCAAAGCATACTGTATATTCCAGCAATGGTTTAGTGTTTTTAGTGCTAGGCTTAGCAACTGGTCATTTATTTATTTTTTATAACCTTCCTATATGTTTTACAATAAAAACAGCAGTAAAATACATAATAAATAATGCATTAAAAGAATATTGAATAAAAATATAACATGTTCATTAAAAAGATAGTGGGGAATATTCTTCCACCATTCACACTAGGAAGGTTTGAGTGAAGAGGTGAGTTTACAACCAGCGTTTAAAAGGTGTTAGAGTAGGCATCTCCCAAATTTCAGCAAGGACAGCATTCCAGAGCATGGATGCTACCATAGCTCTATGGGGATACCTCTATCTAGGGCTGAGAGAGAGTGACTGGCCCAAGGTCACCCAGCTGGCTTTGTGCCTAAGGCAGGACTAGAACTCTCAGTCTCCTGGTTTGCTATTGGCTCCTCCCTAGGGCTGAAAGAGGGGGACTGGCTCAAGGTCACCCAGCTGGCTTTCATGCCTAAGGCGGGACTAGAACTCTCAGTCTCCCAGTTTCTAGCCCAGTTTGTAGCCTTAAACACTACACCAAACTGGCGTGTGTGTGTGTGTGTGTAATCAAAAGCACTGTTTAAATGAGCACAGATATGAGCAGTTCACAGATATGAGCAAGTTTATCCTCAAAGCAAATGTGTTGTAGCAGGTAATGATAACCAAATCAGTTAGCCATGTTGAAAGAGATAATTGCAGTCCTTTCCCTGTGCCCAACTTTGGGCAAACAGTCTCAAAACTTTATTATGGTCATAGACGTAAAATATAAAAGATAAAAAAGTCACTTATATCCACACAATTTATCATCACTACTATCAGGGCTTATTCCTTCCAATGTCATAGGCCTAACTTCAATACTGCATACCCTTATTGCTGAAGAACAAAATTTTGTAATGAGGTAGGTACTTTTACAATGTCTGTCTACTAAAAGGTGATTTACGTAAAATTCATCTCTCTGACTAGACAGATTTTTAAAGAAAGGCTGAAGTAGCCTAGAACACAGTTCTAAATAAAATTCACATCATAGGAAGACAGGCTCTAAGGACTTGATTTCTCCCGGTGCTCATAAAAATAATCCCTGAGAGACTGGGACTTTATGTACTGATTTGATTTTTTTAACCTGCTGCACATGAGAGATTATTTAACTTGCCCTCCAAAACTGCTGAGGGAAAAGTATTGAAATGGGCTCTGGAGAAGACTCACTAGTACATAGAATAACTGAAAGAATATAAATATTTCTCTGGGAGCAGCCTCTGAACTCTAAAACAAGCAATAAATCCTTGTGGTTTGAGTTAGCTCATTTTGGATTTCTACAGATGACAAGAATGCAAAGTCTGGAGTCCACCAGTCAAAGCTGGACTTAATTAATCTCTAAAGAGGGCATTTATTTATTTATTTTCTATCCTGCCTTTATTATTTTTATAAATAACTCAAGGCGGCCAACATAGCTAATACTCCTTCCTCCTCTTCTTTTCCCCACAACAACCACCCTGTGAGGTGAGTTGGGCCGAGAGACAGGGACTGGCCCAAGGTCACCCAGCCAGCTTTCAGGCCTAAGACGGGACTAGAACTCTCAGTCTCCTGGTTTGCTATTGGCTACTTCCTAGGGCTGAGAGAGAGTGACTGGCCCAAGGTCACCCAGCCGGCTTTCATGCCTAAGGCAGGACTAGAACTCTCAGTCTCCTGGTTTCTAGCCCTTATTTGTCTGCCCTTATTTCTCCCTACAATCCCTCTTCACGTAACTCGGGGCAGGGCTTTCTTTCTGTTTCCCACTCCAGGGTGATGGGTCCAGGGTCCATTATTTTGGGGGCCCTGGCCTGGCCACAGTTCTCTCCTTCCCTTTCTCTTTGTGAAGTTCTGATGGCCTTTTAAAGATTAAAATGCTTTTTTGTTTTATTAGTGGGTTAGTGAAGGGGCTGTTTATCCAACTTTATTCTCATTTATGTGGGTAGTTTATAGGTTAGTATTTGTTTTATATGAATTACAAATGCATACACATTTTGCTATATCAGATGATATTGTTCAATATGTATGGCTGTAGTGGCTGGATGGTTAGGTTTGATAGTTAATTTGTGCACTATTTACATTGGACAAATTTTAATTACTATGTTTTTTTATTTGTGTTATGCCTTGGTAGAGGAGTGCTGTTGTCATTGCTGTTGTTATTATCATTCCTTTTATATTTTTCAAATAAAGGCTATATATGGAAATATATACAAATACACATTGACCTCAAAATCCCAAGTATTTGGTAAACCTGAACATGCATATATCGCCTGGCATACATACAGAGTTGACTCTTGAAATTTTGAATTCATTGTTAGTTTTTAACAAAATAAAGTAAATGCAGCTCTTCCATATTTTGTTTTTGTGCGGCTCAATTTGTGGCTCCAATGTGATAGTTATGCTCTGTTAGGCACCTCTCAAACTTTGTCATGCATAAGACTGTTACTCATCTATTACTATGAGTTTATTGCCCTTTCACACCATAATTTATTCACTTGGCACTTCTGTGATATTGAGATGTTATTCTATTCATTTTCCCACTCAAAGTAAATTAGAGCTTGAAACCTATCCTTACTTGCTTGGGAATAAGCTATATTTGAACACTGAATAAACATGTATAGGATGCATAGCATGTTAAAGGAAGTGAAAAATACATAGAGACATCTGCGTCTCATAATAATGTATTTATGTATCTTTTATTATAGAGTTTTTTTAATGAAATTACATAGAAAAAGTATATAACCAGCTTTCCAACTTTTAACTTTCCAACTTAGCCTTTCCACCGGGAGACTGTGAGTTCTAGTCCCACCATAGGCACAAAGCCAGTTGGGTGACCTTGGGCCAGTCCCTCTCTCTCAGCCCTAGGAAGGAGGCAATGGCAAACCACTTCTGAAAAACCTTACCAAGAAAACTGCAGGGACTTGTACTGGCAGTCTCCGATAATCAGACACAATTGAACGGATTAAAAAAAAAGCTTTCCAATACAAAATTGATTAAGTATCTAAGAGATTGACTGTAATGTAACTCAAAAGAAATAAAGCAACCTAATCAGCTGAAGAAGGAATATGCATCACTCACTACATTTATACCACAGACTTATCAGTTACTACATTGCTTGCCACATGGGGTTTAGGTTTAGATACTTCACTTCATCCATCTAGAAAAAATGTGTAGATCATTAAATGTGTAGATCATTGTTCTTCCTGATTTTCATGAGAGAAAATTTAGCTGTATGGTCTCCCACAGGAGTTTATGATGACTCTTAGCAGCTCTTTACTGATAATACTTGGTTTTTACTTACAGGATTCTGTCAGTTCAGATGACTGTTTTCTGAATTAATGCACAAAACTATTCTAAAATGGAATCTTATGATTTAACTTTAACTATTACCAGTTTATGAAAATCATGTCATCTGCAGGACATATCTCAAGGTGATGACTTCCTGAAAAGACTTAGATCACCAGTCAAATATTTGACGCACAGTCCTAAATATCCAGATTTCCATATCCAGCCTGCCATCTTACCACTTTCACAGTGAACACTCAGATTGTGGTAGCCTCAACAGTGTAAAGCACTAAGGAAACCTAATGATGAAATAAATGGTGATTTATTCATGAACTTGCTGTGCCATAGATAGGAAATGACATGGCTCCTATACCTATGAGTTTAGAGGATGAACCAAGGGAGTTCTTGGGTATAACAATGTGTTTGAGGTACTACATGCAAGTAGCACAGAGCTTTCCAAACTGTGTGTCGCGACACAAAAGTGTGTCACCACACACAGTCTGGTGTGTCGTCACACAACCCGGAAGCGCTGATCATCATCAACGCTTCCGGGTTTTCCCGCGGCGACACACCAACCGCGGCGCACAAAAACACGAAAGCGGCAGCAGTGCTTCCGGGTTTTTGCGCACTGCCGCAGCGGCAGCACTTCCAGGTTTTCCCGCGGCGACACACCAACGGCGGTTGGTGTGTCGCCGCAGGAAAACTTTGGAAAGCCCTGAAGTAGCATATAAAGCACAAACTAATAGCCTAGAAGTAAGCTTTCTTTCCAAGTAGACTTTTGATACAAGACAAAAATCCATTGTATCTGTGGAGGATGGAAGCTTTCCTGAAGCTGCATTTTCCCATATTCATTTTTGAAAGAAATGAGTTAAAAAAAAGTCCTATATGCAGTTTCAGATATGCTTATTTTAAGTAAAAAATAAATAAAGCCACTTGGATTTTTTTTTTTTTATAGAATCTGGTAATTGAGACTTAGCTCAAATATTTTTGCATTAAAGGCTAAGTTGCACAGCTTGACTACCCCTCTTAAAAAGTATAGCCTGTTGCAAAATTTAGGAGAGTTGATATGGATGACCATTGTAGTGTACTTTAAATCATGTACTGTCACTTGTCTGCATAAATTGGGCTTCAATCTCTATAGGCGAAAAGCTATACTGATTTGTTCTTTCTAGCTAAGAAGAGAATAGGATTTAATTGCTCACATGTCACGGTAATGTTCAGAGCACTTAAATCCTTTCAGCTATTTCTTCTCTTTGAGGAGATTCTGAGGTAACATAAGAATTGGCATTTGTTCAAGAACACATGAATAACAGAGGGCTTGCAGTTCATATTTTCTTTCTAAGCTGGTCATAGGTATCCAAAGGGGAAAAAAGTTGCATCTGCAAAATTAAAAAGCGGCCAGCTGAATGGGTTCACAAGTTGTATTAACCCATGATGTAATTTGGTTAGGGTTTAGCATGTGTGAATCATTACCTTTTTTGGTTAAATCAGCAAACCATGTTACCATATTAAGGTGAACTCAGAATCAAGCATTATAAAAATATGCATAGGGTAGAATCAATAATGAATTGTTTCATATATCATGCAAATATGAAACAAATCATTATTGACTCCACCCTATGCATGATAGAGCGGATGACCAGAATAAAGTATTACTATAATTTCTTATTAAGGTATAATCTTCAGTATAGCTTATATTGGAGTTTATAGTTCTAAACTGATGTTAGTTGATACACTTCATACTGTTAATGCAAGATCTTTGGGATGAACATTCAGTAAATAATACTTTTCAGAAGGAGAATAAAAATGCTGTAGGAGAAACAAGTCAAACCTAATATACTATGGAGCTAAAATGTGTGTCTCAAGTTACTATTAGATAACGCTCACCTACCCTACCAGACAATCAGTGTATTAATTATATAGCCCTATAGCTTCTAGCAGGAACATTATTTGTCTTGAAAATAGATATATTTTTAATATCCATAGTCTCATAGGCGTCACTTTCCCATTCTTGCTATCCTATCTCATCTTTCCCAAGAAAAACCTTATTGTGGAGATAAGAAGTAATAGAAGTAACAAGGTTTTGGTTCTATTACCAATAACTAGTAATAGAAGTAACTAGGTTTTGGTCAGAATAAGACATTTATCTCCTTCCGGTGTAGAGAAATGGCGAGCGGATGCATGAAGAACAGCTCGTCATATTTTTGAAAAGAAACGAAGAAAGCTGGTCGATTTCGTGAGAGTTTCAGAGGAGCAGAGAATCGGCTGGGTAGCCAAAATAAGGGTGAACCCGAGAATAACAAAAAATCCTGCAGCTTCTGAGCGGCGGCGGTGAAAAAGCAAGCTGCAATTAAGGTACTTTCACTTTCTCAGCCAGCAAACGATCTACAGTGAAAGTAAGCTGAGAAGCCGGGTGAGCGACTGCCTTCGTTGTTTCCCGTTCGGGATAGCTGCTGTTTCTACTACACTTCTATACTACTTCAAAATTCAAACTAAATCTATTTCAAATCAACAAAAACTTTCTCATCAAGGACTTATTGTTTAGAGGTCCAAAGAAAGCGGCTGAGACGTCGAAGTTGCTGTCAAAGTAGGTAAAAGTGACTTATTAATTAATTATTTAAAATCGCCATCTTTGTGTTTAAGAAAACTAATTAAACTAAACCTATTGTTCTATACGTGGAGATATATAATTTAACCAAAAAAAATGGCTTCAAAGAAAATGTTAAGGAGAAATTCAGACTCGTCTGAAGATAAAGGAGAATGGTTAAAGCCACTATTTGAGGACTTTACAAAGAAAGCCATTCAAAGTATTACAGCTAATGTGACTTCAATACTTGAAGAAAAAATACAAGGTTTTGAAAAATCATTAGACAAAAAACTAGATAGTTTGGAACAAAGATTTCAAACAGAAATAAAAGGGATGAAAGAAAAAATGAAAACAATGGAAAAACATAAAGAAGGAATTGGGTAAAATATCACTACTGGAACTAAAACAAAAAGAGACTTGTTTAAGAATAAGAGGACTAAAGGAAGGAAAAAAAATTGAAATTAAAAATACAATTAATCAAGCTTTGGCTGACTTGATAGACTGGGAAAAAGAGCAACTAGAAGAAGAAATAGAATTAATGTATCAAGTCAATTCAAGATATGCAAGAGAACACAATACAGCAAGAGATTTGGTGATTGAGTTTAGCAGGAAAAAATTGAGAGACTTGATTTTGCAAACAAGGTTTGATAAGAAAATAAATATAGAAGGGAGAGATATCCAAATGTTCAAAGAAATTCCTGCTGCCATACTGAAAAAAAAGAAAAAAATATTATTTTTTGACAGAAGCTCTGAAAAGGGAAAAAATTACTTATAGATGGGAAACTTTGGAAGGGGTAAATGTACTGTATAAAGCGCAAAGGTTTAAATTAAACTCAGTGGAAAAAGCAAAAGACTTTCTTAGAAAGTTAGAAAAAGATACTAAACCTTCATCAAGAAAAAGCCCCCCAAAAGAAAAAATATCAGAAAAATTTAAAATTTTTGCTCATGCAGTGGGTTCTCAAGAATTAGACAGCCAATCAGATAATGAATAATGTAAGATGTCTTTCATGGAATATAAATGGGTTGAACTCTCCAGCTAAAAGAAATAGAATTTTCCATATTCTTTATAAATATAAATTGGATATAATCTGTTTACAGGAAACACACATTAGAGGAAAAGATAGTAAATTATTAAGCAATAAAAAATTAGGATTAGAATTTGCAACGATAAATGACCAAAAAAAAAAGGGATTGTATGTTATATTAAACCAAATTTAAAACCACAATTAATAAAAGTAGATGATAAAGGAAGATTCATTTTAATTGAAATTGAAATTCAAAATACAAAAATAATACTAGTAGGTATCTATGCCCCAAATGATAATCAGAACAAATTTTTTAAGACATTGATGAATTGTCTAACAGATCTGCCTAACAAAAATTGGATAATGATGGGTGATTGGAATGGTGTCGTTAACCCATTTCTAGATAGAAAATCCGACAAATATATCAAAGCTCATCAAGGTAAATTACCTCAGGTTTTTTTTTGATCTTATGAATAATTTAGTAATGATGGACACTTGGAGATACAAAGTGGGCAATGCTAAAGATTTTACTTTTTTTTCTAATAGATTCCACTCTCATTCTAGAATAGACATGATCTGGACTTCAAAAAATTTACTAAACAAAATTCAAGATGTTAAAATATTGGCGAGAACAATATCAGACCACAATGCAATACAATTAGATTTAAAATTATTTTCAACACAGTATAGATGGAGACTCAATGAATCCATCCTAAAAAATAAAGAATATATAGAAGAGAGTAAAATTAAATTAACAGAGTTTTTTGAATTAAATATGAAAGATAATATAAATATTAACACCATTTGGGATGCTGGTAAAGCATATATGAGAGGCCATTTTATAGCTCTAGGTAGATATCACAAAAAAATGAAACTACAAAAATTTATGAAACTATGTGAACAAATTAAAACAAAAGAAATTGAGTTGCAAAATAAACCTGGAGATAATGATATAAAAAATCAAATTATCATTCTTCAAAAGCAAATAGAAATATTAACAACCGAAGAAATGGAAAAAAACCTGAGGTATATCAAACAGAGAAATTTTCAATATGCTAACAAAGCGGGCAAATGGTTAGCATTTAAGTTAAGAAAAGAAGGGGGGGAAATTATAAATAAAATTAAAGATAAAGGGCTAGAATTAAGTGATAACACCAGTATTAAAAAAGTATTTCATGAATTTTATACTACATTATATCAAAAACAACAATTGGATGAAGAAATGGCTGACAGATACTTATCAGAAAGCAATTTACAAAAAATATCTAAATTACATCAAGACAGACTAAACGAACCCATAACTATCCAAGAGATCTCAAATGCAATTCAAAAACAGAAATCAGGCAAATCTCCAGGTCCAGACGGGTTTACCGCTATGTATTACAAAGTGTTTCAAGACCATTTATTAATACCATTTAATTTATTACTAAATTCAATAATGACAGGAAATGGAATACCGGAATCCTGGACAAATGCCAACATAATATTAATTCCTAAGCCAGATCAAGACCACACTTCATGTAAAAATTTCAGACCAATCTCATTATTAAATACAAAATTTTTTGTATTTTGTATACATTACAAAATTTTTACTAGTATTTTGGCAAATAGATTAAAAGAGGTTTTACAAGATGCAATAAATATGGATCAATCGGGCTTTTTACCAAGAAGACATATCAAAGACAACATTAGAACTATCATAAATTTAATTGAATATGCTAAAGTTCATAAAGAAAAACAAATTTTATTGTTGTTTCTAGACGCAGAAAAAGCCTTTGACAATTTAAATTGGGACTTTATGATTAAAATATTAGAAAGATTGGACTATGGGGACAAATTTATAAAAGCTATTCAGGCCATATATACACGGCAAGTTGCCAAAATAGTGGTGAATGGAGATACTACCCAGGAATGTTATATAGGTCGGGGCACCAGACAAGGTTGCCCGATCTCACCACTCCTTTTTATCTTGGTTTTAGAAGTTTTACTAGAAAATATGGGGCGTGGTGGCTCAGTGGGTAAGACGCCAGGCTTGTCGATCGGAAGATCGCAAGTTCGGAGGTTCGAATCCCTAGCCCTGCGTGCGGAGTGAGCTCCCACACTAGCTCCAGCTCTTGCCAACCTAGCAATTCGAAAGCATGCAAATGCAAGTAGATGAATAGGGACCACTTCAGTGGGTAGGTAACAGCGTTCCGCGCGCGTCATGCCGGCCACATGACCGCGGAAGCGTCTTCGGACAACGCTGGCTCTTCGGCTAACAAATGGAGATGAGCACCGGCCCCTAGAGTTGGACACGACTGCATAAATGTGCAGGGGGAACCTTTACCTACTAGAAAATATAAGAAAAGATAATTTAATAGAAGGGATAAGAATAAAACAAGAAAATTATAAATTAAGAGCTTTCGCTGATGACATGGTTATAACTCTACAAAACCCAGAAACTTCGATTAAACATTTATTTAAAAAAATTCAAGATTTTGGTGAATTGGCGGGGCTCAAAATAAACAATCACAAAACAAAGATGATAAATTTGAATATGAACCAAAGTATTATTAATAATATGGAACAGATTACGGGATTTGTAAATGTTAAAAGGCTAAGATATCTAGGAGTGGACATAACATCTAATAATTCTAATTTATTTAAAAATAACTATACAAAATTATGGACTAATATAAAAAATGATTTAAAACTTTGGAAAAATTTACACCTATCATTCTTGGATAGAATTTCAACAATAAAAATGAATATATTACCAAAAATTATTTTCTTATTTCAAACTATACCAATTGTTATAACTCAAAAAACATTTCAAAATTGGCAACAAGAGTTGGCAAAATTTATCTGGCAAGGCAAAAAGCCAAGAATAAAATATAAATTCCTACAAGACACTAAAGAGAATGGTGGTTTTGATCTCCCTAACTTAAAATTATATTATGAGGCTTCAAGATTGGATAAGACTGGATGATAAAAAATTACTTAATTTGGAAGGTCATGATTTAAAATTTGGCTGGCATGGATACCTATGGTATAACAAAATCAAAGCAAATGTAGCATTTAATCATCACCCCATTAGGAAATCAATTATAAGAATTTGGAATAAATATAAAAATACAATCTTACCAAATATACCTCTTTGGATTTCACCACATGAAGCTTTTACTTGGTATGGAAATTTAAACATAGGTAATTGGATAACATACAAAGATTTACCGTATTTTCCGGCGTATAAGACGACTGGGCGTATAAGACGACCCCCAACTTTTCCAGTTAAAATATAGAGTTTGGGATATACTCGCCGTATAAGACTACCCCTCTTCAAAACCTGCAGCTTGCTCCGCCCCTGGGTGGAAAATATCCACGCCAATCAGCTGTGTGGTGGGGAAGCGGAGTAGAAAGTAAAAAACTGCAGGGAGAAAACAGGGAAGCGGAGTAGAAAGCGAATACCGTAGTAATGCGAAGCGCAGCAGCGCGGGGTGTGTGTGTGAAGGAGAATATTGGGGTGAGGGGTGAGAAAGCTTTAACGATTTAAAGAAAGCTTTAATTACCTGGGCAAGGCAGAGGGGTGAAGAATACATTTCCAAGCTTTAGCGGAACAAACCATGGAGGAGGAGGAGGAGGAGGAGGAGGAGGAGGAGGAGGAGGGTGATGGGGGGAAGTTTGAAAAAGCAGATCCAAGCGCAAAAGTTACTGAGTGAGTACTGAGCAACTCCACTTCCCCGCCGCACAGCTGATCCCCGCCGCACAGCTGATCGGCGCCAAGATTTTCCACCCGCCCCCCCCTCCGCTCCCTCCCTCCCTTGCCATTTCCTCCCTTCCCTCCCGACCCCCCCCGCACTGATCCATCACCAGGGAAAGAGAGTGAGAGGGAGGGAGGCTGAAATGACTCACTAACTTTTGCGCTTGTATCTGCTTTTTCAAACCTCCCCCCATCATCACCACCACCCTCTTTGTCGTCCTCCTTCATGGTTTGTTCTGCTAAAGCTTGGAGATGTATTGGGGGGGGGGAGGGCCCGGGTGGAAAATCTTGGCGCCGATCAGCTGTGCGCCGGGGATCAGCTGTGCGGCGGGGAAGTGGAGTTGCACCCGCCCTATAAGACGACACCCGGCGTATAAGACGACCCCCGACTTTTGAGAAGATTTTCCTGGGTTAAAAAGTCCTATACGCCGGAAAATACGGTACTAATTTTTGAAGGATCAAATTATAATTTAAAATCAAGAGAAAATTTATTAAAAGATGGAATAAAGTGCAATTGGTTTTCATATGCTCAAATTAAAGAACAATTCAGAATGGATAATAAAAACTTTAAATTTAAAGAAAGTGCAAACAATTGGGATATCGTCCTATGGAAAGATAAAAACCACTTAATTTCAAAAATGTATAAGATATTAACATCAAATAATTTGGAAAATATACAAAAAAAGAAATGTATGTGTAATTGGGAAAAAAATCTAGGTCACAAAATCCAATTTGAAACCTGGGAAGATATCTGGCTAAAAGATCTAAAATTCACATTGAATTATAATATGAAAGAAAATGTCTATAAAATGATGTATAGGTGGTATCTAACGCCAAACACTCTGTCAAAAATGAATAATAGATTATCTAACAGATGTTGGAAGTGTAAAAAAGAAGTGGGCACTTTTTTCCATCTTTGGTGGTCTTGTAAGGAAACAAAAAAAATTGGTTAAAAATACATCAAACAATAAGTGAAATATTGGAAGAAGATCTAATCATTGAACCAGACATGTATTTATTAGGATTTTTAAAACCTGAGATACACAAGAAATATGGGAAATTACTATTTTATTTAATAACTGCGGCTAGAATTATATTTGCTAGACACTGGAAAGAGGATTGTATACCTACAATTGAGGAATGGTTATTAAAAACAATGGATTTAGTTCAGATGGCAAAATTAACAGATTTATTAAATGACAAGAACCAAGAAGAATTTAACTTATGTTGGGACCCATTTTATAGATACATAGAAAAAACTCAAAAAATACAAATAGTAAATTCAATGTAAATAAGATATAGAATTGTATAAATAGTTAATTATATAATATGTAGAACCTATTGTAGAAATTATTGATGAGAAAGTAGGAAGTCCATTTTATTTTGTTGTTTTGTTTCTGTTCTGTTTCTGTTTCTATGTTGTTTGGTTATAGCTAAATTATAAGAAAGAAAGAAATAGAGAATTAAGGGATTACAGAAAGAAGAGAAGGGAAAGAAGGGAAAGATGAGAACTTAGAAGGTACAAGTATGTTGAAAGGAGTAGGAGGTAAAGGATTAAAGGTTGAGAGTTTAAAAAAAATACTTAAATGCACTCAGAAAGTGGAAAGTTAATTAGAATGTTTTGGCTTGATTGAGGAGGTTAGAGGTATGGATGAAAGAAAAGAATACAGATTTTGAAGAAGGTGTAAAGAAGAGATAAGAAGAAGATAAGGTAGAGGGTAGAGTTGTAATATATTTAAAGGCATTTAATATATTAATGTATATACAGTACTTAGAAATTATAAAATACATCCTACAATGTATAATATGTGTTGTATCTTGTTTTGTATTATTGTTGTATTATTGTTGATTTATGTCTATGTTAATGATGTTTAATAAAATTTAATAAAATTAAAAAAAAAGAATAAGACGTTTATCAGTTCCTGTGATCTCCATTGTACTCCTTAGTGCTTAGTAGGAATTTCAGTATGGGCATTGTTTATCCAAGGTATAAATATAGAATACATTTTCACCTTTTGTGTTTTTATGGAAACTAGTATAATTACTTAATGTTGGGATCAAAAATTCCTAGGCCTTTATCATGGCTACTCCTAGTTCCCCCACAATCTTCTTATCAGTAACAAATAACTACTTAGTAGTAATCTGCTGGAGCATCTACTTTCTGGAGCACCACACCACCTGAAACTAGGTTATCCTTGATTTTGTGGACCTTTCGGAAAGCCATTAAGATGTAGCTATTTTCCCAGGCACAAGGGTCAGGAAGTTAGTTGAGCTTAGGTGGTTTCCCCAGTTGCTATACTATGTTTTTGTCTTTGTCTTTAGTTTTTATTATTTCACTGGTGGTTTGGTTTTTAGATTCTGTTAACTGCCCAGAGTTGCATTTGAAATAAACAAATATTGTGGTTTGCATTTTGGGCACCTGTTCCCTTCTCCAACTCTCTGCTTTGTTGGTCTTCTACTTGCCTATGTTTTGGATACAAGGATACAAGGATACAAAGTATGCTATTTATTGATTAATCACACTTGTATGCTGCCAAATCATTCTGATTACTGGAAGCTTGCTACAAAATAAAATACAATAAAAATATCCACCATAAGAAAAACAAAAACAACTATCATTCATCCTCCACAATAAGAAAAGTGGGGAAAAAAATGCCACAGCCCCCAAAGTACCAGAATCCAAAGCATTATTATAATATTATTATTAATCAGAAAGAACAAGTGATGAGGTTGAAGGATCATAGAGAGCCAGTATGGTCTAGTGCAGAGCTTTCCAAACTCTGTGTCGCGACACAAAAGTGTGTCGCCACACACAGCGTGGTGTGTCACCACACCACCCGGAAGCGGCGGCGCGCGTGTGCACGGCGGCCGCCATGCACGCGCGTGCCACCGCACGCCCCCCGCGCCGCTACCGTGCGCACGCGCCGCCGCACACCCCCCCGCGCCGCTGACGCCACTGCCGTGTCGCCAGCGGCAGCACTTTGGAAAGCCCTGGTCTAGTGGTTAAGGCAACGGGCTAGAAACCAGGAGTGTGTGAGTTCTAGTCCCACCTTAGGCATGAAAGCCGGCTGGGTGACCTTGGGCCAGTCACACATACACAGCCCAACTCACCTTACAGGGTGGTTGTTGTGGGGAAAATAGGAGGAAGAAGGAGTATTTGGTATGTTTTCCACCTTGAGTTATTTATAAAATAATAAAGGTGGGATATATATATATATATATATATATATATATATATATACACACACACACACACACACACACACACACACACTATATATACAATATATATATATATATATATATATATATATATATATATATATATATATAATGTTAGGTTCCTGGCTTCTTTGGTAATGGCCTTCTAGAAGTCAGCAAAGGCTCAATCCTTCTGAAGGGTGTTTGGGAGAGACAAACTCTCTCTCTCTCTCTATCTCACTCTCACTCTCCCCCACCCCCCCAAACACCCTTCAGAAGGATTGAGCCTTTGCTGGCTTCTAGAAGGCCATTACCAAAGAAGCCAGGAACCTAACATCAAGAGGGAGGCTGTTCCAAAGAATAGGCACCATTGATGAAAAGCCACGCTTTCTAGCCTCAGCCCCCTTCACCTCACAAAACATGGGTACAAAGCAGCACTCCTTTGGAGGACCTCTTTGGGTGGATACGTATGAGGTTCCACGTGGGACTGAGTTGCTTTCAATAGAAGAGAATATCTGTAGCTCAGGGTTGAACTCTGGAGTCCTTGGTGCTCTCTGAGCTTAGTTGTTTGCTTGCAGATGTTTCCTTGCCTGACTAGGGCACCAGACGAACAATCAAGCAGTAAACAATACCCTAACCAGGGAACTACCAACTCAGACAAACAGTCAAGCAGTAAACAACAGCCTAATCAAGGAACTCCTAAGGAGAGAACAACACCCCCACCGACACTGGCAGGGCAAGCTACTGTATATAAACAGAGAGCAAACCCCACTCCCTTCTAGCACTGAAGATGTTGCCTAGTCGGGCAATGAAACGTCTGCAAGCAAACAACCAAGCTCAGAGAGCACCAAGGACTCCGCTGAGGTGTTTTCTCAGAGTTGTGCCTGTTTCTCTCTTCATATTACTGTTTCATATTGTTATAGCTAAATATATGTGCCTTTGTATTTGCAGGCTATGCTCTGAGGCCTAATGTGGTATAATGATTGGTACCAAATAGGCCTGATAAATGATAGCCTATATTCCAGTCTGCTGTGTGAGCATAATATATTGATCAACAATGTTGTGCTGAATTTTTGCAGGAAAACATTACCCATCATATCCTGCTCATCAATTTGTGGATTAATTGTTTGGTAAATTGTTTTCACGTATATTGAGTAAAATTAAATTACAAATATATTGGGATGAATATAGTTTAATTTTACAAGCAATATTTATAATGCATATTACAAGGTACTAAGCCATATGCTGACACCTATGTGGAGTCTAAAAACACCATTTTATGTTGTTTGGTCTATATCAACCATTGGCTAAAACAAAGCATACCATTTCACTAAGCTATACATGCTTAGCACTGGAGCTGAAAGTATTTTTCTTTTTCGGTGTAGTATGGAATATGCACTTTCTCTTTATGGGTATGTGTATATTAGAGAGTGTGTTAAAAAAATAGTGGCTGCATGTTGACCATGAAATGGCATTAAGGTATAAAATATGAAGTATATAACCTATATAATAACAATCAGAATGTAGAACCAATATAGCAGGAAATTGCATTGAAAGGCACACTGAGCAGAGAATACAAGTCTTTGCAAAATAAAAAGGGTTGAACAGCACACTAAATATAGTCAAAGAGGGGGCACTTCGGCCCCTATAAAAAGGATTTCTATAGTTTTGGGGTAACAGCCAGTAACACCCGCTCTTGCCTCTGACTCAGAATGTTCATAACGATAGCGGACAAAAGAGAAATGAATGGAAGGATGAGGGACAGGAAGAGAGAGTATATTCACCCAGTGCTTGAATTATGGAGAAAGGATAGAGCAGTCCAACCTCTCTACTGTACTTTGATTGCATTTTGTAGCTATTGTGGTCCAAAGGAGATGTGACATTCAATAGTTAACACAAAGGTGTTTTTGTAATAAAAAAGGAAATAGCATCTCCCAGATTGCCAGTACGGGACTTTTGTGTGAATAATTCCACAGGAACAGGGTTTGTTTTTTTTAATCAGGATGGCTGCTGGAGAGGAAACTTTTGAATACTTCCTGCCTGCTTGCAGCTATACCAAGCCTAATAAACAAGTTCAGCACAAACAAGTCTGATCTCTTTCAGAGTCTTATCAGATGAGTAAGTGGGGCTTCATTTATGGCACTAGAGTCTCACTAAAAAGATATACTTCATGGCCAGGGGTGCTTTTAGACCTGATTTTGCTGCAGGGGGTCTCTGGTAACTTCTGTGTTTGGAAGTATTCCTGTCACAGTAGGTTGGTATGTTAGCTGCAGTCTTCTTGCATAAGAATGATCTTGCCATGGTATCCACATTCTAGCAGGTGAACAATAAACTTGCTACGAGTAGCTCAGTTGTAATCCATGAGATTGTTAACTAGAGATCTTTATGAAGGTCTGGAAAAAAGCTATGGAGAATATTTTGTTAATAATTCAGACATTTAATACTAGAAGTGGGAACAGCACATATGAAATACAAAATCATTCCTTTAATACACTGTTCTAAATCAGTCTTCCCCAATAAGGGCATCTCCTCCAGATGTGTGGGCTTCAGCTTCCAGAATGCCCAACCAATATGGCCATTGCCAAAACTTCTGGGAGCTGAGATCCATAATCTAGATCAGTGTTTCTCAACCTTGGCAACTTTAAGATATGTGCAGTTCAACTCCCAGAATTTCACAGCCAGTATGTTGTCAAGATTGAGAAATACTGATCTAGAGGATGTCCAGATTGAGGAAGGCTATTCTAAGCATAGTCTGAGCAAGTAAAAGAAAAGTAAGTAATGTTTTTGGCCAAGAGAGCCAGGTGGCTGCTGGATCTGGGGCTGCACATACATGTACGTTCAATTTGTGGGAGGGGACTTTAACTTAACAAGTGATCCTTGTTGTCAGGATCACTCTATGTACATGAGAGAATGTCTGTGTCTGTATGGAGTTGGTGGCATATACATTCAATCAATATAAGTGTGGAGTGTGTGTATATATATATATATGTGCCATAGGGATTTTGTTAATGGCGCAATATATATATATATATATATATTTGCCATTAACAAAATCCCTTCCCCCCTCCTCATATATTCCTTGGTAGTGGTAAAGAACCTAGACTCTTAGAGTGTTAAGGTTCCCATAATCAGCTATAGATCTCTGAAAACTTACTGATTACGGCAGAGAAAAGTAGCTACTTTGGCAGCTGAGCTGAGAGAGCTCTTTGATTAACCATAAACTTGTTTCATTGCACTGACAGAGCAGCTGTTAACACATGTAAGAGCTGAACAGCCCTGTTAACACTCATGTTTTCATTAACAGTAACAGCAGTGGGAGAGAAAAGAGAATCTTAGACCTTTGCACCTAAGAATAAATAGGCAATGGACAACCTTCCAGATGCTGATAAATCCCAGGTCCCAACATCCCTAGTCAAAATGCGTAGTGGTGAGGAATGATGGAAGCTGCACCCAATACTTATAGAAGATTATATGTTGCAAATATCAAGTGTAGACTGAGAATAGCAATTGGCATCACCTGTGAAAATGGTGAATAATAATTCTGATCAGCCCATTCCCTAGTGAATTGAACACCAGTAGTTCTTGGTTTGTTTAAGAATCTGTCTTAAGCAGACTGATAGATATTTAATATCTCCTCTATCAGGAACTGAAATTGCAGCAGTGAGAAATGAGAATATAAATTCAAGCCTCTTGTGTAGGTGTAATGTGTTTTTGTATCACTTCTTATTTTTCCATTCTTTTGAACTAGCAGTTCAGATTTATGCACGAGAGGGCAAAAAACAACTTACTGGCTGGGTTCACATTAAGCCATAATAACATTTATTTGTTTGGGCATAGCATATTGTGTGAATGCTGGAATTGCGTTTGACTAAACTGGATTTCTCATTTAATGTGAACTCAGCCAACAGAGAGAACTGGATTTTTGCTATGCTGTAGAATTTTCCTCAGTATTTCATTTACAAAGGAATCCAAAACAGATGCATGTGTCCTCTTGTGAGGCTAATGTTAAAGAATTTGCGTCACAATAATAAGACCTCCATTTGAAATTTGCTTGTACTTTTCTTTTTATCTTGCCACTGCAGATCATCTTTCCAGCATGTGTGTTACCAACAAAGATGTCGCCTTTGATAGAAAAAATTAGTGACCAGAAGGACTTCAAGAAGCTCCTGAGAACACGGAATAATGTGTTGGTGCTATATTCCAAATCTTGTGAGTGTTATTCATTAAAAAAAATTTTTTTAAGGATAACTGGTATTTAAACAAAAATGCTAAGTGATTGCCTAGGTGAGAAGATAGGAAAAGCAGGAAAGTGTTTCAAAATCAAGATTTTATACAACATATGGACAGGAACTGTTTTAGAGACTTAAACTTGCAGATAAAATTCAGAGTGAACTCATATAAATAATCAATTCTTCTCTTGTTATTTCATCCTGTCTCACAACATTATTAAATTACTTTTTATTTTATTATTGTTATATACAGTCTAGCAGTACTCTTTTAAAAAAACCTGCACAAAACATGTAACCAAGAACCATAGAGACAGTTTTTAGCATGTTTGCAGCTATTTCATGTTGAGGCACTTTTCCTATCATTCTACTTCTTGGTTTTCCCACAAACAGTTATTTGTTTTTAAAATTTCCTTTATTTATACCTGCATTTCCACCATCTAGATACATGGTATCAACCGTATGTGTATACAACAGATATCTGCTTGCTTTTCTCCTTAGTTTTTATTTGTATATTCATAATCAAATTTCTAGGTCACTCAGATCTAGGGACTCTGGGCGGCTTAACCTATACAAACAATAACATCAAACCCAAAAGATACTGTTGTCTGCTCCCTGCCCACAACAGAAACAGAAACACATAAAAAGCCCCCCCCCCCCCAAGCACAGTATCACAAGGCCTGCGGGACAAGCCATGTTTTTAAGGCTCTTTTAAAAGCTGGTAAGGTGGGTGTCATGCAAATTTCCAGGGGGATGCTGTTCCAGACAGCAGGTGTGGCAACAGACAAGGCCTGCTTCCTGGGTCTTGGTCGATGAAATCACTTAATAGACAAGTCCAAGAGAGAGCTAACTCTCAGTTCTTACAGGACAGGCAGAAGCCACAAGAGACACAAGGTCTCAAAATAATTAGCCCCTGTGCCTTCTTGGCAGTAGTAGCACTTGTTTTAACCCTACACGCTTAAGTTGTTTTCCTATTTATACCTTTTTATTGTCATGTGCTTTGCATCATCTGATGCTTCACCAATTCCTGGAACACTCATATTAACCTCTTGTCTGCTAGCCGCCCACTTGCTGTCTCATTCTGTTATTATGAACTTGTTTAAGTCATCATTGCTGCTTCTGCTGCTTGTTTTCTTCTTCTGCCTCTATCCCCTTTTCTGCAGTGCAGCTTTCTTTCCACTTTTTTAATTCTCCACAACAGATTGTGAGCAGCTCTTGGCAAGATTGTTTGCAAGAGCTTGGCCCGTTTAGAGCACTGTGTGCGGACAGGTTAATTATACTTATGTATAGTTGTTATGATATATACAGTACTTGGCCAGAAGATGCATGTTCTGCACATTAGCTCAAAAATTAGATGAAATTTAATGCTCTCAGTGCTTTCTCCTTAACTAGCCAAAATATGTTTGCTTTTAACAAATGTGTTATTCGCTTAGGCTTCCAACTCCAAATCACTAATTCTGAAGGAGCCTCCTTCAAGTCAGGAGGGAGGGAGAAAAGGAACAACTATATCTGAGTAACTGATTTGAGGATATTTTCCTCTGACAGTTTAGCTTGTCTGATTTTAATACTTGTCTGATAGTAGAGTAAATCAGTTACTGTAGGAGCATTTGATTCAAGGGCAGAATTTTGTGGAATCCCTGGAAACTGAAAATGATGTTTCCTACTGTCGATGAAGGTTCTCAGTCATCCAGGTGGAATTGTCTGTAGCTTGAGTCATGTCAACTGGATTTCTATTTTCTCAGTGGAAACGTTTTGCTCCTTATCCAAGAAGCTTCTTCAGTCTGAGCAAAGTTAGTAAGGGAATCCTTAAATATGTTTCTAAGGTGGCTGTGTGACCTTGCACCTGGGGCTAGGTCATGGTTATTTGAGATGTTTAGGGACTTAGAAATAAACATCTCAAATAACCATGACCTAGCCCCAGGTGCAAGGTCACACAGCCACCCTAGAAACATATTTAAGGATTCCCTTACAAACTTTGCTCAGACTGAAGAAGCTTCTTGGATAAGGAGCGAAACGTTTCCACTGAGAAAATAGAAATCCAGTTGACATGATTCAAGCTACAGATGTTTCCTACTGTTTCTGTGAAGACAAGTTTTGCCCTTTTTTTTCAAATTTTTCTTTATTAATTAAAAACAGAAAAAGACAAATGCGTGATTCAAAGGCCCCTTCAAAACATAATTACAGAAGATGAACTGTGGCTTATATTAATATAATATTTTAATTGACAGAATCATTTTAGGTGGTAGTTTGATAGTCATGGATTATGGTAACATGTAGCTGGTCTGACAAATCATAGTTATGCCCACTTTCTCCTCGAGACAGCAAGTTCCTGAATTTTGGAATAGGGAAAAAAAGTGATGAATAGCTGTAAATCATTATTTACGTTGAGTTTGCAAGCTCAAATCAAAGTTGGATTTCTACATATGTAGATAGATAGGCCAGCAAACAAATACTGTAGATATAATAGGTTTGGATTTGAACCAATGATAAAAAAAAAAAAGCTAAGCTAGAGATACGCAAAATGTACCAGGAATAGATCATTCCAGGAATAGAATACCAACTTCAGGAGGTTTTGCCCAGACTAAACATGCATGTTATGGTTTATTTAGTCTGGATATAGACCCATATTACATGTGTTCGTGGCACAAGGTGGGAGACAATGGGGAAAAGGAAATCTGTAGTCAGCAGCAATGGCTAAGAGAAAGTAAGGGGAAGAAAAGCCCTAGGAAGTTCAGTGGGGTGGATAAGTGGGCTGGTGGGGATGCCATGCTTGAATTCAAGTGTAGCGACAGCAGCTAAGGGAAGGAAGGTGCCGGGACGATTGGGGGAAGGGATAGATGGACTGGTTGGGTGATGCTGTGCTTGAAATCAAGTGTGGTGGCCAAGAGGAAGGAAGGCTCTGCCAAGGTTGGTGGGTGATTAGTGGGCGGAGGAGGAGGAGAGGGGGGCAAGCTCACCCTCCTTGCTGAGAAGCCCATCCTCTCTGGAGTTTATTTTGACCAAAACATGCAACAATGAAGATGTTCTGGGTTTCAGTTTTGCTGAACCACAACCTGTCCAGAGTGGCTCAGCTGAAGTGCTACACCATAATATGCTTGTTTTGTAGTATGTGGAACAAATATACTTTGTTTCATTTGCATGTCTAAGCAAAACCTAGTCATACCATGTACTAAATTGCACCAAATTGTTTGTGCAAGTAGAAAAAGATTTGAACATTTATTGGGGAAGGACATAACTTAGAAATGGCTTCTGGGCCACCAAGACTCCTTAGATCTTGCTATACTTTCTCAAGGAAATTATACTGGTGCTGTGAAATAATCAACTACAAGACAGATGCAGGAAAAAAAGCAAAAGAAAACCAGTGTCATCTACGATATCTAGAAAACACATTCAAACATTTTCTGAAAAATCTATGGCTCACCCTGGATACTATCTCTCTTTTATGGCTCTTCAGTGGTAGGCAAAAAGGTTGTAATTGCAAGGAAGTAGGATAGGTTTTTTTTCTTTTTCTTTTGTTGTGAACATATCTGAAGAAGCCCTATTAATCAAGCATGGTGATACTTCTCTTTTGCGTATAGTCTGACCAGTCATGCTGGTCATGCCTCATTTCTGGATGCCTGAGACTGACAGGTACGGAGTGTGGTTCTGCTGCAGTAATTATGCATCTTTGATGTATGCTGCTTTTTGGAGGGTTTTTTTTTTTTTTTGTAATATGTCACCTTAGACTCTTTAGGAAAAGTATGTGATGGCACAGTTGTATGCATGCTTATACTGACATTAGGTTCACTGTGTCCAGTCAAGCTTATTTTCTAACAAATTTATTGGTTGGAACAGAATAATGCATAACTTCCAGTTTCCCATATACTGTAGGTAGATACTTTATTTTTTGTCCATTCATTTGTGAGTAAAATTTAAAATCCCTTGAATGCTGAGAACTAGAAAGTCACAAAAAATGACTTGAAAAATAAATTTATTTATTTAGACAATTTAAAATATGGAAGAGTCTTTAATTAAGAATTTTTATAAAGCCAACATATGATTCCCAATGAGTGTAAAAATGGAAATTCTTCCACACAAGGTATATTTTGGTAAACCTATCAGTTTGTGTAAGGGAAATTACCTTGGCTAGGATCATTGCTTTTTCTTTATGTGGTGCAAAACCAAGCTACCGTATCCTGAAATTTGAAGATACATTGTTTGAGGAAAATATGCAGCAAATAGGTGGTGATTAAAGGCAAAACTGAAGTACTTTGGCCACATCATGAGAAGACAGGATACCCCGGAGAAGATGCTGATGCTAGGGAAAGTGGAAGGCAAAAGGAAGAGGGGCCGACCAAGGGCAAGATGGATGGATGATATTCTGGAGGTGACGGACTCGACTGTGGGGGAGCTGGGGATGGCGACGGCCGACAGGAAGCTCTGGCATGGGCTGGTCCATGAAGTCACGAAGAGTCGGAAGCGACTGAACGAATAAACAACAAAAAACATTCTTCTGCCAATTTGCCAACCCACTGTGCCCTTTAAAAAGGTAGTTTCAGTTTTTCCTGCATGTGACCTGTCATCTTTGTGTGACAGTAGTCCATGTAACAACACCTGAGGTCTCCACCCAGTTGTTCTCGGGAAGTATGCTGGATTCTCCCCCTCCCATAGGGCTGTGACCCTAGAGCTGAGCAGGTCCGTTGTCACATTTGTAGAAAGTGGGCTTGGCAGTGAATGTAGGCGGAGTCAGGCAAAGTGTGTTGCATTCCCCTACACTTTATGTCTATGAAGGTTCTCAGTCATCCAGGTGGAATTGTCTGTAGCTTGAATCATGTCAACTGGATTTCTATTTTCTCATGGTGATCTTAACGATCCTCCTCTAGATAATAAAAGGACTTAAAATAACATCTCAGTATAACCATGACCCCAGGTGTAAGGTCACACAGCTACCTAGAAACATATTTAGGATTCCCTTACCAACTTTGCTCAGACTGAAGAAGCTCCTTGGATAAGGAGTGAAACGTTTCCACTGAGAAAATAGAAATCCAGTTGACATGATTCAAGCTACAGTCCCCTACACTTTAATTTTCATTTCAGCTAAGGAATTTTTAACAACTATGAACTACATCATTTGTTTCTTTGCTTGCCTTTAGTTATCATTCAACAGCATACGACTTTAGGAAACATTACAGGAGAAGACAATTTAAACCATGTGATTACACTTAACTTTTTGGAGTGCTATTTTCCTTCCATAGAAATTTTTAATGTTTGAAGTTATTGTTTGCTAGTTTCCGTTCCTCATCACCATGCTATGTGCTCAGATTTCCACATGACTGTCAAGTTTGGGGAGCTGTCCAACAGGTCAGGGAAAAGGTTAAAATAGCATGAGAGCTGTCCAGCTCAAGAGTTGAGAACTGGGAAGCTGAGAAGGGCAAGGTATGGCCTCAAGTAAATAGCTTAATAGTTAGTGCTATTGCGGTTCCATTTTCCAGGATACAGGCCCCTAATCCAGAATAGGTACTGGTTTGCACTGTTAACTTACAAGGACAGTTCAAAGGGGAGAACTGTCAAAAAAATTATGGAGATTTCTGATCTGAGCTTTGGCTCAGACAATCTGCTGTCTCTGAATTGGGGTCAATACAAAGCAACTAACCCTTATTTTCCAAAGTAGGTCACTTGTCAAGTGCAAAACCTGTATGTAACCAAGCAAATGAAAGAAGAAACCAATGAAATCAGGGTCCTGTTTGCATATTCACAAATATGTGAAAAAGCACACATTTTAAATATTTCCACAGTTTGTGGTGATAACTAGATTGCTTTAAAGAGCATTACAGAAATGGTGGTAATAATAATAACAACAATAACAACAACAACTTGTTATGGCCACCCATTCCAGTAGACTCTGGGTGGCTTACAAATTCAAATACATAGGTAAAACAATTAAAAACATAAAACAGACAGCCCAGACTAAAAGCAGCCATAACAATAAAAACACAATGTGAGGCCCCTCAAACACATTAACCCCAGGCCTGGGAAAAGAGCCGGGTCTTAAGGGCTTTCTGGAACCCCAAGAGAGGGGTGTTGACAGTGTTTAATTGAGGAGACCTAGAGCTTACCAACTCTGCCTGAATTTACCAGACAGGCAGAAAGAATTGGAGTTAGGCAGTCCTTCAGATAACCAGACCCTATGCCATGAAGGGCCTTATAGGTAGCAGTCAGCACCTTGAATTGTGCCCAGAAGCACACTGGCAAACCAGTGCAGCTTGCATAGCAGCAGCGACACATGGGCATAACGAGAAGAGCCTGTTACTGCTTGTGCTTCTGCATTTTGAACCAGCTGTAGCTTCCAGATGGACTTCAAGGGCAACACTATTGCAATAGTCCAGAGTTTTCCAAACTGTGTGTCGCGACACAAAAGTGTGTTGCCTGCGGGGCCCAGATGTGTCGCGTCAAAACCCGGAAGCGCTGATGGCGCGCCATCAGTGCTTCCGGGTTTTCCCACGGTGACACACCAAAGGCGGCGCACGAAAATCCAAAAGCACCGCAGCCATGGCGGCGCAGAAAAACCGAAAGCGGCAGCAGCGCTTCCGGGTTTTTGCGCGCTGCCACAACGGCGGCGCTTCTGGGTTTTCCCGCGGCGACACACCAACGGCGGCGCGCAAAAACTGAAAGCGGCAGCAGCGCTTCCGGGTTTTTGTGCGCTGCCACAATGGCAGCACTTCCAGGTTTTCCCGCGGCAACACACCAACGGCGGTTGGTGTGTCGCCGCGGGAAAACTTTGGAAAGTCCTGCAATAGTCCAATCATACGGTGACCAGGGCATGACTGTGCAAAGGCCCTCCTGGCCACAATTGCTACCCACTCTTTGAGCAGTAGCTGTGCATCCAGGAGGACCCCCAGATTGTAAAATGGGCAATAATTGTCCAGAATGGAGGGCTCCAGTGATGACCTTTTGAGGAGGGGCCATACCACCATCTCCTTTAAGACCTGAGGGACTACCCCCTTCCTCAAAGAGGATGATAGCATTGCATCGATCCATCCCCTTGATCACCTCCTGGACTGCCTTAACAACCCAGGAGGGGCCAGGATCTAACAGACAATTCACTGAACTGATGTATTGGAGGACTTTGTCCACTTTCTTGGGAGTCACAGATTCAAACCTTACAAGATTGTGCCCAAAGCAGCTCACATGGAGCTGCCCAGTCAGAGTAACTCCAAGTGAATCTGATGACTTTATCCACCAAATAGCATGAATACTATTCACTGTGGCCCTACAGGTGATTCTGTCACTCATCCTCTGCTAACAGGGAGCAGATCACTCTGAACAGGGCCGCTGGACAGCTACTGGCAGACACAATAAGGATGGAGAAAGAATGATGTTTTGCTGCCCTTATTGCCACAATGTAGGCCCAAATATGGGCTCTCACTCATGTTTGGTCAGATTCATTCTTTGTTTTTCTACAGTGGCTCTCCAGGTGTTGCTCCTGGAGTTCCTTGGAAAACCTCAGGATTGGCACACACAGAAAGGCCCACACAGGAACAATCTGGGTGTCGGTCACCTGCCTGTTCCAGGCTACAACCAAGGCTTCAGCCAAACTGTTCACCAGATCCTCAGGGGAAACCCCAAGCTCCTTCTGGAACCCAACAAGATCCTTCAGTCGCCTGGAGTGGGCTGATCTAACAGTCATCCTGTCACCCTGTCAGGGTGGATACCACCAGTGAGGTGGAGGACAACCAAAGAGTGATCTGTCCGTGGCAATGGACTGGTGGTTCTGTCCTAATGCCAGATTGTACTGCAACTGCAACTGCCCTGAAATGAGAACCAGAACTAACGTGCGACCCCTGGTATGTGTTGGGCCCTCAGTTATTTGGGACAAGTCCATGGTTGCCATGGAGGCCATGAACTCTTGAGCCATCCTGGACAAAATGTCATCAGGTGGCAGGTTAATGTCCCCGAGGACCATCAACCTTGGGGACTCCACCGCCAACCGAGCAGCTCAAGTAGGGATGATGCTGCACAGCAGGGAGGGCAATACACCAGCAGCAATCCCAACTATTCCTGAAGGCCCAACTTCAGCCAGAGGGTCTCACATCTGGTTATCTGTGGGGCAGAGCCTCTAAGAGCCCTTAACGACTCACGGATTACAATAGCTACCTCTCCACCCAGGTTTCAGCTGATGTAAAACCTGAATCCCAGGGGGGCATATTTCTGAGAGGGGAAATCTCATCTTGGAGAATAAAGCTATCAATGGCTAACAATTGTTATAGATATTGCCACCAGTATCAGAGACAATAGGCTTTTCAGTGCTAGTTATGATGGAGCATATCTAACTAGTGGTGTTCTCATAAATATCACATTGGGCCATTGTGGGAACAGAATGCTGGGTAGCATAGACCTTTTGGTATGATACAGTGCAGCTATTTTTACATCTTTACAGAGAAGGTAACAAAATGAATCGGCAATGGGAAAAAGTATGAACAATAAATAAGACTTTACAGTTCTTCAGTGTAAAAAAAGTATCAGAAACTTGGATGTGTCAAAATATACAGGAAGGATTGAAAGAACCATACAATTAGTTCCATGCCCTAAAAGATGCTTGGAGCTTGTAGTTTCTCCACAGAAACTTTCTGTCAAGTGGCAAGGTACTGTTGAAACTGAGATGACTTCAGGAATAATTTGTGATATGAAGCAGTCTTCTGTTCAGAAAGGCAGGAAAAAAGTCTCACTGAGCCTGTTCAAATGTTTCAGATCCAAGCTGCAGCAAAAGGTTATGGGTGACGTTCATACTATATTTGGCAAATATTTATTAGCTTCTGGTGCTTTCTAAAACTCCCAGTTAAAAGAGAAAATGTTTTAAGGAAGAATTCTGCCAAGTTGTGTCTAGATGCTTATGAATTTTAAAGTAAATGTATTCCTTTCTCTCTCCCAGCGGTAGCTGCTGACAGTTCGCTCAGGTTATTATCTGATGTAGCCCAAGCTGTGAAAGGCCGTGGTACTATAACATGGATAGATTGCGGGTACGTAATATAATGCCTTTCATTTTCCCACCTACTGAAAACAGTTATGTCTAAACTAAAGTTTTGATATTGTTATGTGAATTCTCCAGACTTACCCACTAGTTTTTGACAATTGTATTCAGCATCATCTGCAGGGATGTCAAAAAATCTGTATTGTGGATGTCAAAAAAGATGAGGTGACATCACAATACAAAAGGAGCTTGTATCAGAATGTCATATCCACCATCTTGCCTTTTTAACCTCTACACACACACACACCCATGCTCCTGATTATATTTGCATGTGGATTGCTAACATGGAAGAACTTAAGAGCCATTTTGGCTCAAGTGGATCAAGTGGCCAATCAGATATCTATGAGAAGAAATTCAGTGCAGCTTCAAGTTGCAATAAAGATTATATGTATATACTGTACATGTATTGTCATCCATGTTCTGTGTCTGAGATACTTTAGCTGTTCTGAACCTAGCAGTCTAATTAGCCATGTGAAGTTGTGGGATTGGGATTTACTGCTAAATGCTTGTCTGAAGAGCTTGACTACCTTCTGCTATTAAGTATTTGCATGCAATTGCTGACTCAGGAGTTTTGAGACTTTGAAGTGTGCTCCTCATCAATAGGAGGAGACATATTTCTATTTCCTCCACCTGGAATCCTGCAAGGCTGTGGTGATGGAAGACCAGTGCTTGGCCTCTCTAATGGAGTGGCTTAGATCAGCAACGTTAAGGCTCAATCCAGTTAAAACAGAGGGCAGTTCTTTACACCACAGTAACAGATTTTATCTGTCCAGAGAGATTAAACTTCCTCTGAAGGATCAGGTATATAGCTTGGATATTCTTAAAGCAGGGGTGCAGTTTTGGGAGGCCAAGGGCCATACGTAGCCTTTGAATGGTGTGTTGGGGGCTACAGTGAAAATGTTGACAGCCAACACCAAAATTCAGTTTGATTTAATTTAAAGTTCAATAAAATAAAATTGCATGTTAATATTTTTCTTTGTCACTGGTTATAATTTGGCAGAAACTTTTGGTTGCATGAAAGCTGTGTGTCTTTCAACCCCTTAAATTCATCTATGGAAACTTCATGAATCAATTGTTCCCTAATTTCTGAATCGGGTAGTGCAGCAATCAGAAGATTTTGGGGGAGGGAGGGAGTTTCCAAACTCTGAAAAGCTCTCTGTCCCTGGAACGTTCTCCCATGTTGCTAATTTTTCAGTGCCAACTGAAAACTATTTTGGTCTCCCAGACAATGTTGTTCTTTTTAAGAATTTAAGTATTTAACTTAGGTTATTTTAGTTCTGCTAAGGCCTTTCAACTCTTATCCCTGATGGTGCTTTTAGTTTTGATATTTGTATTCTTTTCAGTTCATATGTTAGCTTTTTTATATTTTATTACTCCCTGTGTTAAATTTGTTGCTATGCACCAGAGAAAATCATTTATTTTAGGAGGCATAAAAGAAATTAAATAAAAATTAACCTTTGTCCAAATGACATTAAATGGGAAGCATTTGGCAGGTTCTGTGTGATGCTTGCTTATCGGAGCATTTGATGGTTGGTCCTGTTAATCAAATGTCATTGCATGCCCTTGAGCAAAATCACTGTCTTATATTTCTACTTGTAACTTGAGAATCAAACCTTCAGAGGAGATGTAGATGATCCTTGGAAACTACTAATATTGTCCCAAAATAAATTAAGTGGATTGAGTTCGTTTTTGTTATTGCTGCTTTGCAAGACTTGTCCTAGTAAATTGTTGTTGTTGTTCAGTCGTTCAGTCGTGTCCGACTCTTCGTGACCTCATGGACCATAGCACGCCAGGCCTTCCTGTCCTCCACTGTCTCTCGGAGTTTACTCAAATTCATGTTCATTACATCGGTGATGCTATCTAACCATCTCATCCTCTGCCGTCCCCTTCTCCTTTTGCCCTCAGTCTTTCCCAGCATCAGGGTCTTTTCCAGTGAGTCCTCTCTTCGCATTAGGTGGCCAAAGTATTTGAGCTTCAGCTTCAGCATCTGTCCTTCCAATGAGCAGTCAGGGTTGATTTCCTTTAGGATTGACTGGTTTGACCTCCTTGCAGTCCAAGGGACTCTCAAGAGTCTTCTCCAGCACCACAGCTCGAAAGCATCAATTCTTCGGCGCTCAGCCTTCCTTATGGTCCAACTCTCACAGCCATACATTGCTACTGGAAAAACCATAGCTTTAACTATACGGACCTTTGTCGGCAAGGTGATGTCTCTGCTTTTTAATATGCTGTCTAGGTTTGCCATAGCTTTCCTTCCAAGGAGCAAGCGTCTTTTAATTTCATGGCTGCAGTCACCGTCTGCGGTGATCTTGGAGCCCAAGAAAATAAAATCTGTCACTGCTTCCATTTCTTCCCTTTCTATTTGCCAGGAAGTGATGGGACCAGATGCCATGATCTGGGTTTTTTTAATGTTGAGTTTCAAGCCAGCTTTTGCACTCTCCTCTTTCACCCTCATCAAGAGGCTCTTTAGTTCCTCTTCACTTTCTGCCATTAGGGTGGTATCGTCTGCATATCTGAGGTTGTTGATATTTTTCCCGGCAATCTTAACTCCGGCTTGTGATTCATCCAGCCCGGCATTTCTCATGATGTACTCTGCATATAAGTTAAATAAGCAGGGTGATAATATACAGCCTTGTCGTACTCCTTTCCCAATTTTGAACCAGTCGGTTGTTCCATGTCTGGTTCTAACTGTTGCTTCTTGACCCACATACAGGTTTCTCAGGAGACAGGTAAGGTGGTCTGGTACTCCCATCTCTTTAAGAATTTGCCACAGTTTGTTGTGATCCACACAATCAAAGGCTTTAGCGTAGTCAATGAAGCAGAAGTAGATGTTTTTCTGGAACTCTCTTGCTTTTTCCATGATCCAGCGAATGTTGGCAATCTGATCTCTAGTTCCTCTGCCTCTTTGAAACCCAGCTTGCACTTCTGGTAGTTCTCGGTTCACATGCTGCTGAAGCCTAGCTTGTAGGATTTTGAGCATAACCTTGCTGGCATGTGAAATGAGTGCAATTGTACGGTAGTTTGAACATTCTTTGGCATTGCCTTTCTTTGGAATTGGAACGTAAACTGACCTTTTCCAATCCTGTGGCCACTGTTGAGTTTTCCAAATTTGTTGGCATATTGAGTGCAGCACTTTAACAGCATCATCTTTTAGGATTTTAAATAGCTCAGCTGGGATACTGTCTTCTCCGCTAGCTTTGTTGTTAGTAATGCTTCCTAAGGCCCACTTGACTTCACTCTCTAGGATGTCCGGCTCAAGGTCAGTGACCACACCATCGTATTTATCAGGGATATTAAGATCTTTCTTGTATAGTTCTTCTGTGTATTCTTGCCACCTCTTCTTAATCTCTTCTGCTTCTGTTAGGTCCCTGCCTTTTTTGTCCTTTATCATGCCCATCTTTGCACAAAACGTTCCCTTGATATCTCCGATTTTCTTGAAGAGATCTCTAGTCTTCCCCATTCTATTGTTTTCCTCGATTTCTTTGCATTGTTCATTTAAGAAGGCCTTCTTATCTCTCCTTGCTATTCTCTGGAATTCTGCATTCAGTTGTTTATATCTTTCCCTTTCTCCCTTGCCTTTTGCTTCCCTTCTTTCCTCAGCTATTAGCTATTATCAGTCCTAGTAAATAAAAACATCCAAATGGAATAGAAGGAACCCTTTCTCTCTCTGTGTGTGTGTATGTGTGTAAAAATATAAAAACATTTGGGCTAGAATTGGATTTTGTGGTTTCCTATTTGAAGCTATGTCCCAGAACGCTGTTGGATGGAAAGCTTTGTGCTCAAATGTATTCATTTATTTTTTTGTGCATAATTTTCCATAAGATGCGCCTCTTCATTCTGCCCAAGTTTATCAAGCCTGTTGCAAACTATAGAAACTTCTGCATTGGCTTTTCCTCTCTCTACGTCTCTCTCTGCAAAATTGCTTCAGAGAGATTTCTTCCATTGCAAGCTCACCCTGTAACTCCACGGTAGATTACACAGAAGTTTGGGGGAAGGGTATTTTTGTGCAAGCTCAACTTGTTTGACAATTTATTTTATGAGGATTTTATTAAGTTTCAAGCAAAGATAAAAGCTACAGAAAAACAAAACAAAAAACTACAAGGGAAAAAAAGAGAAAAAACTAAAAAAGTGTGGAAACACAAGAGAATTTTTTTTTCAAAGTTACAAAAAGAGGTGACTTCCGACTTTTAACAGAAAGGATATACAAAAATTTCCATAATCAATCCCTTACTCTATATTAAACCAAAATCACATTATTTCTATAAATCGTTCCATTGGCACATTGTAAAAATGACTAAATACAGTTATTCCCTCCCCTTATATTAAAAGAAAAAGAAAAAGAAAAATTTATATAAACCTCTTAATCAACTCCCCCCAAAGATAACATTTATTTAATTATTTCCTTCCTACTACTATTCTATACATTCCTGTCTACTATAATAAAGATCAAACTAAAAAACATATAAATTGTCTGCCATTGTACTTCATAATACAACAATTTTAATAATCATATTAAACCCAAAACCATCCAAATAGACATTTATTATTATTTTTATTATACCTTAATAATCTTAATCCAAATCGTTAAAGATAAATGAAATCAGCCAAACCCTAAAAGCAATCCAGATAAATATTCTTAAACCCTTATCCTACTTCAAAATAAACCAGACCATTTACATATCCCCACAATGCGCACAGAGCTTTTTTCTTTAAAAAAACGAACAGCCCAACTGCCCCCCTCAAAAACTCCGACTTCTCTTCAGGAGACCTCCCATACATAATAACCCCTTCTTTTCCATGGCGTTCCATCAGAAGATCAATTTCACTTATGACTTGCAACTCAATCTCTCCCTTTAATTTCTTCAACTCGACTATCCGATCCTCATCCAGCATTTCAACAGAAGTCCCAATCTCACTCTTAGAAGAGACATTTCTGTTGCTGTTAAATTCTTCAATTTCATCCACTACATCCCCAACCAGATGACACATTTTAGACCTTATATCAGAGCTTTCCAAACTGTGTGTCGGGACATGTTAGTGTGTCGGCTGCAGTGTCTGGGTGTGTCGCGGCTGCTGCTGCCTCCCAGCCCTGCCAGGATTCCATGCAGGTCCTAGTGCCTGCCTTGTGCCTGGCTGCCTCCAAACCTGCTGTGATTCCACACAGGTCCTAGTGCCTGCCTTGTGCCCTGCTGTAAGAGTGTGTTGCGAAATGATGCCCTGCTGTAAGTGTGTCGCGAAATGATGCCCTGCTGTAAGAGAGTGTCACCAACATGAAAAGTTTGGAAAGCTCTGCCTTATATTTTCCACAATGTCCTGAATGCCTTGCATAAAAACTTGGTAGGAATCAGAAATAATCTGTTTAAAATCTTGTTGGAAGTCAGAGAAAGTCTGTTTAAAATCCTCCATGTCTCACGCAGTAGATTATGGCACGCCCTAGGAGCTTAACCAGCAAAAGTCGAAGATATGAAAGAATTCCGGAATGTGTTTACACAAGTGAAAGTGAGATATGCAGACAATTCCCCAGGGAAAGTAGAAGCAGAAAACTGAAGGTTCAAAACAGCCGATTCAACGTGTAGGAAAATGCCAATATCTCCAAATTTGGTACAAAAATAATAACAGGGAGACAATTATTTACTCTCAATCCTCCTTAATATTTGGATGGAAAACAAAGCCCAAAACTTAAGAATTTTAAAAAAAAATTAATCCCCAAAATAATGATAAGCACCAAGAGAGCCTGCTTCTTGATGTAGAAAGCCTCTCTTAGGGTACGTGTACTTAAAAGAAATATAAATTGGGTGATTTAGAAATGGGGTGGCCGGTCTTAGTGTCCCTTTAAGGTACAGTGCGGCTTGGAAAATGGTGATGTCCCAGCCTCCCGGCTAGCTCTTACCAGTCGAACGTGAACACTGTTTGCGATCTTCTGGCTGCAAGCAGCCGTCCAGAGGACAGATGGGGTGATTCCAGGTGTTTTCCTTTTTCCAGAAGAAACACTCCTGGGCTTCAGGAAAAACCTGCCTGAGCCCGAAAAACCTGCCGCGTTGTCAGTTCTGCCCGCTGAGCCCGCAGGCACAACTGTTCAGTCCGCCATGTCCCCACCGGAAGTCCGATTTGTTTGACAAATATTGACAAGAAACAGTTTGTTTGGCAGCTGTGTTCTCTGCAGCTCATAATTTTTTGGGTCTTTTCGTATTATAGTATTGAAAAAGATTTCTGAAAGGGAGAACAGCCCTTTCGGAATGTGGGTGTTAGCAAGGCTGGCAGGTGTGCTGTGCTGTGGTTCTGCTTTCTGCTCTTCCTGCAGTGATGACAGCGTTGCCTTTTATGGAATTGGCCATATTTTGTTTCTTACAGTTAATATTCTACTTCTGTCTTGAGAGAAAACCAATATTGTCCCTGCTATTATCAGATTTCATTATTCCATTCCCTCTCTGTTGATCCTAGCATTCTTCAATGATATATTATATTCCTACTGCTTATTTATTGTTAATAAATAACAATAAGCAGTAATGAATTTTGCTTCTACTTTTACATTGTGTGCTTTTCGGAATTCTTCTGTAAATTTCTCATTCTGCATTTTCCAAAGTAGGGTGATCCTTCCACAGTTCCACAGTTGAATTATTTAAGTGTAGCCAGTGCAGGGCTACCCAGCTAGGTGGCAATGCTTAACTGACTTGGACTAATCTCAAAAAGTGAAGCGGGGTTAGACCTGGTTGGGAGAAAACCAGGAAACCAGGCGGTAAATTATAGTGGGAAGTTTAAAAAAAAAACCTCAGAAGATGGCAGTGGTGAACCTTTTCTATATTGTCAAAAAAAAGTTACAGCAGGGTGGCCCTGAAGTTACTAGGAGTCTACTTCAGTTCTGCAGTCTTTAATGCATGACCAACAACCTGAGTCTTATCCACACAGGCCACTTTTCCGTCATTGTTTCCTTCAGAATGTTTTCAGCTGTGGCAACAAAAGAACTGGGACAAAAAGCTTTGGTGAACTATACTCCAGGTTTTTTTTAATTCTTTTATCCTGCCTTTATTATTTTTATAAATAACTCAAGGCAGCGAGCATACCTAATACGCCTTCTTCCTCCTATTTTCCCCACAACAACCACCCTGTAAGGTGAGTTGGGCTGTGTGTGTGTGACTGGCCCAAAATGTTAGAAGTAAATTTTATCTTACCAGGTTCGTTCCTGAGCCGGGAGTAAAGAAACTGACAAATTGCATGAAGTTAGGAGTTTATTCACCCAAGAGCAAAAGCAATGACAGCAAGCTGTTAGGTGGGCGGCCGCGCAGGACCCCCTTCCTACAGCACATTATATAGATTCCATTCAAAGCCAGCCGGCTTTCATGCCTCAGGCGGGACTAGAACTCTCAGTCTTCTGGTTTCTAGCCCGGTGCCTTAACCGCTACCCAAAACTGGCTCTCAAGTTATATATTTGCTGCAACACAACACACACACACATTCAAGAAGTAATAGAAACAATAGCTATAAGCAGATTTTTGTTCTCCTTTCCGTTTTCAACAAAAATATTTTATGGCAAATGCTATGTTATTTCTGTTGAAGCCTTTGTCCTGAATAAGCAATTAGGAACTTAAAGGCTTTCCATAATATCCTTGATCTGGAGAAAATGGCACAGGTAAATAGAAAGCACTGTAAACTTGACTGCTGAACCAATAATCAATTTCTTCTATCAGAAAGAGAATGAGGTTATTTCATCCTGGAAACTATTTGCATGATAAGCTCTTTCTCGAATGACTTTTTGGTGACTTTGTATGAATAGGTTTCTCCAGATCACTTGAGATTTGGGAGGTAAGAATACTGAGATTGTGGCTAATTTTATTTATTTATTTATTTATTTGCACCTATGACATCACAAGATGGCACCTAACCCCTGAAAAGATACCAATTTTTCTGCAGTAAGGAATAAAAAAGGTAAAGGTTCCCCCCGCACATTTGTGCAGTCGTGTCCGACTCCAGGGGCCGGTGCGCATCTCCGTTTGTTAGCCGAAGAGCCAGCGTTGTCCGAAGACGCTTCCACGGTCATAGTTCTACTTATAAAAGAATACAGGTGGTCCTCACTTAATGACCACTCATTCAAACTTACAATGACACTTGAGTGCTATTTATGAGTGGTCCTCGTACTTACATTGATCGCAGCATCCCCACAGTCACGTGATCCTGATCCAGGTGACTGGCCCAGAATTACAACATTACTGCATCTCGCAATCATGTGATTGGTGACCACATGACATCATGCTTAACAGCACAGGAGTTGTGTAACTGGAAGTGCTGGGGCTACACGCTGCACTTTACGACCACGTCACTTAGCAATGGAAATTCTAGTCCCAATTACCATTTTTAAGTGAGGACTCCCTGTAGCAAAATTTCACTTTGAAAGCCCTCTATATTTCTTGGTTGATTGATTAATTATGTGCTATCAAGAATAGACAAGTCAGTGATCACATAAATAGATTTTCTCCATAACAATTCATCTCTATCCTGGTGTTTCATTTTTTCCAACAGTGCACCCATCACCACTGTTACTGATTCCATCCATCTTGCTTCTGGTTGGCCTCTTCTTCCTCCTCCACCTTTCACCTTTTCCTTCCACCTTTCCCAGCATTAGACCATTCTCTAGAGTGCTAGGCCTTTGCATAATCTGTCCGAAGTAGGATAATTTGAGCCTGATCATTTGTGCCTCAAGTGAGAATTCTGGGTTGATTTGTTCAATGATTCATTGGTTTGTTTTCTTGGCTGTCCACAGTATTCTCAGGAGTTTTCTCCAACACCGAATGTCAAAACTCTTTATGTCCTGCTTCTCCAGTTTTCACTTCCATAAAGTCACAGGGAATACCATTGCCCTTTCTGGGTTACACATCTGTAAAATAATGCTGGAAGAAGTAAAGAGAAGAGCAACCAAAATTATGGGCTGGAATAACTTGCCTATGTGTGGGATTGTTTTATTTTACAAAAAAGTGAGTAAGCCTATACAGGCTTCTGAAATTATGCATAATGTGGGAGAAATGGACAGGAAGAAATACTAGTAAACTCAACCATGGGTAGGCACACTCCAGGTCCCTACCCTTAAACATTGCCATCTTGTGGGTCCTCGGAAGCGTGCCTTTTCCGTTGCAGCCCCTGACCTATAAAAAACACCCTCCCCCCTGAGATCTGACAGGCCCCCATCCTTCTATCCTTCCGGACAGCACTCAAGACCTGGCTCTTCCCCTAGGCACTGGGATAGGGTGAGATGAGAATGTGGGTTGCATCAGGGAAGTGTGTTGTGGCACCAGGTTTTTCTGTTTTTAATTTATTGTTGCTGGTTTTATATTGTTTTATTGGTTGTAAGCCGCCCAGAGTTGGTTTTAACATGGGCGGCTATACAAATGCTTTAAATAAATAAATTAAATAAATAAGCCACAGTCAACCATGTAATAAAATTGTACAACAGACAAAAGGAACTGTTCTGCAAAGTCCATTGGTGTTGGGCAGCTTATAAATTCAAATAAATAAAAAATAATAACAAATGTGGGATCTGATATGAATCAATAGCATGTGCTACCAAAAGATGTAGTTGTGGTCAGATTAAAAGAGGCATGGACCACTTCCTAGAAGATAAAGTTATCAATGGCTTCTAATTGCTAACCCTGATCCATACCCATGAACATCTTTTCTGCCTCACCGTCATGGCATGGCCTGAATGCCAAAGGGAAAAAAATGCTGAAAACTCTGGATAAAATAAATGGCAGTTTGCAGTATTTCATTTTACTTGGGGGTGGGGGTGGAGGCATTTCTTTGGGATCCAGTGGATGGCCCAGCACTCAGGTACTCTGTTGCAAACTACTCTCAGTAGCAGTATGCCTTTGATTGCCAGCTGTCAAAAGAAAAGGCTTCTGCGCTTAAAGAATTGCAACGCTTGTATCCTTCTTTTGAAATTCTTGTAAGTATCTGGTTGGCAGCTTTGGGAAATAGGAAGTTGGGCAATGTGCATCCTTTATTCTGTTTCTGTTCTTACGGTGTTTTGAAAGATGACCGATGGTGTCAATAGGCTAGAGTTACAGCCTATTTGGGAAGTAGCTTTCTATCCCGAAGGAAAGAGACCACCATTGTAGAAAAAATCCAAACTAACAATTCATGAGCTTGTTTCTACTGCCTGGAGAAATGTTTTGAATGTTATGGATGGCAGACTGTCCAGGTTCCAAAACCCCATGTGTGCAAGACTTTTAATGTCAAGGGCCCAAGGGCACTTAGTGTTGGCTGAACAATGTGCTCTCATGCGTAAAAGAAAAGTCAGTGGCAACAGTGGTGCCCATCCTCCCCTTTCACTACGGAGGGATCAGAAGGGTTGTTGCTTCCTCTAGGTTTCTGCTTTTGATTTCAAGAAGGCTTTTATGCTTGATAATGGACTTGATCTCTCTGGTTTGGAGATGCTTTAATTGTTTTATAGCAAGTGGTTGTCAGCACTTCTAGAACTGCAGCTAAGAAAGAACAATAAAATACAAGTCTCATAAAGTGTAACCAGAGTTACTGGACAGTGACCTGCCTTTTCATCCCTTCCCAAGTTTGGGATATTGGGATTTTAGTTGGTGATACTGGAGTAGCATGGCATTATTAAGTTTATTTGAGGTAAAAGTACCTTTTTTTCCCAGAGAAATGTCAAAGCAATGCATTTATTAAAAGTGACCAGTTTTCTCCTTTACCTTCTCCACAATGCCAGAGGGAAAATTTTGCATAATTAAGACAAAGTAGGTTCCATTAAGAAAGAAAGACCCACAACTGATATGACAGATATGCTTTCATTGTATTGCAGTTTCCCCATACTTTAATTAGAGAACTCTTGTCAAGGGACCTGATGTAGAATGATTAGCAGAACAGATGTTGGAATTTTAATAACTTTTGATGAGATTCAGGATACCTACTGTTTGTTGCTTGTCAATTTTGAGAGAGATGGGTATATTTTGCTCAAAATTGACAAGATCTTATGCATCAGATTAATATTATGAGCCAAAGGCTAAATATTAGGGCTGGAAATACAATTACTGTAATCATTAAAAAGGTAAAGGTTCCCCCCGCACATTTGTGCAGTTGTGTCCGACTCTAGGGGCTGGTGCTCATCTCTGTTTGTTAGCCGAAGAGCCAGCGTTGTCCAAAGATGCTTCCACGGTCATGTGGCCGGCATGACGCACGTGGAATGCTGTTACCTACCCACCAAAGTAGTAACATTTGCATGCTTTCGAGTTGCTAGGTTGGCAAGAGCTGGGGCTAGTGCGGGAGCTCACTCCGTCACGCAAGGCTAGGGATTCGAACCTCCAAACTTGTGATCTTCTGATCGACAAGCCTGGTGTCTTACCTGCTGAGCCACCACGCCCCTGCACTGTAATCATTGCAGTTCCATAAATTTTCATGCACTTTACTCTGTGTGCCAGGGTATGCATATGTAAATAATAAAGGACAGCCATGACCCAGATGTAGTGTTAGAATTACTCGAAACTTTTCTTGCATTTTGTATGTTGGAGTAACCCTTTTTAATCTTTTTACTGTTGAACAAAAAGTATTTGCTCTTAGTATAGCCCCAGACTAACAATTCCTAAATTTGGAATTGGTTATGCAATGTGTAGAAGAGTTTTTCTTCACTCTGTTAGCAAACATTTTGGTAAACAGTTGCTTGTCTGAAAGACCTCTAGGAAAAGGAGTAAAGAGGACAACCTTGATGCTTTGGAAGGGTTTGTTAGAAGAGTTCAGTATTTCCATTGGAACTGATGGAAATAAGTGTAATGGGAAGAAGGAATAACCTTGACAAACAGGAAGAAGAGCTGCAACCAAGAAAAAGGTCAGATAAAAGAAGTCTGAGTCCGGGCCAGAACTGTAACCTGAGAAAGTGTATCAGTTGAGACCCTCCCTATTTCTCATGAAGGTGGAGGGAGGGAGGGAGGAAGTGCATTCAGACTTGCAAGATACTGTTACTATATCCTTATAATAAAAATAGTATTAGCATTCATGACTTTGGTTTCCTAGGCTGGTCTACTTTGAAGGGCTGACAATAAGTTGGATCATAAAGACCCAAAGAAGAGCAGAAATCTGAGTGCTAGAGAAGAATTATTTTAGGATTAAAATTGGCATTTTTGATTTTGTGGCAAATGTAGCTACTGAGTACAATTTATAAAAGGATGCCACTCTCATATAAAAATCTCTCTCTTGAATATCAGACTCCTCGTGTATAATGAAAAGTTTAAGTGATTTGGTGAAATGGATGGCCTGTTTGTAATTACTTTGTTTTAATCTTAAATAATTCTATATTTCTGTTTCCTGCTATCTAGCACACAAATTGCCTTACCTTCTATTATACATATTCCTAAGTAATATGTCATTATTACTATGTATTATACATGCTATGCATATTCCTAAGCAATTTGTCATTAATATTTTTTCAATGATGTGATAATTTTGCATTATTTTAGATAACAAAATTTGCATTTTCTCGTAGTCATGCTTTACCACCTCATACAGAATTCTACTATCCATTTGTAATGACAGGTATATAGTCTATCTTGCAATTTATTACATAGGCTTGCTAAATTAATCACAGCTGTCTTCATTTTGAGATGGGACCATCTTCAACTTTAAATCAACTGAACAAATCCATAAAATCAAGCAAGGAAAACTGTTAAACCCATTCAAATCAATCTGTTCCTATCTCTAGTTTATTACTGTAAAGTTGGACTTATTTCCAATTTATGGAAAGTTTTATAATTCTTATGTTTGGGTATTGTTGTAATGCTTTTGTTTTGGGGAACTTGTTTCAGTGAGTCTTCCACTATAATGAAGGTTGTATATAAGACATATTTTCCAAACCAGCTGAAAAGTTTTTTAAACCATCTGCTGTTACAATGCATGTTCTGCTTTCCAGCCATTGAAGATGGTAAAGGTCATTTTATCTACATGAATTCCTTCTTTCGGATTAATCTGAATCTTGACTTGCATGTTGATTATATAAATTGAATTAATTAATTAATAATTAATTAATATCTGCTATAAAATATTTGCTTAATATTTTATAGAAATACATTATAGGAGAAGAGCAATATTAATTATGGTGGCAAACTATTGGATGTGAGAGCGATCTGGCTGCGACATCTGTCACCCCATTGAAACTATTATAAGGACTCTGGTAGCACCTTTTCTGACTAACAAAGTTTATTAAAAGGCAACATTTGTTGGTTGGAAAAGGAACTACCAGACTGTTCTATATAGAAACACACCTAGCTTCTGAAGTCTGTTTCTGTTTGCATTTTCTACAGAACAACATTTACCTGCCCTTCTGGAGGTTTCTAGGGACAAGTCTGCTGACAGAAATAGTATTCTTTTTTGATCAACCAGCTCAGTTAGGTAGCAAAAACATTATTAAATCAGTTCACCAAACCAGGTAAAACAGATAGCACAATAAAATGTAACTGATTTGATTTCCCCAACCAGGCAGGATATGGATAATCTTGCAACTGGGAAGTTATTGTATCTCCCTTCTATAAATACAGACGGTAAAGCTTTGAATCTAGCCACAGAGAAGGCTGCATGACGTTGCCTCCATGATGGTTTTTATAATGGCTGTCTAACTACAGCCCTTGGATTTCCTGCATGTCTTCCATATAAGTACTAATGAGGCCCAACCATTCTGAGCTTCAAAGCCCAAAAAAGATCAGCCAGATGCTGCTCTCTGTGAATTATAATTAACTCACTTTCAGATTCATACAAAACTGAGCTGGTAAGTTGTAACTTGTGCTAGTTATGCATAGGTCTGATTTGAAAAAGTGAAAAAGTATTTGCTCCTCTTTGTACTACTTACTTGAAACCATGGGAGACATGTTTTAGGACCAATGAAGAAATCAGTGATTTTTTCTTAATTTGCAGAAAAAAATTCTTCCCTAAAGCATTGCTTAGTTAAGGAAATGTTGGCTTAGTAACGTCAAAAAAAGATTATAATTAATGGGGGAAAATACTTAAACTCAATCTGATAATGTAGAATGGAGCAAAATCTTTTAACAATGAATGCATTGAGAGATATTTGTGAACAATGGACTCAGAAGTTAGTTTTAAAGATCTCTGCCATTATTGATAGACTAAATGATGTTACAGAAGAGGAACAAGTTTTACTGGACAAGACTGAAATTGATTCAAATGTGGATTTAAAAATAACAGGCTACAAGAAGGATATGGAAAAAGATGAAATATTGAATATACAAATGAAACCAGCAGATGTTTGGATAACTAGAAAGGACATACAAATAATAGACCAGAAGAGTGTCTTGGATAACCTTTTTATATTGGATTTACAAAAGGGATTTATTAATGTTGTCAGTGATTTTGTGAGAAGAGGCAAAGAGAAAATGAAAAGAAACCAAGTGTTTGGACACTATTTGAAGGGACTAAAGATCAAGATTGTTGGGAGTAAGGGGAAAGAAGATAAAGTTGGTTTGTTAGATAGGTTGCTATTTCTGGAAATTTTTTAATGGATTTTTTCTGACCAGGACTGGATGATGTTTTAAGTGTTTGTTTATAGATCAGAGTTATATGGGAAAGAGTTTATTTGCTGTATTTTAAATTTATTTGATTAAGGTTAAAACAGTTATGTTGCTATCTCTGGTAACCTTTATTGGATTTTTACTGACTAGATTTGAATGATGAGGTTTGGGGGATTTGTTTAATGATAGAAAATAAGTTATAAACGTAAAATGAAGGAATTCAACTGGGTTTATTAGATCAAGTTTATAATAGATAGGATGTTATTTCTGATAACCCTTAATGGATTTTTGCTGATTAAGATGGATGATGACTTTTTAAAGTTTTGTTTATAGAGAATGAGGTGAGGTATGGGATGAAGAGATTATTTGTTGTATTTTAAGAGATAGTGATAAGTTGTTAAGGTTGTTTATACTTGCTGGAACGAAGGAGGAAGTTCTTTCTCTTTTTAAATTCTTCTCTTCTCTTCTCTTCTCTTCTCTTCTCTTCTCTTCTCTTCTCTTCTCTTCTCTTTTCTCTTTGCACTTTTTTCTTTTTAATATTTTGTATTAGTTTTATGTGTACAATGTAATCTTTAATAAAATTATTATAAAATAATATATCCTTGGATTCTCTTATCCCTGTTGTTACATATCTGGAGTTTTTTTTCTATTATGTTTGAGCATCCAGCAAACTTGCTAATAGTTAGAGATTATGGAAGTTGTAGTCTAAAATATTCAGAAAGCATAGATTCTGTAAATGTGCAGTTACTAAGTTACACATTTAATTGGTAAAGTACTGAGATATTATATAGAAGAAAACAGAATAAGGAGGGGAAATATCTTCTTGCTTTGTTTCATAAATTGTACTAGGTATACAGAATATCTTATAATATTTTGTGTGTTAATATTTTAAAAGTTTATTAAAGATTCATCTTTTCTCCCTGCAATTTATTTTTACATGGTTCTAAAATGGGACCTCTGTATTTTTAAATATCCACATTGTTGATCCTTTTTCCTTAAACACGGAAACTGATGGGATAATTTCTCAGCCATAATTATGTTCTTTATCTTTTATTATGCCAGAATCTGAGGTAGGAAAGTTGAGGTTTTCTTAACCTGGTACAACATTAATCTAAAACTGGGCACCATTGTCTTCTGAAAAGGCATCCATCTTTAAAAAGGGATAGCCACTTAGAATCATAGAATAAAAACATGCAATTGGACTGTGCGATTGTTTCTAATCTCCTGCTCAGTTTAGGAATCAAATTAAAGCACCCCAGATAGATTGCTGAATAGCCTTCAACTGAACAACCCCATAAAAGGGGCCCCCACTACCTCTCAGGGGGTTAATTGGTTTCATGGTTATACAGGTATCATACAGGTAGTCCTCGCTTACCGACTGCCTCATTGAGCATTCATTCAAGGTTACGATGGTGTGGGGGAAAAAAACAGCCTTGCATTTACGACTGTCGTAGCGTCTTGCGGTCACGTGATTGCCATTTGTGACCTTCACAGCTGGTTTCTGACAAGCAGAGTTAATGGAGAATGCGGAAGTAAAATTGCAGATTGCAGTCACGTGATGTCTCACTTAATGACTCCGATGATTCGCTTAATGACCAAATTGGCCTTCCTGTATTTTAAATACATTGTTCCCTGTCCTGCACTCTGGAATGAGAGCAAGAATGAGAAGGGAGCAGGTCTTTCAGGTGTTTGAAGGATGCTATTATATCCCCCACCCCACTGGGTTTTTTCAAGGCTAAATATATCCAGCTCGTTGGATCTCTTCATAGGGCTTAGTTTCTAACTAAGAAAATACAATTTCTACTCTTCCATTGTGGCTTGTTCTTTTTTCAGCCTTGAAAGTTGGAGAGCCTTAACTCTCAAAAACCAATCAACTATTTGAAGGGGTTTCAGTCTTGGAATACAATAAACATTTTTTACTAGCCATGGCCCTCTGAGTTTCTGGGAATGTTGTACTCTCAATTCCATACTACACACATTGAAGTACACTTGTGTGGCATTTTACTTTATAGTTTACTGCCTTTTTCGTTAAGCCAGATTTCAGTGTTGGAGTTTGCTAGGGTTTATAGTGATGGTTTTAATGCTGAATTTATAGATGACAAAAACAGGATTTTTTTTAAAAAAAAGAATTCAGTAGTTTGCATTGAAAAAGGTGTCACTCTGGTGGTATGAGCATAAAGTGTTTCAGAGAAGGTGTTTATGATTATTTTCTTAAGAGAAGCTGATTTGTCTGAGGGGCCTGCTTGAGGCCAACAAAATTATTCCAATCATTTGTTCCTACCCTGCCCCCATTCCTTTATTTGTTGTCTTAAAATAAAGTACAAATATCTCTTATTAAAATTTGTTGTTTATTCGTTCAGTTGCTTCCGACTCTTCGTGACTTCATGGACCAGCCCACGCCAGAGCTTCCTGTCGGCCGTCACCATCCCCAGCTCCCCCGCGGTTGAGTCCGTCCTTATTAAAATAAGTAGAGTTAAATATACTGAGGTATTTAGATTCAGTTACTTGATTTCACTGAAATTTAAGCACTCCTGCTCTTCACTTGTTCTTGTTTCTGAGGAACAGGAATTTAAGATAACATGATTTCAAAGATATATGAAACTGGGAAAGAGAAGAAAAGTTGGAAAGCAAAATGTAATTATTTCTTTTGTGTATGCTTAGGCTTTATTATACATTAAGTAAAGAAAGAAAAAGTCACATCTTTGTAGTTTTTCTTGCTTTCCTTCCTTCTCTCCTCACGCATATAATCTTTTTATCTATCAATATTTCTTCTTCAAATCATTTTTACATGTGCTTCATATCACCATATTGAGATCCAAAGCTTGGAAGCATGGAAATGAGTCATGGATTTGAGGTTGGCTTTTCTTCATATTTCTCACAGAGTGTATTTATTTATTGGTTGGGTCCTGTTATATTAACAATCAGGTCTAGGTTTTATCTACGTGTGTTAAGGGTAGAAGCTGGTGAGATGAGAATCCACAATTTTCAGGCCAGACGGAAACATTACATAAACATAAAACATATGTCTCCAGCTTTCAAGGCTGCAAAAAGAACAGCGAAAGGTCCGTTGACTCAAAAGAGTGGGAGGAAAATGCCTAGGATTTAAACTCTGGAGCTCTCTCTCTCATACACACACATATGCGTTCGTGCGTGCGTGCGCACACACACACACACACACACAAGGTATATATACTGTAGGGCTTGACTTCTGTGTTCTAGAGTAGATAGATCATATATATGACTTCTTTTTTGTCTGCAGTAAAGCAACTGATCTAGCAGTGTCAAGCCTGTGAGGTTTCTGCTGCTATTGAATGTGGAGTTGAGTTTCTGGATACTTTATTGCCAAGCTTGGTGAAGTCTGACAACATGGAAGAAAGAGGCCATTATTATATAGAGCAGGGCTTTCCAAACTGTGTGTCGCGACACAATACTGTGTCACCTGGGGGCCCCAAGTGTGTCGCGAGACAACCCGGAAGCACCGGGTGGTGCTTCCGGGTTGCTATGCGGCGGCAGGGGCTGCCCCTTCAAAAGGGCAGGCTCTGGGGACCCCGAAAATGCCCTCGGTTCCGGCAGGGAGGTGAAAAGCTTCCCCGCGCGCACGGGCACGCTGCCGAACTTTCCGCCGCTCAGCTGATGCGCGGGGAGAATTTCCACCCCAGCCACCATCAGCTGTGCCAGCAGTGTGCGTACGCACGGGGAGGCTTTTCGCCTCCCTGCTGGAACCGAGGGCATTTTCGGGGTCCCCGGAGCCTGCCCTTTCCACTGCTGCCGCTGCCCCTTCGAAAGGGCAGGCTCCGGGGACCCCAGAAATGCCCTCGGTTCCGGCAAGGAGGCGAAAAGCCTCCCCGCACACGCTGCCGAGCTTTCGGCCGCTCAGCTGATGCGCGGGGAGAATTTCCACCCCAGCCCCCATCAGCTGTGCCGGCAGCGTGTGCGCGCGGGGAGGCGAAAAGCCTCCCTGCCCCGAGGGCATTTTCTGGGTTCCCAGAGCCTGCCCTTTCGAAGGGGCAGCCGCTGCCGCCGCGGCGACAACCCGGGAGCACTTCCGGTTTTTGCGGGACACTGGCCGCTGCGCTTCCGGGTTTTTGTGGGCCAGCCATTGGTGTGTCGCCAACGGCAAACGTTTGGAAAGCCCTGATATAGAGAATGCTTATTGCTCTTTGGAGAGGAAAAATCTTGCAAGCTGTCCTGGCAGCTCCTGAGTGTCATTCCCTCTCTCACCCCCCTCCTTCAAATTAAGGTGGTCTCAGGGGATTGCAACTGTCCTGGAATCATTCGTCTATAAGGCTCCATATAAATATGATTTATTACCACTTCCATTAGTGGCAGCTGCCACTGCACAATTAGGAAGCAATCATAAGCACACCAAAGGCGTCTCTGCAGCTAGAGCAGGAACTGATATATTTTTTATATTGCTAATGCAATTCTGTAGCTTCTGTTTTATACATGTGCTGCTACTACAGTGGTGGTAAGAAAGTAGAAAATAATAATGTCAGTCTTTTCAAAGAACTTGTTCTGGCAGATTATTTTAAGTTTAAGAGAGAAAAGTACAGTGGTCTCTTATTTAAGGCAATAGTTTCTAAATGTGCTTCCAGGCATTACAGAACCAGCCTGAGCTAGCTTATTAAACAGGTATTGAACTGCAGAGCTTTTGTTCAGGAAAGGGTTGTGCTTGAATGAGCTATATAGTGTGCTTGTACTCCCTTTTGCAGAGCAAAATAAATAGGTTTAATCAACAAAAGCTGCTACTTAAATTCCCGGTGAAATTGCCAGTTTACTGGATAGTGGAATAATAAATGTTGAGCTAACTGCTGTTGATCTCCTCCTCCTCCAAGCTGCAAAACAACTTTTTCGAAGGCTTGGTGCGGCTGCTTCGACTTCCCAAGGCTTTCTGGGCGTGCTCAGTAGCTACTTCTGCCAGGATAGCTGGCAAAACTCTTCCAGATATGTGAAGAGCTTGAGAAGTCCTCAAAGCAGCTGCAGTACGCTGAACCTTCAAGGGGTGAGGAAGGGCCTTGTCAAATAATGTACATAGGCATAGTAACTATTTATTTTATTTTGTTTATTTTCTATTGCGCCTTTATTATTTTTATAAATAACTCAAGGCGGGGAACATGCCTGTTACTCCTTCCTCCTCCTATTTTCCCCACAACAACAACCCTGTGAGGTGAGTTGGGCTGAGAGAGAGTGACTGGCCCAAGGTCACCCAGCCGGTTTTCATGCCTCAGGCGGGACTAGAACTCTCAGTCTCCTGGTTTCCTATTGGCTCCTTCCTAGGGCTGAGAGAGAGTGACTGGCCCAAGGTCACCCAGCCGGCTTTCATGCCTAAGGCGGGACTAGAACTCTCAGTCTCCTGGTTTCTAGCCCGTTGCCTTAACCACTAGACCAAACTATTACCTCAGGAATATAGAATGAGAGTATCAAGCCCCACTCAGCTGGGCACTCAGCTGGGCACAACCAAGGAAATAAGAATTGCACTGACTTCAATAAGGGATCTTTAATTACTTTAATGTATATACAAAATTTTGGAAATTGCAAAGAGAATTTCTTAATCTCATTTGTAGTGAGGTAATTAAAGGCAAGTTTGGTCTAGTGGTTAAGGCATCAGGCTAGAAACCGGGAGACCGTGAGTTCTAGTCCTGACTGAGGCATGAAGCCAGCTGGGTGACCTTGGGCCAATCTCTCTCTCTCAGCCCTAGGTAGGAGGCAATGGCAAACCACTTCTGAAAAACCTTGCCAAGAAAACTGCAGGGACTTGTCCAGGCAGTCTCTGAGAATTGGACACGATTGAACGGATAAAAATAAAAATTAAAGGCAGAGCCTCTTTGAATGATTTGAATGTTTCTTCTTGGGTTTCCTTCCATTTCATTGGGCTGAGTCGCCGTTTATAAGATGGGCTACAACAGACTCAGCTTCTCTTTCTTGATTGGTTATGTCTCTTCTCCCTTCCATTACTTTCCCAGCCTCCCACAATCTCTCACATCAAGTTTCTTTGGCATTTTCCTTCCACCTGTGGCCTTGGCTTGGAAAATGTTTTTTCTTGGGATCTTCTGGTACTTTTTTGTTATATTACTTGATGGGTGGGCTCTGAGGACTCTGTAAAGGGCTACCTCCTCTCTCCTACATGGATGTTCTCTTCTAGCCAAAGAGCTGTCATTGGCCTCATCATCCTCTCCACAGGAGAGGGGAGGAGCTTGTTGTGAAGAGGAAGCTGGCTGAAACCCAAAAGCATTCTTCTCAGAGCAGGAAACAGAATCTGTGCTTGTATTTCAACATGACTCAAAATAAAGGAGGGCATTCACCAAATATTCCCTGGAAGAGAGGCTTGGTAAGGTAGCTTATTTTCTAGCCTCGAGGTAAAAGGAAGGAAAGAATGCCAAAAGAATTATTGTTATTTTTCTTTCTTCCCTTTCATTTCAGCCACATTTCTTTGTCCTGCTAAAATAGTCCCCCAGTGGACCAGGGGACAGAACTTTTGTGAAATTAGATGATACACGCAGCAGTGTGTAGTTTCTTCCTTTCCCTCTTGGCAATCCCTGCAGTCCCAATTGCCATAGTTAATTGAATTGCAGCGGTCATTAGGCAAGGACCTCCTTGCAACTTCCTGCCATCTTCCCACACCAAAGTCAGTGGGGAAGCCAGCAGGAAGTTGCAAGTCCCAGATGGCTCACAAGCAGGCCAGCTGGCAGGTAAGTGGCTGCTGCCACGTGGGGGAGGGTGTGCGCAGGTGGCTGGAGCAGTGTGGCACAAGCACATCAAGGCTTGGGGTGGTTGCTGCTGGGTGGGGGGGAGTGAGTGAGTGGGTATGCAAGGGAGGCTTGGGGAAGGTGCATGGGGGTACAAGGGAGGTGTGAGGCTCGAGGAGGGTGCACGGGGGTGTGTGAGTGGCAGGGGAGGTGCAGCGAGGCTCAGGGAGGGTGCACGGGTGCGTGAGTGGCCGGTGCAACGTGAGTGCAGAGGGGCTGGGTGTGGGGGGGGGAGCAGCTTCCCCACTGACTCTCTGGGGAAACTGGCAGGGAAGGTTGTAAATGGTGATCACGTGACCCTGTGGTGTTGCAGCTGATTGTAAGTGCAAGCTGGTTGCCAAACGCCCAGATTGCGATCATGTGACTGTGGGGGTGCTGGATGGTCGGAACTCTGAGGACTGGTTGTAACCACCATTCGTTCAGCGCCGTCATAACTTTGAATGGTTGCTGAATTAATGGTCATAAGTCGAGGACTACCTGTACCTATATCTGTAAATATATTAAACATCACACATTCTGCCTTATTCTGTCCATAACATCAAACCATTCACTAACATTTATTCTCACACATGCTTTACTGTCATTATATATTGCTATTATTATATTTGGCAACCAACTTTCAACACAATGTTTGTGCAAAATATTCCACTTCCTCTAAACCAACAAATGTACAGGACGCTTTCTTTCTCACATTCATACATTTGTCAGTGACCTGCCAAAGAATAAAAAAATTGTCTTTGCATCCCCTGTTACACAGAAAGACATGCTGCATCCCCAAATTTTGGTCATTGTCACCTGTTAAACTCTTTGGAACATAATTCTGTGAAACACCTTCGCATACACACTTAACAAACTTCTCCGTAAGTTTTGCATTTATTCTTGCTAGCTTTCTCTTCATATAGGGCATAGCTTTCCAAACTGTGTGTCGCGACACTTTAGTGTGTCGCAACACACAGTTTAGTGTGTCGCGACACAACCCGGAAGTGGTGGCAGGGGCATGCATGGCGGTGGTGCGCGTGGCGGCGCTTCCACGTTTTAGCGGAAAACACAAGGCTGCCGCCGCCATGCACGCGCACCACCTGCCGTGCGCCCCCGTGCCGCCGCCGTGCACGCCCCCGCCGCCACGTGCGCCCCTGCGCCGCCGCCTCCGTTGTGTCATCAACAGCGGCAGTTTGGAAAGCACTGATATAGGGCATAGCTTTCCGAACTCTGTGTCACGACACAGTACTGTGTCGCCTGCGGGGCCCAGGTATACTGTGCAAAAACCTGGAAGCGCTGATGGCACGCCGCCGGGCCATCAGTGCTTCCGGGTTTTTGTGCGGCACACGAGGACACCGCCGCTGCTGTCGCACGTAAAAACCTGAAAGCGCCGTGGTGGTGGCGGGTGAAAACCCAGAAGCATCGCTGCTGTGGTGGTGCGCGAAAACCCAAAAGTGCTGCAGCAGCGTGCGAAAACCCGGAAGCACTGCCACTGTGGTGCTTCTGGGTTTTTGCCCGCCGCCGCGGCGCTTCCAGGTTTTCGCGCGCCGCCGTTGGTGTGTCACCAACTGAAAAGTTTGGAAAGCCCTGATATAGGGGAATGATAATAACATTACAGTTGTCAGGCACAGATGCAATCTTCCCAGACATGTTAAACAAATTGCATAGCCCCTTCATAAACCAACCACTTCTATATTTTAACATTTCTGCAATTAAATCAGCTATACTTGCAGCTTTACTGTTTTTCAACATTCTTGCAGCATCTTTGATTTCCCTTTCATCATTTTTAACAAATATGTTAAATACTCCAGATTCCCTTACTTAATTTTCATTCCAAATAAATTCATCACTTTTATTGATAATACCATTCACTCCACAGAGGGTCCTTGTTTAGCCCTTTTTCAAAACAATGTTTCAGGTATGTTTTCTAGATTAGTTATATAAGAATTTGATGACAATGCAAACCTCTTTTATAATGAAATATTTATTTATTTCTCACATTTCTTCACCGCCCATCTCGCCAAGTGACTCTGGGCGGTTAAATATACTGAACTTATTTTAAATGTATTGTATTTAGGCACCAGGCTAGAAACCAGGAGACTGTGAGTTTTAGTCCCACCTTAGGCATGAAAACGAGCTGGGTGACCTTGGGCCAGTCACACACACTCAGCCCAACTCACCTGTTGTTGTGGGGAAAATAGGAGGAGGAAGGAGCATTAGGTATGTTCACCGCCTTGAGTTATTTATAAAAATGATAAAAGCGGTATAGAAAATAAATAAAAATAATAAATAAATAAATAAAAATGGAAAAATAGCTTTTATGTTGGGCAGAAATTGAATAAAAATAATGAGTTACAATACTTATGCATACCAATCAAAATTCCCTGAAATGACATGGCTCAATAGGTTTGCATAGCTATATTGCACGATGTTTCTCAAACACAGAAGACTTAAGCATAATTGTTGAGATGCAGATGAAGAATCTGAAAGGGAAAAAAGATTTTATGCCCCCTAAATTTCCATATATTCTCTCTCTCAAGTTACTTTGGTTGTGATTTCAGCTCAAAATAGTAGGATCCAAGCATCCATGAACAGTAGGACAAGAACTACTGGAGTATTGAATAAACACGTGTGCAGGTGCTAAAGGAATACAGTAATTCTGTGGATGAAAAGATCCTTTTGAATCCTTTTGGAACTGATACAGTAAATGGAAACACACTTGCCATTTTTGTCTTTAACTAAACTAGAAAATTGGTTTTTGGCCAATAAGCGCGTATGATTCTTGATCTTCAACTGCATATTCAGGGTATTTGTTAGACCATAGCTTTCCAAACTGTGTGTCACGACACTTTAGTGTGTCGCAACACACAGTTTAGTGTGTCGCGAAGCGGGGGCACGCGCAGGGGCGGTGGTGTGCATGACGGTGGCAGCGGCGCGCCATCAGCGCTTCCGTGTTTTAGCGAGGCCGCCGCCACCGTGCACACCTCCACCCCGCGCGCCGCTGCTGCTGCCGGTGTGTCGCCAGTGGCGGCAGTTTGGAAAGCACTGTGTTAGACTCATATTTTTATTTGAAATGTAGGATAAAATGACTTTTACAGCGATCCACTGTTTTACTTCTCTTTTTTGAAATAGTACCCTAGTGGACCTGGAACATAAATTATTTGAACTTAGATGGTATATGAAACTGTGTGAAGTTTTTTCTCCTTTCTTTGCTTTTTAAACAGTAGTCTCAGGCAGGTGGAAACAGACAAGGCCTACTGTATATTCTTGCCCTGCAAGCAGAAATCTAGTTTTGGATAGGGATGTTTTTGATTGTGAAAAGTAACCAAAGGAGGAAATGTTTCTGTACTTAATTTCATGCACAGGCTCTCAATTTACTTACAGATTTCCAACATGGATATGCATGGCTCTTTTTAATTATTTTGTGGACAAATTAAGATGTGCATACAGTATATTTTAATTTGGAGTCCTTAAAAACACAATTTGCATAAAATACTGAAACTTCCCTACATTCCCTTCCTTGTTGTTTTCAGCTTTAGTATTTTGCTGTTCACTCTAAATAGGGAAAGAAACATAACCCAGATTCAGTTCTATATCACGTCCCCTCATTCTGAAGGCCAGTGGGCTTGGGAACCCTCCCCCATTATAGTTTTTGTCAGAGCTGTCTCTCTTTCTGTGACGGAGGAAGTACGGAAGAACCTCTTCCTACAGACACAAGTTTTGATTGTTCCATATTTTCATTTATTTATTTAAAAGATTTGTATAGCTGCCCATCTTATGTAACATGACCCTGGGTGTCTCACAGATATATGTCTTTCATTTGGCAAGGCATATTATTTGCAAATCTTGGTGGTCAGGTGGAGATGTAGGTCCTGAATGCTGGAGATTCCATATGTTAGTGCTATAATATTTAGTGGTAGCAGCAGATGCTCCTCAAGAGATGACCTTACATTCTGTATAAATGATTTCCATTGTTTTTCAGCTTAGTAAAATTCCTAAGCCTTCCCAAGAAATCAGTGTGGTTGTTTTGTATGGTGCATTTGGATTTTAGAAGTGAGTCTGACTTAATGTATAGAATCTATATGGTTCACATAGTGTTGTGTGCAACTTTGCAGAATCCAGACTTTGGGCAGATTCCCAATGTATGCTTTCTCTTCTGACAACCATACGATCTGTTAGGCAAAGCATTGGCAAGATTGAAAGTTTAAGTTTAATTGGTGAAAGCCAATTAATTTCTTTAAGTAAAGAAGTGAGTCTTAGCATTTTGCTCTTTAGTAAAATGCTAATGACTGTGCATGCTAGAGAGCTGATTATTATTCATAGCTGTATGTTACATTTTCCCCAGTCAGAGTAACTACCATCTGCAGGGTGTATACTGAGCTTTCTTCTTACCCTAGCTCTCCTATCTTATCAGTAGCATAGTATTAATTTATTGTTGTTCATTCTTCACATTTGCAAGGAGACAGCTTGAAAATGTCAAGAGAATTAACAGGAATGCCAGCAGCAGCAAAAGCTGCTTAGGAAAGTCACCCAGCTTTTTTTTTTAAGGGATCCAATCAATTTCACATTTCTCAAGTGTGGATGCATGCTCAGCACTTTCAGCACTTTTTCTTTTCTTTTCTTCTTTTTGCTGGGCAGCTACATGTTGCCTGGGGCTTTTTGAATCAGACTGTGTCCAAAAATATTTGGAGATAAGTTGCTGAAATAGTCTTGGCCCCGCTGTTAATCCTCTTTATCTTGCCACCTTGTACTGTTTCCAGTCTAGACCACAGGATTACACCTGTCTCTGGTTGAAGTAGCTCATCTTTTCCTTACTGGTCTTATGTTGTCAACAACCTTAACAAGGATTTGGTATTAACCAGGATTTATCTATAAACAGCTGTTGTTTATCTATAAAGTCAGCGCATATAAACATTTCTGGCATAAAACATTTAGCTGCCTAAAGCTGATAGTTTTTAATCTTATCTACATGTAAAGTAATGCATTTTCATTATGTGTTTTTCTTCCTCGTGTATTGAGTCTGTTGCTAATCTGTTTCAGATTCATTTGAAGGGTTACAGTTCAGGTATATTAGGACAAAGAACTATGAGATCAGTTTTCCAGTGTTAAAAATATCAATAGCATCTCTTAATTAAATAACATCACAATAGAATTTAGTTATATTTATTTTATTTATTTTATTTTTTTGTCCCGCCTTTATTATTTTTATAAATAACTCAAGGCGGCGAACACACCTAATACTCCTTCCTCCTCCTATTTTCCCCACAACAACCACCCTATGAGGTGAGTTGGGCTGAGAGTGAGTGACTGGCCCAAGGTCACCCAGCCGACTTTCATGCCTAAGGCAGGACTAGAACTCTCAGTCTCCTGGTTTCCTATTGGCTCCTTCCTAGGGCTGAGAGAGTGATTGGCCCAAGGTCACCCAGCCGGCTTTCATGCCTAAGGTGGGACTAGAACTCACAAACTCCTGGTTTCTAGCCCATTGCCTTAACCACTAGACCAAACTGGCTCTTTATTCTGTATTATATTCTGTAGTATGTGTGTGTGTGTGTGTGTGTGTATGTATGTGTGTGTGTGTGTGTATACATACATACACACACACACACACACACACCATTTTGTCATTGGAACAACAAGCATAATTTTTATCCAACTAGCTAATGAAGACTTCTCTCAGCTTCTAGAAAGTATGTCTAATTTCCAGAATTAGATCTTATTTATATCTACTCTAAAATGTTGCTTCAACTGTTAGCATTAATTGTTCCATACATTTGAGGTCACAGTTTATCCACTAATGTTTCTTATTAGACTAAATGATACCAAAGCTCCATTTTTTTTCCACCTGCATTTTGAATTTTAATTTGAGAACACATTCCCTAAATCAAAATTTTCTAGTAAAACCCATTATTCTAACAACCTGTATTTCAGGTATCTGGGTACTTATATAAAAGGGGCACGATGGCTCAGTGGTTAAGACGCCAGGCTTGTCGATCGGAAGGTCAGTGGTTTGAGACCCTAGCCCCGCGTGACGGAGTGAGCTCCCGCACTCGCCCCAGCTCTTGGCAACCTAGCAATTCGAAAGCATGCAAATGCAAGTAGATAAATAGGTACCACTTCCGTGGGATGGTAACAGCGTTCCGTGCGTGTCATGCCGGCCACATGACCGCGGAAGCGTCTTCAGACAACGCTGGCTCTTCGGCTAAGAAACAGAGATGAGCACCGGCCCCTAGAGTCAGACACGACTATGCAGGGGAAAACCTTTACCTTTACCTTTAGATACTTATATGTCAAGTTAATACTTATACTTTCCACAATATGTTAGCTCATTAATTTATAAGTGAAAGGAAAATTTAAAACGTTTATTTTAATAGTACTAATTTGACCACATTTTTTGTAGGATAGTGAAACTGAATATTGAGCAAGGACAATACAAGGAGATAAGTGTTCAATTACTGCTGCTAATAATAATGACTATATTATTGTGTATGAAAGAAAAGAAAAACTGCTAAGATAGTTGCTACATCTGTCATGTCCTGCTGCCCTGTATATTTAATTTTAGGAATATAAGTGTGTCTTTTTTCTTGAGTAAAAGCTTACAAAGTTTTAACATGCACTTCAGAAGAAGCAGGGCTGGGCTGGCAGCTCCGTGGGACTGGGCCTAGATAGTACTTGGAGTCCTACCAGAGAATACCAGGATGGTAGGCTAAGCGGGGAAGTCAAAGAAACATCCCAGAGTAAGTCAGTGGTGAACCCCTTCTGTACTCTGCTAATAAAACTGCACAAATGTGTCCAAGTACAGTAGTCACCAGGAGTAGAGCTCAGCGCAAGAGCATCTTTAATTTCTTTTAATATTTTGCCTGCCTCTGCCTACTTTTTTTCCATTTCTCTATATTTTAGTGCTAGAGATCATGCTGCTTTAATTTTTTTTTTCTCAAACAGACATTCTTATGCAAACAGGATTATATGATTTTTTTAAAATTCCCAAACAGGTACAGGGAGCCTCACAATAAATGTGTGATATATGCCTCTAACAACTTTGCTTTGTAACCCATCTCTTTTTGCCACCTTGTACAGCCAACGCACCTCCTTAATATATTTGTGATGTCAGATATATTATATATGCACACACATACATGTATAATATTCTGGCTATTTTGCTGAAATAGAAGCCCCTTTAAAATCAGTTTATGCCGAGCAGTTCTTATTTCTCTTTCCTTGTGTGATCTAAGGAGTTGTGGTGTAGAATTGCTGTTGGCTGAACTCTTAGCAATTGGATTAAGTATTTATCAACTAGATTTTCTAAAGGTCAAATTGAGTATGTGTTACAATCTACTATACTTGCCTATTTCTTATTCAGAAGTAAGTTTGGTTTGGACCCAATCTTGAACATTTTATTTCATTTGTGCTACATCCTCCTATGTATTGGGTGGCTAAGGCCTTTAATTTATTTTGGGGGGAAGCAATCTTTTTAACATGCAAATTGCATGTACTGGAACCTCTAATCCAGATTAAAACATAAGAGACTATTACCTCCACTTGTGTTTAGTAAATAAAATGTGTAGAATGGTTACGATAGAACTTTCCTATAAATATTTACTTTCTGACAAATGTGAATGTTTATTTGTAGGTTTGCTTCAGAGTAACTGAAATTTAGGATCATTGTAGTTTAAAATACCTATAGAACTAGAAAAAGTAGAGGGACTTCCGGGGAAGAAATGGGCTGAGGATGGCTCCGCTAAAAGCAGAGCTGACAACTGTGGATGAATGAAGAACCAGCAAGCAGACCAGCTCTTTGATAAATCCTCTCCCGACAAGGAGAGGACTTGAGATTGCCCACAAGTGCTCCAGACAGTTGCTCCTCATGAGGAGATCACAAGACAGTGGTCTCTGGTGGGTTTAGAGCTCTGGGAGATGAGGGAATAACCATCTTCCTCAAACCGCGGTTGGTGCCTTTGAAAGGACACTAAGTTTGCCTACTTCCTTTTCTAATCACTTTTGGAAATTGCTTGTTAACTCCTTTTCAGCTATTAGGAACCTTTGGATTGACAAGTTTTACAGCACTGGGTGAGTTTTCTTCAATCCTCAGCTAAAGAAGGGTCCAGATAAATTTGAAACAAGATTTTGGAATTATTTATAAAGAATCCTTCCTATGGGAAATGCTTTTGTTTTGAATTAAAAAAAACAAGATTTAAAAAATTGGACAATAGAGGGAACTAGAAGGAACTAAAGATTACAATTAAAGGAGAACACTTAAACTCGACTTAGAATTACAGAATGAAGCAAAATATTTTAACATTGGACATATTGAAGAATATTTTTGAACAGTGGACCCAGAAGTTAATTTTAAAAGTGTCTGCCTCTATAGATAGACTGTGTCTAAAAGTTGTTACAGAAGAGGAGCAAGTTCTACCTGACAAGATCAAGATTGAGTTGAGAGTGGATTTCTACAAGAATGACATGGAAAAAAGATGTTACACTGGACATACAAAAGAAACAGGCTGATGTCTTAATAATTAAAAGGGATATACAAACAACAAACCAGGAGAGTGACCTGGTAATAATTTTCCTATATTGGATTTACAAAAGAAGCTTGTTAAATTTTGAAGAATTTTGTGAGACGGGACAAAGAGAAAATGAAAATAAATAGTTTTACAACATTATTTGAAGGGACTAAAGATTAAGATTGTTAGAAATAAAAGGAAGGAATATAAAGTTGGTTTATTTGATCAAGGTTTAAATAGATATGTTGTTATTTCTGGTAACCCAAAAATAGATATGTTGTTATTTCTAATAACCCTCCCACTGGGGGAGATGGGCTTGTTATTTCTAATAACCCTCCCACTGGGGGAGATGGATATAAATTTAATTAAATAAATAAATTAAATAAATAACCCTTAATGGACTTTCCTTGACATCAGGACTGAAATGACAAGGCTTTAAGGATTTGTTTATAGATAAGAGATGGGATATGGGAAGTAGAGATCATTTGTTATATTTTAAGAGAAGGTGATAAGTTACTAAAATTGTTTATACTTCTTGTGATGAAGGTGGGAACTCACTTCTTTATATATATATATTTCTTTTTCTTTACTATATTATTATATTTTCTTTTTTTTCTCTTTCTCTTTCTCTTTCTCTTTTCCCTTTTTTTCTTTCTTTTCTGCACCTTCTATTCTTTCTTTTTATTCTTTTATGTTTTTATTGTTGTAATTGTAATCTTTAAGGCTTTAAGGATTTGGTTATAGATAAGTGATGGGATATGGGAAACAGAGATCATCTTTTTCTTTACTATATTCTTATATTTTCTTCCTTTTCTCTTTCTCTTTCCCCCTTTTTTCTTTCTTTTCTGCACCTTCTATTCTTTCTTTTTTTCTTTTATATTTTTATTGTTGTAATTACAATCTTTAATAAAATTACTATAAAAAAAGAACTAGAAAAAGTGGAAACCCCTGCCTAAGATTTGGAAGAGCTGCTGCTAGTTAAAATAGATCCAGTTGCATTTGATTTGTATATATATTCTTGTGTGTTTGCATATGTTCTTCTTATCTGGCTTTGTCCAAGTGTGCCTGTGGCAGGCCTTTCTTAGTAGTGGTGTTTTCACTCTAAAATGCTTCCTGGGAGGCTTATCTAGGAGTAAATCACATAAAAACAAGGACAAATATTCTAAGTAATGCCCAGCTTCTCTACCTTGCCAACTTCAGCTAAAACTAATCCTAGAATTTCCCCTTCCCCAGTGAATATGAGACATATTTGTGCGTGTGTGTGCGTGTAAGTCTATTTGCCAGAAATCACATCCCAAAACATATACATTAATTGAAGTAATCACTACTATTTAAAATTAATTCTCAGTACAAGGAGGTCCCCTATTTGTAAAACTGATGGATCCTCATTGCATATACCAACTATTCTCTCTCACAAATCACTTGCATTAAATGCACACACACACAGTACAGATACGTTTCTCCCTTCTACCAAGCAAAAGTACAGAGAGAGGAAAAAACCAAGGCAGTGGTGGGATGAAGGAAAGTGGTAGCTGCAGTAAAATTAGGGAGAAACAAAACTAGATAATGATGCTGTAAGGAAAGAGGGACAAGGAAAATGTTTATGCCTTATTGAACTGACTCTACATATGCAGATATGCTATCTAATAGTCAAAACTATCTGTCCGGAGCATGGGACATTTTATGTTAGTATTTTATCATTCTATTGTTAGTATCAGTTTATTGTTACTGTTTCCCCTGAGAACTGGTATGGTGGAAAAAGCAGGTTCAGAAAAATACTGTAAGAAGAAACTATTGCTTCTTTTTGAATGTTGCTTATCTCAAATACAAGTAGGTTCTGCTAGATGCCGTGTTTTGTTCAGGCACTAATGTGATTTCAATTTCACAAATTGAATTTCCTGCCTGGCAGGTAGCCAAGTTGATGTACAACAAAACAACATAAAAAAATTAATTTAAAACTTTTACCTCATAAAATTAGAATCAGAAACCGTTAAACCGTGTTAAAACAGTCACAGCTGCTGTCTTAAAGTGTATAGAAAGGGAAAGGCTCTAACTTCTCTGTGAAGGAAATATTATACTCAAAATGTTCAAAAAGCCCAGTTTCTATTATCCGCCAGCTGTAGTGCCTCAAGTGGTGGAATATACAACAGGAACTTTGATATTTAATACGGATTTTATTTGGGCTAAAGTATTAGGCACTTTAAATAAAGATGCTAAACTAGAATGATATGCATATAGTTAATATTGATTGTAATATGATATTAACACTTTATTAAAAATAAAATATTTTCATTTTTCTCTTGCAGTGATTCAGAAAGCCGAAAACTATGCAAGAAGATGAAGGTTGATCCTGGTTTGAAAGAGAAAGGGATAGAATTACTGCACTACAAGTATGTGCATGAGTGGGTTAATAGTTACTTTTAAATGCTGAAGTTGCCATGATGATCCATGGCTTTGAGAATGAACACTGTTGCACAATACAATCCTATACAGGGTTATTCACAATTAAGTCCCTTTAAGTCTAAATTAGAATAGGCTTGCAGTCTATACTATGTATGAATAATCTTGCTTTCTAAAGCAGTGATTATTTCATTGAATATTTGTATTCTAGTTTCTACTTTCTCCACAGTATGGCTGCCACTGGACATTTCATTGTGAAGGATAAAACCCATGCAGGCAAGATGTCCATGATTGCCTGCAATGAGCTGGTAGTCCCCAGTTAAATCCTGATTGAAGTTAAGTCAATTTCTCTTACTGACTTCCACGAGAGCTCAAAATCCTTGCTTAACTGCCTTGTTCAAATCAATATGACTTTAAAATGCCTAGTCTTGGTTACTGTATATAATATATACAGATCTGATCTGCACATTGAATGTTTTATAATTTTGACCATCCTGGTCAGCCCAAAATCTGCTGGAATTATTCCCAAGGTTGAAGTTTGATCCCTGACTGTGGAAAAAACAACAACAATCTTCTCCAGCTCAGACTTAAGTGCAGAAATGGGAACTTGATTTATCTGTGCATTTGCTAGAGCTTGGAGTCCTATCAAATACAGGCATTAGTCTCCCACTTCAGGTGGGTAATGGGTACAACTTTGTTTCAATGCTCTTTCTGTAAACTTGCCAAACTAAGATATAATTTCATATTTCATGTACCTCCTCTTCCATTTCTCAGAAGAAAGCTAGCTTTAGCTTGCTTTGCATTGTTCTTGGAGCTCCAGATGTCTTTGCTTCTGAGTAGAGGTCAGTCCTCTAGCACAGAAAAGTTACAGCTGTGATTCCCATAAGCTAGACTTCCTTCCTTGAATAGGAACTCCAAGAGATAATCTCCTTGAGCCTGGTTTGGTCTTCCCTTTTAACCCTTTAGGTTACTGAGATGGGACTCAATGGTTGGCTCCGGGGCAGAGGCTTACCATTCCTTAGACATTTCCCTGCCAAGTGTTACTTCTTTATTGTCTAATTAAAGAGGGATGGAAAGGAGCAAGTTGCAGGCTGGCCATTTTGATTTATCTGCTCATCGACCTCAGCTATCTCTCATGGCCCATGGACTCACTTTCATGTTCAGGACAGAACTCTCAGCAAGAACCAGAACAAGCAGATGGCCAGGCGTTGTTCAGACTGTGGAGCTGATCAGCTAGCCCAGGACCAGCCCTTTTACTCTAACAACTGTAGGCATCAAAAGTAGGCAGGGACGAATCATCCTGACCAGGTGTCAACTCTGTCTTTTCCATAGTGAGATATTAAGCAGAATTATAAACAGCTTGCTCCATGTATATGTATATTTATATAGATTATATTTTTGTTAAGATAACAGTGTGTCACACCTTTAGGGAACTGCCTCAGTAAAAATGTGTTAGAGATCAATAATACACATCTTTTTATTCCAATACTAGCAGCAGTAGTAGAGGGCCAAAGTGGTTTCTGGAAATTAGCTCTTCTTTCAAATCTGGTGTGAAAGAAATGGGAAAAATCATCACAATATGATCTTGAGTTGGTTAGGATTTTTAAAAGTCGATATGTTTCAAAAACAATTTGTCCCTCTTTCTAAAAGCAATACCAATGCTTTGAGTTAGTTTGAGCTACCTATGTATGCTCCTTGATTCATTTCAGCAAGGCAGTCTCTACCAATGCTTCCTGAATTTGCTGAAAGTATTTTATCAGTTCATTGAGTTCGGAAGACTTGAGCACATGACTGTTTTTGTTCCATAGGGATTAAGCTGCATAAATAGAGCAGTGCACTGTTGCAAATGGAAGTTCCCCTGTGTATCTGCCACTCCCCAAACCTGCCCTATGGTAAATGCTCTCATTAAGGCTTGTGGAAGTGATTGCCCATTAGAGACCGGTTTGCTTCAAGAACTTGTTTTTGATTATTCTGTTTTGCACAGGCCTACAAACTGAGGAAAAGTTCATTTAGTCTGACCAGCATAAAGAGCTGCATGATTTTCTAATGGCACTTCTAAAATTAATTGCTGTTTTTCTTCATACTTTTTGACAGGGATGGTGCATTTCACACTGAATATAACAGAGCACTTACACTGAAGGTAAATTTACAGCTGTTCCAGATCTTTTGGAAAAGAAAGCCGAGTTTGGATGTAGAACAGATGTTAATATATGCAGCTTTATTTTTGGATGGGAGAGAGGTGATACATTTTGTAAACAGCTGTTTGGATGACCTAAAGGTCTCATATCTCCTGCACATATGCCTGCCAAACATCCTGTGAATCTGTATGTGATTAACTAAATTGAGTTAATGCTAAATTGCAGCTTCATTGCAATCTGCTAACAAAGTGGGAGGGTGGTTATTGTGATTGTTTTTTAATGAGAAGATCTTTGCTTTGCTGTAAGTTCCCTTTTATGCCAGCCTATATCTAATAGCATGAAACTGAGGGTGATTGGGAAAATACTCCTCTTTTTATTTTTTTCATCTGCTGTGGAACAAGATTAAAAGAGAGATGAAATGGCCTTTCCCCAGATCTCATTAAAGAGACAGATTAAACTCACAGAGAAGTTGCCTTCAACCTAGAATGGGTGAAATGGCCTTCCTCCCAAACCATTGTTTTCCTTCCCTTTCCTGCCTGGCCCTGATAGGATTTGCACAAAGAAAGAACTTCAGAGAAAAATGGCATCTGGAGAACACCAGAAAATAGACTCGGTTAAAGAAGCTCCATCTCTGAGGTTAGAGCCATTGTCAGAGGCCAGCATGTTGACCTTTTGCTGAGGGTTTTGCCTAGTAGGTGACTCCATTGCCAAAACCTGGAGACTTTTGGCTTTGCTCTTACTTGTGCTTATTGTTTCCATTTCAACTGACCTCGCCAAGTAGGCAAGCAGTGAGGACCAAGAAGGAACAGTAACTGAGCAGACGTCCCTTTCCTCTAAAAGGAGATGTGGCTTGGATCCAGAAAGGAAAAGGGGATGTTAGTGGTGATGTTATGGAAAAGGGTTGAGTGCCTTTCGTTGAGTGTCTCCCACATTTAGGCCTAGCATAGTTTGCAGTGGCTTAAGGAAATGAAATAATTCACAAAGAAATCTCCTGAGCATATGAATTATCTGCAATTATTGCAAAAGACATACAGGTAGCCCTTGTTTAGCAACTGTTTGCAGTTACAGCAATGATGAAAAAGTAACTTGGTGACCAGTCCTTGCATTTACGACCTTCGCAGGTCTGTAAAGCAAAGGAAAGCTGAAGTAAGATCGTAAGCACAGTCACAGTTTCACTTAACTATTGCTTTGCTTAACGACCAAGTTGCTAGTCCCAATTGTGGTTGCTAAACAAGGAATACCTGTATTGAGCTCCAGGATATCTTTAAAGAATTCTGTTCAGCTCAGTTGAATTTACCTTGTGAAAAAATGTAACCACAGATTTTACCTTAACCTCCAGAAGCTCTCCAAATGTCCCAGGGCAACTTCAGGCTATAATGTTTATAGGAATTTATATGAATCCATTTCATTTAGCATGGGAAATGGGGGTCCAGATTATCAGCATGGGAAATGGGAATGAAAGGTCCCATGTTTGAATATGTTAGGAAAAGACCATGGCTTCTGTGATATAGCTATCTTTGGAATGTTGTACTTGTGTCTAACTCTTTCAGACTTTTCATCAAGCTGGAGAAGGTACAGAAAAGAGCATACAGAGGCTAGAGAAGTAGCTTTGTGAAGGACAAACTCTCCTTTATGTTGAGCAAAAAAATTAACCAAGGGGGAATATTAAAGCAGCTTATAAACTTACAAAGTGCATGAAGCAGGTATTTGCTCGTGCACAACATTTGTTGGATTCAGGACAGACAGAATAAATTACTTCATACATGTACACTTCAGATAGCTTTAAAAGGGGAGTTGATAAATTCCTGGAAGGAGAGAGGTATCGGTAGATAATTACAGTAATAGAATACTATTTCACAATGGGCAGCAGCACATGCAAAAAAAATCTGGGTGTCTTGGTGGATCACAAGCTGAACGTGAGGCAACAGTTTGACGCAACTGCAGAAAAGCCAATGCTACCTAGGCTGCATCTACAGAGGAATAGTCTCAGGATTGAGAAAAGTCACTGTTCTACTCTATTCCGTACTTGTCAGACCATACCTAGAATACTGTATCTCATTTGGGGTATTGCATTTTAGGAAGGACACTGATAAACTGGAGCATGTCCAAAGGAGACCAGATAAGATTTAAAGGGGCCTGGGAGGAAAAAACTTGTCAGGAACATTTAGAAATGTGGTATCTTCTTAATCTGTTTAAGTGGAGACTGGGGAGGCATGATAGCTAACTTCAGATATCTGAAGGACTAGAAGATGGAGCTGAATTGTTCAGAGTTGTTCCAGAAAACAGGACAAAAAAATTACAATAAAGTAGTTTTTAGTTATACATCAGGAGAAGTTTCCTAACAGTAAGAGGTGTAGAGCAATGAAACAGATTGCCATTAATATGCAACATAATGGGAAGAAACTGCCGTTTGGGTATGGCTCAAATCTCTGTGGGTTCTATTTTATTTTCTCAAGCAAGAACTAAAGCTGTTACTCTTTGAACTTTTTAATTGTTTTGAAATAATTACATTGAGATATTCCATTGCATTACTTTTTTAACATTCTGGATTATGCAATTGAATAAATTCAGTAAAAGATGACATATGGACCTAAAAAAATAACAAATATATGGATTTCTAGAATGACTTGATGTATCCGAAAACAGTAGGGAATCACAATGTGATCACCAGATTCTGTTATATTTTTTGGGATTTACGTTATGTACTCTTATGTGCTTATTTTGAAGGCACCCTCCTATTAATATATTTGCCACATAAGTTTCTTTCTTACTCCCCCTATGGGGATAAGAGAATAACTAGTTTTCAGAAAGAGCTTCTCATTTGGGTCAGGCAGCAGTTCTAAACTTTCTGTCTGGCAGTAGACCTGCTTACTGAGTGATCTTCTGCTTCTGTCAAGGTAGGCTGTAATGGTATGTGGGAATGACCTTGGGAGACAGGAGGAAGAGCCTCAGACTATGGCAAAAGTCAGATAAGAAGCAGCTGAGCCCGCAGAAGGAATGGGGCTGTGGCAAATGTCTCAGAAGGGACCCTCCCTAGTTTCTTGGGCTGTAAAAGCAAAGGGGGAGAAATGTACTTTCAGACTTGCAAGATTTATTTATTTATTTATAATTTGATTTATATCACCGCTCCATCTCCCCCAAAGGGGACTCTGGGCGGTTTAAAAAAGATTCTGTTAATGTAAAGGTAAAGGTTCCCCCGCACAGTCGTGTCTGACTCTAGGGGGCGGTGCTCATCTCCATTTCTTAGCCGAAGAGCCAGTGTTGTCCGAAGACGCTTCCGCGGTCATGTGGTCGGCATGACAAGCACGGAACGCTGTTACCTTCCCACCGAAGTGGTACCTCTTAATCTACTTGCATTTGCATGCTTTCGAATTGCTAGGTTGGCAAGAGCTGGGGCGAGTGCGGGAGCTCACTCCGTCACGCGGGGCTAGGGTCTCGAACCTCCAAACTTGCAACCTTCCGATCGGCAAGCCTGGCATCTTAACCGCTGAGCCATCGCGCCCCCATCTGTTAATGTAACCTTACAATAAAGATAGAGCTAGTACTGCTGGTTGTGCTTCTTGTCTGGACTACCCTGCAAGGCTGACATAGGCAGACTCCTTCCTTCATAGGTAGTCCTCGAGTTATGATGGTGATTGGGACTGGAATTTCTGTCGCTAAGCAATGCGGTCATAAAGTGTGATGTCACGTGACAGTATTGCTTAGCAACGGTAATCCCAGCAGTCTCCGTTGCTGTCGTTAACCAAATCCCACCGGTTGTTAGGCAAGGACCTACCCTGATCCAAGCCATTCCCAGCTTGGTCCCTCCCAGCTCCGAGCCTTGGTAAGGTAAGAGACTGCCTCCTCTGCCTCCTCTTCAACTCCCCAGGCCTATCTCCCCCCCAACTCTGCCCTTTAGACTATCCTGCACAGCAGCACTCCTTGGCGGTGGCAGTACTGGGACCTTCAGCAGTCTCAGCTGGCTGCCACCACCTCCGGGCCTCTACTTCAGCCCCAGTGCCTCTGCTGCCACCGCCAAGGAGTACCACTTTAAGCCCCGCACCACACCCAGTCACCCCAGCACCCCAGTGCAAAGCCCCAGCTGCCCCCACCACCCTGTGGTCCACAGGGTGCTGCGCCCAGCTGACCTTTGCCATCCTCCTCCTGCTGCTTTCCGAAGGCTTACGGAAGCATCGCAAGAACGGTACACGCAATTTGGAGAACAGTGGGGTGTGGCCTTCTCACGATGCTTCGGAAGGCCTCAGAAGCTTTCCGAAGGCTTTCTGAAGCATCACAAGAACGGTGTGTGCTATTTGGAGAACGGCATAAGTGGCCTCGGGAAGAAGGCCTGGAGTGGCCAGCAGCTGCCTCGCATAGGGCCAGGCCGGGTGCCCCTGGTCAGCAGCAGGAGGAAGAAGACGGCGAAGGCCAGCTGGGTGCGGCAGGGCTGCAGAGCGTAGGGAGGCAGGGGCGGCGGGGCTTTGTTCTGGGGTGGCTGGCCGCAGCACAGGGCCTGAGGCGGCGTTCTTTGGCGGCAGCAGCAGTGGCCCTGGGGATGAAGTAGAGGCCCGGGGCGGTGGTGACTGACTGAGACTGCCGAAGGCCCCGGGCTTCTACTTCAGCCCCAGCACCGCCGCCGCCAAGGAGTGCCGCCATGCAGTGCGGACAAAAGGGCAGAGATGGGGGAGATAGGCAGGTGGGGGGGGGGGTTGAAGTGTCCCTGCAGTCGTAAGTGCGGGCAGGCTGCCAAGTGCCTGCATTTTGATCACGTGACTGCGGGGGCGCTGCAGTGGCCATAACTTCAGGGACCGGGCTTAAGTACCATTCAGCACTGCTGTAACTTTGAACGGTCACTGAACGAATGATTGTTAAGCAAGGACTGCCTGTATTCTAAAGCCAGGAACAGAAAGCATGCTAAGGCTGAACCATGCAACTCTAGAGGAGAGATACCCAACCCAGCAGTACCCAAAAAGTACTACTTTTTTGAAAGAGAAGGGAACCATTTTCTTACCAATCACTTACTAGTTTGGCAAAAGCCAGCTAGAGACTACAGTTAGTGCTTAGACACAGCCTTCTCCCCGACTAACACAGGTATCATCCAGCTCCAGAACAAGGTCCAAAAGAGTTGTTGCCTGATCCTTTAAAAAATAAAAAAGTAAACCCAAAACTTTTCCCTTGCTGGAACTGATGGCAGCTGCCACAGTAGTGTTTTGCCTAAACCAAGGTGAAGAAAAAATCCAGCTGACAAAAAATGCAGGAACTATTTGTCTGGCACTGGAAAGAGGCTTCCAATGTTTGACCTGCTATAAGTAGTGTGCATAATGTTTCTAATGCTTGCTCAACAGAAATAAGAATGAACCTTCCTGAAATAATTATCTAGACTCCATAACAACCCTTTAATCATGACAATAACCATATCTGCAAAATTATATGACAGTTATGCTATGAAGAGACATTTCTTTTCATATCTCACCCGTGGTGAAATCTGACCACCGCTGTTTGAATAGAACAATTCTTTGAACCTTAAAGCTGCCTCATCCCGCTAGTGCTAAGCAACCAGAATCTGTAGTATTAACTTTAGAATTTAAAATTCTATTCACAGAGAGGAAGAGATTCTGCAGATTAAGTCAAGCTTATTCTATTTGCATAACGTTCTAGTCGGAAAAATTTGTTGAATTTTGAACAGAAAAAAATGTTTTGTGTTGTCCTACATGAAGCAACTGGGCAGTGTGCTACAGTCTCTCTCTCTTTTATTCTGTACGTGTGGATATAAAAAAAAAAAGCCCAGCAATCACCTTTTCTGACTTCAGTGCATTCTGTTTTTCTTATAACCTTTTATGTCAGCTCTCTCCAACCTGCTGTTCTGCGAGATGACTAGAATTTTGAGTATTGCAGTCCACATATATCTGGACATCAGGGAAAGCTATTCAGTGACAACGGGTTGTAATAGCATAAAGACAATTTTGAAGACTTTCAAAAATAGGCCACAGAGAAAATATTGCCTTGCTTATTGATAAAAGACACTAAAATTACCATTAGAATCTTCAGTTGTATTTATTATTCGTTACCCAGTAACAGTTTTAAAGCAATGATTTCCTGCCTTCAGCTCACAATTGGTATATTGATCAATAACAGAGGGACAAAAAAAATTATTTCAATAACTCAACAGAGAATACCTAGAAAATGTGATTTGTTTTGTATGACTTATTCTAGGATTAAACAGAATAACTTTGATTTATTTTACTTTGAAATGTATATTCATCTCAGTGGGAAGAGAATCCTCTCAAATCATCCTGCTGTTTGCGCTCTGGCCTTTAATTTGTGTGTGCTGTTTTTAAACTGTTAACAGATTCAACACTTCATTTTGTGTCAAATCAGCAAGAACAAACAAAGCTCTCCACATATGCTCTTTTGTATTTAAGAGTGTGTGCAAATAGGTGGTGATTTGGATGGGGCTGCTGCACTGCTCTCAGCATGTTTTCTTCCTTGGGCTGCAGCCCAGGGCCGCTTTTTATACGCACCCAGGATTATGCCTAAGAGGAGTGGAGATTCAGATTTTCCTCTCCAACATTCAGCAGTTTCCTCTGCTGTGCCGTGAACTGATACAGAAGTGTTCTAGGTTTTGAAAACAATTTCTTAGGCAGCGTTCTCTTTTCTTAAGTCATCTGAAAGAGAACTAGAAGTTGTGGTACACCTAGATGGATTATTAGATTGCAGAACCAATTTGATGTAAAGTGTAAGAGATGTGACCTTAGCCTCATTAAATTCAGTAAGATAGTTATTGAATGCTTTGACTCCCGTTAGCAAAGTCAGGGCTGGGAGGAACCCATCCACAGACAGAGTTATGTGAATCTGTGTTGAGCTCTCATTGTTTTCCACACACAGAAGCTAGCCAGCCCATCTTAGGTTGGCAATCTGATAGGGGAAAAAAGTGAGTACTGTTAAATGCTTGGTTATCCTATGAATGTAATGTTTCAGTTGAAACAGAATGTATGCTAATGAGGTTCAGTGGCCCAATCATCAACAACAGAGTATGTGTTCTATATGGATCCTTAGCCTATGGAAAAATATATGTAGTCTGAGCTTCTTTTCACACTTGAGGAAGCACTTTTGAAATGGATATGGCTGTGAGAGTAAATATCCATAGGGCTACGGTATTAGCAAGTGGGAGACAGGGAAAGGAATAAAGGGAAGAAATCACAAAATATGAATGCTGCAAATACTTGTCCATCCTCACCATATCTCTTAGTCAGATGGGAAAGTTGTATATGCAAGGTTAAGAATTATACAGGTTTTTTTATATATCTCAGCTCTTAGCTTGCCTTATAAACCTTGGACTGCAGAAACTTCCTTGGCTTTAGCATCTCCCATTGCTTTTAAAATGATTTAAGTTTCAGAGAATAGCAAACTGAGCAAACAGCAACACGATGTCTCTTCTGCTGTAACCGCAGGAATGAAATCTTTTCCAGTTCTGTTTATACTGAACACAGGGGATTTTGCAACATGCTAGGTGCCCAGTTATTTTTACATTAAAGTAGAATTGATTTAAAATAATCAGGAAGGGTGGAGACCTGATAAGCCCCAAGAGAAATGTCTGTGGGCACTATGTTAAAGATCCCAAATTTAGCTTACTGATTTGGTATGTAGGAATTTCTGAAGCTAAATGGTATAGCCAGTTTCTTTAACACTTGAAAGGTTAGTTCCTCCCTGTCCCTCTGGACTGCCCGAAGGAAAATTTATGCTGAGGATAAAGCAGGGGTCAAGCAGAGGGTGTAGTTCTTCTAAATAACTGGATGGGATTCCCTGCATTCACATGAATGATACTCAGAACATACTTTCTGTTTGCAAGAGGAAGGGAGGGGAGGGGAGGGGAGGGGAGGGAGGACATTACAACTTGTCATACTTTTTCAGGGGAAAGAAAATGTCTGTATATATTGGATTGAAACAGCACCATGGCTCCCTCATACCCACACTCTTTTGGGGAAGAGGCTAACATTTGGAACATTGAACCTGTATTGTAGACAGGCTCACAGGATGGTGTGACCAGTTACAAGACATGCATTTCCACAAAGGCAAACCAGTGAGTCTCAGAATGGACAGGTAAACTATCCACCTACCATATATTAGTCACCCATTGCTAGAAAATAAAAATGGGCAACATAGATTGCACACACCATCCAAACAATAGGCACATTGGCTGTAAAATGCACATAGATCAAACATCACACCCTAACTTCAAGCAAAAGATGCAGACAAAATGTGTCATACACCAAAACAAATAAAACAGGTAAAGCAGCCAAACCATATTCTTATTTTGAAAAAGACAACTCTGATGCAGTATAAGCAAAACACAACCGTCCTATTCTATAATTGCTAGCCCCCATTCTTCTGTTTTCATGATTTTAGGGACCGCTGAACAGACACACACGAGTACTTGGCCGTGGCATCTATGTTTGTTTTCAAAACAGTTTTTTGTGACTCTCTTATGTCCTAGAGATATTCTTGTTAATTACCCTATTGCATAGTGTTGTGGGGAGAAGAGGAGGAGAGAGTACTCTGTACATCACCTAGAGCTCCTAAATGAAAGTTGGAACAGATCTAATGAATAAATGAAGGAACATTTAATTTAAAAAACAGACACCCAACTATATAATATAGAGAGAAAGATGTAGCTGCTAACACTGCAGTGTAACTTGTACATTGATCTTGGTGTGTAGGTCAGTGAGATTGAAGTCCACCTAATGTTCAGCTTATAAGAAATACTCAGGTTCCATTCTAGTACATTGGACAATTTGTAGCCTTGCAGTAAACCAGATATTTCTGTTGTACAACACTTGATTTTTATCTTAGCTTTCCACCATGGAACTGTAGAGTTTTTTTCCCCTTCATCCCTTTCCTCACAACAGTCTTGCAAGATAGAGCTGGTGATGCCTATAGTCATGCAGTAGCTTTTCTAATTAAGGGGGTGGGAGTTCATCATGGCTTTCCCCCAATTCTAGTCTATTCTTCTAAATATTCTACTGAAAATACTATGGTTGGGTTCAGTACCCTGAATATCTTTTTTAAAAACAAACATATCCAGGGACAGAGTTTCTTAAAACTCTTAAGGGGAAAAGCAGACCAAATATTTCTGTTTCTAGAATCTGAAAGGCCAAGACCGCATTTGACAGGTCTATTGCAGCTGTGGTTAAAGGACTGTGTCTTCCTTTCCAGTCACTGGTTGCCTTTCTAAAGGATCCTGAAGGAGCTCCATTGTGGGAGGAAGATCCTGAAGCCAAAGATGTTGTCCATATTGACAGTGAAAAGGTAAGCTCCCTTGAATTGTAAATAACGTTACAAGGCATTTTAATGAAACATATAAATAAATATCAGGAATGGAATTTTTTTTTCTGGCATATTTAGAGAGCCAGGTTAGCAAACTGAATGCACTGCAAGCTAAAATACATCGAGAGTATTTGTTCAGTAGAATGGGGAAGGAGACTGTGATTGGGCGCCACCTCATACTATGTATGGATTTATTTCAGGTTCTACTAAGATAATAGCATGACTCTTACCTATAACATATTTCATCTTGAGCTGCCACTATGAGTGACTAAATTTATGTTGGCCTCTTTAGCTGAAGGGTCCTTGAAAACTGCAGCTTCTCACTGTCTTGGTTTAAAATGCACGGATGCCTTCAGCATGGGATTATGGAGGTTCATGGCTTGCTACCAAATGATACTGCCTGGACAAAGCCTTCTGCTTCCTGTTACTTCAATAACTGGTTCATGCTTAGCACATACAACCCCAACTTCAGAAAACTAATACAACCGTCCTCTATTTGGTATCATTGTAAATCTTTTCAATGGAAGTCCTTATGTGACTTATTCCATTCATTCTTACAGCTGGTTATAACTGCAAAACTAGTATAATACCAGTTAGTTGAAGGAGCATATGATCAGTGAAGAGTGTATTGTCAAATGATTGTGATAGGTTCTGGCTGAGATGAAAGGAGAGTTTTTGAGAATGTGTGAAAGTGTGCAGAATTGTGTGCAGAATGTTTCATAGTCGACCCCTGGTATCTTCAGATAGGGTTGGGAGAGACTACCATACATCTGAAACCCTGGAGAGTTGTTGACATTTAGTGCAGGCAAAACCATTGTTCAATCAACTAACCATCTGACAGCGTAAGGCAGGCTTCCTGTGTTCATATGAAATGTTGCACCATTATGCTGACACTCAACCTCTTTCTCCTAGAAATGATCGATCAGACTGTTAATTGTCTGGGAATCCAGGTATACTCTGAATGTTTTTATACAGATTTTAAAAAAAAAAGATGCTTGAAATAGGTCATGTCATGGAGCAAAATTAATTAAGAAGTGTAAGCCATTTGTCCATATAGTCCTCAAAAGTTGACTATGTGTCTCAATTGCTCTTAAATAACTAAGCATTAATGTATTCTGTATTTGGGGGTATCCTATGAGAAAAACACACTGAGGCAACAGATGTGGAGTTTAAGATATTAAGGTGGAATGTAGAAGCTACGGAAATCGTTCTGATGAAAGAGTTTTTGCAAAATAGATTGAATAACAGAATAAGATGTTAATGTTTCTCGAGTGTTTTTCAAAGCCCTGATATAAACCAAAGCCAACATACAGAAACATCAGTGCCTCTAGGTTCGAAGGACTAGTAGCTACTTAAAGGTCATCAGAAAGCTCTTTGACTTTAGATTAAACAGTTGTTGGTATTTAATATGGACAAATATGGCAAGGGAATTAAACATTTTTTAGATTAATTCATACAATCTTAGTATTGTTCTAAACTGTGTTATTGTGAAACATAACATTGCTGTACTTGCTGCTCTTTCTCTAGTGTCTATTTTTCTTTCCATTCTAATCAATTTAAAATTTCTATTGATTACTCTCTTGCTGGTATTCATAGTCATTTCCGTTTCTTAGCTTTCATTTCAACAGTTACTTTGGCATTCACGTTTGTCAGATTAATTTTTAATGTTCACCTTTCTGTTCTCAGTTGCAGGCTCTCTAGGGCTTATTTTCAATTTAAAATATTGCCTTTCTCATCATAGTAGCTTTAAAAAACTCTTCTGGTGTCTTATTGCCTTGGATTGGTTTCTGTTTAAAGGAAACAAGTTATTTTTCCTATTCAATCGCATTCTTAATAAGAATTGAAAAACATCCTGAATATATGATCATCAACTAGAGACTCTTAATCTTATTTTATTATAGTGTTTGTTGTAGTCTGCTGTATGGCAACCCTTGAATAATAAATATTTTATGGTTATAGTGTTAATCTTTCCTGGGCTCCTATATTCCTCCTTCTTGTGTTCATGGATAAGACTATAACTTTCTGCTTTTGGCATTGACCAAACCATGGTTCTTGAATGTGTCTGAATTCTGAACTGCATGGTATTTCAACAATGGTAGCAAAAATGAGCCAGCATTAACCAGGCCTTCACCTATATCTGAACACATTGTTTGCTAAATTATGATATCACAGAAAAACAGGTTAGTTTACAATCAGAAGTAAATGTTTCTGATGTCAGTTTTTTGTGCACTTAAGGATGCACAGAGTAGAAGTTCCGAAATTATTGTAGTTTATTTACATATAGGGCATGATGTTTTCCCACTATGTGTGAATTTTGCATTAACAATTTCAATTAGCTGTTGTGATTTTGTTGAACAACAAGATGAAAGGCAAAAGAAAGTAGAAGCAGTACTTTTCAATTAACTTATAGTCCCATAAAGTCTTTGCTATAAAGCTGAGAAAGCAAAGAACCAACAAAAGAAAACCACAGAGGGAAGAAATTTAGTCCTAAACAATATGCTAGGAAGTTGTCAATTTACAGATAGTCCTCACTTAATGGCCCTAATTGGGACTGGCAGCTCCATCGCTAAGCGAAGTGGTTGTTAAGCAAAATGTCATGTGACCGCACTGACTTACGACAGCAGTTCCAACAGTCCTGGTTGCGGTCGTTAAGTGAATTACCCATGGTTGTTAAGCAAGACATCATGTGACTGCAGCTTGCGACCTCGCTTGTCGGAAGCTGGCTGGGAAGGTCGCAAATGGCAATCACGTAACCGCGGGATACTGCGACCATCGTAAATGCATAAGAGTTGCCAAGCACCCATTTTGCAATCATGTGACCATGGGGATGCTGCAACAGTCGAGGACTGGTCATAAGTCACTTTTTTCAGCGTCACTGTAACTTCGAACAGTTGCTAAACGAATGGTCATTAAGTGAGGAGTACCTGTACGGCAAAATAAAGTCTTACTATATCTTACAATTATGAGAAAATACAATATTAATAAAATGTAAAGAATATTGCAAAAGACAAATATTGAAATAATGAATGCAGCAACTAATGAGTCCTATCAAGGCCTATAATCAAGAAGTACCATATTTTCCGGCATATAAGACGACTGGGCGTATAAGACGACCCCCAACTTTTCCAGTTAAAATATAGAGTTTGGGATATACGCCGGAAAATACGGTACTCGCCGTATAAGACCTCTCCTGGCCAAGTGCAGCCGCTCGCCGGAACGCAGCCCCCAGGGAAGAGCAGGAGGACGAGCGCGGGGCGGCGTACTGCATTGGGTCCCGTCGCTCGAAGGAGAAACGCGGGGAGGAGGGAGCGAGCTCCGTTCCCTCGGAGCAGCCTTGGGAAGGGAGGGGGCAAAACGCAGTGGCTCCACGACGGGCTCCAAACTCGTCCTCCTGCTCTTCCCTGGGGGCTGCGTTCCAGCGAGCGGCTGCACTTGGCCAGGAGAGGTCTTATACGGCGAGTACGTATTTTCCGGCGAATAAGACGACACCCGGCGTATAAGACGACCCCCGACTTTTGAGAAGATTTTCCTGGGTTAAAAAGTCGTCTTATACGCCGGAAAATACGGTACACAGTATTGGTCTACTGGCAGGTCCTAAGGACTTCTCCCTCCCTCCCTCCCTCCCTCCCTCCCTCTCTCTCTCTCTCTCACCTTTAATTAAATTAGGACTCAATTGTGGAGGTGCTACCTGGGTAGCCAATTTAAATGTTGAATTGTTTTTAACTTTATCATAGTTGGTTATTTGGTGTTTCATGGTTTTAAGTTTCATTGTTGTGTTTTAAAAAGTTAATTCTAAAAGAGAACTTAGCAATCATTTAAGTATCTTAAATCCAGGTGCAAAGTTGACTCTGATATGTTTTGGATTATCCATCAATAAAACATTAGAATTAGTTTGTGCTATAGCCAGAGATATCTATATGGGTGGGATCAAGAGCAGGCAAATGATGGAAAAGCATCATGCTGTCTTGAGGCATGCTCTACACCTTGTGTACATGCATTATGATGTCGCACGATGTATAAAAGGGGCAGAGCTGCATTGCAGTCAACGTCAGATCCTATTGATGTCCCTGGCTGTACCTTAGGGAATTTTTAAGTATAAGTTTCAAGTGCTGGAAATATAATACCTGGATACAAATAATTGACCAAGCCTTGTAAACCATGCTCATAAGCCTTACAAGTTTGCTCAGACATGGCCAATGCATTCAGTCCTTATATCTCTAGGCTGCTAAATTGGCATAGTAATGCATAATTCAAACCCACATCTTTTCATCACCAATATGAAAACCTGTAATCCAGACCACAGGTGGTACTAGCAGACTGGACTCATACTGGTGGCACTAAGCGTAGTTGATTCAGCCAACTACTCTGATTATATGGAGACCTCAAGGATGGTCTTAGGACACTCTTATTAACAGTACATTGAAACCAAACATCAGCAGTGGCCATAATGAAGTTTCTACTCCCCCAATCAATTTTAAATGTAGGAAGCTTCAGTAAGTAAAACGTATTTGAGCCCTAGTTGATAACAAGCCCTCCATTCCTTTGCAGCTTTTTTACTGAGGTTTTGGTGATAAACCATAACAGCCAGATTTCGAGCTATTTGGCGGTAATACTAAATGGCTCCAGTAGTTGTTGGATTTTTATCTAAAATTTGTGGGGTAAAGTTTCCTAACTTCATATTTTTTATTTTCTCTATGGGTTTTAAGGAACTGAAAAGACTTCTGAAGAAAGAAGATAAACCTGTTCTCCTGATGTTCTATGCCCCTTGTAAGTAATACATTTTTTTTAAAAAAATGGTAATCCTTTTCACTGATAAAATAATATTTGTGTGCGTCTGTTAAACCATTCCATTTGTTCATGGGAAATCGACAGCATGCATTCACTGTTCATTACTCTGGACTAGATATTCTTCATTCCTCAGTCCTTATTCTAGATTTCACCATACACAATAGCAGTGTAACATAAAATATTTCAAATGATTTTCTTTTACTTTTTTTCTCTGCTAAAATTATTCAAAAAATGAACACTCAGGTTCAGTTGGACCTTGCAAATTTATTTCAAGTTTACAATGTTTTTAGACTGTTCTTAGATATACAAATCTTAGAATACCCCATTTGCTCCTGCTGTAATTCAAGGATCTGCAGTTACATTGTCCCACCATCATTCTCAAAACGGGTTAGCCTCATCAAGAGAATTAGTATCCTGTCCCAACCAGCAATCTTTTTAAAGGAGAATCGTCAAAAATACTGTGGTACCTTGGAGAGCTCCCTGTAACAGCAGTAGCTTGTCCATAGAATTTTTCTAATCTCTGTGTCCCCAAGATTGAAGTAATGCCTGCCACAGCCCTGTTCCTTCAGTAAACATACACAAAAGCAGTGCTCCTGATAAAGTTTACCAGGTGACAGCACCTAACCAACCTAAAATGATCTCATGTAATCTAAGCTGGCCTACATGAATGGGAGGCCATCTGGGAATTTCAGAGTTGTTGACTAGACTAGGAGGTTGAAAAAACATTCTCAAAAAAAACAGTGGTGAACCACAGCTGTAATGCTGACACAAATAATGCATGGATGCTGTCACCAGGAGACAAGCTCAACTGGTGGGCATATTTATCTTTTTACTCTAGCTACAGTAGTGCCTGGTGGCATGTTGAATAACCTATTTTTCTATTGCTGGCTGTATGGACATCTTTTCTTCAGTTAGTTGATGTCCTCTATGAGGAATAGGGGCTTTTCATTTTCAGCGATTAGGATCTAGGACTGCATGCATGTCAAAAACATCAATGAATTCATTTCCTTAACTCTGATCCGAATGACACCAAGCATCCAGTCTGTCTTTGTTGTAGTATCTCCTGTTGTAGCAAGGGGCCAGAAAAATCTATGAAGCTCTTAACAGGGGAAAAATACCTTATGACTCTTCATTCCCAATTATAATCAAGATGAACAAATGGAAATCACAATACTCTCCAATTTTCTGCTTGACATAGGCCTGAAGGCTAAAGCTTAAGCTTTACCTTTCCCAAGAAAATGATTGAACATATGTGTTTCATGGTTCTAGCAACCAATTAAAAAAAAAACTGGCAGTGTTTTCAGTGTTCTTTAACCAAGGTAACTCACATCCTTGAATTACAAATAATCAGAGAAGTGTATTCTTTCTACATCTACTATTCCTAATGCTATATAGTATTGACAGGAAGCCTGTGGCTTCAAGATGTACTGAAATGATAATCTCACTTGAGTTTCCTTTGTAGCCATACATGTAATTGTGTAGAGTCACAACAAATAATGATAGCGTTGGCTGTGACTACATAGGTGTTACCTTATAGTGAAAACACACTGTTTCTCCAGATTTCTGACTCCAGTCTTGTAGTATAGTTCTGTCATGTGTTTAGGAAACATATCAGAGGTTAACGCTTTACATCAGATTTCCTCACTCCAGGCTTGGCTGCCAGCTCGACCAGTCAGATTTCTCAGAACTGACTGAATTTCCCTTGCTTGCGTGGATTGCAGAAGTTGTGGTCCACTGAAGTTTTTTTTCCCCTGGAGAAGGGGAGACCAGAAGATTACTCGTGGGGCCATTGGGATTGCCTACCCTTGTTTTTTCTGTAGTTTTCCACCGCGGAAGGAACAGGGTAAGTGCAAGGCAATGGCCGAGATATATCAGGCTCTCGCAGGGGAAACAAGTCTCTTTGAAGAGACACAAGAGCGCCCAGCCGCTTTTAGATCACTTTAGGAATGTTTTTTTTAGATTAAAATATTTTTGAAATCTAAGATCTATTTTTTGGACTTCGTTGAAAATGTTGGCTAACTTTGTGCTTTCTTTGCTATAACTGATTCTGGTGGAAGTTTGATGGACTCTATATTTGCAACATAATGAAACGTCTGCATTTTTTTTTTTTTTACTTCTCTTTTGTATTAGAGGGATTTAAGAGACTCTGTTTGTAATTCTTCGCTTGATAAACTAAATGACTATTCATTTTTTGAGAAACTCTTTGTTTGGATTAAGCAGCTTGCAGCTTGAAGAACGAAAGCTCGCAGTTTGAAGAATAAAAACACAGGGTAACGTGTTTTTTTCCTTGTCGTCTTTTTCTACATCCTCCCTGGTTGGATTTTGCTTCATTTGGAATATATTTTTTATTTCTCCTTCTATAAACTGTTTAAAATATTATTCTCTCCTGTATTTTGGATTATTGGAACTTTCTTTTTTCTTTTGACTTTAAAAAAAAAAACAACAACAACAACGACGTTCTGCTTAATAGATTCTGCTGGTAGTATTCCATGGACAGATTACATGATTATTGTTTTGACTAGAAGGGTTGTTGTTTTAATTTGAAGGACACAGGAAAGATGGCTTTCCAACTTGTACCTGAGGAGCTCAGAAGAGAGATTACTGAGGTTTTTTCAAATATTCAAAGGTCGTTGGAATTACTGTTCGTAACTCTGCAAAATAGAGAGAAAGAACAGAGAACAGAAACGGAGACAGAAAGGAAAAATGTTTTTCAAGTGGAGGAGAAACAGAAGGAGGAAATTTTGAGTATATTAGTTCAGAAGAACATTCTGAAGGCTTTACACTACAATCTTGGTATAGATATGTTGTGGCAGTGGAGACAGAGTGAAAATATGGGTGCACAGTTGGATGGATGTTGTGAAATATGTGGAAAGGGAGAGAAGGTTGCTCTGATATTCTATATGAGATATAGAAAAGAGCAGGCTGTATATTGCGAATCTCCCACAGTGTATTGTGATTTTGGCATAACCTAAACAGAAGATATGAGAAACTGTATGGATATAAAGGTTAATGAAAAAATATGGACTTGAATTGTTATGAGAAACTGTATGGATATATAAAAAGTGATATTCTAAATGTAAGATGCTAAATACAAACACAAGTTGATATTATAGAATATTGTTTTCCTTAGAGATATATTTATGAGAAGATAATGATATGATGGAATTAGAATGATGGTTACTACAGGATGATATATATCAATATGTATTGTATGAATATTATAAGAATTGATATATTAGCTATTAGGTTAAGTGATATGATAGATTATGCATTTAGTTTAAATGGACACTACTACAAGGAATGGAAATTACAGATGGATAATTGAGATTCAAGAATTCCTTTTTTATGGAGATATATATATATTTTAGAATTAAATTATAGAAATATATATGTATGAACACTATAAGAATTGCTAAATTATGTATTAAGTTACATAACATGTTAGGTTATGAGTCATAATATGAAATAGAATATATTGTAGTTTATTAGAAGTAAATAAGGCTTTTATTTGTTATACTAATTGGTTTTTATTGAAGATATAAATATGTAGTAATGAACATTCAACATTTAACTACTACTTCAAGGAGTGGAAGCCAAAGATGGATTATTGGGAGACAGTAAGATGAAGGTTAGAAGATTGGATTAAAGAAATCAAAAGGCATATGACAAAGAAAAGTTCCTGTATACTGTATGAAGTACTAACATTTAAAATCAATTGTTGTACTTTAAGTTCAAAGATAGATTGGAGGACATCTATTTTCTATATTTTCTTTGCTTATTATTTTTTGACTTCACTTTTTCTTTATCTTTTTCTTATTTTGTATTTCTGTTTCTATTTCTTTTTCTACTTTAAATTTTATTATGTATTGTAAAACTTAATAAAATTTATTAAAAAAAAAAAAAAAAAGATTTCCTAACGTGGGCAGTCTTTATGTCCCAGTGCTGTGCTGAGAATTGTAGGAGTTGCAGTTTGCACCCATCTGGAGGATATCAGCTTGGCAAAAGCTGCTTTATATTTCAGTAATGAAAAACACTGACCCTAGGATCTCTCTGTTTTATCAGTGCATGTCATTTATGTTCTGCTAGCAAGGGATGAACTACCAAATGTTACTGAATAGGAGTAGTTTTGTTAAGTTCCAGAAATGAATTTGTGGCAAAGAAAAAAAAAAGGAAGTATGGAATTAGGTTGTAACAAACCTGAAGGTGAATGCATAACTTTATAAATATATATATGTGGTGTTCCTCAGCAGAAATACTTTGCGTTGCTACGAAGATGCTACATAATATGTTTACATTGCTCTTCTAGAAGCTAGTTAGCTGCCAGGGCTGACTTCACCTTGTCAGGGCTGAATATGGCGGCATTCTAGCCATTATTTATCAAGAGAGCCAAGGACTAGTGGAATGAAAGTTAATTCATGCTTATTGGATATCTGTGGAATGGTGTTGTGCTTCAATGCATATTCCATGCAAAAAGCAAAAAACCCACAATTTTGCCTCAAGGTGTTGAGCTCTTAAATAATTCCTCCTGCATATTGTTTATTTCTAGGAGATAACATACTTTTCTTCCATGCAGATTTACTCTTCAGCACTGTTCTCTGAAACTTCTGTGGGCTCTTTGGAAATTTTAGATTTATCTCAGAAAAGCCTTGCTGTTTCCTGGTTCACAGCATGTGTTGCAACTGACCACTATTTTTAAATTGGTTGAAGTTCTAATGTTTGCTTTAGTCCTATAATTCCTTCAGGCTATGGTATTAAAAACTTTTTTTTTTAAAAAAAAAGGTAAAGGTAAAGGTTCCCCCCGCACATTTGTGCAGTCGTGTCCGACTCTAGGGGCCGGTGCTCATCTCCGTTTGTTAGACAAAGAGCCAGCGTTGTCCAAAGACGCTTCCACGGTCATGTGGCCGCATGACGCTCGCGGAACGCTGTTACCTACCCACCGAAGTGGTACCTATTCATCTACTTGCATTTGCATGCTTTCGAATTGCTAGGTTGGCAAGAGCTGGAGCTAGTGCGGGAGCTCACTCCGCACGCAGGGCTAGGGATTCGAACCTCCGAACTTGCGATCTTCTGATCGACAAGTCTGGCGTCTTACTTAGTAAAACCTCTCCTCTCAAATATGTTTTCAGATTCTGGTATTTCTGATTCTGCAAAGGTAGGTTGGATCCACTGTTAAGTGGAATAGATCTCCAAGAAACAAATGCTTCCACGGGCAGAATGGGGAGGTGGATTTTCCCCCCTCCCCTTACAGCTAACCCAAAACTGGAAATATGGTACTAGAGAAAGAATATTAGAGAAAAACACCTCTCCCCCTTTTGCCTGCATTAGTGTCCATCTTGTAATACAAGAGGTCTGCTAAGCTGACTTCTTCAAACTAAAGATTTTTTTTTTTCATTCACAAAATAGGAAGTCTGGATCCAACCCAAGGAAGTGATTATTTCACATGAAATGCTGGGGAATTCTATTGTGTTGATTTAACATGGGCCAATTTAGATCTTAAGCACCATGCTATGTTTTTTTTTCATCTCCAAGTGTTGAATTTAATTCACCCAACATTTAATTTTTTTAGAAAACTTAATGTGATATTCCTAGATTTCAGGAGTTTATTTACTTGTCCTTCAAACTATCTAACATAATGCAGCCAGTTTCTAGCAAAGTACAGCCAGATGGCTTGGATGTGCCCTCTCTTTAATGAAAAGTCTGTCTTCAGAGTCTTTCATCAAATGCTTTTAGATATTAATGGAGGATCTTCTTTGAATGGTTGCTACTCCTTAGTAATCAAACTAACACTGCCACTGCCCTGATGTTTATGTGCTTAATATGATGAAAAATGGTTCAGCTAAATTCCTAAAAACAGTTTAATCCAAATAAACCTTGAGAACTCATGAGTAGACCCTAAGTTGCTTTGGCATGGAGTCAGCAGATTGAAAAAGGAACGAAAGCATATGTGTGCGCACATACCCACAAATATATGGAGAGAGAGGAAATTGCAATTATACAACAAACATTAACAAGATGAATAGACTGGAGCAAACAGATCAATAGTGTATTAAAAACAGCATAAATGTGGCTGATACAAATAATGGTTCTGAAAATAAAAGTCTATGCATCCATGGCTCCAAGTACCTAATTGACTTTGGGCTACAGGTTTTTTTGCTTTGTTTTTGAAGGTCTTGTAAATATTGCTGTTCTTCCAGAAATTCTGCTTTTATGAACCAATTCTGTGTCACTGAGTACATGGAGTGCACTGTATTGGTCCAACACTAGTCTTGTGTTTTTGTACCAGTGGATTCTGGGAAAGACAGATGAAATAGAATCTCTGGTGTGACTTTCCTGTTCCATAAAAAGTTCTAGTAGTTCCTTCTCCAGTATATAAAACTGCTATAGCTGTGTGTATGTAAATTTCATATTCAGATTGAGAATCTTCTCCCACAACTAGCACTTTCTGACCTAGGCTAGTTTGAGAATGCCCATATCAGCATTGGACAGTTTCCAGGCTAAACGTCTTAAACTGTTATCAGTAGAAGGTAGAACCCATGCTGCAGCCTTGTCTAGTTTGCTTGTCTAAATGACTTTAACGTTATCTTATATATAAAGTTATATCTGGGAGGAAGTCTGACTTTTGCTCTCTAGAGGTTATATCTTCTCTAGGACTGACTGACTTCATTGCAACTCCAAATACTTCACATAGTAAACTAATCATAAAACGTTTCTGTAGCTGAAGAACCTGTCCAAAACTCCTCTCATCTTCTAATTCCCCACTGGTAGGAAAAATTAGAAATACTACGAGGGATTTCTGTGCACATTTTTTTTTAAATGCAATTAAAATTGACCATGAATATATTCTAAAGGTGGCACTATATTCCACTAAATTATACTATGTAAACATCCACTTTTCTAGATTGTGTTAGCAGAATTGAGCGGAAATTGGTACACATTACCATCTTTGGTGGCAACGCCCAATTACTCAGTTTTTTTGGTCAGATATTCTTGAAGAAATTGGGAAAATAACCCAACAGTTTTTCACAATCCTGCTATTGGTTTATTGATTATCATTTCTATACATTGACGCAACAATGAAATCAAATCGGTTCCTGTTTCTAGCTGCTAAGTTTGCTATTGTAATATTCTAGGACAGAGATTTCTAAACTTTTCATGTTGGTGACACACTTTTTAGACATGCATCATTTCGCGACACACTCTTACAGCAGGGCACAAGGCAGGCACTAGGACCTGTGCGGAATCACAGCAGGTTTGGAGGCAGCAAGGCACAAGGCAGGCACTAGGACCTGCGTGGAATCCTGGCAGGGTTCGGAGGCAGCAGCAGCCGCGACACACCCAGACACTGCAGCCGACACACTAATGTGTCCTGACACAGTTTGGAAAGCTCTGTTCTAGGAAGCTAATTGAAACAGCAGTAATTAAAATTTTGGGAAATAGCTCTGGCTGAAAAACTAGTGCAATAGTTAAAAGCTCTGAAAATTGCTACAATTAAGGATAAATGTATTCAAATATGGTCACCAATTACTAGCTACGTACATTAACAACATTTTTCTTGTTTAGATTACTTTCATCTGTGCAAATGTTACTTTGGATAGAAATACTGAACATGGGTGGTTAAAATGTTTCTGTTTGTCTGTAAGATCACATATTTATCTATTTATCCATCCATGTGTGTGTTAGGGCTGTGCAATACCTTGGATTCCTTTTTAAAAAGGTTCTTCAGAATGTCCAGGGTACAAACTAAGCATCTGTTTGCAACTCTTTAAAGTTGCTGTGGCAGCTGCAGAGGCCAGCCATGAAAGCCCCAGAAAAGATATAGCTACTTTAAAAAGTTGCAGATAGGTGCTACATTAACACCCCATGCACTCTAAAATGCCTTTTTTTTAACGATTTCATCCAGTGTATTGTGTAGCCCTGGTACACATACATTCATTCCCAAGTTGCTATTCTATCTTTTCACTTCACATTTGGAATTAATCTTACAAAGGTAATAGTACAAAATAGGTTTTTTGATTGCTGAACAGTATATAAGGGTCAGGAGAAATGCTTAACTCAGGAATAATTTTGGCAAGTCAGGAATAATTTTGTGCATTTTAAACACACACACACACACACACACACACACACAAAATATGAGAGCCAGTGTGATGTACTGGCTAAGGTGTGAGACTAGGAGCAGAGGGAACCAGGTTCTAGTCCCCCATTAAACTGGGAAGTTGAAAAACATCCATCTACCAACCTGCACTGGACTGGCATGGTAGATTATGATGATGGTGACTATATTTTCATGGAAGAAAATAAAGGGCAAATCTGAAAGAGGTTCATAAGGATAAAAAAAAATGTTTATGTTTATAACTTTGCTTTACAAAGGATAATTCAAGAGCAAAACCAAGAGAAACTTTACAAAAACGTATATTCTAATAAAATACATGAAATCAAATAGTAGATGTAAATTTATTTTAAAAAGACAATTCAATTTCCATAATTTTAACATGAATGTGAAAGGCTGTGCATTAAGTGGTACCATTTGTATGGTAAAAGTTAAATGACCAAAACAAAGGACAAAAGTGAGTTTTTGGGGAAAAAAAATATCGGAAGGACAGCTTTCTGAAATAAAGTCCTGTCCTTTATAATAAAGGATGTATGGTCACTGTAATTATGATCCATAACCTTTTATGAAGACTCCATCCTGCAATCACACACATGCATATGTGTGCAGGAGCTTTGTTCATTTGATTTGCTGTTGTAGATAAATTTAAGAGTAATCATTCATCCCCTTATATCTTGTATTAGGGTGTGGAGTTTGCAAGAGAATGATGCCAGCTTTCCAGCAAGCATCCACAGAACTGAAGGGCATGTATGTAAGTGAGAAGACTTGTAAGACATTTTTGGGGTTTTTTAGTACAACTTTATTACTATGTTTTTAAAATGTAATTGTGCAGTATGCAAAACAAGCTTAAATTAAAAAGCGAACACAAATATTACCGTATTTTTATTAATCCTCTGGGAACATATACTTCAAAGTATCAATTTAGAACAGGATTCCACGGGTCCTCTTTATACCTGAAAATAAAGTCAAAATTAGATCTCCCATCTGGCTATTTTACATACCAGGGAAGGTTACTTTGAACTGAAAATAATGTAGTGCCATGAAATCAAGTGTTTCCAACTGTTCCTCCTGTTATATTTTATTACATTTATAGTCCCCCTTTCTTCCAGGAGGTAGAGAGTTCTCCACAAATAACATGGTGGGAAAATTTAGGCTGAGTGGGAGTGACTGGCTCCAAGACCATCCTTTGGGGAATTAGTGTCAGATTGATATTTGCAGTGAAAGTCTTAGGCTGACCTGTCTATCTCTGTTGCCTGTATTAGATGGCTGCATCTGTAACTCTGGCTAAGTCTCTCTGTGACCTGCCTGCATGTCTTTCAGAGAGTTTGCATGCATTTATTTTTCTTGTGCCAGTGTGCTATAACTGGTAAAAAATTTTAATCTTCTGTTTCCAAGAATGCATAAAATATGTGGATAAATATATATAGTGTCTTGTGGTATAAGAAATAGGTGTTTTTTTTTTTAGTATGCATGTTTGAAGTACAGGACCCACTGCAGTTTACTGTCTCATAGCTAACTAAATTAAACTTATATTTTTTAAAAAGAGGGGATATTTAATATTGCAGGAAGACTGGTAATGCAAAACCTTCCTGCTATTAAAGACTATGTCCTGTATTGATAAGTCACACAAAGCAAAGTTAACCATATCAGCCAGAAAATTCCAGAGTTCATACTGAGGTGATATCTTTGTTAGGGCAATGATAATAGAATTGTCAATAACATGATTCAACATAAAAGGGAAGTAATTTTATATATCCTTAATCTAGAGTTTCATTCTGTGATGGTTCATTGACCAGCTAATGCCACCCAGACTGATTTCTCTAACTATTGGAAATTATCTCTAGCTTTCTTAATTAAAAAAACCAAACCAAACCAAACCAAAATCCTTTCTAGTGTCCTGTTTTGGATTTTCATTTACAAAGAATTTACCCTGAAGAATAATTCTGGAGACTTCAAAAGCTTTTCCAATTAGCTTAAAGCTATTGAATTAATATGGATTTTGGTTGCTTTTAATATGTTCTGCATGGCAACATTTGCTCTTCATATGACACAGAATTTGAAGTGGTTTAGGTTAATTAAAGAAGTTTTACAAATAATTCAGACAGCAGCTGCATCCTCATTAAATAGGAGGGTTAAAAAAGTATCCCACTTTTTTTTCCAAGTGGCTAAAAATAATGATTTTGAAAAGCAGTTTTTAAGAACAAATATTGAAAAACAATGATTAGAGAAAAATACAAGGAGCAAATGATAGATGCTAGCAGAACCAGGCATAATCCTTTGGGAGCAAAACACAGTAAAACCAATCACAACCAGCCTAAACTTATCTGACAGCAGAAAAGCCCTTTGTTGGCCATTGGTAGAGATACAGAAAAGTACAGTTTTTCACAGATACCTTGAAAAGGGCATTTCTAAGAGATAATCCCCAAACCTTAAAAGTCCTGCCTCTTAATTAAGGCTGTCCGTTGTGGGAAACAGAGGATGTGACCTTGAGTGTGGTGGAATAGTATTCATGATGGGAGAAATCAATTGACTGCACAGGCCAGAGCCCTCCATGTGTTACTGAAATCCAGTTCCAATCATCTCTAACCAGTATGGTCTATTGTGAGGTACAATAGGAGTCCAATAATATCTGGAAAGCCAACTTTGCTTTCTCCTGATGTATGCTTTGGTAGTTGCATTGTTAGTCCTGATTATTGCAGCCATTGATCATTTCCCTCAATTATAATTAAACCTATTAATATCTGTATATCACTCCATTGCACTTTTGAAACTTCAGCATTTATAAAGGTTTTGGATATGTGGTGAAGGGAAAACCCCAGCTTCCTTGTGAGAAAGCCACATCAGCAGGGCATGAGTGTTTGCCGACTCAGTGCCTGCTGAGCATATAGGCTACTCTGAAGAAAAGGAGGAAGAAACGGGGTGGGGGTAGAGAAAAAAGATGAGAGAGAAGCCAGAAGCCACTGATTGGCAAAAAGAAAACGAGACAAGAAAACTGCTGGATTATCCTCCTTGGGCCTGTGCAGACGAACTCCCCCACCCTTCTACACTGCCTGGCCTTGAATCAACTTACTGCCCAGGCAGAGAATAGAGCTGGTTGCTCAAGCTGGACAGTTAGGAGGGAAGGAGGGAAGGAAGAGAGCAGGGACTACACGAGAAAGGAGCTGCCGATGCACCTTTCCATAGCTGAGGCTGGAGAGCCTGTTGTTGGTGAGAGAGCAGGAGATCAAGCCTCAAATTGCTGGTGTTGGAGCAGTTTACCTCCTTGGTTAGGCATTTTTTTTCAAACATTACTTTGAGTTCTTGGTTTGGACTGCTGTGGCTCCAAAGAGTCTGTTTTTGGCTTTCAAACCTTGTCCCTGAGTACTCAAGGGATTGAGCAATTCACCAAGTTCTCCTCGCCTTTGGAAAATCAGTTATATGCTATTCAGCTCCACACCTCTCTGTCTACAAAGGTCTCTGCCACAGATAGACTTCTTTAATCAGATCTTGTTTTGAGACGCAGGGTCTAAATCTATGTTCTTTTAACATGTTGCCCTTCAGATGTGTTGGACATCAGTACCCATCATTTTTTACCCATGCTAGAGTTGAAGTCCAAGTCTTTCAGAGCACTAGGTTGTAAGAGGCTGGTTTAACTATCATGATTTTCAGCTATTTTGCAGAATCATCAGGAACTTTATCTTATAAAGTGGTGGTGGTGGTTAGACCAAGGTCTGGGGAGACCCACTGTCAGGATGGCACCTATGTGAATCCTGCCATGACTAAAACACGCTTGGGATGGTCGGTAAGATGCGTGTCAGCCGGAGAGAGAGAATTCAGCAGTTGGGAGGGGGAGCGCATTCCAGCAGACGCCCGGGACTGTTAGAGACTGTTTTCGATCGTCAAGGTCGCGCACCTGCGAGACGGAGAGAGGAGGGGGTGGCCAAGGAGTAGGAAAATGAACGTTGACAGCATTGGCGGAGAGCGGGCTGGCACGTTAAGGGAAGGGAAGTTTCAAATTTTATTCTTTTGGCGGGAATCCTCATTCGGGTCTTTAGAAATGCTTTGAGTTACATGTATCCTTAATAAACCTTATTCTGCCATTCAAATGAACCGCATTGAGGAGTGTATATTGGAGATTTGAACTCAAGTTCATCACACCCACTTTCAAGTCCACCCTCAGCTGTGGAAGTTGGATGACTTTGAGCAAGTCACTTCCTCTCAGCCCAGCCTACTTCACAGGGTTGTTACTGTGGGGAAAAATAGTAGGAGAAAGTGCTATGTATGCCAGTTGGAGCTCCTCGAGGAGAGGTAGTATATAATCCAACCAAATGAACAAAACAAGTAAATAAAGGAATCTCAGACGCTGCAAAGCAGGAACTCTAGATCAGGAGAGGAAAAATCATCAGGTTGCTCTGTGTGAAACTGTGCCCTGTACTCATTCAGTGGAATTTTAAGTTAAAGTAGCATTTTTACTAACAGCAGTCTTTTAGTATCAACCTCAGCATTTATTGATATACATACGCTTTCATGTTTATCACTATTTTTCTAATCTGAGACATGGATTCCCCCCCCCCCCCACAATGGAAAGTATTGGTGATTCTCCTTGGAATAAATGATGCTTTTGGAAGGTGCACATTAAGCCTTGTCAGATGCTTAGAGATGATTTTCATGTATTTGTGTGGCTAGCACAATAATTCCTAATCTATTGTAAAATTAATACTATCACTTCAGTGTTATTGTACTGTCTAATTGAAATCAGTACGTGAAGCAGAATATCATTATCTGAAAAAATAAGTGAGTCTGGCAGTTTGCTAAAGACAAAAAGGCTCACCTTTTCTGAAGAAAGTAATAACATCTAAATCTTGAAAGACTGAGTGAACCATTGGACTGAAGAGTTAGGAACACAGGTAAAACCAAGTGAGTGGAGCAAATGCAGATGTAAGTGTATATATTTAATTTTTGTTTCAAATATAGAGAAAGATTCAAGGACAGAGGAAAATAACCAATATGTGCAAAATTTTAACTGAGATTCATCCTATTTTAAGAGATGATAACTAGAAAATGTATAGATAATGAATATAATGGCATATATGGGTACAGCGCTGATAATTTTATCTCTGCTATCTCAATCAGAATTCTTTCATAGGGAATGTGCTTTCGATTGCAGCCTTAACACCTACTGGATCTTTTGTTGCTTTTATAGATAATACGTTTTATAGATGAGCCCAACAGGTTTTATAGGGTTTAAGCCTATAATTGTTATGCTATCTTAAATTTACTGATTATTCATTTACCTATAAGAACATGGATATTTTGCTGTTTTCTCTCTCTCTTTTTCTTTGCACTAGTCACAGACCGTAATGAAGTTTGTTCTGTTCAGCTTCTCCTTTCCTATTTTTGTCTTGCCATAACACTTCACCAAAAGATAATTAGCACCTGGGAAGAAATTGAGTCAGGTTTCTTCAAATTAGTTTTCTGAGGAAGCCTTTTTGATGTGTAACATTTCATTAAACATGGATAACTGGACCGATCAGCAGCAGACGAGAGGTTGTACTAATTTTATATAAGCCAAGGATTTGCAAAATACAGGTTTTTCTAGTCATCAGCATATAAATGTCTGGTTGAAAATTTAACACTTCCTCATAAAGCCATTAACTCCCCTCCAAGAAAAGTTCATAAAAAGAGAAATGTTTACTGACTAAGCAAACAGAATTCTGAAGCATTCTTTTGCTATCCCTAAGAGTGGAATTAGCTACATCAAACATAAAATTGCCCAGTGATTTGCTATACCATGCTTTTCCCTGCCCTTAATATGGATTAGACCGGCCTATTTCTGGTGGAAACAGCACTCTGAAGTATGGCAAAATACAGGGAAAGGGAGACAAGTTGACAAGGTGTTGTTTTTTAAAACAGCAGCAGCAGCAGGTCTATAAATAAATAAACACATTCTTTCTACCCTTCAGGAATGATAGGAATAGCTGTGGGACTGTAGCTGGTTGTGAGGCCTGTAGAATTCAGTCTAAAGGGTTGGATAGTTGCCTTTCCCCCCCAGGGTAACTTGACCCACTGCTGTTTCTGAACTGAAAAACTGAATGAAGATCTCAAGAGATCGTCCTGCAGCCATGACAGATGAGAAGAGAGAAAGGGTCTTCCCCGCTTTTCATTTATTTGACCGGTTAAGAAGAGTGCAAGCAAGAAAAAAAGCAAAATCTGTGAAAACAACTTCCCAGGTCTATAATACCGAGATGGTGGGTGTAGGAGCTCCCCTATTAATCTATTTGACATTGTTCAAAGTAGGTGTTGAGCATCCAGAATAGTCGATAAGGAAAAGACTTATGTGTGCTCTTAAACATTTTTCAAGGTTCCTGGGCAACAGCTGACCTTCTTATTTGGATGATCTACGTGAACATTTCATACCAGCTCTGAGCACATTTGGGAAACCGGCATTAAATTCTGCTGCAGCATTTTATGTGGAAAGAGGAAATCCTGTTCTTGGATGAGGGACAAGTAGGGGAGATAGATTAATTCCATGCTGCTAAAGGGATTTAAGCCTTCACTGGAATTAATCAGAAGTTAATCTTTCAGTTGTATCTTCAGCAACTAGCCACTGTGGGATAAAGCAGCAAGACTACTTGGATCAGAGAGAAGCAGTTCTGTCTTCAGAACAGTTTCATTTAAAAGTGCTTGGGGCTTTGGAGGAGCAGAAAGATACATTATTTCACACAGAGGATCTCAAGTTACAAATTCTGGATCTAAATGCCTCTTTTTAGTTTTGCTTGTGCCAAGGAGCGAAGGAAAAGCTTTGAATCTACTCCCTTTTTTATTATTATTAAATAAGGCCCTTGTACCTGAACTGCTACTAGTGTGGCCATCAGTGAAGCTCCAAACATATCCATAATCAATCAAATCAATCAAGGTAGGGAAATTAATAAATAAAATTTCCAACAGATATGAATGCTAAGTTTGAAAGACTCTGTGAATTCCCTTGCTTGAGAGGTTTTCCAGCTTTTGGCTGGAAATGTAACATCATGTACATGGAGTCCTCATTGAGATTTTATCTATATTTTCTGAGCTTTTGTCATATCTACAAAATTAGTAGAATTTTGTGCAAATAATATGGTTTTCTGGGATTTGATAGGAGCTGCTTCTCTTCATCTGTGAAATTAAAAATAAAATTGATTATTTCCACTCCCATTGGCTTGTCCAGCCTTGCAAATTAATCTGCAGATGTATTACATCTGGCCACACTGTTGTAGATTGTTTGTAGCCAATTTACCCTGCTTAAAATCTTTACTTGCCACGGGAGGCACAACAAGCAAATGACTCTTGAGAAACCTAATAGAAAGAAAGTTACTAGGTCTAAAAGAGAAATTGCAAATTTGACTTTCTGCAAAAGCTGTTTTTCCAGGATCATGGTCATCCCATATGGTTTGAGAAATATTCAGAAGATTAAGAGATCTTCATAGTCCATATGTGGTCAAGATTATAAAAACACGTATTTTACTATTCATGCTACTGATTTAATCCAGGATGATATGCATGGAATTCTCCGCCGATTATCTTTGTAACAGTCTTGTACAATATCTTAAGCTAAGTTGTTGTGATCTGTTGTACAAAGCTATCAGAATGCTTTATGGTATGATTTCAGCCAACCAATAACAAACCATACAGGTTCTCAGAAGCTTATCACACACTTACAGAATCTGAATATGTTACTCATGATGGCAGATGTGAACAACATACTTGTATCATGAGAAAATTGCTACCAAACAAGGCTTTTACTGTATAATATGCAAAATAGCTTTTAACATTTCCTCAATAGGACTTACTTAGTTTCCTCTGTTATGCCCTTAATGCCACAGTAAACTTAAGACTTACTTACATGACCATGATTGATAGGAAGGAATCAATTAACAGAATAACATTTAATAATTAAAATAATTATTTGCCCAGGAATTATTTGTTGGTTAATTGCTAGCACTGACACTATGGCAAGCATAAAAGAGGGGAGCTGAAATACTAATTGCATGATGTCTGCTTTAAATTGGTCCCCTGGCCTCTGCTTCCAAGTCATGCATGCAGTAGCTTATTTTATAGTTTAGACAGTTTCCCCACTTCGCTGCATATGCTTGCTACCATATTTGGTGGGGTGGGGGATGATCTCTAGATGTTTCTGAACTACAGCTCCCCAGCTTCCTTTATCATGACAACTCTGCTTGGGCTGCTGAAAGTTGTAACTTTTGGGGACCATAGATTCTACCATTATGTTCTATGAGGACACAATTCATTTTTCTTCATAAATAGCAGCAGCAACTCCCAGCATGTAAAATGGATTAAATTTTATTGAACAACTATAAGCCCATAAAGGAATGAATCAGAAGATGTATACATTGTATGATTTCCTTGGTTTTTAGGTGGGAGTTGCTAGCAACCACAGGTTCTTTTCAAATATTAGTTTCCTACAATTAATGTTGGGTTTTCATGTTTTGGAAGAGCTGATTGGAGTAAGAATCTTTTGGTTCTGTCATTGCAGGTACTTTCAGGGATGAATGTCTACTCATCTGAATTCGAAAAAATAAAAGAAGAATATAATGTCCGGGGATATCCGACGATATGCTACTTTGAGTCAGTCTCTACTTACTCTGCATATAAGTATTGCTTATAATTGCATATCTATATCCTTGTATCCCAACTCCTCCCTCTTTTATTGCTTTTACAGAAAGGGGAAATTCCTGTTCAACTTTGAAAACTATGGTGCTACAGCAAAGGACATAGCAGAATGGCTGCAAAAGTGAGTTTTCAAAGTACATCCACATATTTGAGAATGGCATTTTTGATAAGCGTTGGCGGGAAAACAATCCAAAAAATACATAAAAGCATAATCTTAAATTAAAGGTAAATTTGAGCTATCGCTTACTTTCATTTCTCATGCTTGCTTTTGTGCATGTGTCAATTACAACTCTCCATTACTGAGCATTGAACTGGTGTCACTGATCTATGTTTAGTCTTATTTATAAAAAACTGTTTTCCCACTCTCTCTTTTGTACTCAGTTAGGATGTATTGTCCAATAGTTCTGACCGGCTCTGCATGTTTCCTTTCTCTTTGGCTGGTGGGGACAGCGGTGGGCAAACTTAATGATGTACATGCAATAATCATCACAGAGAAATGGTGGCATTTAATATTCTAACATCAGATCTGTAGAATCATCTAGATTTTTTTGTAACACATACCTTCTTTTCAGAGCCAGTAATGTAACTTAGGCATTTGACAAGGAGCAGAATGAAGCAAACATGAATGTATATTTACTAAACTAACAACTTTATTAGCCCAAGCATAATTCATTGCCAGAAGCATCTTGGAGGAAGCGCTGTAATCTAGCATAGATTGAAAAATGACAAAGAGAAGATACAGGAAACATGCAAGAGTCTCATGGTTTGCTGATACCAATTTTTTGCATGCATTAATACTGCTGGCATCTCTGTGCCATTATACTGCTAAGAAGACTTGCTTTGCTATATGGTATTTGGCCATGTGTGGTCCAGAAATGATTAAAATATATCCATGTATTTGATCTCCTGTTAGACTTGCTTGGCCATTATTTGTGCTGAAAGCAAATTGAGACAGTGTACTGTTTGAAGGACTTACAGTAGATTGATCTGATGTGCTAGGATAGCATGAGCCAGTGACGATGTACCACTGAAAGTATTTTTTTAAAAAAAGCTGAGTTCTTAAAAGTTTTTTGCATCTGTTAGATAACAGATTATTATTAGGTTATTATTAGGGTTAGTTACCCTAATAATAGCTTATTAGGGTTAGTTACCCTAATAATAGCTGTCAAAAGATGATAAATGTCATCCCCAAATTAGATATTTGGAAGTATGGGCTGAATTTGAAAAGGCAGTAGGTATCACCTTAAGTACTGTATCTCTGCTAATTCACAGCTGCGCTGAAACATGCTTGGGCACATCCAATTGAAATTGGACAATACTACCATGATGGATTGGTAGTTTGTATTGCTTTTTATTCTTCCCATACAGTTTTTTTATTAAAAAAGAACTTTATTAATTTTCAGAATATAGTTAAAATACAAAAATAGATATAGGAAAGATAGAGTACAGGACTAAAGAAAAAAAAGAAAAACTATAAAAGTGCAGAACAGACAGAAACAGAGTGACTTCCGACCTTCTCCAATACAGATATGAATACATTTACAGATATAATCTCTTACCATTAGTTAAACCTTAGTAACATTATTTCTATCAAATCAAACCATTTAATCATTAAAGCTCACAGTCAAAACTTCATTTTTTTCTGACACAAACAAGTAGTCTAAAAGTGGTTGCCAGGTAGAAACAAATCCAGAAACAGTATTTTCTCTTATCAACGCTGTTAACTTGGCCATTTGGGCCAGCTCCATCAGTTTAATTATCCAGTCCTCCACTGTAGGTATTTGTGGATCTTTCCACCTTTGTGAATATAAAAGTCTTGCTGCTGTTATCATATATAAAAGCAAAGTCCCATGTTGTTTCTCGAGCTGCTTCTCCATCAGACCCAAGAGAAACAGTTCTGGTTTTTTTTGTAAGTCCACTTTAAGGATTTTTTTTAATATGAGCACATATTTGATCCCAAAAATTTTGGCCTTCTCACAAGTCCACCAAAGATGATAAAAAGTTCCTTCAACAAGAGAACATTTCCAACAGACATTTGTTACTCCATTATACATTTTTGACAACTTATCAGGAGTTACATACCAACGATACATCATTTCATAAAAATTCTCTTTCAAGTTATAATTCGAAGTAAATTTCAAACCTTTATTCCACATGTTCTCAAATTGTTCCAACATAATATTGTATCCAAAATTCTTAGCCCATTTAATCATACATTCTTTAACTTGTTCATCTTCCAAATTCATCTGTAACATTTTATACATCTTTGTACTAACATGTTCATCCTTTATACAGAGTTCCATTTCAAATTGAGTTGTTTCATTGACAAAGTTAAAATTCTTTTTATTCTTTTTATTCACTTTAAAACATTCTAACAATTGCACATGTGTAAACCAATGACATGTAAAACCTTCCAACTCTTAACAGTTCCCTTGTTTTAAGCTTCAGTTCACCCTCTTCAAAGATTAACAAATCTTTATAATTTAACCAACTTGTTCCCCCCACATTTTCTCTTCTAGCAAATGCTTCATGAGGTGACAACCACAATGGTACATTAGGAGACAGTCTTGCTTTATATTTATTCCAAACCCTCATTATGGCACTCCTAACAAAATGGTTTTTAAAATCTTTATTAACTTTAACTTTGTCATACCACAAATAGGCGTGCCACCCAAATCTCAATTCATGTCCTTCAAGTTGCAATAACTTCCTGTTCTTCAAAGTTATCCGTTCCTTCATCCAAAGCAAACAATGGGCATCAAAATACAATTTTAAATCAGGTAAACCCAAACCTTGTTCTTTGGCATCTTGTAACAATTTATATTTAATTCTTGGTTTCTTGCCTTGCCAAATGAACTTAGAGATATCTTTCTGCCATTGTTTAAATGGTGAATCTGTCGTCAAAATCGGTATAGTCTGAAAAAGAAACAACATCCTAGGCAGAACATTCATCTTAATCACAGATATTCTCTCCATAAGAAACAATTGTAATTTTTCCCATCTTAACAGATCTTTTTTCACATCATTGCAAGTTTTAACATAATTATTTTGAAACAACATACTATTCTTGGTTGATAAAATCACCCCCAAATATCTAACCCTTTTTTCAATCTTAAAACCAGTCTTACCCATCAACAATTCTTGATTGGACGAAGTCATATTTTTGGTCAACTATTGACCAAGTCAACTATTTCATAGTTTTTGTTTATTTACTTTAAGACCCGCCAATGACCTGAATTCTTTCAATTTCTTCATCAGATGTTCCACAATATCCAAAGGGTCCTGTAATATCAAAACTAAATCATCAGCGAAGGCCCTTAAAGATTTAAGCCCTTTATTTGTTTGTCTCGTCTAATATCTCTATTAAAAACTTCCAACACCAAAATAAAGAGCAAAGGCAACAAAGAACATCCTTGTCTTGTTCCTTTTTGTATATGACATGGTTCAGTCAACTCATCATTCACAATGATGCTTGCCTTTTGAAGTGTATAAATTGACTTAATTCCCTGAATAAAATACTCTCCAAAGTCCATATTTTCCAAGACTTTAAACATAAAACTCCAGTTCAAATTATTGAAGGCTTTCTCTGCGTCTAGGAAAATAAGAGCCGCTTGACACTCATTATGATATTGTAAATATTCTGTAATGTCCAAAACAATTCTTACATTATCTTTTAGCTGTCTTTTGGGTAAGAACCCACATTGATCATGGTGAACAAATTCCTGTAAAAATTACTTCATTCTTTCAGCCAGTATTGAGGCAAATATTTTATAGTCATTGTTCAGCAATAAAATTGGTCTGTAATTGGTCTGTTATATGCTATCCATCTTCCTGGTTTATTAGCAAATTCGAAATGTCTCTGTTTAGCATATTTCAACCTTGTTTCTATTTCTTTCACAGTCAACATTGACAATTGGTGATGTAGTAATTTAAGTTGGTACACAATATTATTATTGCGTACCAACAATAATTAAAGAAGGGTCTTGTCCTTCCTTTGGTAAAAGTGCAATATTAGCTTCTTTCCATGAATCTGGCATTGTGGAGCCTAACAAAATAGAATTCATCAATCTTTTAAAAGGTTGAAGAATCTGATCTTCTATAATATATCTATATACATCTATAATATAATGCAGGTAAGCCATCAGGGCCTGGTGCTTTTCCCAGCTTAGTTCTTTTTATGGCTTCCACTATTTCAAAAGTAGTTATAAGATTATTCAGTGTTGCTTTCTGTGACTGTGAAAGTTTTGGTAAGTCTTGTTTATTCAAATATTCATCTATCTTCTCCAAGGAGACTTCTTGTTTTTTATACAAGTTAGGAAAAAAACTATAAAATGCTTTCTTAATCTTCTCATTGTCCAATAATTCCACATTTCCTTCTTGAATCTTTAATATCGTTTTCTTCTCTCTTTCCTCAATTTATATGCTAACCATCTTCCTGGTTTATTAGTGAATTAGAAACGTCTCTGTTTAGCATATTTCAACTTTGTTTCTCTTTCTTTCACAGTCAACATTGACAATTGCTGATGTAGTAACTTAAGTTGGTACAGAATATTATTATCTGTCAGTTTTTTCTGTAGCTCAGATTCTTTCAGCTTGATCTGATCCAAAATTGTTTGTAACTTTTGTTGAGATTTCTTCTTAAGACTACGGTTGTGATAGATGAAGTGCCCCCTCATAACCACTTTACTAGTGTCCCAGTCTTTAAATCTATTTCGATATCCAAGTTAATATCAAAGAAGTCATTTAATTTCCTCTTAGAATCCTCTACAACCTTTTCTTTTTGTAAAATTAATTCGTTCAGTCTCCATCTATATGCCCTGAATGTTTTCTTTATTGTCATACTTACAGGATTATGATCAGAAAAAGTCTTTGGTAAGATATCCACTTTAGAAACTTTATTCGTCAAGTCCCTTGAAATCCATATCATATCAATTCTTGAAAAGGATTTATGTCTCCCAGAATAAAAAGTATAGTCCTTTGCCAGTCCATTTTTATATCTCCAAGAGTCCACTAATGCTAAATTATCCATCAAGTCAAAAAAGGATTTTGGTAATCTCCCTTGTTTAATTTTAATTTGTTTCTCAGATGTTCGGTCAATCAATGGGGAAATAACTCCATTCCAGTCCCCTATTAAACACCAACTTTGATATGAAAAAGATGACAATTCATTCAAAAGTTGCCTAAAATATTTACTTTTATCTTCAGTTGGTACATATATTCCCACAATAATAGATTTAAGACCATAAAGTTCCACTTCAACTGCTACATATCTACCATGATCATCAGCTAATAATAAATGTGGTTTCAAATGTGGTTTAACATATAATCCAAGGCCATTAATTTTATTAAAACCTGCTGAAATAAATTCTTGTCCCAAATTTTTATTTATCATATATTTGGTATCTTTTTTCCTTATATGAGTTTCTTGTAGACATATCACATCATGTTTCAATTTTTTCAAATAATGAAATGTTTCTTCTTTTTTGAGAGGCATTTGCCCCATTTATATTCCATGTAAGACAATTCAAGGCCATTTTTATGTGAACAACCCACCAAAGTCTTTAGATGTAGCACCCATCTCTTCATCTTGTATTGTGGAATCCATTTGTTTAGTTGCAGATGCAGCCTTTTCAGTTGCATCCTGCTCCAACTTAGTTCCATGTCTGGCAAGAAAATCTTTGGCTTTAGAGATTGAAGTTAATCCAAACCTTTGTTGTTGGTAAGTAAAACTTACCCCTTCCAATTTTTCCCAGCAGAAAGGAATCCCATTCTTTTTCAGAACATCAGTTTAAAAAGTATATTCTTTTCTCTTTCTTAAAATTCTCACAGGAATTTCTTTCAGTACAATTTCTTTCAGTACAACCACTTTGTCAATATTAAGTTTGGAATCAAAATTACCTTGTAGGACTAATTCTCTTGTTTCCCTCCTAGCAAACTGAACCAGAACATCTCTCGGCTTGTTATTTATAGTTGCATACCTCAAGCTGATACAAAAACCTTTTTCTATTTCTTCCATCATTTTGTCATCCTCCCATTCAATTAAAGCTGCCAAAGCTTGTGAAATCTTATCTTTAAATCTCTCCTCCCTGGCTTCAGGAATCCCCCTGAACCTTAAGCAAAATTCTTATCCCTTAATTCAAGCAATGCAATTCTGTCAAGCTCTTTCTCCCTTTCGCTTTCCAATACATCAACTCTGCTAGTTACGTGTTTTACATCTCCTTCCGTTTTCTCTAATTTCTGCTCCAATCTTTTTTCAAAGTCAGTAAATCTTGTATCCATCTTTTTCTCAAGAACCTCAAAAGATTGGGCAATAAACTTTGTACATTTAGTAGTGAACTCCTAAACCAGTGCTTTCTAAAGTGCCGCCGTTGGTGACACAGCAACGGCGGCAGCAGCGGCATGCGCGGTGGCGGGGGCGTGCACGGCAGCGGTGCACGGGGGCGGGGCGTGCACGGCAGCCTCCACTAAAATGCGGAAGTGCTAATGGTGCACTGCTGCCGCCGCCATACACACCCCCGCTGCCGCTTCCGGGTTCTCTGGTAACACACCAGACTGTGTCGCGACACACTAAAGTGTTGCGACACACAGTTTGGAAAGCTCTGTCCTAAACCATGCCCTTTAGTCCCTCAAATTTGCCAGAAGCTCGTCTTTGTACTCCTCTAGTGGCCATAATTTCTATTTCCCTTTTTAATATATATATCAATTTGAAGCTTAAATGCTTTAATGCAGGCATGTCCAAGCCATGGCCCGCAGGCCACATGCGGCCCTGAACAGCTAGTAATGCGGCCCCAAAAAATCGTAAACTTTTAACATTATTTTGCAATTTTTTGGTTGCCGTTCTCTCTTTCTTCTGTTTTGCAGCCAGGCCCACACCAAAAATAGACAATCCCGGTACATTTGAGACAGTAACAAAGCTCAGGGTAGTTATATCGCCTGTGTAGAGCATCTGCTTCTCCTCTCGGCTTCCCACGCAGGCAGGCAGCAGCCTTCCACCGGTTTGTGAGCAGCCGCCGAAGTCAGTTTTGCAACTTGACTCGCAAGCCAAGTGGAGTCCACCACTCTACCATTAATGCATCTATAGTTAGTAGGCAAAGATTGGCAGAGGCTGCCGCTCGGAGCAGAGCCAAGATGCTGAGCGGGAAGGGGAGGCCGCCAGTGGCTCTGGCAGAAAAATGGGCTGTTAGCAGCAGTCTCCAATGCGTGATGGTTTCCCCAGGTAAAAGCTGACGAGCACCTTGAGAACTCACTGAGAATTGCAACCACTTTCATCGAACCAGACATTGATGCATTAGTTTCACAAAAACAAGGTCAAATATCCCACTAGTTTTATGTTGCCCTCTTTTTTTAAATTTTATAATAAAAAGTATTAAAAAATAAATTTATTATTTATTTATTTATTTATTAGTTCAATTTATTCCCCGCCCATCTCCCATACAAGGGACTCTGGGCGGGTTACAACAGTTAAAAATTCAAAAGCTGTACAATTAAAATATCTAAAATATCTAAAAAATACAACCATATAAATAGATAAAAACCAAGATGGGTAGGGAATCATAGCCGAAATCCTATTGCTATGGGGCTAGCCAACCCCAGGAGGCACTACCGCCTCTGTCGTCCCAAGCCTGGTGGCAGAGCCAGGTCTTAAGGGCCTTCCGAAAGGCCAGGAGTGTAGGGGACAGTCTCACCTCCGGGGGCAAGTAATAAATGAAGTTTTATTACTTATATACATTAAAGGTAAAGGTAAAGGTTCCCCCCGCACATTTGTGCAGTCGTGTCCGACTCTAGGGGCCGGTGCTCATCTCCATTTGTTAGCCGAAGAGCCAGCGTTGTCCGAAGACGCTTCCATGGTCAACCATCAGATTCCAGCCGTGAAAGCCTTCGACTATACAATAGTTTTTGTAATGGGAAGTAAATCCAGTAATGGAAAGTAATTAAAGGGGGGAGAAAGTTTCCAATTACAAAGTATTCAAAAGCCAGAAGTTGAAATTGAAAGTCTTTCTTTATCAATCTTTAAAGGAAGTAACTAATCCCATCTTGAAAAACCAACCATAGCAGATACAGAACCACAGCAACTAAAAAAAGACCAGTCCCAAACCCAACAAAACCTTTTACTAAAAAAATTAAAAAAATTAAAAATAGAAAATACTCACAACATTTATTCCCTTTTTAAAAAATGTACTAAAGTGGTTCAACTTTCAGCTTCCTTGCTCAATCTTTAATCCTTTAAAGCAGTTAAAACATACAAAAAGAATCCCAAAAATAATAAAAGTTCAACCAAGAGAACCAATATTTCTGTAGTGGAGAAAGACTCTTTAAATTCAATATTTCAAAAGCAGAAAGGTGACTTTAGAAGTGGGGTGGTCAGAGTTAACGTCCGTTTTTTGGCTTCAACACGGCCTGGAAGAGATGGCAGTCCTGCCTCTCGGCTGATCACTCACCATTTGGTTGCTGGAACACCGTTTCGTGATCCTCCGGCAAGGAGCAGCTGTCCAGAGGGCACAGGGAATATTTCCTTGAATTCTCCTTCCTCCGGAGAATATTCGGTGCCTGAGCCACCGAACAAACGCCGCATTGTCAGTCCTAACCTCGCAGTTCAGTAGGACTGGCCACTCCACCATTTTTCCTCCACCGGAAGTCCTTATTCTTCCCATACCTAATGCATTTTTTTAAAAAATCTGTTCAGTCGTGTCCATAGCAAGTCCTTGCAGTTTTCTTGGCAGTTTTTTCAGAAGTGGTTTTTAACACCAACACAGGAAGTATTTATCAAGAAGATACTTATTTATGAATCACAGAATGTAGCCCAGTTTACATTAGAGTTCAGTTCACACGTGGCTGGGTCCGGGATCGGGACCTCTATGGAAGGCAGGTCAGACGCGAGACCGGGACAAGCCCCAGAGGCAAGGGCTTGTGCGGGTGCAGGACAAGGCTGGAAGGATTCCCTCCCAAGATTGCAGAAGACGGCCCAATTTATACTAGGGTTCAGTTCGCACGTGGCCAGGTTTCAGATCGGGTCCTCTACGGTGGGCAGACCAGGCGCGGAACTGGAACGAGCCTCAGAGATGGGCTTGTGCAGCAGCAGAACCAGGCCGGGAGGACTCCCCCATGAGATCGCAGCAGGCAGCTCAATTTACGTTGGGGTCCAATCCACCAGTGGCTCGGGTCTGGGACAGGTTCCCTGCGGAAGTTAGGCAAGGCGTAGAATCGGGTCCAGGCTCGGAAGCAGGACCTTGCGCGGCAGCAGGGCTTGGCTTGCCAGCAGGAAGACTCACCGAGGCGGAGACGAGGCCAGGCGGAAGGCCCGTGGAATTCCCGGCAGAGAACAGGTGCAGTTTGGCCTGGCGCGCGGCCACAGGAAGCGCCCACAATTCGGGAACCAGGACGACGGTGGCGGAGCGAGGCTCAGGAACAGGAGGCAAGGCTACGGCAGAACCAGGCTCGGAAATGCGGTTGGAGGCGGCGGCTAGGTTGGGCATGGAAATGGGCTCTCGCAGCAGCGGCACCAGGCTCAGGTCCGAAGGCGCACGTGGCAATGGAGTCAGTTTTGCCCAGGTACGCAGATAAGGTGTGCGAACGGTTGTCTCCAGCAACGCGCGTCGGCTGCGCTGACTCTTTTATCCCTCAAATTTTGTACTGTTTATGGAGGGGAGCCAATCGGGCCTCACGCTGCTCAGCCCGCCTTTCCACCCTCCTTTGGCGCGTGCTGTTAGGCGGAGGGGTTTCTTCTTCCGGGCTGCCTCCAATCGGCAGCTCCAGCTTGGATTCCCCTTTTGCGCCATCCCAGCTTCTTCCGGTGGTCAGCTCATCCTTCTCCAACTCCGAGTCTGGCATGGCTGCAGGACAGGTTCGTTCCTGGCAGGCTCGTTCCTAACAGGTTTGCCATTGCCTTCTTTCTAGGGCTGAGAGTGAGTGACTGGCCCAAGTCACCCAGCTGGCTTTGTGCCTAAGGCGGGACTAGAACTCAGGTCTCCTGGGTTCTAGCCTGGTGCCTTAACCACTACACCAAACTGGCTCTCTACCTAATGCATACATACCCACTATTCTCTTTTGGATTACACATTATGCAGAGCACAGAAAAGGAGGAAGAAATATAAAGTCAAAGACACTCAGGTTGTGAGTAAGAAAAACTCACAGGAAAGAAAGGAAGGAATCAGTAAAACCAGTTCACATGAACACCATTTGTTATACCTCTTCATACCTGTTTATCCCTGCATACCATCCTTGTTTCTACCATGTCTATCCATCCCTCCATATGTTGCCCTTTATTCTTTAAACTTCTCACGTCTCTCTTTTTCAGGAACTCATCAACTCCATCCAAACATGTCTTTTTCCTTATTTTTTTGACTCATTCACTTTTCCTTCATTTATTTGTTTTGCAGTTTGATCCTTGTTCATCCTCTCTATATTTCTATCAACATTTGCACATCTTAATATTCCTTCATCCATTTTCCCATCTTTATTAAACATTCTACCAAGGTATAGAAATTCATCTACTTTCTCTGCTTTTTTGCTTTTTATGTAACAATTGTTCTCTCAAATTTCAGGTATATAATCCTTGTGGCCTCTTCCAACCTACCTAACAGTCATTGCAAATCATTTGGATTCTCAGTAAAAAAACAACACAACACCGTCTGCATACAAAAGTACCTGTACATTCACATCCTTAATGAATACCCATCAAACCTCACCACAAACATTCTTTATGTACTTGTTCACAAATAAAGAACCAAGCTGACATGACACATCTTTTCCTTACTCCCTGCTCATGTTCAATCACCCCATTTATTCTAATGCATGCTACTTTCATCATATACTATAGTCCTGCTAGAATGGAGACAACAGATAAATCATACAAATAAACAAACCACTCTTAATCACATTCACAATCAACATTCAATTCCATATTCACCCAAAACTTTCCATAATTCACGTTTATTCACTTTATCATACACAAAAATTCTTTCTCACATTATATATTTCTCAGTGATCTGCTAAAGAGCAATAATTTGCTCTTGCCACAGCTTCCTAGACATGTTTAACAAACTCCCCCTGTAGATTTTACATTCATCCTTGCTACCTTTCTCTTTGAAAAGGGGAATAATAATGGCATTCTTCCAGTTGCCAGGCACATAATGCAGTTTTCACATACATGTTAAACAAGTCACACAACCACTCCATGAATGAGTCACATCTGTATTTTAATAATGTTGTTCGAATGCCTGACCATCGTCTTCCAAAGCAGCTACTTTTGTTGTTGTTCAGTCGTTTAGTCGTGTCCGACTCTTCGTGACCTCATGGACCATAGCACGCCAGGCCTTCCTGTCCTCCACTGTCTCTCGGAGTTTACTCAAATTCATGTTCATTGCATCGGTGATGCTATCTAACCATCTCATCCTCTGCCATCCCCTTCTCCTTTTGCCTTCAGTCTTTCCCAGCATCAGGGTCTTTTCCAGTGAGTCCTCTCTTCGCATTAGGTGGCCAAAGTATTTGAGTTTCAGCTTCAGCATCTGTCCTTCCAATGAGCAGTCAGGGTTGATTTCCTTTAGGATTGACTGGTTTGACCTCCTTGCAGTCCAAGGGACTCTCAAGAGTCTTCTCCAGCACCACAGTTCGAAAGCATCAATTCTTCACATATTATTTTAATATTATTTTTAATAATAGCAGCTACTTTACTCCCAACTTAAGAATGGAAAACGGAATATTGGTGGACAGCAAAAGAGATTCAAAGACACTCTCATATTTTAAAAAATGTAATATCAGCATTGAGAACTGGGAAGCCCTAACTCATGAGCGTTTCAATTGGAGGTCAGCCTTTATTAAAGGCGCTATGGACTTTGAAGAAGCACGGTACAGGGCAAAAGGGAGAAATGAGCTAAGAGGAAGGCACATCAAGCAAACCCTCATCATGACCGTCTCCCACCCGGAAACCTATGCCCTCATTGTGGGAGGTTGTGCGGATCCAGAATTGGCCTTTACAGCCACTTACGGATCCACTGTTGAAATTTTACCCTTGGAAGACAATCTTACTCGGCTACGAGTGATCGCCAATGAATGAATGTATTTTAATATTTCTGCAGTCACACTATTTACGCCGACAGCCTTTCAACATTCCAGTTGCATTCTTTTTTATCCAGTTGCTTCTTTTTTATCAGTTTTTTTCTTGGCGCTAATTTTAATAGCATTAATTTCAATACCACTGTTCATACTGCTATCATTCACATTTAGATCTATAAAATACTCCTTCCAACATTTCCTCACTTTAGTTTCATCCCAAATTATTTCATCACTTTTACTGTTAATTACTTTCACTCTTTGGCAGGGCTCCTTGTTTAGACCTTTTCACCCACTTCCAAAACATTTTTTAAAAATTTGTATCAAAACTGCTTTGTATTTCTCTGCCACTTTAATCTAAATCCATTGCTCTCTTTAGCTATATTTTTATAACTATCTTTTTCTCTTACACACTGTCTTTCAGATTCATTTTTATTGCAGTCATTCTTATATGCAGTTTTTCTTCATTCACAGCCTCTTGCTTTTCATCAATCCACCAACTATCCTTTTTCATATTTCCTATTAAATGTAATATACTATGCAACATAATTCTTTTCACTCTCTTCCAAGCAGCTCCATATCCTCCTCCTTTAGGTCCATTTTCCATGCATTCTGTTATGAATTTATTTCCTTTTTCATGAAGGGCTCTTATTTCCTCTTTGTTCAGTCATTCTACTTTAACCCTCCTTTCTTTCATAACGCCCATTCCTTTAACTTCTTTCTTTTTCTTTCATGTTTATTTTTCTCAAGATCCACTCTTGATTCTACCCGCAAATGTTTTGTCCCATTCAGAACCTCTCATCACCCTTGTAACCTTCACTCATTTTCTTGATCTTTCATCAGAAATAATTAAATCAGTCATGATTTTAGATTTATATTAGTTCCTTTGCCATATGTATATATGAATAGACTTTAAATAACATATTTGAAGCATAAGTTTTTCTAACTAGATGCTCACAAAACATGCACATTCTCATGTCACTTGGATTGCATTCAGTCAGAACATTTTAAAATTTCCCCAAAATTAATCCCTGATTTTTTCAGTATCACCATTCACTGGACTGTAACATGCAACTATCACCAACCAATGGATTCCTACTTTCATAAGCACTGCAACAATCTATGCGACACCAATTCATACTTTCTGAAATACTTTTTAACATTTTTATTTATAATTAAATCTACACCTTCATTTCTATGCAGATATTCATTAACTCAACTACATTCTATAAGATCTGATGACTTTGGTTCAGACTTATTTCACTGCTCCCCTTTCTCTTAGTTTCACAAGACTTGTATATTTTTCTTCAGTTTCATTTCATTTGTTAATTCATGCTCTTTGTTCTTTTTCTTGTCTTGGATTCCAGAACACAATCTTTCATATGCCATAGTTGTTATCAAATGGGCCCATAAATATTCATCACCAAGCCCATAGTGGCTGGAGGGGGTAAAATAATTGATCACACATCAGAAGCTCTGCTGCTTCTTTGTACAGAAGGCAGGACCTGATCACATGGTCATGGCTGCCATATTGACTTTTTTGACCCCCTTTCCCTCTGCAGACACCCTTGACTGCCCATCATGGCTCTCATGAATCAAGGCTTTCACATTACACTTTTTAGTAAGGTAGAGAATGTGTATGCTAGCTTACCAATCAGTTGTACCTTTGTCACATGCAACTCATGTTAAGGACAGTATTAGTCAGTTTTGGCTCATATTGGTTAGTATGTTTCAAGTGGAACCAATGTGTAGCTTTACAACAAGCATGTTCATGTTATTCTGTGCAAGGTAATACAGGTAGTTCTCATTTAGTGACCGTTCGCAGTTACAACAGTGATGAAAAAGTAACTCTGTGACCAATCCTCACATTTATAACCTTTGCAGGTCTCTAAAGCAAAGGAAAGCTGAAGTAAGAACATAAACACAGTTGTGGTTTCACTTAGCAATCACATCACTTAACAACCAAGTTGCTGATCCCAATTTTGGTTGCTAAACGAGGACTACCTATATCTTTAATCTACAGAGTACTTCGCTAGCCATCAAATATTGCCTTCACGTCTGTAGTCTTACTAAATACCTTTCTTAAGCATAGCCATTAAAGAACAGAGCTGTTAATCTAATTCCATGTAATACATTTAAAAGGAAATATTAATAATTGCAGATGTGGAAACTATTTAAAATATGCCGGCTTCTTTGGGAATTGAGTGTTCCAAGGTCTCTGGTTTGCTCTCAGTAGTTTCTGATTATGTGTTGGAGAGGGGTGTTTGTGGCAGAGATGGAAGAGACATCACAGAACATTTAGCCTGTCATTTCTTACAGTGTTGAACATTAAGTACATTCAGCACCTGCTGTGCAGATCAAAGAGGGGAAAATGTCTTTAGTATTAAAGCCTCTTTGGTCTTTTAAGGAAGCAAGTCCAATGAATGCAGAGAGGTTTCCTTTCCCTACCCTGAATAATGATGCATGCCTTCATCACCTACAACACCTCCTTTTGCCTTTTGGCTCAGCAAGGAGGTCCTTATCTCTTGGTGACCACATGTGAACCATTTGAAGAAACATCTAGAGGTATTTTTTTTCCTCATTTCAGTTTGCCCACGTTATAGTCTGCTAATCCCAGTAATATGCAATGCTTCTATATCAGTGCTGTGACAGCTACTGGATGCAGTTACTGAAAGCAAAGCAAAGCAAAACAGCTGCAGACTGTTTCCAATGATAATGTCTGCTAACAAGCCACTCTGGGCTTTGGCTGACATTTCAGCCATCTAGAGTTAAAGACAGCTGTTTGTTCTCAATTAATTTCCAATGCATGTTTAATAGTTTCCCACAGGGAAAAATGATACTGCAGCTTTTCCCCCTCACTCTGAAAGGAATCAATACTGGAAAAAAAATCATATTGAGAAACCATGCTTTAGCTGGGAACTAGCAATAATTACAGTTGCCATTATAAATTGTTTACAGTGTAAGCCTTGCACATATGCACAATAATAATAAGTAATAACTCAAATATGTTTTTAGTATGAATGGTCCAATATTCTGCAACAGTCAAAAATGCTGGAAAAGTATCATTGAACATTTTAATGTATGTTTGCCCTATATGGAAAATAATAAACCATATTAAATAGAGTAACAAGAATAAATAACCTGGCCAACGAATTCAGTGTGTCATCATTGGTGTCCTGTTTCAGACTGAGCACACACATGCTTACAAGGGGCTTCCTGGCCAGTAACAAGCAGTCAAGCAGAAAGGCAGCTATTTCTTTATTTGTTTGTTTGTTTATTTATTTAATTTTCTATCCCGCCTTTATTATTTTTATAAATAACTCAAGGCGGCAAACATACCTAATACTCCTTCCTCCTCCTCTTTTCACTACAACAGCAACCCTGTGAGGTGAGTTGGGCTGAGAGAGAGTGACTGGCCCAAGGTCACCCAGCTGGCTTTCATGCCTAAGGCGGGACTAGAACTCACAGCCTCCTGGTTTGCTATTGGCTCCTTCCTAGGGCTGAGAGAGAGTGACTGGCCCAAGGTCACCCAGCCGGCTTTCATGCCTGAGGCGGGACTAGAACTCACAGCCTCCTGGTTTGCTATTGGCTCCTTCCTAGGGCTGAGGGAGAGTGACTGGCCCAAGGTCACCCAGCTGGCTTTCATGCCTGAGGCGGGACTAGAACTCACAGACTCCTGGTTTGCTATTGGCTCCTTCCTAGGGCTGAGAGAGAGTGACTGGCCCAAGGTCACCCAGCCGGCTTTCATGCCTGAGGCGGGACTAGAACTCACAGTCTCCTGGTTTGCTATTGGCTCCTTCCTAGGGCTGAGAGAGAGTGACTGGCCCAAGGTCACCCAGCCGGCTTTCATGCCTGAGGCGGGACTAGAACTCACAGCCTCCTGGTTTGCTATTGGCTCCTTCCTAGGGCTGAGAGAGAGTGACTGGCCCAAGGTCACCCAGCCGGCTTTCATGCCTGAGGCGGGACTAGAATTCACAGCCTCCTGGTTTGCTATTGGCTCCTTCCTAGGGCTGAGGGAGAGTGACTGGCCCAAGGTCACCCAGCCGGCTTTCATGCCTGAGGCGGGACTAGAACTCACAGCCTCCTGGTTTGCTATTGGCTCCTTCCTAGGGCTGAGGGAGAGTGACTGGCCCAAGGTCACCCAGCTGGCTTTCATGCCTGAGGCGGGACTAGAACTCACAGACTCCTGGTTTGCTATTGGCTCCTTCCTAGGGCTGAGAGAGAGAGTGACTGGCCCAAGGTCACCCAGCCGGCTTTCATGCCTGAGGCGGGACTAGAACTCACAGACTCCTGGTTTCTAGCCCAGCACCTTAACCACTAGACCAAACTGGCTCTCTGCAGTGATAGTTTATGAGAGACTATGATAGACTATGCAAAGATAGTTTTAATGCTGTTACCTCCTAGAAACCTAGAGAGGGTAGCACTTGAAAACTAGTTGTTTCCCAACTTCTTCCATCAAGGTTTGCATTAAAGTCTCCTAAATGGCACCCCAAAGAGCTTATTGGCTCTAGTAGCTCCCATTCTTTAGGTGTGAAAACTTCTTGCTTTGGTTAGTTCTGCTATTACTTTGGGACAGAAATGGGTATTACAGGGTCCTTTTAAGAAAGGACAAAGAAACCTTGGATTCAATGTTGGAGCACAAGTTTTGAGCTAGAAGTCTGTTTCAAATCTGAGCCTAGTTGTACAGTCACTGATTCCCTCAAAGTCCCTACTGGTAATAATGTGATGACATTGTTAGGGGTTATGGCTGTTCCCAGGATAATTAAGATAATGCACATGAAATGCTTTGAGCACTTAACAATGGGAAAGGGATGTATGAACCATTCTGTGTACAGAAGAACTGGTTGTGAGAGGTCCATCTCCAAACCAAAACATGCGTGTTTCAGGTGTTTGGGTCCGTACACAGAGCAAAACGGGCCTTTGTTATACTGAGCAGAGGTAGCTGCAGAGCAAAGCCAAGGATGCTGGTGGCTGAGTGGGGGTGTGTGGGGAGAGAATGGTAGGAAATGCATGGGAAGTTCAGGGGATGGGCAGGCTGGTGGGATATGCTCTGATGGGACTGTGGCAGCAGAGACAGCTGAGAGAAGGTGCTGGAAAGATGGGCAGACAAGCAGGTGGGATATCATGCTGGAATATTGGCAGCAAGAGCTAGGGGAGGAAGAGAAGGTCCTGGGAAGATGGGGCAGATGGGTGAGATATGCTGCACTAGAGGTGAGAGGGTGGTTGATGTGTACCAGTCTTGCTCCTTGCCTCTCAGTGTCCTAATTTGATGGGGTATATGCTGGCTTAAAGGGGAAAAACCGAGGCTTGAGAATAAACAGACAAGAATGCAGCTTGTTAGGGCCAACAGTGTTTACTGTTTAGCATAGGGCAATAATGCAGATACAGTACATTATCGCAACAATGAAAAAGATGAATATACAGGATACATCATTGTAAAAGGAAAAACAAAACAAACTTATAAGCAGAGTTCCGTGTATTGATCCCAGGGCCAGAGTTCCTGCCATGGCCTATACCCAAAGCCAGGCATAGCTCACTCTTCCCAGTCCACGGGAAGTGAACACGTGAAGAACTACATGGCTAAAAGACACTAGAAATCAAGAAGACTTAGAACACCATTTTGCATGGTCGTATATTCAGTTCTTCTAGCTTTCTGATTGGCTGGAAGTTAGCTGTTACACACACTAGGCCTCAAAGCACTAGGCCTAAAGCACATAGCATGACCTGCTATTGGTTAGCAGTGCTGCATCTACGCACTGAGTTCCCCCCTTCCTTGCTCAGGGGGGGCTTGAGGAAGGCTTCCCAGGGAAGGATATCAGGAGACCTTGTTCCCATGCAATCTAGTCAAAACAATACACACGTGATTGTTGCTATCTTGCACCTGCACTTCACGTCACCATGAGAAGGCTTTGCTTTGTTTTGTATAGGAATAATTCGCCAGGGCAACACAAGAACTCTAACATAATTTCCCTCTTATCTGGAAAAGTAACTGGATGCTTGGCATAAGATCAGATAGTCTTCAAAGTAATTGATGGAGAATGACAGACTCTTGTCTTAATTCATTTCCCCAAATATGGATACCCACTTAAGGAATTGGGTAGAAAGAGTTATGATATGTTCTAAGTCACTTTGTTTTTTGTATTTAAAAACTCTGGTAAACAATTTGACCTGGTTCTGAAAGACAATTTTATGAGCAGTTAACTTTAGTGACAAATGAAAAGCTGCTAAATAAAACAGAGGCATAAACGGGAAATGCTTCATTCCACTAGGCAACCAGTTTTGGATTGTGTTGCTCTATAAAACTTTATCATTGCTGATTGCCTGGCAGTGCTTGCTCTTTCCTTCTCTTGCTGCATTTCTGGATATATGCCTGTGTACTTCCCCACCTCCCACTTCCCACCTTGTTAAGTGACTGTTGTTGTTTTTCATCTGTAAAAAAAGACTATTTTCAGCAATGCTGGGTATAAAAGAATGATACAGTTTATAGTGTTAGCACACTTTATGGTTTACATTCATTAGCAACTTTTTATTGGATGGTATTTTTGTATTATACTTCATTGTCAGATCACAACAGATTAATTATAGAACTTAAGTAGGAAATTAATAAGGCATGTCTCTTGTTCCATCATAAAGCCTTTTGTATGTAGCCCATAATTACCTTTGTTATTCCTACAAAATTTCTGTGCTGGGTGCTTCCCCACCCCACTCATCCTTTATTTTTATTTGTATTTTAGTAATTATCCTCCTTGGATAGACACTTACACTTACTTGTACCAAGGTAGTGCATTGCAGGTTAGCATCTACATAATCAGGTGAATTATGGCCCAGGCAGCTGCTCTTTACCTTCTAGTCATGGTCTACTGTGTCTGTTTTTGATAGTCCTCAGCCACCAAAGCCACAGACTCCTGAGACTCCTTGGTCAGAAGAGGAAAATGCTGTTTATCACCTAACAGATGATGATTTTGACAAGTTTATCAAGGAACATTCTTCTGTATTAGTGATGTTCTACGCACCATGTGAGTATGTTTTAATTCATACCCAGATTTGAACCATCTGCAGAATGAAATGGGTGGGTTGTACATAGCAACTTCTATTTGTACAATACAGCTTGTATTTTGAAACATGAAAAGACAGAGCAGACAAGTTGTCCAGAGCATCTTGGGAAGGGAATTGGTTTCTGGTGATTCAGATGTGACAAACAGGTTAAAAATTAGGGGGGCATAATTCCTCAGAAAGAACATTTAATTGGAATCACTTGTTAGGTAAAAATTGTTGAAACACCTAAGAAGTTAAAGCTGTCATCTTAGGGGGCAATGAATCCCCTCTGATGGCATACTCAAAACTTATCCAAAAGTTTGTCTGTTAATAATTCTGTGATGTTACGAAATCGCCACAGCTATTCCTCATTGACTTTGAAATGTAAATTCATGCAGCTTGCTGTTGTATTAGCTCAGAGCTTTCCAAACTTTTCATGTTGGTGACACACTTTTTAGACATGCATCATTTCGCGACACACTCTTACAGCAGGGCACAAGGCAGGCACTAGGACCTATGCAGAATCACAGCTGGTTTGGAGGCAGCAAGGCACAAGGCAGGCACTAGAACCTGCGTGGAAGTCAGGAGGCAGCAGCAGCCGCGACACACCCAAGCACTGCAGCCGACACAGTAACGTGTCCCGACACAGTTTGGAAAGCTCTGTATTAGCTGCTGATCTTAGTTTCATTCCATGTACATTCACCCCTTATGACCATTGCTGGACATGTTCTGCTTCACTGAGAGGTGAATTTTCATGCTTTCTTGCCTCAGATTTAATTGTTTTAGTGCTAGTATTTTTATCATACTACAACACATATTACTTCAGAGTCTCTTTTGTTTTATGAATATCTGACATGATTTCTTACTTCACACCATAATCTTTACAAATACGTAGAATGGGCACCTCTAGAAGCAACTATTGGTCAAACTGAATTGGAAACAATGAACTTCATTTTTTATTTGGGAATAAAGTCCTATGTCAAATTTTGTCAGTTGCGTGCAAAGTCCACTGAATGGAGGTCCCTAAAATTGAGAAATTATTGTATCAATAGACATAAGAGTTCTCATAGAGAGGCTGGATTAGGAGAATTCCATCTTAATTCCACACCCCTTTTATAAATAATGTTTTTCTTGAGGGGTCCAAGACCTACCTCTCCCCCCACACACACACTTAGTGAAGAGTTACAGAGAAGGTTGTATTCTGAGGGTCTCATCTGGACTCTACCATGGTTTCATGATATCTTATGTAATTCTTTGATTAATCTTCACCTCTTCCTATAAAAGATATCTGAATGAGGAATCATTGCCGATTTGAATCATATTTGTTTCAAGAAAACCTAAACTCTTTCCATCTTCCCATTCTCCCTCCCTAAAATTCTTACCTTTTAGGATGATCTCTTTTGAAAACATAGAAGGATCAGTTAATGTCTTAAACACTTCCTTTCACATTAAGAAATAGAATGGATAGTTTGAAAATAAATTATCATATCAGAAAAGAGGTTTTATGGGACCTTAAGACTGATTATAAATGAATTTACTTATTCTTTCTCTAGCCTTTCCTTTCTTTTTCTTGAAATTACACCAGTATGGACAATGCTGTGGAGAGGACCTAGCTTTCTGTTATGGTGGAGGCTCCAGATTTTAGTTCTAGGTAATTGCACTGGAAGCTGTTTAGAACATACATTTTATAATTTGGGATGTTCTTAGGTGATATGTTAGTATCCAGGAGAGCCAGGAACTAACTTATAGATATTAAAATGTTAGTAGAGTATTTTTCGCCTGATTGAGTCTCTACAATGAAACCCTCCCCACAGACTTTCTCCCAAATACCAAGGCTTTTGAAATAGAAGTATAAATTCCCTGGGGCCCTATTTAAAAACTTCAGATCATTTTGTTAAACAGATAGAGTAAATATTGGACTGGCTTTCCCAGAATATTGCTGGTGCAGATTTAGAGGCAGAGTTAAATCACTATTTACTGACATTTTTTAAAAAAATTTCAATTTGCCTGAAAAGCCTATTGGGTGCAGCTGGATTCTAAGACTGAACATTTTTGTTTTTTTCCCTGCACAAGCTCATGGGCTGCTGAATTGTTTTGTGTAATGATGCTTTCTTCTCCTCTCCAGGAGTTGAATTGCAGAACCCTCAAAAGTTTATTGTGAAGCCTGTAATAATTTTTTTTGTGAATAAAATCTCTTGTATTCAACCCAGATCAGATACTGATATTGATGAAGAGTCAATTATGGGGGTGTCTGGTAACTGGATCGATGTCAATTTATGACACTTGATGACATGGCAGGCTATTTAGAGTAGTACATTCCATCACTTGTCCTCTGGATCCTTTCCTAATTTGGCTTGTGATGTCTAGCTGAAAGTTACTGGGAGAAGCCTTAACAAAGAAACTTACGATATTGAGGTAGGATGTCTTCTCTTTAAAGGAAGTATAGAGAGTAAGGAAGATGACCTTGACAGAGATAGACCAGATCCGTTACCATAGCAACGAGGAGAAAAACATGGCTTAAGTCCAAAACAAACCAATCTCAATAAAAGTAGTCAGTCTTCCTGCGGGACTGATAGGAGACCATTATTAGACCACTTCTAAAGAAGCCTGCACTGGATCTTTTGGAGATGGGCAATTATAGTTGAGTACAGGTAGTCCTCGACTTATGACCATTCGTTCAGTGACCATTCGAAGTTATGACAGTGCTGAAAAAAATGGACTTATGACTGGTCCCCGAAGTTATGGCTGTTGCAGTGCCCCTGAGGCCACGTGATCAAAATTCGGGCACTTGGCAGCCCACCGGCACTTAGGACTGCAGGGGCGCTTCAAGCCCCCCCACCCATCTATCTCCCCCCCATCTCTGCCCTTTTGGCCGTCCTGCACCCTGCCTTGCGGGGCGGCAAGCAGCCCCAGAACCGCGTGGTTCTGGGACTGCTTGCCACGCTGTGGCTCAGGCTTCTTGGTGCACCAGGGCTCTGGGGCTGCAAGAAACAGCGTGAAGCTACCCCTGGAAGCCTCAGCCTCCCCAGCCAGTCCCAGCCACAGTCACCCCCACCACCCTGTACTCTGAGACCCCTGCCACCCTGCACTCTGCCACCCTAGCTTACCTTCACCATCTTCATGCTCCCGCTGCTGATGACATGTGCGCAGCGTGGCCCTTCACACCAAGAAGCCCCTTTGTGCCGTGCTGCTGGGCCATGCTGGGGCTGGGCTTCGTGCTGTGCTGCTTCCTCCTGAAAAGCCCCAGAAAAAAAAAAAGAAAGGGACTTCTTGGCGCGAAGGGCCAGTCTGGGCATGCCTCATCAGCAGCAGGAGCAAGAAAATGGTGAAGGTCAGCTGGGGTGGCGGAGTGCAGGGCGGCAGGGGTCTTGGAGTGCAGGGTGGTGGGGGTGGCTGGGACTGGGACTGGGCTGGGGAGGCTGAGGCTTCCAGGGGCGGCTTCGCGCTGTGCTGCAGCTCAGGGGTTCTGGGGCTGCTTGCCACCCCGCAAGGCAGGGTGCAGGGCGGCAAAAAAGGCAGAGATGGGGGAGATAGGCAGTGGGGGGAGTTGGAGGCAGTCCCTTATCTTACTGAGGCTCAGGGCTGGGAGGGACCAAGCCCAGAATGGCTTGGATTGGGGTGGGTCCTCAGCTAACGACCCATGGAATTCGCTTAATGACAGCAATGGGGAGTGCCAGGAATGCCGTTGCTAAGTGATGTGGTCACGTGATGTCGCACTTTACGACCACATTGCTTAGCGATGGAAATTCCGGTCCCAATTGTGGTCATAAGTCCAGGACTACCTATAAGAGAGTGGTAGTTTCCTAACTACAGGTAGTCCTGGATGAAACAAATTATCTATATTTAAAGCCCAATTTGGTTACTTGAGGAATGACTCTTTTCAGTATGATCCCTCCTCAGCTTATTGATATTATCTAAGGAGATTTGCGTACAAGGTGCAGGCTCATCTTGCATTAACTCTGAGTTGTGCTTTCCCTGTAGCCACCCTAGCTTTTTTTGAAATGCATTCTCTGCTGTGTTTAGGGTCCTAGACTTTTAATTTCCTTTTTAAAATATCACTTAAAATATGTCCTTTTGAATACACATGTATCTGTTTTTATTTGTTCTTAATGCCTCTGATTTAATTTTGATTTTATGTTTTGTCATAAGCTACCAAGAGATCTCAATAGAGATCATCAATAGATGATGCTATAAGTCTAGTAATAAACAAGGGTAGGACAGCCTTCTTCAGTTGTAGTAAATCAGATCAAATCTTTATTACGGTCGCAGACCAGCATAACAATTGTAGTAAAGTTTATGGGAGTTGATCCAGTGCACTTAGAGAATATCACATTGGGCAAGACTGGAATAGGGTATCTTTTTATTATTTGGGAGGATTCAAATATGCAGTTGCCATCTATAACCAATCGGTAGAGATAATCTGGGTAAGAATAATTACTTGATCTTATTGAATGTGTAAACTGTCCTGTAAAATCTTTGATCTCCTCTCCATCCTACAGCTCACAGAGGGTCTAAAGTTAAGGTTGGGGAACCTGTGGCCCTTCAAATGTTGGGGCTGTTATGTTCCATGCAGTATTATTTTTCCTTTTATTCTTGTGTTGGGTGCTGCTTTGGTAGAACAAAATTAGAAATGTTGTCCAGTATCTACAGGTCCATAGGTTTCCTAATCCCAGTCTAAATACATCAGCCCCTCTGAGTTACATTGATAATACTCTTTTTTGGAATAAAAACATATTTATTGTCTTATTGTTCACAGCACATTTCAAAAACATTGGCATCATCCTTATGATCATTCATAGTAGTGATGCTATTTAATATTCATCCCATTGTGTAGATGAGGACTAGGGAATTCACATAGCATGACTTGGCCAAGGCTGCTTACAATTTTTATACATTTTACCATGCTCCAAATATATATCTCCTTTCAGGGGTAAGCAACATTATACTGAGTGCAGAAAAAAAGTAAGAATTAGTGAGCTGGAGAAATTAAAGACATTAAATAAGAAAAAGAAAAAGAAGCATAGCTAAATCTAGTTTACACCATCACCATTCACTGTACCTCTACGTGCTATCCTTGAAATTCATCCATGCTTCCATTTTTAACATTGGTTTTTGTTCTTTAAATCTCTCACCTCTCTCTTTTTCAGGATCTCATCTCCATCTAAAAACTACTTCTCAATTTTCCTCTTCCTCTTGACCCACTCACTTTTCCTTCATATATTTATATTTATATTCATATAGCCGCCCCAAGTCACTTTTATAGTGAGATGGACAGTGTATAAATTTAATAATAATAAATAAATATTTGTTTTGCAACTGATCCTCATTCATACTGTCTATCATATCCTTCCCCTTTCTCTTAGTTTTACAAGCACACAACATTTTTATTTCATTTCATTTCATTTCATTTCATCATTTCATTTCATTTGTTAATTCATGCTCTTTATCATTTTCTCCTCTTATATTCCAAGTCTCAGTATTTCATATGCCATGGTCTGCCCATTATAGTTTTGGTTAAGTAAGGTTTTCATATAATATTTTGATAATATAGATAAGGTGTAGACTAGCTCACCAGCCTTAGTTATACCCATGCCAGATGCAGCTAACACCAAGGACAGTACCATGTCAGTTCTGGCACGTTTTAGTCAGTGTGTCCTAAGTGCGATAAAAGCTTAATTTTATCCAGGCATGCTTACATTCTGCCTTGCAAGCCAATATATTGTTGCCCGCATCCCACCAAGTAGGAGATATGTGCAGTATGCTCACATGCACTCAAGGACACACTCAAGATTATAAAATCTTTCTGAAAAACACATTTAGAACACTTTTGTTGGTAAAGAAGATGAGAGCTAATGAACAGTAATAAATAGCATCTTTCTACTGGAAATCCCTTTTGCTGACATTAAGTGACAATAAATATATTACAAGATAATTAACAGAAGCTGAATATCATAAACCATTTTCTTTACGATTAAAAAAATCTCCTCCAGATACTTTTTATTGGCTAATGGAGTCACATTACAAATGTTACAAGATTATTTCATCGAAGTAATGCATTAAACACAAAGATTTGATTTATTATTATTACTTCAACCTTGGCACAAGTTAAATGTTATAAATGCATTAGTACAAAAACAACAGATATCAAACAAAGACCAAAAGTGATGTATACTAAGATAGGAACCTAATTTCTTTTAAATTGAATATTTTTGTGAGATTTGCAGCACTGATAATATGCAATTAGGTGGTTAACGTCCTACAAATCATTTGTTCATGAAGTTGGGTGGTTAATGTCCTACAAATCATTTGTTTATTTTTGGAGAGCAAATATATATGGGGAAGTCTCCTGATTACAGTGTCATAGAATATTAACAGATCACAGATGGGATGCAATTCAGTTCAGACACACTTTGGGTTGCACTGTTATTTGAAATGGATCAATCAACACACTGTAGTATTTGAGACAGACAATTTGAAATAGCTGCATCGGTAGTAAAAGTATGGTAAAACATACAATTTGCTATATGCTGCCCTTCATAAAACCCCCAAATCTGTTTCTTATTTCACATAGTCTAACAGTAGGGTCCCTGCTGCTGAATAAGGTGCACTGTAGCATTGACAATGTGAATGAAAACAGAGCTAAGGCAGCTTCCACAGAAGGACTGTTTCTGGGAGATGTTTCTGCCTCATTATCATGGATTCACCTATTCTCCCAAGTCCCACTCCATTCAGCAGAGCCCCCAGTTCTCTAGAGGTATTTTTATGGATGCTCTTTAGAAAATAGGATGGAGCGGTAAGTCTTGGCTGGTCTCCTTCTGTGGGGTTTTCTTTACGTCCAATATAGAATAAAGATAAATTATTTGATGCACATAATTGTCAACATATACACATCTGAGTGGATATGTGTGGACTTTTCTATCACACATAAATGATTACAGCAACCAATCAATTTCTCTTGGCATGGGACTATAACACTCAAGCAATGTCTGTAGCTTGAATCATGTCAACTGGATTTCTATTTTCTCAGTGGAAACGTTTCGCTCCTTATCCAAGGAGCTTCTTCAGTCTGAGCAAAGTTGGTAAGGGAATCCTAAATATGTTTCTAGGTAGCTGTGTGACCTTACCCCTGGGGCTAGGTCATGGTTATATTGAGATGTTATTTTAAGTCCTTTTATCATCTAAAGGAGGATCGTTAAGATCACCATGCTGCTGTTGAGCTTGTGAAATGGTCTTAATCTTCCTAGGCACAGAAGACAAAGCAGGGAGGAAGATGGGGGAGAGGTTGTGCCTGAGGCCCCCACCTCTATTCAAGGAAGGATTTTCCAAGTTGGCATAAATGGATTCCTTGACCCCTCTCTCAAACCACCTATCTTCTCTGTCTAAAATGTGAACATTAATGTCCTCAAATGAGTGTCCTTTTTCCTTTAGATGAAGATAAACTGCTGACTCTTCCACAATTGACAATTCCACCTGGATGACTGAGAACCTTCATAGACACTCAAGCAATGTGTTTCCAAGACAATGTTGGCAGCTTCTCAGTCTAGCACTTATGAAAGAACTAGATATTCTTAAGGCAGAGATGTTAGTTGTGTTAACAACCAACAACCACTCAGTTTAAGGACTCAGAAGCACAGGACAAAGAGTCTTTAGAAATATGGGAAAGACAGGAAGAAGGAGCAGCAAGTTTAAATTGATGTGAATGAATTGTACCCTCGTGCAGTCAGAGGGGACAGCCGGTTGTTTAATATGGCTGCTACCCTGCAATAAGAAATCTTATCTAGCCATGCCATATTAAGAGTCTGAGAGACTTCTGCTGAGTTTGAACCTAACAGCCTAGTTAAGCCATGTAAAGTCAGCGGGTGGGAGATTTATGGCTGAGTCTTGGTCCAGGGAGCCTGACATCACTTGAGAGCCTGGACATTGTAAAGCATTTCTTATAGACAGTAAATTATTAAAAGAGAATTGGATGATTCAGTTGAAGATAGACAATGATACATTAGGCTGGTGGGAGTTTGATAAAGTAAGCTGAAAATTGCTGAAATCTGAGACAGACTTGTTTAGTGAAGCACTGTCTGAAAAGAAATGATTTTTCCCCCTCTAACCATCCTGTGGGAGAAACCATCATATATTGCATGAGTTCCTAAATTTGGAATCTTGTATTGCTGATAAAAAGTTATGTGGGGTAGGAGAGAAGAATTAAAGAAGACAAACAATATGCCCCAATTTTCCTTTTCCTGCTGATCATTGATTTGGGGCAGTGGGAGGAAGTGTGCCTGTATATCTTCCCTTAAGCTCACTCAATTTCTCCCAAAAGCATTTCAGAGACAGAAGAACTTGGAATCTTGCTTCAGAAATGGTAACATGTTTAGGTGTATGTGTGCATGTGTGCATGTGTGTTTGCATGTGCACATTTGTGGGGGGCGGGGGATTCAGAATGACTGCAAAATCTGCATATGCAAAAATGTACATATAAATAAATGATTGCAAATTCTTCAGCTCTCCTTCATTCCAAAAGCAGTGGATATGGGGAGAGGAGCATTGCAATTCACCTAAAAACACAACTGGTATAGCAATGGCTCATAACACTAGTCACACTTTTCTCCTCCCTTTTTTTCAATTAATTAGTCTGACAAAAAGTTATAATAAATTCAAATGCTTGCAACTATTTTTAAAAAGTGGTTAGCTTACTGAAAATAACACTTCTGTCCATTTTTTATTTAGTATTATTATCCAAAGCTGTGGAGGCTGAGGGAACTAAACTTCTGGGCCCTTATATTACTGAGTAAATGTGGTGGTCAATAGGGCTGATTGAAGTAAAACAGATTGATGATGATGGTGAGATCACATGATATACAGTATGTGCCCTACTGTGGCAGATAGTTATCTTCTGATAGTTAGTTCTCTTTTTACGTGTAGTAAAAGAACAGAACTATCCAAGTGCTGCTATTGTAGCATGCTAAAGTCACTGCTTACCGGCCAGTAAAATGTGTTGTACTGTGACTAACAGCTATGTTATGAGTCTTCTGTGTACTGGAAATCAAAGCAGGCTTATGGTTCACATAATCAGTAATAGGAACTGCTCAAATAGGTCTCAAGCTGCTCCATTTTGTAAGAAGAAAAAAAGCCCTATTAAAAAGGAAGATGTTTTGATTATGCTCTTTCAGCGACCCTAATTCTACCCAACTAACTGCATAAAACTGCAGTACTCCAAACCTTGTCCTGAGGTTTGTTGAAAATTAAGCATGTAACCTTAGAACCAGAAACTTTGCCCACTCCTTTCTTTATATACAGTATATGACATAAACTTCTGTTTGGGTGCACTTTCCCACTCTGGCCAGAAAAACATATGTGATTTAAATTGTTCTTGTGAGTCTTGAAATAGCAGTAACACACTCAAACAGACATACACACATCCAATCTTATTACAACTTGGGTATGTTAGTCTTTGATAAGGAACTCCTAAAATGTGTCAGATGGTATCTGGAGGAGAAAAAAAATGGAAAGCTATGTCAGGAGAGTACACTATAGATGAATATGTGAAGCTATTAACACTTGTCAGCTAGCTTTTCCCCAGTACATTTATATTTACGCAAATCACTTTTTGCTTAGAACTGGTTATGTGAAAATGCACTTCATCTTTCAAACAACCAGTGAAACATTTCAGTCCTTGTAAGTTTCCTGAATATCAATGATTGGATAACATAATGGGACATATTCTATTTACAATAGCAGCATGCCACTTTTTTAGATTGAGATCTGCTGTCCCCCACCCCCGAACGATGCTAGTGTGACACCAACATGAAGGGGGCAGGCCAAGTCAAAGAAGTTGTTGGGGCCATGACAAGAACTAAATTTGATTTAATTTACTGATTAATTTAATTAATTTATTTTATTGAGTTGTGGTAATATAGTTTGTCATGGATTTTGTCTTCTGCAACTTTAAAAATTGCAGTTCTGCAAGAATGTTTCAGAGGGACAGCAGAACTGTGTCCCCCTTCTTCCTTGCATATGAAAAACTAATCCATTCTGTAAGTGTTTTCACTACATTGCAAACTCTAGGACTATGTCACAATGCTGAAAATTTGTTCCAGCACCTGTCTCTGTCTGTCTGTCTGTCTGTCTCCCTCCCTTTGTCTTGTATGCTTTGTCTTTGTCTTTCATTATTGCTATGGTTTAGTTATTTATATTTCATTTGATCTGAGAGGAAGGCAAACTTACATTTAAATGTGTTGTACAATCCCCTTTTCAGCCTCAGCATATTGTTTTTTCTTTTTTAAGTAATCCTTGCTGGAATTTTAAGAGTAGCCTGTAAATCTCTGTTAAATCAGAATCATCCAGAAACACATTTATAGTGGATTGCAGTCCACTAAATCATATGCATGGAGTGCATATGAATGTATGGATTCTAGATTCTAGTCCTCGGTTAATGACATTAATTGGGACTGGCAACTCCGTCACTAAGCGACACAGTTGTAAAGCGCGATGTCATGTAATCGTGCTGACTTACAACAGCAGTTCCAGTTGCAGTCTTAAGTGAATCATGGACAGTTGTTAAGCACAACATCATGTGACTGTGACTTGTGGCTTCCTGCCCGTTTCCCCATTGACTTTGCTTGTTGGAAGCTGGCAGGGAAGGTCGCAAATGGTGATCATGCGACTGTGGGATGCTCAGTGTTGTAATTGTGAGCTGATTGCCAAGCACCCAAATTGCGATCACATGACCACGGGGATGCTGCGACGGCCACAACTACAAAGAATAGTCATAAGTCTCCTTGTTCAGCACCGTCATAACTTTGAACGATCGCTGAATGAAGAGTCGTTAATTTCTCTGAACTTCAGTACTTCTCTGAATAAAGTACTGCTTTCTCTTGTGTCTAACAGTATAGAGCAGGGCTTTCCAAACTTTTCACGTTGGCGACACACCAACGACGGTGCACGAAAACCCGGAAGTGTCGCACCGCGGTGGTGGTGGTGGCGCTTCTGGGTTTTCGCCTGCTACCGCTGCCATGACACTTTTGGGTTTTCGTGCGCCGTGGTGGCGGTGTCCTGGTGTGCCGTGCGAAAACCCAGAAGCGCTGATGGCCCGCCGCCACTGCTCGCGCTGCCGCATGCCATCAACACTTCCAGGTTTTCTTGCAACACACCTGGGCCCCGCAGGCGACACAGTACTGTGTTGCGACACACATTTTGGAAAGCTATGGTATGGAGCTAGAAGCACTTTGGTCTTTACGAGCAAAGTAGTAATCAGAAGACTATTGTTTCTGCACATCTCATGTGATCTGACAGAGTAGGCATGCTCTGGGTCCTTCTATCAAATAATGTCATCTGAAGGGACCCAGGAAGCATGCCTTCTCTTTCGCAGTGGCTGCCCTATGGAACAGCATACCTGCCAAGATCTAAGTGGCCTCAACCCTGCCAGCCTTTCATAAGGCATTGAAGAGCTGGTTCTTCCCTTGGGCAATGGGTATGATGCTGGGTGAGCCCATCTTTGGGGAAGTGATTGTGTGATTTGTGTGTGTGACAAGCATTATGTGTTGTTTCAATTGTTTTTTTTATTATTATTATTATTTGTGGTTGCTTTTAATGGATTTTTAGCCATCTAGAGTTGCATGGCAAGTGGATGTCCATCTCAATTGAACAAACAAACAAATCATAAGATGACCTGAATGCAAAGCATATGCTCTGCGGTGGAGCAGTAGCAGTCTCCCTGTTTCCTATGAATGGCTTTAATTTCTGCTCTAGGAGTAAGGACTATTTTATTTTTTAAAAAATGATGAGGAGTCTATAAGTTGACCATCTTTAAAAGCGAATTGAAGTCTCTGACATCAGCTGGAATTTGAGAAGGAAAAATAAAGGCAAGAAGATTGAAGAAATTGGTTTGCTCATGCACCAAATTAATTATTGTAAGTAATTTTTTGGATGGGGAGGAAATGAGGCTATAGTCTTGATGACCGGAGATACATTATTCTTAGAGAGTGGACAAGCTGTAATGTTTGTTGCAGATTTAATGTGTTCAGATATAGATTTTTTAATATTTATAGAAGACGTATTCCTTAATAGAAGCTAGAAGCCTCATCCTACATATCCCAGTGGTATGTGACGTGGCCTAAGCTTCTGGCTTCCAATATTTCCACAGGTTGCATGACAGAAGCAGTAGAGTAAAAGAAAAATCAAGCAAGAAAAAATCAAGTAATCTGTTCAGATACTGGAAAGCAATTTAAATGAAACATAATTGTATACATGAAGCATGAAATGTGTTTCGATAAAGAATGTGAAGTTTATGTGAATAAATTTAGCTCCTAGTCTTGGAAAAACTGGATGGTTTTAGTACCAGTTGCATGGTCAGATACCTTATCAGATAATGATAAGGTCTTTGGCATTACCAAGGATAATTCTTACTTTTAAGTGTAAATTAGAAATTATCTGAAATAACTGCTCTCTTAGTGAGATTCTGCAGTTCTCCCAGAATAAAATAATATGACTTATTATTTTTAATTCATAAGAAAGATGGGTCCAACACTATTTTTTAGCACTAGACGTTCCATTTGTAAGATCTTATAAAAGAGAGCTCCGAGGCTGCTAAGTGAAATACTCAAAAGTGAAGAAATGCCACAGCTTAATTAAATACTGAATCACAGAACAAAGGCATTCTTTTGCAATAGAAACAGATGTAAGGTAGTACAGTACAGATACATATGCCTAGGTACCAGGAGGGGGGTTGCAATCTCTGCTTTGAGAAATCACTTCCTTTGTTCATCTTAATTGCTAATGTAGAATAGGCTTTGTTTATTGCAAACAGTACACCAGAATTCAGCTGCTGTGAGGCATCTTTTTGCAGAATTCTAACCATTAAAGCAAGACTAATATATAACATAACATTATAAATGCTTTAATATTGTAATGTAAATAATCCCTCTGTAATTCATTCTTGCTTGATCTGAAGTCATTATGATTATATGCTTAAAATAATTTTGATGAATCCTTGAATCCCAACAACTTGACTCACTTTCTAACTGTTCGGCATTGAACAAACAACCATGTACCTCTAACCAGCCTGAAATAGGAATGTGGAAGAAATTCAGTTAGTCTCCCTGAAAAGCAATCATCATTTGTTTTTGCATTTCTGCAAAATGTACAAGCTGAGAAACATTGCATATGAAATGGTAATATCTGGGAGTATATATCAGGGGAAAGATTATAAATATGGATACAAGTTTTGTGAAATTGCTTTAAAATGTTTTGACCGTACAGATTTAATTGTTCTGCCTCAGTGAACAAACAGTATATTCAGATAGATGGAAACAGACTTTTTCTGAAGTTTAGCCCATAAGAAAAAAATGTAAAAGCCTAGAATTGTTTTATAGAACATTTGAGACAGTGTTTAAATCAATTTCATTACACATTTTAAAAAATTGCAAGACCTGTTTTATTTAAAATGCTGTATAATTATTATTATTATTATTATTATTATTATTATTATTAATTAGATTTTTATCTGGCCTTTTCAGTAGTTGGAGGTGCAATCCTCAAATATAGCAATATTAACTTGAAAAATAAACACAGTGCCCTGAGAAACGTACATGAGGATTGTTGCTGAGGGGTAGGGAAATCAATACATGTTTATGACAAAAGATCATGTAAAGACAAGGCTGTAATAAAAAAAAATCTGAGCAACTGAGTTAGGCAGTAAAACTTGATGGGTTACCTAATCAAATGGATGTTGGCAATAAAAATGGTTTATTATCTCTCTTAATCCATAACTTATAAGGGTCATGTAATCAAACATTTGGGTCTGGATAGAGAGAGTGCTCCTAAGTCTGAGTTATTATGAGTTTGCAGAAGGACAGCATCACTGCCACTGGTTTTATTAATTGTAAGCTTATGAAGATTTAATTCTGAGCAGTGCTAATGTCATAACATATTTTATATTTCCTACACTGTAACTGATTATGTGATGTACAGTTTTCTGTGAAATATTATGGATACTTAATTTTTCCTTTGGGCAATCTGCCACATTTCCTATGCTAAAAGTTTTTGAAGCAGCTTCATGCAAATGCTGAATTGGCATCTTACTGCTGGAGCTCTCTAGTGTACAAACCTGTCGCAATGTTTAGTATAATTATGTTGCGGTTATGATTTGATGCCCGCAGACCTGTCTGAGAATTAAACCTTTTTGGATCAGTATCTTTTTGACACTCATTATTAATGTTAACAGAGATATGCAATCATCAAATACACCAAGTTCCAAGGTTCAGTCTCTGGCATTTCCACCTAAAGGGTTCCTGACAGTACAGCTGGGGAAGTCCTTTCAGGAAGACCTAGTGAAATAGCCGAGTCTGCAAAAGTTGTGCCACCAACAAGCTGAGAACTAGTTTGGAGAAAAAAATTACTAAAGGGAAGTATCAGCCGAGGGTATGGATCAATGTAACTTGAGACAAGCAACTCTCACCATAGTGAGGTGGGCCAGAGTCCTGAGGAGACAGCAGAGAGGAATCTGTGATTTATATTTCTGAGGAAGGGAGGAAAAAGAAGAAAGAAATCTCAGAGACTCGCAGTAATGTTCCTATAAGGAAGAAATATGCTCCACTAAACCTTTCTGACTGACCTTGAGCCAGTCACTCACTCTCAGCCCTAGGAAGCAGGCAAGGGCAACCCACTTCCAAAATCTTGCCAAGAAAACTGCAGGGACTTGTCCACACAGTTGCCAGGAGTCAAAAACTGATTCGAACACGCACACACCACACACACACACACACACACACACACACACACACACCCAAATCCTTTCTGAATCTGATCTTTCCTTGATACGCAAGTATAAACCAGGATGGAAAGAAGGATGCAATATGAAATAAAATCTGTTGGAAAATAACCCTAGGGAGTCAGAAAGAGGAATGTAGCCTGAGGTAGTGTTTGACACATTTCTAACCAGTTTTTGTTTACCTGTAACACTATGAAAGTACACATAAACACTGTTTCCAGTTATTTCTCTACCTTTCTCTGTGTTTTGTTTGCTGTCAATAAAAGGATTATTTTAAATGTTTAAATTTAAATGTTTAAATTCAGTGAGGACTGTGTAGCCCTTATTGTCATGGCTCTCATGATAAACAAGGTAACATTATTATGGTTGGTTGCACAGTCAGCCAGATGTTTAGACTGGATTTGGCATTTTTGTCCACCTATCGAGTCCTTCCCAAGGACCTGGATAGGCAGATGTTGTTTAATAATATTAAAGGTATTGTCGCAGTATGTAAGCTGTCCAAGTAAATCTGCCTTTTGCAATAGACTGATGGTGATTTTGTCAATGCCGATGGTTTTCAAGTGGTGCTCCAGATGTTTTGGAATTTTACCCAAGGTGCCTATTACTATTGGTACTACCTTTGCTTTCTTTTGCCACAGTCGTTCTACTTCTGTTTGCAGGTCTTCGTATTTTGCGATTTTCTCCAGTTCTTTCTCTTCCATTCTGCTGTCTCCAGGTATTGCGATGTCCACTATCCAGGCTTTTTTGTCTTTCTTATCAACGGTTGTTAAGTCTGGGGTGTTGTGTGCCAGATGCTTGTCTGTTTGAATTCTAAAGTCCCACAGCGCTTTAGCTTCTTCATTTTCTATTACTTTGTCTATTTTGTGGTCCCACCAGTTCTTGTTTGCAGGCAGGTGGTATTTCTTGCAGATATTCCAATGCACCATTGTTACTACTTTGTCATGCCATTGTTTGTAATCAGTCTGTGCGATCTTCTTGCAGCAGCTAGTTAGGTGGTCCACTGTTTCTTCAGCTTCTTTGCAGAGGCTGCATTTGCTGCCTGCTGTCTTCTCAATTCTGGCTTTATATGTATTTGTTAAGGCTTGGTCTTGTGCAGCCAGAATTAGCCCCTCTGGCTCTTTCTTCAACTTTCCTGCTCTTAGCCATTGCCAGGTCTTGTTGTTATCTGTTTTGCCTGCTAGATTTTTTATGTACTGGCCATGTAATACTTTGTCTTGCCATGTCTCTTCTCTATTCTTCATTTGGTCTTTCTTATAGGCCAGTTTTGTGGTGGTGGTGGTGGTTATTATTATTGGGGGATAAACTGTTAGTCCAAATATTTATTTAAGAAGAATGTTTTGTTTTGTTTTTTGGAAAAAAATTAGGAAGATGGGTGGATTCCCTCCTGCCAATGATGGTGAGACTCTTCTCTTGCCTCCTGCACATTCCATAGCATTTTTCTCCTATTCTTGCATGTCAGTGACAGTTAACAAATATTGTAAAATTCATTCCTTAATTATCTGGATCAGCTGAAGAGAAGAATGCCCTCTTTCCAGTGTCTTTACTTCTTTACTAATGTAGCAAGCTCTTTAATTTCACTTACCACAAGTGGTTCTTCCCAATGTGGACCATCATGAAAAAGCCTTATCCAATGTAGTGCTTTCCAAATGTGCTGGATTTCAATAATTTGCAGCATTTGGCTCTACAGGAGTTGCAGTCTAACATGGCTTGGGAGACATCAAGTTGGAGAAGATTGTCCTTGATGCTCTCAGACAACCATTCTAGAAGGGAAGGAAAGAAGGAAAGCATAATTAATCACAAATGTAGTCTTGGTTTTGGAAACTGGAAATAGGATCTCATTTGTGGAACTCACTTCTATACAGATCTAGAGGAGACTTGCCTTTACTCTGGGGTTTCTAATGACTGATATCCCAATAAAACAATTTTATGTCGTTAAAATAGCTATATGTTCATGCCTTTTAAAAATGAATTTCCTCTGCTGCCTGGTGCATAATACCAATTAATTTGAAATATGGCTACAGTTACTTCCATTCAAAAAATCCTGTATTGTATAGTCCCTTATACATATTGTTGAGCTGGTTTTTTTCCTACACAGATTCTGTAACGATATACAAAGTGCTGCTCTTAGAACAGTACACATTGTCTCGAAATAATATTTCAAAGTTATTTTGAAACAACTTCAGTAGAAAGAAAAACACATTGTTTTTTAACTTTTGGATGATTTCTTTATACATTCAAATTCTTAATGTTTCTGGTTGTTGCAGAATACTTTGTTTTCTTCCCAGTGGAGCATATTGTATAATTATATCTAGGCAGTTCATCTGAAATACAGGTTAAATGCAGCAGAAGCATACTTGCTGTGATAGATGTTTTGCAAGTGTGAAAAAATTGACTCTTTTCCCCAGCTATTTGTTTTTACAGAGCAAAATTATATTTTAACCAGATCCATTCATAGAATGTAGCGAGCATAGCACAAGACCAGAAAGTTAAGAAGTGTTTTTGACATAAAAAAGAATGCATCAGCAAAAACAGCAGCCTATATAAAACTTTTGTAGAAATAAACTCAAATGGGAATGGAAGATGTGTGAAAGATTTTATTTCAATTTGCAATCTTGAGACCGAGTTAAAAACATTACAGTTAGGAAACAAGATGCTAGTTAGTTGGGAATAATGCCTAAAAATAGCAGACTCAGCTCTTTTTACTTATTCATCTTGCTAATGTGCTAAAATTTGATGTTGAAAAAATTGATATCATAGAGTAGAAACAAGACTATAATTTAAAAGTTTATCAGGGTGCTTTCAGATTAAAAGACTCCTAGTAGCACCAGTCAAAAGACATTGTAAAGTTATTCCATTTTTCTATACCAAGAAAAGCAGTAAGAAAATGTTTAAAAAGTAACAAATGAAAATCAATGCCCAGTAGTCTACGGAATTTGGTGCATTGAGTTGGAAGGTAACACAATAAAAGCTCAATATGGAAGTATTTTGATTCACTTTTCTGATATTAGACTAAGACACCTTAAATGTCTTGTGCAGCCCATCTGTAAAATAGGGTCACAAGAATATATTGGAGATTACTGCAAGCTATAAAATAAGTGTCTATAGAGCCAACAAAAACAATTTTGTAAGGATCTGTACTTTCTGTACAGCATCTAACTGATTTGTGATCAGAATTTGCTGCAAATTTCATTTATATGTTGTAGGTTGTTGGTTTTATACAGCTGTTGTTCCTGTTCCCAATTTAACCCTGTTCAGAAAATATGAACAATCTGATTAAGCCTGCTGACCCCCCTCCCCCACACCAGTGGTTTAGCTGAAGTGATGTTTTTCTCCTGAAATATTTTATTTTATTTATTTCTCATTTTTATAAGGCTGCCTGACTCCATAATGACTCTGGGTGACAAACAACACTAAAAACAGGTTTTTGTTGTTTATTCGTTCAGTCGCTTCCGACTCTTCATGACTTCATGGACCAGCCCACGCCAGAGCTTCCTGTCAGCCGTCGCCACCCCCAGCTCCCCCAAGGTTGAGTCCATCACCTCCAGAATATCATCCATCCATCTTGCCCTTGGTCGGCCCCTCTTCCTTTTGCCTTCCACTTTCCCTAGCATCAGCTTCTTCTCCAGGGTATCCTGTCTTCTCATTATGTGGCCAAAGTACTTCAGTTTTGCCTTTAATATCACAGAACAATATTACAAAGAAGAAATAATGATGACATGCAGGCAGAGCAATAAAACATACAACCTAATGTATATATTCCCATAAATGTTGCTGTTGTGATAACTCTTGTTTTTCAGAATTAATTTTATTTAGAAAATTTATAGAATACCTGAACAGGCAAGGTATTCTGTAATCTAGATTATATGTTACTGAGTAGATAGACATAAACTAATGCTTGAATTATGTAGGATCCTATTTAAGGAGATGCCCATGTCTTCTGCCCAAGCAAATCTAATGCAGGACTCCTATATACAAATGGTTATTACTGTCTTTCAGATGTTAAGATTATGACAATGTTATTTGCAGACACCTTTGATGCTGAATCCTAGAGGTGCCTTTTCTTTGATGCCTCATTTATACAATGCCAAGTATTCTATCTTCTCAATGTAAGCAATAGTGAGCTGGGTTTTAACAGCAGCAGGTAGCTTATCTTGTCAGCATTTCCCCATCTAAATACAGTATGTCAGCCTTAAATGACTTTCTAGTGCAGTCTATACTTAATTTCTTCCCCTTTCCTTTTTTTCCAGTTTAGCCCTGGTTTCCATGTTGCCTTTTTATATATAATTTTATTGAAGTTTTTAATAAACATAGTAAAAATTAATACAAACTAAACTAGAAGAAAAAAGAAGAGTAAAAGAAAAGTTCAGAAGGTGCAAAAAAAGAGAAACAAAGGGAAAAGAAAAAAAGTAGAGAGAAAAAAAAAGAAAAAGGCAACAAAGACAATAAAAAAGAAGTGGCTTCCGACCTTTATCACACCAAGCATAAGCTAATATAATAACTTTTCTACCCTCTTTTAAAGTTACAAATAAAAAAAAACTCTTCTCCCCATAGCCTAACTTTTATCTATACGCAATCCAGAAATCATCATCTTTTCAGTCCTGGTTCAGCAAACAGTCCATTAGGAGTGGCCAGAAATATCAAACAAATAATTTATCCCTGTTCAAATAGTCTAACTTTATATTCCTTCTTTTTGCTCTTCACAATCTTACCCTTTAAATCATTCCAGTGGCATTTCAGGATTTGATCTTTCATCAATCTTTGGCATTCAAGAGGAGTCTTCAAAGCTTTCACCAGTCTGCTTTGTAAATCCCATAAAGAGGCATCATCCAGGATTTCTTGTCGCAGCATGTCCAGATCCTTTTCTTGATTTGTCTTTTATATTCCCATTTTGGTAATCTCAATTTTGTTGTCTTCCATGCCTTCAAACTCTATAATGTCTATGTCAGGTAAAAGTTTTTAAACATTTTTCTCATTATTTTCTAAAACTTTATCCATTGAAATCTGTATCCTTTCTGAAATGTTAGTTATTTATATCTCAGTCCAATTATCAGAAAACTCTTTAAGATAAGAAAAAGTTATAGCTGGCTTAGCCATTTTAACTCTTTTCTGCTTGTTCCTTTAGTTCCCTCTAGTGTCCATTTGCAACCTTCAGCAAGCCCCAGTTCCTAATATGGGGTTAGTTCCATTTCAGTCATTTCCCACAAGTATATTATTTAATGATATACAGTACTTGTTTTTCAAACCTTACGATGAAAATAACTAATATTCCAAATCTCTCTGGTCTCTCAATCCATTTAAAACTCTCTTAAATCAAAATCTTTTTTTTTTTGCTTTTTGCCAATTGTATATTATTTTAAATTCTTAAATCTCTGTTTAAAATTTCTTAAAGCCAAAGAAGGTATAACTCATCAGGTGTCAAATTAAGCTCACTGTTTTGAAGGTCTCTAATACCCATAAAGTGGTTAAATTGAACATTTCTGAATGGGATTAGAAAGTGAGTTTGGCTGGCAAAGATGTCCTCTCTGTCGACTCCTGGTGCCCAGACCCACGGGAGAACGCTGTTTTACGGTCTCCTTGCAAGGAGCTGCCATTCAGAGCACCCGTGGGCAATCTCCCATTCTCTCCTTCTCCGGAGAGCTTCGAAGAACTGGTCTACTCGCTGGTCTTTCATTCTACACAGCAGACGTCGTCTCTGCTCATTCACAGAGACGTCTTCAGTCAGCCATGCTCACAGCATAAGCCCCGTTTCCATGTTCCCTTTTGAGCCTCTGTCATTCCCATATTGCTGCTTGTCTTTCAGATGGCTTTCACATACTTGTATTCCTCTGTATTTATAAAATGGTTCCTTCCATTTATCATCTCCCCCCCCCCCCAATTACATGAACTTCCTTTTTGGGCTTGAAGATTGTTTGGATATTCTTACATAAGCTTGCTTCATTTAGGAAGACAAGCATCCAGTCCATTGTTCCTGGTGAGACATAAAAGGAAACTTTATTGCTATGTATGTTTAAGATGTCCTTGTTTTGTGGTGGTTAATGCCTCTTTGTGGCAGGGGGTGCTTCTTCCAATCTTGAAGGAGGTGGTGATGCACCCCCTTATAAGAGGCCATCCTTGGACCCAAATGAATTGGATAACTTTTGTCCAGTCTTCAAACTATGTCAATACTCACTTTAATTGCAAAAGGACATATTTCTGAAAAATGCATACCATTCACAGAAAAGAATCACAATCAAACTGTAAGCCTTCTTGGTTAATCAAGAATATTGGGCAGCATTGGGTTTAACGTGCTCTTGGAGAATTTTCTTTGAAAACCAAGAGGAATTTAGCAGCAAGGAATCTAAAACTGTCTAGGGAGTCATAATGCGGCAGTTGGCGGGGACGTAAACAGCTCTGAGATTGGTCTTGTATAGTTAACCATTAAATCCTTCTGGCATACTTGAAAGCACCAAAAAAACTAATAGGAGTAGAAGAGCAAAGGAAGGTGGATTGATTTCTGTTGGTGTTTTTCTGGGAATATAATTTCTATGCAGTAATAAAGGAATGAAAGATTCCAGTAAATATGCATAAAATATCCAAAGAGAGAACAGCTTTGTTTCAAAGCTTCTTTTTTCTTGTCCACTATTGCAATGGGAAGAAAAGAGTTAATGAAAATAATCTAGTTCATATTCATTTATTACATTTTACCACCAGGACCAATTTTGTTTATACCATCTCAGTTGAAAAAGAAAAAAAAAGCTCTTGCATTTCATAATCTAATCATGTCTAGCCAGAACAGTGTGCGTCCGTGTGTGTGTATGCGTGCATGTTTTTCCATAGGCTGTAAACAGAATAATAAATTTATTGATGTAAGTAGAATTATGGAAGTGTAAATCTCAGAGGAGATTGGGGTCCAGCCTTTAGTCTTAAAGGTAAAGGTTCCCCCCGCACATTTGTGCAGTCGTGTCCGACTCTAGGGGCCGGTGCTCATCTCCATTTGTTAGCCGAAGAGCCAGCGTTGTCTGAAGACGCTTCCACGGTCATGTGGCTGCATGACACGCGCGGAACGCTGTTACCGAGCTAGTGCGGGAGCTCACTCCGCATGCAGGGCTAGGGATTCGAACCTCCGAACTTGTGACCTTCGATCGATAAGCCTGGCGTCTTACCCACTGAGCCACCACGCCCCTTGCCTTTAGTCTTACCTGCTAGCTTAAGTACAGGAGAAACTTTGGCTTACTTCAGAAGAAGTAGTTTATTTATTTTTTATTATTTAAATTTATATCACCACCCATCTCCCCCAACCAGGGGACTCTGGGCGGTTTACAATAAAATCAAAGTTAAAAATATACCAAGAAATTACAATAAATATTATAAATAGATATAAAATCCAAGGACTAATAAGTCTTAAATAATAGGGAGGGCACTACGGCACCAGCCACCCCCAGGAGGAGCTTCCCAGGCAAAGCGGCAGAACCAGGTCTTCAAATTCTTCCGGAAGGTTGGGAGCGAGGAAACCCGCCTCAGCTCCGGGGGCAAGATATTTCAAAGGGCGGGTGCCACAGCAGAGAAGGCCCGCCTCCTGGAACCCATTAGATGGAACTCTTTTGCTGATGGGGTCCGTTGTGATTTAAGTTGTGATTGAACACCAGGTTGGTATGTAATTAGATTGTTCTCATCCATGATCTGATTGTGGAAGAGGCAGCTGACCTGCCCTGTGTAACCAAGTCTCCCACCCCTCCTGCTTAACATCTACATGAAGCTACTGGGTGAGGTCATCCGTTAGTTTGGGGTCAAGTATCATCAATAGCTGATATTACCCAGTTGTACATTTCAGCCATTTCAAAATCATCTAGTGTGCCTCTACCTGGACTGTCTTCTGTAGTCAGAGTTGACATGCTTTGGGTCCCACCAATTTAGTGTTACCAGATGGGACCCAGGAAGCTGGTCTTCTCTGTTGCATTACCTGTCCTCTGTAACAATATTCCCCCAGAGAGTCACATGGCCCTCACGCTGACCCTATTTAAACGAGCCCTTAAAACCTGGCTTTCCCCCATGCCTTGGAGTAGTGTAGTTGTTGGACTCCATGTAGGATGTTTGTTTTGGTGGTATTTACAAGCTTCTTCCAATTGTTTGTTTCATATGGTGTCTGTATTATTTTATTATTGTTTCATATTGTGTGGCATATTGTGTGGAGTTGGGATGGAGTCAGGCAGCCTGCAAATTAATTTATTTAATAAATAAATAAACAAATAAATAAATCAGGTGGGTACTTGATGATGCAATCTGTTCTGCTTTGTTTTTTTTCCTACTCTGACATACAAACACTAGAGTAATGGCTGGCTGCATATTCCCTAAAATTATAAAATGGCTGTTTGTTTCATTCTGTTGCCTGCTTAGAGTTACAAGAAAGATGGTGATTGTCAAATATTTCCGGGGGAGGAGGAAGGGGGGGGGGAACTTCCCTCTTCCCTCTTCCCTCTTCCCTTTCTTTTACCTCCCAGCTCACAGGCCTCCCGGCTGGGTGCCTCCCCCCTTTTTTCTTTTTGTTATCCAGATGTTCCTAACTTGGGCGCCAGCCCAAATTTTTTTCTTAACTTGGGCACCAACCCAAGGGCGAACTTCGCTGCCACCACCCTATTAGCATGCTCTCACAGCCCTAGGGAAAAGCTGGGGGGGCTCTGGGCCGAACCTCAGAATTTCCAAGGATGACTCTCCATCCAAGCCCCAAAACCTTGAAACTTAATCACCAATAACCCCCTCTGGTAGTAATAAGCCAAGTGACTAGGCAGGCTGGGTAGAATCCAATTCCACATGTATTTGACTACCAACACCAGCATGTAAGATATATTTTTATTAAATAAATATGATTAAGACTTACATACTAAGGCAAAACTCTTTTTAAGACATAGTATGCAAGATAACAGTTAAAATAATAAAACTATCTTCCTAAAACTTACTGTAGTTCCTTAGCCCTTTTGAATCTGGATACATTGTTATTTATCCATTATCCCAGGCGTAGTGAGATAAAACTGCATTTAGTTAGGTTGCTGGAGGATACTAACCCTTTTGATGATAAGAGGTATTCTGTTGCTGCTGAAGACCTTTGAAGAACTCTCTCTCTTGCTCTCTCCTTTCCTTATTTTATTAGGCAAACTTCCCATTCCCTTACCAATCAGAAGCTCGGACCAGCCGAAGCTTCTAGGGCGTTGCCTAACAAGCTACCTAAATTCCCCCCTCCCAACTGATATTACAGCTGTAAGGGGTGATCATTAGAGTGTCCTGGCTGGCCAGGAGTTGAGGGTTTTGAAAAGGATTAAGAGACGCCTAGAGCGCCGCTGGAGGAAGACAAAGACTGAACCCGACCGAACACAAGCTAGAGCCGCGGTTAAGGCCTACCTTGTGGCGGTAAGAGCGGCGAAACGCCAATATTTCTCCGCTCTTATTGCATCCGCAGAATGCCACCCAGCGGCCCTGTTTAAGATTACCCATTCCCTTTTGGGGAAAGGGGATTCAGAAAATCATCTGCAGGGCCGTGCTGAGGAGTTTTCTAGGCATCTGCAGGATAAAATCGCTCGGATTCGCTCTAAGTTAGACTCTTAAGTGTGAAACATGGTCTGGGGAGATGCCTGAGGTACGTACTTACCCGGTTATCTGGGAACAGTTTGATACTGTTGGGCCCGAGGAAGTGGAGAGGATCCTCCGGACTGTAAATGCCACCACATGCGAACTAGATCCATGTCCCTCCTGGCTGGTTCAATCAGCTCGGGAGGTGACGTATGGCTGGGTCCAGTCAATGATAAATGCATCCTTGCAGGAGGAGGTGTTTCCAGCGGCCTTTAAGGAGGCGCTGGTGCGCCCCCTCCTCAAGAAACCATCACTGGACCCTGTTGTACTGGACAATTTTCGTCCAGTCTCCCACCTCCCCTTTATGGGGAAGGTGGTTGAGAAAGTGGTGGCGTTGCAGCTTCAGAGGATTCTTGATGAAACGGATTATCTAGACCCCTTTCAGTCAGGTTTCAGGCCAGGATATGGGACGGAAACAGCATTGGTCACACTTATGGATGATCTCTGGCGGGAGCGGGATGGGGGCAGTGTGTCCATCCTGGCTCTCCTTGACCTCTCAGCGGCTTTCGATACCATCGACCATGGTATCCTTTTGGGACGACTCAGGGAGTTGGGGGTGGGCAGCGTGGTTTTGCGCTGGTTCACCTCCTTCCTCCAGGGCCGGTCCCAATCGGTGTTGATAGGGGAGGAGAGATCATGTCCACGGCCCCTCCTTTGTGGGGTGCCGCAGGGCTCAAGGCTCTGTCCTCTCCTATTTAACATCTACATGAAACCACTGGGTGAGATCATCCGTCTCCACAGGATGAGGTATCATCAATATGCTGATGATACGCAGTTATACAGCTCCATCCCGGGAGAAGTAAGTGATGCTGTGACTGCCCTATCCAAGTGCCTGGGGGCTGTGGGGGTCTGGATGGGGAACAACAGGCTTCAGCTGAACCCTGGTAAGACGGAGTGGCTGTGGGTTAATGGACCCTCGGTGTCTAGGAATTTATCATCTTTAGTTCTGGATGGGGTGGCATTACCCCAGACAGACCCGGTGCGTAACTTGAGGATCCTCTTGGACTCACGACTCCTGCTCGAAGAGCAGGTGGCAGTCGTGGCCAGAAGGGCCTTTGCACAGCTTCGTGTTGTGCGCCAGTTACGCCCTTTCCTGGAGCGAGGGGCCCTTTGAACAGTCACTCAAGCCCTGGTCATCTCCCACATAGACTATTGTAATGCGCTCTACATGGGGCTACCCTTGAAGAACGTCCGGAAGCTTCAACTGTTTCAGAATGCAGCCGCGCGAGCGATTTTGGGTGCTTCAAGATCAGCATATATAACACCTCTGCTCCGCGAGCTGCATTGGGTTCCAGTCTGCTTCCGGATTCAATTCAAGGTGTTGGTTATCACCTTTAAAGCCCTATATGGCATGGGTCCAGGTTACCTGAGGGACCGTCTCATCCCTATCACATCAACCCGTCCCACCCGGTCCTGCAGAGAGGGCATGCTACGAGCCCCGTCTGTAAGAGAGTTCCATCTGACGGGGTCCAGGAGGCGTGCCTTCTCTGCAGCAGCCCCCACCCTCTGGAACATTCTTCCCCCTGAAATAAGATCAGCCCCCTCTCTCCTGGACTTTAGAAAAAATCTAAAGACCTGGTTTTGCCATCATGCTTGGGGAGGGGAGGGAAATAGCCAGTCTTGGGGTTGGCTGATCGCTTAGATCTACTTTGACCAACCTTCTGACCATGGGATAGTAAGAACTGCCATCTTTAGGATTAAATTGTATTAGATATTTTATTGAATTTTTGTAATATTTATGTTTTTATTGATTTTAAACTTGTGTTGTGAACTGCCCAGGGTCCCTCCTTGCGGGGGAGATGGGCGGGATATAAATATGTTTCTAAATAAATAAGATAAAATAAAAATAAGACAGACTTATTCCTTTGGGGTATGCACAGGGAGAAAAACCTGGCACTTGGCTCATTCAAAACCATACCTTTCCTAACCTTGAGAGGGCACGTAAAGGGAAGAGTGGTGGTATCAAGTAGGACTTTGGGGTGTTTTTTTTGGGGGGGGGGAAGAATGTATTTCCCTTTGGAAATAAAGGAAAGACCAAGGGAATAAAAAAGTTTCTCCGTCCACCTCAATACAAGCTCCCTGCCTGGGAAGTTGAGTAGGGCTTTGCCTCGGCAGGTATCCTAGCAACCTAAGTCTGCTTTTAGCCCAGAGCCGGTGCTTTTGCAGAGAGAAGGACTGCCTCTTCAGGAGAAGTGCTTTATAAAAGTGACCTGAAATAGATTCCAGGCAACTTTTTCTCAAATATGAGCCAAAGCCCAATATTGTCTCAAGTGCTCCTTCCAGTTACAAGGGAAGGAGAAAAATGGAGCTGAAAATACTGATTTTTTAAAACTTTTTTTAACTTTTGGTGAAATATTCTTGTTTACGCCCCCAGGCCACTAATATTAGCATCTATTTGTTTTTATTGCAAGTCCCAAAGGATAATTTCTATGTCTTGCCAGATGGTCAATGTACTGCTGTTGCCTCTCAGCCAGAAGTAATATTTGCCTTTGGTCACTTTCATAAAAGAGTCTTTCAAATCCTATCAGACAGACAAAAATAATAGTTTGGGGGGGGGAATGCCTAAATTGATAAATTTTGGAATCTACTTCAGAGTGTTTGGAATTGTGTGTGTGTGTGTGTGTGTGTGTGAATGCATAAACACTTCAACAAAGTAGCTTATTTCTTTGCATAGTATCTGCAACATACCATTCCACTCTCAAAGTCAAGTTACATGCTAAACCCATTTTATAAAGATGTGCATAACCAAGTCAGACTTACAAACAAACTCAGAAGTAAGTTGTACAATTGCAACCTAAAGAAATACAGACCTGTTGCAGATAGCCACGTAAATTAGTTGCAATGTAAAAAGCCCAATTTTGTTTCATTTTTCCTTTGGCTATGTGATTAAATTAAATTCAGATATGTGTATTTCAGAGTATTTTTGTTGTTGTTGTTCAGTCGTTTAGTTGTGTCTGACTCTTTGTGACCTCATGGACCATTGCACGCCAGGCCTTCCTGTCCTCCACTGTCTCCCGGAGTTTACTCAGATTCATGTTCATCGGTGATGCTATCTAACCATCTCATCCTCTGCCGTCCCCTTCTCCTTTTGCCTTCAGTCTTTCCCAGCATCAGGGTCTTTTCCAGTGATTCCTCTCTTCGCATTAGGTGGCCAAAGTATTTGAGCTTCAGCTTCAGCATCTGTCCTTCCAATGAGCAGTCAGGGTTGATTTCCTTTAGGATTGACTGGTTTGACCTCCTTGCAGTCCAAGGGACTCTCAAGAGTCTTCTCCAGCACCACAGCTCGAAAGCATCAATTCTTCGGCGCTCAGCCTTCCTTATGGTCCAACTCTCACAGCCATACATTACTACTGGGAAAACCATAGCTTTAATTATACGGACCTTTGTTGGCAAGGTGATGTCTCTGCTTTTTAATATGCTGTCTAGGTTTGCCATAGCTTTCCTCCCAAGGAGCAAGCGTCTTTTAATTTCATGGCTGCAGTCACCGTCTGCGGTGATCTTGGAGCCCAAGAAAATAAAATCTGTCACTGCTTCCATTTCTTCCCCTTCTATTTGCCAGGAAGTGATGGGGCCAAGCATGCACTCTCAAAGACAGCTGCAGTTTCCTATCCATTGAAGAGCGCCAATATGGTATAGTGGTTAAGGTGTTGAGTTGTGACTGGGGAGACCCAGTTCCACGTCTACCCTTAGCTATGAAAATTTTCTGGGTGACTCTGGGCTGCTCTCTCAGCCCAACTCATCTGCCTCACAGGGTTACTATTGGATTAAACTAGAGCAGAGATTTCCAAACTTTTCATGTTGGTGACACACTTTTTAGACATGCATCATTTCACGACACACTCTTACAGCAGGGTATCATTTCGTGACACACTCTTACAGCAGGGCACAAGGCAGGCACTAGGACTTGCGTGGAATCAGAGCAGGGCTTGGAGGCAGCAGCAGCCGCGACACACCCAGACACTGCAGCCAACACACTTAACGTGTCACGACACACAGTTTGAAAAGGGATCATAATGTACCCAGAGACCTAGTCATTGAATTTAGCAGAAAAAAGTTAAGAGACATGATCCTGCAGACTGTGTTTGAAAAGAAAATAGATATAGAAGGTAAAGAAATAAAAATCTTTAAGGAAATTCCTGCTGCAATTCTGAAAAAAAGAAAAGAGTACCTCTTCCTAACAGAGGTTTTGAAAAGGAGAAAAATTATGTATAGATGGGAAATGTTGGAAGGGTTGAATGTGTTATACAATGACCAAAGGTTTAAATTAAATTCAATTGAAAAGGCAAAAGATTTTCTCAGAAAATTGGAAAAAGGTGATAAACATTCAGTAGGGAACAGTGGGCAAAAAGAAGAGATAGCAGAAAAGTTTGAATTATTTTCTTTAGCAGTCAGTTCCCAAGATCTAAGCAACCAAACTGAAAATGAGTAATGTGAAATGTCTCTCATGGAATGTCAATGGTTTAAATACTCCGGTTAAAAGAATTTTTTTTTTCATACTCTTAATAAATATAAGCTCGATATAATTTGCTTGCAAGAAACACATATTAGACGGAAAGATGCTAAATTGTTATTAAATAAAAAATTAGGTCTAGATTTTATATCGACAAGTGAGAACAAGAAAAATGGTATAGTCTGTTATATTAAACCAAACTTAAAACCAAATTTGATACAAGCCGATGACAAGGGTAGATTTATCATTATAGAAATAGAAATTCAAAATTTAAAGGTTATATTAGTGGGAGTATATGCCCCGAATGAAAAACGGAAAAAAATTTTAAAAGTTCTTTTGAATTGTCTATCAGACTTGCCAAATAAAAATTGGATTATTATGGGTGATTGGAACGGAGTAGTTAACCCCCTAATGGATAGGAAATCTGACAAACAAATCAAAGTAAACCAAGGCAAACTACCTCAAGAATTTTTCCAACTTACAAATAACTTAGAATTGGTTGATGCCTGGAGACATAAGATGGGTAACGCCAAAGATTACACTTTTTTCTCTGATAGATTTAAGTCCCATTCCAGAATTGATATGATTTGGATCTCAAAAAACTTAGCAAATAAGATTAAAGATATGACAATTTTGGCTAAAATACTATCAGATCACAATGCAATTCAATTAGATTTAAAATTTTTATCAAAGACATACAGATGGAGACTAAACGAATCCATACTAAGAAACAAAGTATATTTAGATGAGAGCAAAAATAAACTAAAAGAATTTTTTGATTTAAATATGAATGATAATATAAATATAATATCAGTTTGGGATGCAAGTAAAGCATATATTAGGGGCCATTTTATGTCTTTAGGCAAACATAAAAAAAAATAAAACAACAAAAATAAATAAATAATAAAACAACAAAAATTTTCTAAATTATGTGAACAAATTAAGACGAAAGAGATTGAACTTCAAAGTAACCCAAGAGACAAAGACACCAAAAATCAAATTACTATATTACAGAAACAACTAGAATTATTAACAACTGAGGAAATGGAAAAAAAACTTGAGGTATGTTAAGCAAAGATACTTTCAACACACAAATAAAGCTGGTAAATGGCTAGCTTTTATGTTAAGAAAAGAAGGGGAAAAATTATAAATAAGATTAGAGAAAAGGGGGAAGTGTTAATAGATAATCAAAGTATCAAGATAGCATTTCATGATTTTTATACAATTTTATATCAAAAACAACAAATAGATTTGGCTAGGGCTGATATATATCTAACAGAAAGTAAATTGCAAAAAATATCTAAAATACAAAAGGAAATCATTAATGAACCCATTACTATGCAAGAAATTTCAAATGCCATCCAAAAACAAAAATCAGGTAAAATTCCAGGTCCAGATGGATTTACTGCTATATATTACAAATTATTCCAAGAACAACTCATATTACCGTTTAATACTCTATTAAATTCGATAATGACTGGAAATACAGTTCCCAAATCATGGACTGATGCTAATATAATCTTGATTCCTAAGGCGGACCAGGACATGACACCATGAAAGAATTTTAGACCAATCTCGCTGCTAAATACCGATTACAAAATTTTTACCACTATCTTGGCTAATAGATTAAAAATTGTTTTACAAGATACGATTAATGCGGATCAATCTGGTTTCCTCCCAAAAAGACACATTAAAGATAATATTAGATCTATTATAAATATAATTGAGTATGCAAAAGAACATAAAGAAAAACAAATTTTACTATTATTCTTAGATGCTGAAAAAGCATTCGACAATTTAAATTTGGATTTTATGATTAAAACGTTGAAAAGTATGGACTATGGTATGAACTTCATTAACGCTATTCAAGCTATATATACAATTCAGACAGCCAAGATAGTGGTAAATGGTGACACAACCCAAAATTGTACTATAGGAAGGGGTACCAGACAAGGTTGCCCCATCTCTCCACTCCTATTTATCTTAGTATTAGAAGTTCTTTTAGAAAATATAAGAAAAGATAATCAAATTGAAGGGATAAAAATAAAACAAGAAAACTATAAATTAAGGGCTTTTGCTGATGATGTGGTAATCACTTTACAAAATCCGGAAAATTCAATTAAACAATTACAAAAAAACATACAAGAGTTTGGTGAATTGGCAGGGTTTAAAATAAATAACCAAAAAACAAAGATGATAAATTTAAATATGAACCAAAACAATATACATAATATGGAATTGGCAACGGGATTTGCAAATGTTAAAAAATTAAGTTATTCGGGTGTAGAAATAATATCAAATAATTCAGATTTATTTAAAAATAATTATACAAAACTATGGAATAAAATAAAACAGGATTTACAAGTTTGGACGAAATTACAGATATCCTTTTTGGGTAGACTGTCTACGATAAAAATGAATATTCTTCCAAGAGTCATCTTTTTATTCCAAACGATACCAATTGTAATAACCGATAAAACTTTTCAAAATTGGCAACGAGACTTGGCTAAATTTATTTGGCAGGGGAAGAAACCGAGAATAAAGTACAAATTTTTGCAAGATACTAGAGAAAATGGGGGTTTTGGTCTACCAAATTTAAAATTATATTATGATGCATGTGTTCTTAGTTGACTTATTACCAATTGTAATAACCGATAAAACTTTTCAAAATTGGCAACGAGACTTGGCTAAATTTATTTGGCAGGGGAAGAAACCGAGAATAAAGTACAAATTTTTACAAGATACTAGAGAAAATGGGGGTTTTGGTCTACCAAATTTAAAATTATATTATGATGCATGTGTTCTTAGTTGGCTTAGAGATTGGTTAAAATTGGATAATCGTAAATTACTTAATATAGAAGGGCACGATCTTAGATTTGGATGGCATGCGTACCTTTGGTACAATAAGATTAAAGCAAACACGGCATTTAATTATCACCCTATTAGAAAATCAATTTTAAAAATTTGGAATAAATATAAAAATTCACTCTTACCCAATTTGCCTCTGTGGATTTCGCCACAGGAAGCAAAAGCGTGGCATGGAAACTTGAATATAGGTAATTGGTTAACATATAAAGATCTATTAGTATTTGAGGGTACTAACTACAAACTGAAAACAAGAGAAGACTTACTAAAAGAAGGGTTTAATTGTAATTGGTTTTCATATTTACAGATCAAAGAACAATTTAAAATGGATAATAAAAATTATAAGTTTAAAGAAAATTCAGTAAATTGGGACAATGTGTTATGGAAAGAAAATGACCATTTGATAGCTAAAATTTACAAAATTTTAATCCAAATTAATTTGACAAATCTACCTAAAAAGAACTGCATAATTAAATGGGAAGAAAATTTAGGCCATAGCATCCAAATTGAGAATTGGGAAAAAATGTGGTTAAAAGATTTAAAATTTACTTTGAATTATAATATGAAAGAAAACTTTTTCAAAATGATGTACAGATGGTATATAACCCCTAACACATTGTCAAAAATGAATATTATGACATCCAATATATGTTGGAAATGTAAAAAAGAAGTGGGCACCTTTTTTCATCTTTGGTGGACTTGCCAGAAAACCAAAAGGTTTTGGAATACTATTCATCAAACTTTATGTGAAATACTGGAAGAAGACATTACTAAAGAACCAGAACTGTACCTGTTGGGATTTACAAAACCAGACATACATAAGAAATATGGGAAATTATTATTTTACTTAATAACTGCGGCCAGAACCATCTTCACAAAACATTGGAAAGAGGACTTCATACCTACAATCGATGAATGTTTGATAAAAATGATGGATTTAGCACAGATGGCTAAATTAACAGATTTGTTAAATGATAAGAATATGGATGAATTTAATTTATGTTGGAGCCCTTTCTATAATTTTATAGAAAAAACTCAAAAAATACAATTGGGAAATTAATGTAAATAATAATTGCTTTTATAAATAATTAATTATGTTAGAGATTATTTCTAAATAGTTGTAGAAAATGATGGTGGGAAAGTAGGAAGTTTGTTAGTCGTTTTTTGTTTTTTGTTTTTTTCTGGGGGGGTAGAATGAAGAATAGGTGAAAATTAGGGGAGAGTAAAGGGGGATCAGGGGGATTAGGAAGTAGAGAAGGTAAGAGTAGGTAGAGGAGTGGGAGAAGAGAGTAGAGGGTATAAGAAGGTTAAAGGAGAGGAGATTTAGACAGGGTTTGTGTGTATAAGAGGAAGTATGTTTAAAGTAGGAGTTTGAGAAGGTTAAAGAGAGTAAGAAAATCTAAGTATGAGAGGTGAAACGAAAGGTGGTTGTGAAAGAGGGTTGAAGTTGTACTTAATTTTATAATGTAATTTAAAGGTTGTCTTTTATGTAATGTATTGTTTTGTTATGTTAGTTATTGTTTTTTCTATGTATTATTATTTTGTAAAAGAATAAAGATAATTAAAAAGAAAAAAGAAAAGAAAGAAAAAAATATATTCTTAAATGTCTTCTGAGGGTGCTTACCTAAGGATTTCGAAGTGTGTGAGAGGATCTGTCTATAGGCTTCGATGGACAGGGGTACAGGAATTTGTTCTTATTTTTTATGCAATACTGTTATATATTGTCAATGGTATGTTAGTCCCTCAACCAAAGTCTTCAGTGTTCATTGGACCTGGAGGCATAATGTATTTATTGGTTTGATTTATGTCCTACTTTCCTCCAGGACTTTTTGGCGATATAGATAGCATTCTTTCCTACAATTTTTCCCCATAACATGGAATCCTTTGTTTTTATCTTGTTCATTCCTCAGAGTTTCTTGGATAGATGGGCAACCATATAAATTGGTTTAATAATAACAATATTATAAAAACTATTTGAGGTTGGGCTGAGGGAGTGATTGGCACAAAGTCATCAGTAAATCTATCCAGCATATCTATATGAATCCTTGTGGAGTGGGACAGTATAAAAATATAGTAAATGTTCATTTACACTTAGAAAGGAATTTACATTTATGAAGCAATTGTACATGGCATTTAACAGCTATTTACTACATTAATAAGTCAAACCAGCTCCAGTTTTAGAGATCTGTGCATGTAATGGGTGAAACAGAATTCTTGTGGTCTGCATGGGAAAGTTTAGCTGTGGTGCAGGTCTTTTTTGTTTTTTGTTTTAATGTTTTTCTTTTATTGTTGATATATATTGTTTTTATTTTGGGGTTGTGAACCACCCAGAGTTTGGTTCAAGATGGGTGGCCATATAAATGTTTTAAATAAATAAATAAATAAATAAAATCTTTATAAGATGTAAGATGTCATAAGGCAAAACACAGGGCTTTCCCCAATGCAGTTGATTGAAAAACAGGCAGACAGACCAACTTGCCAAGAAAAATGCTTCTGATGTCATCGAAGTGAACTGAGAAGAATGACTTAGGATAATACAGTTCCCTTTCTACTCTCTTTTCATGTATTCCTCAAGGCTCTTGAAATACATTTGATGGGTGAATATGCATACAAGAACGCCCTGTAGAATTTATTGGGACCAAAAGGCTGTGCACCATTTCTCTGTGAAGTGAGAGGAGGTTCTTGTGTAGTGAATTTACACTGATAGGACAAAGAAGGTATTGGGAGCTAGCAGAGGGTGTGTAAAGAATGAGCAGTAAGTAGAGCCAACAACTTCCTGCTTTTCACTGAGTCACAGCACTGATGTACAGTTCCCTGGACTGAAAGTTAGCCATTTCATGTGCATCCAAGTGAGTCTCAAAGGAATAAGCTTCTGATGTAAAGATGTGTCTTAATTGAGATGCCTGCCCTAGCATCAGTCATTGGGTTCTAACTCTCAAATCTAGTATAATGTAGGGTTTAATAGATTCATCTGGGAACTGGGAAATCCTGTTACAAATTTCATAACAGCCATGAACTCAGTGATTGTCCTAAGAAAGGTGTTCTTTCTGTTTTAGCCTCTACTGTCCTGTCTTCAAATGATATGAACTATCGTGGATAGAATGCCTTGTAGACAGAATGCAAAAGTCCATTGCCAATTTTCAACCAATAATAGTAACAAAAAAACATTACAGTATTTTATTATAATGCAATATGTCGATGAAGGTTCTCAGTCACCCAGGTGGAACAGTCTGTAGCTTGAATCATGTCAACTGGATTTCTATTTTCTCAGTGGAAACGTTTCGCTCCTTATCCAAGAAGACTGAAGAAGCTCCTTGGATAAGGAGCGAAACGTTTCCACTGAGAAAATAGAAATCCAGTTGACATGATTCAAGCTACAGGTTATAATGCAATCTGCCTTTATTTGAAATACAATTTTCAAATACTTGTGAATTGGAGGGTTATGTTGCTACTAGTCAGACATCTGTTCTCAGAGGGGCATGGTTAACTTCATTTTTAAGCAAAACACAAGCCTTCCAGTTAAATAGAAAAGCTTTTATGCTTTTATGTGGCATTACGATATTAATATAAAAGTTTTAGTATGGAGGACAAATAAAACAAATCCTTAATATAGTATATTTACCCAGGAATTGACACACACTTCTTAAAATATGTTGGCAATTTTTAATCCCATAGATGAGCAAGCAGCTTGCTTTGGAAACTCTGATTTTGGTGAAGCATGTAGCAAGCCAATATTTTTTGCCAAAAATAAAACTTCTAAACTTTTCTTTGTCAGGGTGTGGACATTGTAAGAAAATGAAGCCAGAATATGAGAAAGCCGCAGAGATGTTCCATACAGACAGTGATGTAAGCTAATTTCCTTTCCTTTTCATTTCCAAATGATCCTTAATAAGTAACTGAAATAATAAAAATGTTCTTGTAGTAATTATTTCATCTTCCCAAGGGGTTGCAAAAAAGATAGTTTCAAAGTATAATCTCATTGGTAATGCATGAGCTCTGCCAAATTTATTAGCAAGAACATTGTGTCTTTAAACACAAACAAACAAAAAAATTTTATATTCAGCTGTTGAACATTGTGATGTACATAATATGATAAAGCCCAAATTCTGCACTGAACTGCTTTGTTTCCTCTATTAATTACAAATTTCATGTTTAATGTAAAAAATGAAGGAAACACTAGCTTGCATTTATGCTGTGTACTGGTATGCTAATAAGAACCTTTTCTTTTTAAGCAGGTGTCATAGGTTTTCATTTGAATGTATGTGTACCTAGAAGATCGATTATGCAGATTGGTCATGTCATACCTAGGAGCAGATCTTAACTCAGGCACTTAATACCTTTTTCTTGTTATCTTAAACCTCTCTTTCTCTAAGGGTTCAAGGGCCTGAGACGAAAAAGTGGATACAATTTGGGATTTCAGTATTTGAGGCAGCACCCTTCTGCATTTGCCTATCCAAGCATTTATGTTGCTTGTCCCACATTATACATAATATGTTGGTTTGTTACAAAGCTGTTTACCATATCTTAGCTGTTTTATTATGGTTAAGTTGGATTATTTTATTATTTTGTATAGCTGCTCTTGACTTGATCAATTGATTTTAGTGCATCATAGGAACTGTGATAAATCTTGCAATCCCAGTAAAGGCCATCAGGAAGGCCTTTCTCTCTATTTCTCTCTTCAAATGGGATTTATATAAGAGCGTGCTTGTAGAATTACTTTAGCCAAAGCCTAAGGACCCATCATCACACAAGTTCTTCAGGGCTTGATCACTATTAACTGTGAAGCTATTCACTGGCTTAATGCTTATTTCTCAGTGCTAATTTTTTTTCTTCCCTTTACAGCATTAAATTAAATGCTGCAATTAAACAACTGTTTGGTTAATTGGTTGGACATTTTTCAGAAGGATTATCCTTGAATGGATAACATGTTTGTCATAACAAAACCTGTAAAGCTCTCCAGTAGTCGGGATGATGAAAGGTTTCAAAGCATTTGCATTTCTTTTCTAAACCCATTGTGATCTGTAGATAACTACTCTGTAAATTCAGAGTTTCCATTTAAGTGTATTGTTCACAGCTTAGGATATACCGTTATAGGCAATGCTTTATATTGCAGAAACCAGGTGTCTTGGCAGCAGTAGATGCAACTGTTAACAAAGCTGTGGCAGAAAAATTTCACATATCAGGATTTCCAACACTCAAGTTCTTTCAGGATGGAGAAGAGCAATACACCTTGCCTCACCTCCGCACAAAGAGTAAAATTGTTGAATGGCTCCTAAAGTAAGTGATATGTACCAGAGATTTTATGTATAAACTTTAATTTATAAACTTATATAAATTCATAGAGACTTTGGATTTGTCCTAAGCATATCAATGGAATGGTGGAGAAGACTCTTCCTTTTCACTTTGAGGATATATGCCACTCTGTTCAGATTTATGTATATGGTATGAAATGCTCCTTAGTTTTCATTTTATTTTAGCCAAGTGCTTTCTCTTCTCTTCCCTATCTGAAACAGCTGGAAATTCCAAGCCACGAAAGGGCTTTTACTTTGGCTCGATGCCATGCCCCCCCCCAGCTATTCTTGAAATCAGATATAAGAAACTCGATTTGGCGGAGAGACAGTGCCCCTGTGCAGGTCGAAATGGTAGCACATGTCTTGGGACGATACTATTACTCTGTTCTTGCACAAGTATCCTGGCTGCACAAGCCATTTCTACACTTCTTGGCTACTTTCAGATGGAACCCTGCCATTAGGTACAGCATTGCAAAATTCTGTGCAGTAGCATATAGAATACGGCAAATCATGATAGACTCGAAGTCTGGCCTAAGAAGACCATTATTTTCATCCATGCAGCCAATAGTTAATTCTGTGCCAACTTCAGGATGTCGACAGAGTCCTAGTTTCACAGCACTACATATTTATCCAGGGCCTGGAATGGAATTAGGTAAACATGTAATGCATGCATGACCATCTCACTGGTGTTAGGCTAGCGTGCCTGTGCCCAGGGTCATAAACATTTTAAGTAGTATAATTTGAAACAGCTATTTTTATCCCACAACCTTTTAACTCTAATTTTTAATCTCAAAATATTAATCTCTATTTTCAAATTAGATAGCTCTTTTTTTTTTTCTTTCAAATTTTTATTAGAGTTTTTGATATACATAGTTAAAAGGTGAAAATGAAAAAGAAATAGAAATACAAATCAAGGAAAGAAGTAAAAGTGTATAGAAAAGAAAAGAAAAAAAGAAAAAGAAAAAGCATAGAAATTGGTCAACTTCCAATTTATCTCTGGTCTTAGTAATTAAAAAAAAAATTATCTTACATGCTAGCTCTATATATAACATTCAAAAACATTTCCTGTCTAATATATCAATTTATATATATTTTAGTCTTCAAAACCCCAGATAGGAGGAGTATTCTACTTTAGATAGCTCTTAGTGTTTATTAGTTGTCCCCTCCCCTAGATTCAGGGATAATTTCAGCTATTTTATGGCTCAGAATTGTATGTTCTTAGTTAACTGTTTTTAGATGTTTTGAACTTTTTCTGTTTCGTACAGTTTTCATTGTTCACTTTTAATGCTTATGCTTTAACACACACTGCACTGGTCTTCACCTGCAGTATTGCAGTTTAAGTCTAGTCTTATTTTTGTATGCATACTACTCTTGGATTTCAACAATAAAAACATTTGAAAACAGCCATGTGCTTCATAGTTACTAGTGTGGAAGGCTGGGAACATAGCGTGGGCTTGCATGTTCCTCCACTGCATGAGCAAATCACGATTTTGGCCCATTTTGACCAAGGACCCATAGTTTGCACAAATCATTGTATTGCTCTGAAACTTGAAATCTGTCCTCCCTTCAGATTATCGATCTGATGATGGCTTGGATGTAAACTATGGATGGTGCAAATAAGCAGGGAAGGTGTGACCACCCAACTTCAGTGTGCATTTGTGATGCTCCAGACTGATCTGGAACATTCGTGTGTGAAGCAATCATTTCATCTGCATATGTTCTCAAATAGACACATATTACAAATGTAATGTAATGTCATATAAAAATATAATATTATAATATAATGTCATATAAAAATAAAATATAATATTAAAATGTCATATAAATTAAATAAATAAATTACAAATGCACTTTGTCAGGGATTAGGGTGCCCAGGAGGAAGAACTGAAACTATTGAGCAGGAAACGTAAAAGCTACAATATATCTATGAATAGTACTCATATTAGGTGATACTACCAAAGCCTGGCATCAAAAGGTCTGTAGTGTTGTTACTCAGAACAGCAAGACACCTATCTGCATAGCACCTGTTTTGTGAATGGCCATACCTCCAAGGCAGCTCCTTTACAGTATTGCCCATGATATTTTCTCAGAATTGAAGGTATGTTTATAACTTTAAAAAAGTTGCCTACCAGTGTCTTTGATCATAAAAGCCACATGCTTCTAGATTGGGCTATCAGTGTAATTATTTTGTTTTGAATTAGGTTAAAAAAAACATACTTTGCTATAGAAAAATAGTATCTTTATCCCAAACCCATAACTTTGAGAAATGTAGACAAATACACTGAGCTGAGGCTTGATGTATATAGAAAGATGCAATTCAAGAAGATGATATTTATAGTAGCATTCTTGTTGATAGTTGGTAGTAGCATTCTGGCTGAATTTATTCATAATTAAGGTTGCTAAACAACCTGGAGCAAATTGTACCCTTTTAAGCAAATGGTAAATTCATGAATTAAAATTGTGTATGTTATACAACTGTGTCATTTACATACAAGCAAAGAGAATACAAGTGCCATTTTGGAAGAAGTTATTAATTCTTAATCTCTAGTTCAAAAAGTTTAATTTTGCCAGATTGACATTATGGATGCATGAAAAAGTCCTTTTTGTGTGTTTCAAAAACTATTTTGTAGGGCTAAATTTTTAACCATTTAATTCGGATGCATGCCTTAAGCTACATTCCCTCTTCCTTTGAATATCTGAGTTTTAATTAATAGTATTTGGCTGTTTTATTAGTTGTGCCTCTTGAAAGCTATTTTAATTAATTTGGCATCATATTGGCTTTATGCAAGGGCTTAGAGCACAAAACTTCAATACTAATACATTGACTGATGAGAGACTGTTCAACTAGATCAACTAGACTTGGTTTCCACAGAAAGTCTGTTTGTCATAGAACAGGTAATCAAAGAGCTGTCATTGGATTGCTCCCAGGACTGAGCTATGAATGGGATGGAAAGTTTGTTATATTTGGACCATTACCATAACATTCAAATATTATCAAGATTAAATTCATATCTCCACCTGAGTGCTTGTATAAACTCACTGTCAAAGTATCTGTCCTATTGTAGCAAAGGTAAGAATTTCTCACAGAAGGCAATACTGGAATTATAAACTTAAAAGAAAAGACTGACTATATATTTTTTCCAATAAACTTCCTGTTTATCACTTTGTCAAAGTGATAAACTTTGTAATGTAGTTAAGTTATTACCATAGTCTCAGTTTGTTGTTAGCAAGTCTCAGTTTGATGCTGAATTTGTACCCCAAACAATACAATTAGTCCTATTTCTGGTTTACTTGAAATGACCCTAAGTCATAACCCAAGGCTTGTTTCAGACAAGACACAGTTGAGCTTGATTTGTTAGATTCACTGTGGTCAGTCCAAAAAAACAAAAAGCTTCCAAGCTCTTTATGCCTATGTTGGAGGAAAGTGAGATGTACAAGCTTGTCTCCTGGTAATAATCCATATTTTGCCTTGATGCCTGAACCAACTGTGTACCCTTCAATAGAATATAATAGAAAATATACTATATGCACTTGCTTACAAAAACATTGCAACATGTTTTTTTTCCTCTTCAGTCCTCAGGCACCACCTCCACCTGAACCAACTTGGGAAGAAAGGCAAACAAGTGTTACCCATCTTGCCGGTGAAGACTTTAGAGAATTTTTAAAGAAAAAGAAGCACGCTCTCGTAATGTTTTATGCTCCGTGTAAGTGGATGTTGTCCTATCAAATATTGAACATTCATCTGTACTGAAGATCAGCAGAAAGAGAAATGGCTTTCCGGTGCTTTTGAATCAAGCTAAGCATAGTTTATTTTGTTAAGCTGGGGACCACAACTGGGTGGCAGAGCACATCTCTTACATCAGGATATCTCAGGTTTACTCTTTCACTCTCTGACAATGCAGCAGCAAAGAGGCAAAACTAACAACGTCATGTCTTTGGAGCAAGGATGCTTTTCACTGCATTAGTAGTACACAAAATGATGACCAGAAAGCACTTGTATTCGACTCAACAATGTGGCTGGAACAGTCAGCACAGAGCTTTTGTCAGGGTTAATGCCCCAGAAAGGTCATCACATGGTAGGTTCTGCAGGGAGCCATGGAGATGATCTTGGAGAAACTCTTCAGAGATGGCTCCACAACATGTTCAAAACCACGCTGGGCCCAGAAAACAGGGAAAGCATTAGGAAGAGACTCAGACGGACTCCTTCCTGGTGTATAAGAGGGAGGGAAGGGAAAACTGTCAGATTTCCAAGATTCTGTTAACAATAGGGAAGGGAGGCTTTTTTTCTTTCTTTTCTATTTTTCTTTTATTTATTTATTTTATTTATTATTTCTAACTTATATCACCACCCATCTCCCCCCACAAGGGGACTCTTTTACCTTTTTTGCCTTTTTTGCCTTTCTTGCACTTTTAGCTTTTTCTTTGATTTCTTTCTTTTTCTTTTGTCTTTCTTACTTTATATTCGTTTGTATTATTTTTTACCTTCTTTTTTAAAACTTTTAATAAAATTATTAAAAAAAGCAATAGGAAGGGGGAGGTAAAGCTCAATGAGGCTTGCAAGATTACACAGGAAGACTAGAAATATACTGTACTTTATTGAGATAGGCTACAATAACAGAATCTTGCTGGCCTGGTTGTGCTTTACCTCCCCTCCCTCTTATACCCCACTGAATCAGGGAGGAGCCTGCCTGAATCTCTTCCAAATACTATCTTGCTTCCCAGGACTTAAGGAACGTTTCATCCCTCTTTGCTTATATAACGGTTCTTGCCCTTTTCCCTCGAGGTCATCTCCCTGATTCTCTACAGGTTGTATGTCTTCCCCAACTCAAGAAGCTGTGAATTAAACTAAATAGGTGTACTGTTTTAAAATTGAAACTAAAAAAGAAAAACACACACACACCTGAACTAAAATGGGATTGGATACGTGGGGTTGCTTATCAGCACCAGCAGTAGTAAAAACAATAGCAGCAATAAGCCACCATCCTGGTCCTGCTTAGGATACCTCTCACCAGCAGCAACCAAATGTCTAGAATGACTTCCCAGAGTGGCTGTCAGCAAGCCTGCTGCTTAATTCCAAGGCCACCTCAGATCACCTCACCCAGGCTAAGCTGATAGCAGCAGGAATATGTCTGATAACTAATGCATGTATTCATTTTGGATAGAACATAAGCTGAAGATTAAATGTTTACCAATCGAAGAGAATATCTGTAGCTCAGGGTTGAACTGTAGAGTCTTGTGCTCTCTGAGCCTTGTTTTTTTTTTTGCAGACGTTTCATTGCCAGGCTAGGCAACATCTTCAGTGCGACTGAAGTTCGCAATGAAGATGTTGCCTAGCCTGACAATGAAACGTCTGCAAGAAAACAACAAGGCTCAGAGAGCACCAAGGACTCCATGATTAAATGTTTGTTCTGCACAACAAGAAAGGACTCCTATTTCAAGAATAGGACTTTGAGTATTTTAGAATAGGTGCAACGGTTTTGATAGGGACACCCACTTACCTTCTGTACTCTTGTAGGGATATACTTATAATGGTGCCTCCTGGAAATAATGGATAGCTTAATCCTCAATCTAGTCAAAGCTAAATGCTTGTTTAAGCACTATCATTTCATTGATTTCTGAAGGTTAAATTGGCTATATTCCACAGACTCAGGTTTAAGGTTCTCACTCTGATATATTTGATATAAGCATCTCCTTAATTACAGGAGGACTGTTTTAAGAAAGAAGAATGCTTATTAGTAGTCTTGCCCTACATATTGAGATAGGTTACAATTATTACCTACCAAAAAAAGAGGTTGTTATTAGCTGAGCAAGTTTCTAAATGCATGTGAGATAAAAGATTTGACTTCTGATCCACATTTAGTAACATCTATACTTTTAATTAAACACCATGAAGTATTTATGCTTATTTCTGTAATAATTTCCTGCACTCAAAAGGCACTGTTTCTTCAGTTTTATTTTAGATGAGTGTGTGCACGTGTGCTGTCTCTTTGATATATAATGCACTCATATACACTTGCTTCTTCTTAATCAAACACTGTAGGAATGAAATCTCAGCTTGCAGTGAGATAATTATGAAGGAAAACAGAAGTGCAAATCATTGTGTATTGAAATTGTTCACTTTGTGTACCAGTAGTGTGCCTTCTGTTAAAATATGGTTATCTTTATTTATCACTTGTTCAATTTTTTTATTTTTATTTATTTATAGTGATATTTATACCCCGCCTATCCCCTCCCTAATGGAGGACTCTAGGCGGCTTACATTCATATATATACAATTCAAATTATACAATTCACCAAATTCAATTCACCGCTCGTGAAGGGAGGGGGGTGAGGGAACCGACTCTACTAGGCTCCTGACTACAATTCCCAGGATGCCTTGAGCCGGCTGCTGACGTCCTGTAGCTGTCACATCCGGGTCCGTCGTCACCACTGCCATTCGATCTTCCTCCTCTCCTCTCCTCCGATGGAGCCGACTTCCCGACAGGACGCCAGCAAATTAGCCCACTTAAGGTGGTACCCATTTTATCTACTTGCTAGGCTTTCGAACTGCTTTCGAATTTCAATCATGGGACCTCTCAGAGTTTTTATGCCTACCAATTACTAACTTGATTATTTTAATACAGAAGAACCACTAACATTGCCATGCTACTTTGGTTTAAATAATTTTCTTTCTCAATTCTGAACCACGTCCCACATCAGTGAAACTTGTCTGCTGAAGTTCTTACTGTGTTCACTAAGCAGCTACAAACATCTTGTATGATTAGGGTTTGTTTTTGGATTGGAACAGTTCAGTTTAACCCAGTGCTTTTTAAAGATTGTATTTGGTTAAGCAAAGCATCTTTGCAGATACTACCTTATCTGCTATATCTTCATAAATCACTGCTGAGAAGCTTGAAAACTTGTAGAAGACTATTTCATAAAAAACTGCTTTCTGCCATTTTCCATATTACAGAAGTGGTGCCTGCAAACTTCTTTTATAAGACTTTGCAACAACATGTTGCTGTATAGAATTCAGGATTTTAGCTAATCCATTCTCTCCTCCATCCCTGCCCCAATAGCTTGAGGGTATCCCTTCTTCTAAAGTTGACTGCTGTTTTGTATCAGCTGACCATATTCTTAGATTGTATGGGGGATTTTGCTCCAGAGTTTGGAGATAGTGAATCTATTTTGATTTGTTTTTGAGAGGGTAGGAGATTGGATAAGATACACTGATGCAGTTATATTAGAATCTTGTGTTCTCTCATTGATTTCTGGGGACATTTAAAAATAATTCCTTGGTATGAACTACTGTATCAAATGGCCTATTCATACAATGAGTTATGTAGTTCTCTCTTCTTCCTCTATTTTCCTTTTTTTAGCCAACACTCTTAATCACTGTATCATACCCCTCTCTCTCAAAAACTAGATATGGATCATTTATGGTATAGGAAGTAGCACTGTGGAAGATACGAAGTCTGAAGAGCAAAACTTAAAGGTCTGAGGGTAAATGAGCTCTCATCTGTTTTTTTCAAGTCTACTTCCCAGTCTACTTCCTATCCTGGGATTTCCTGTTGGTCCCCCAAGCAGGTCCAAAGCCACTTAGTTATTTGAGGTCAGCATGATCAGCTAGGTGCTGTCACCTAGCTGAGCCTTCAATAGATAACCAGTAAGTAAAAAAAAGTCACAGCTGATTAATTTGCCTTTAATCAATATGCTTGTTCTCACTACTGAAGAACAAATTCCACTGTTGTATACATCATTATCCATATTACAAGGCAGTACAGAAGCATTAAATTGGATTCCAAATGATTGCCGTATGTAGGCCCAATCAAAGGATGGGTGTCATGCTCCTCCTGTTGCTACATTGTCAGATGGCCATGCAATTTGGTGGCCAAGAAGGATATCAAGAAAGTATACAAGAGGCCAGCAGCAACATTGGTGGATGTAGATTTTGAAGTTGTCATTGCTGTAGTTTACTCTTCAGACATTTGAAAGAACTTCCTTGTGCTCCAGGGTTAATTGAGAGGGCAAATTAGTTGAAAGACTAAGGAGGAGTTTTACTGACAAGGACAATTGGTTCCATGTATTGGGGGGGTGAGGGGTTGCCTTTCTCATAGAAAAATACTTACCTTTCAGCAAAGAATAGGTTGCATTTTCATTTTATTACGTTATTAGTAAAAATGTCAGCATTGAGCTGGTTCCATTTTGAGAGAAGTGGATTTGAGGACCTTTCACTTCCCAAAAGGAGGTACTCCCATAAAAGCTCCTTGGGCTGTGACTGCGTCACATTGACAGCATACCCTTATTTAGGAGGTCCTCGAGATCAGTTCACACTAGGATAGGACCTAAAAATGCTTTCCATTCTCAACCTTCCTTATGTGCAAGCTGGCTGAAGCTAGTTGGCCGGCTAACAAATGGCCAGTTCCATAACAAATCTCTCTCAGCTATAAATAAAATTGTGGCCTTTTCCATCTTTTTAGTTTATATCAGGGGCTTTCAAATTTTTTCAAGTTCAGAACCTGTTCATTAAAAACAAAAAAATTCCAGAACCCCTGATCAAGAGGCAAAGCTTTAGTGCTAGAAAATTGGCTGTGTTCAAGTTAATTTTTTTCCCCTTTAGTCTCTCATGGGACCCCATAAAATTCTTGTGGGACCCTAAGTTTCCATAGAATACAATTTGAAAAACCCTGGTCTATATTTAAGTTTGCTCCTGTGTGTCTGTTTACTTGCATTAGGGTCTTTTCCAAGAACCAACAGTGCTCTCCCCATCCCATCTCATCTGAAATCATAGGTCAGCTCACTTCAAAGTTGTTTTGTGAGGAAGGTATAATGCTCTTTAAAGAAGACTGTTCCTTCAGTGTTTCAGAGAACTTTACAGTGCAGCAATGAAATCTACTGGCTATGGGAAGGGAGTTCAGGGGATATCTTTGTAGAGGTGCTGGTTTGAAAAGTGGAACTAATTTTGTTTTAATAAATCAAGTATATAGAAAAAAGAAGGCTCCTGTACTATTGGTGATTCTGGAAAAAAGAGCATGTTTACGGCCTTGAAGTATCATGCAAAACTAAGAAGTGCTTCTCCTACTAAAATTATTTTGTGTGATCCAGAAACCTTTTCCCCTTCACTTCTATTAACTGTGCTTAACTAAGTGTTTATCTTTAAGAGAAAGATTAGTGTATCATAACAAAAAACTTTGTTGCTCACAAATAATGTAAATGCTTCCAAAAGATTATGTTTGCAATGCTGCGCTCATTCAATATGTTAGAAATGGGGGGTCTGGCTATAACTTGGTTATATACAGTTGCAAATGAAATTATTCAACCCCCATTGCAAATCAGGTTTATTGTCAAAATTTACAGACTTTCAGCTGTTTGCGGTGAACAAATCAAACAAAAGCAATTGAAATAGCTCAACACAATGAATGCTTCAAGTGGTTTCCCCAAATTCAACTGAAAATGCAACTGATAATGACTTCTCCAGTCTCAAAATTATTCAACCCCCTGAATAGAATCCGTCGCAACAGCACACAGGTGTTGTCTGAAGCACACCTCATGCAACTAATCAAGGGCTTCATTAGTTGCACCAGGTGTGCTTGAGCTGGAACACATGAAATACCTGAACTGGCTAGGGCTTTGTTGAGTGTCACGTTTGACTGCATGTTAGAAATATGGGTGCAGTGGCTCAGCGGGTTAAACCACTGAGCCATTAGACTGCCGACCATAAGGTTGGCAGTTCGAAACCGCGTGGCGAGGTGAGCTCTCGTCACTAGCCCTAGCTCTCTGCCAACCCAGCGATTCGAAAGCTAATATAGCAAGTAGATAAATGGGTACCACTCACGTGGGGCAATTTGCGGGCGTCCATCAGAGGGTCGTCCTCGATCCAAGAAAGATCTGGAGAACGGTGATGGCGGCGGAGGACGACGGATCTGGAAATAACAGCTCCTGGACGTCAGCAGCCGGCGCGGAGCGAGGCATTCTGGGACGTGTAGTCCGATGCCTGCAGCTGAGGAGCTGGTTCCCTTCCCCTCTCCCTATCGCGCGGTAAAATTTGTATGCTGTATAATTGGAATGTAATTGAATTGTAAGCCGCCTAGAGTCCTCCAGTAGGGAGGGGATAGGCGGGGTATAAATGAGACAAATAATAAATAAAAATAATATGGCTAAGTCAAAAGAATGGTCCAAAAAGGTAAGATAAGAGATCATCACCCTTCACAAACAAGGAACAGGATACAAAAAGATAGCGAAGGCACTGAATGTTCCTAGAGACACCATTGGAAGCATAGTTCGCAAGTTCAAAGTTACAGGAACAGTGGTTACACTACCAGGACGGGGCAGAAAAAGGAAACTGTCAATGGCTGCAACCAGATTTCTGAGAAGGCAGCTTGAGAGAAACCCTCGAGTGACTGCAAAAGACCTGCAGCAAGACTTGGTGGCAACAGGCACTGAGGTTTCAGTGAGCACAGTAAGGCGCGTACTAAACACAGAAGGTTTCCCTGCCAGAACTCCAAGACGTACACCACTACTGACCCAAAAGCACAAGAACAGTCGGCTCCAATATGCTCACAATCATATAAATAAGCCACAGAAGTTTTGGGATTCTGTTCTGTGGAGCGATGAAACAAAACTGGAAGTTTTCGGCCCGATGGATCAGCGGTATGTCTGGAGGGAGAAGAATGAAGCATACGCTGAAAAGAACACTCTGCCTACAGTTAAGCATGGTGGTGGCTCGGTGATGCTCTGGGGCTGCTTTGCACCCTCTGGCACTGGAAACCTGCAGCGTGTGGAAGGCAAGATGGATTCATTGAAGTATCAGGAAATCCTAGGAGAAAACGTCATGCCGTCTGTAAGGAAGCTGAAGCTTGGATGTCATTGGACCTTCCAGCAGGACAATGATCCCAAGCATACCTCAAATTCCACTAAGGCTTGGATGCAGAAGAAGTCCTGGAAGATTCTACAGTAACATTCACAGTCACCTGACTTGAACCCCATAGGAAATCTCTGGTGGGATTTGAAGAAGGTGGTTGCAGCACGCAAACCCAAGAATATTACTGAACTGGAGGCCATTGCTCATGAGGAATGGGCTAAGATTCCTCAGGAACGCTGCCAGAAGCTGGTGTCTGGCTATGCATCTCGTTTGCAGCAGGTCATAACAGTAAAAGGGTGCTCTACTAAGTACTAAAGATGCTTGCCATGAAGGGGTTGAATAATTCTGAGACTGGAGAAGTCATTATAAGTTGCATTTCCAGTTGAATTTGGGGAAACCACTTGAAGCATTCATTGTGTTGAGCTATTTCAATTGCTTTTGTTTGATTTGTTCATTGCAAACAGCTAAAAGTCTGTAAATTTTGACAATAAACCAGATTTGCAATGGGGGTTGAATAATTTTGATTGCAACTGTATTAGTACACTTGCCTATTTACTAAAAGGAACTATTAATAGAAAGTAATAAATAAATGAACTCTGGCTTTTCTTCCTGTTGCCTAGAAAAGATAGCAACTTCAGGGCTCCACAGGGCACATAGAAAGGATGCTATTAAGAAATGCATTACAGCAGGAAATGGATGGCCTATTTGCCTTACCTAATCATAAGTGAATATTTTAGTTAAGCTTGTAAAGATTTTCAGAAAATGATTTCAGCCTTGACCAACGGAAAGAGTAACACAGAGGATCCCAACATTATCTCCCCTTTTATATTTTCCTTCTGTGGCTTTTGATTGAATTGGATTACACTAAGCTGCTCTCTTTCTTCCTATTTTGTGGGTGATAATGATGATGAGTATTATTCAATGTGTTACAAATATGAATTTTTTTGCTTGCATTTTCGTTCAAGGAACCATTGGAAAGTATTGAGATATGAAAGGATATTAATGATAACAGAGAATGTCTTTTTTTAAAAAAAATCCTTATTTAATTTTCTTGATGTTATAAAAGTATATCTTGGTAACACAGCCGTATAGTTTGCATATGTTTCGAAACTGGTTGTGTACAGTTGCTCTTGGATTGCTGTTTCAAGAAGTAGAGAAAACCACCCAGTGGAGATTGCAGAAACTTAATTTACCTCATTCTAATGGACCAAACCCTCATAAGCATTGTGAATCAATTTTAATTTGGCCATATTTAGTTAAGCAAACTGACCCTGCCAAGATCTCTAGCTGAAAACCACCATCTCCTCCTCTTCTTCCTCCTCCTTCCTGTTTTTCCTTTGAGAGAATAAGATAAAATGGTCTGGTTTTGGACTCACCAAACCAATTCTTATACTGGATGTTATATGTACTCCCTCAGTTATAGGATACACATATTATTATAATGTGAGAATAGCTGAATCAGAGAGGTCATTTCATCCTAACATCTAGTAGGATATGGGGATGAGACTTAGAGGGATGGATTTTAATCTTCAGTAGCAAAAACAGCATGAGTTTCTTTTGGCATCTTAAATATTATCAGATCCTTCAGTGTGGTATATGCCATTGTCTGTCAGCAATCCTCCCATACTTAGAAAAAAATACATGCTTGTTGAAACCCAGTATGGTTTTATGAAGAACAAGTCATGCCAAACCATCCTGATTCCTCTTTGATAGAAGGACCAGATTGACTGCCATGGGAATGCAGCAGACATACTGTACCTTGAGTTCAGCAAAGTATTAGTCAAAGTCGTCCATGAAAAGATGGCACAATATGTGGTGGACTTTGCTAATCCACGAAAGCTTATATAAGAATGCTTCCAAGCATTATCTGGATGTTCTGAACTTACAAAATGCTTTAGCCCTTGTTGCCTTGGCAACAGTCTGCATTTCTCCATCAAGGTCATCTTCCTTACTCTTTACACCAGTGCTTTCCAATCTGCCGCCGTTGGCGACACACCAACGTTGGCGACGGGGGCGTGCACGGCGGCGTGGGGGCGCGGCGGCATGCATGGCGGCAGCCTCCGCTAAAACACAGAAGCGCTGATGGCGCACCGCTGCCGCCCCCACCGTGCACGCCCCCGCCGCCACTCCCGGGTTGTGTGGCGACACACTAAACTGTGTGCTGCGACACACAGTTTGGAAAGCTGTGCTTTACACTGTTAATCAAAGAGTCAGTGAACTGAAAATGAAGGACATATTGATTTTTTAATTCGAGTGCATTATTATAATAAATAATAAAAAATAATATCGAAGCCTGATGCTTTTGCTCTTTTATTCTAAAGAGCAGTGGGTTATATTACCTTGCATTTTAAATATTCCAAAGATGCATATAGTCAGATTTTGTTATTAAACAAATGTATCAAGTTGATTCGAATTAGTTTGAAGCCAAGATGTCTACCTAAAATCTCATTAATTATCAACCAGGCTAAAGATAAATATTGCTTTTCAACAAGCCAAATTTCCCAGAGGAACTCCGTGTACCCTTTCCCTCTGCCAGGCAGGTAACTCACCCGGCTGATGTGAAATGGATTTTTTATATGGGGCCCATATCTAATTATCTCATGCAATCCCTGAAACATTTTAATAAGTATTAAGTATACAGTGGTCTGCCTTTGGCTAGTTTCTTCTGATTCTGGGGCAAAACCCACCTTTCCATAGAGTAAGTACTGTTGGAAGCAACAGACTCCATGGGATCTGTGAAGTGATTTCCTTCTAGTTTGTCACTATTCATTTCTCATTCTTTTTGTCCGAATGTATTTATTAGTGCTGAGGGAGCTGGCTTGTTTAAACATTACTCTTACTCTGAGTTATGAGTCAGCTGAACGAGCTTCAAAAGTAGCAAAGCAGGCAATGTGGATAGAAAGGTGTGTTTTTTAACTGTGACAGTAAAATCTAAAGAGACATTGATCACAGGTTGCACTTTAAAGTTTCTAACTGCTGTATAACAGGATTTCTTTTATAAATCTTAACTAACACTAAATTTTTGAATGGGTTTTAATTACTAAAAAGATTGCCTTTCCTATGTGGTCACATTAATGTCTCTCTTTGGCAGCCAATTTAACAATTAGCCATGGAGGGATGTCATTTTCCATTGAATAATATGCTTCTACATTAGCATATTCTGCCTAATTATAAGGCCACCAAGTTTAATACCACTGAGCTTTAACATATTGCTTCAAAATCTGTCAGACCTCAGGCTAGTCATAGCTCTAAATATTTATGTTTCCAGAAGTTATCTGCATTCAGAAGCTAATTAACAGTAGAAACTTCAAGAACTCAATATTGTTAGAGAAGTTGCTTTATTGCAAAGAAGAAAGAAGTCAAATATACAGAGATGTTCTTGTCTGTCAGTCTGTCTGAGCTTTGGGATTTATCTCGTAAGCCTTTTTCCCCCTCACCCTTTCAGGTCAATGGACTCTTGGCCATGCTTTTCTCAGCCTTGAGACTGGAATGCACCTATTCCACGTCCGTCAGGCATAAACTGCACTGATTATCTGGCTCTGTCCTAAGACCTAGTTTGTCTTCACTCTTAAATTATGTAGAATTTGACTTCTGTTCATGAAGATACCCTTTTCATAGCAGCAACTGCCTTCAGTGCAGGCATTGTGGAGCAGAATCTAGATTTAGAATCTTGGTTTTGCCATCATTTAATGAAGTATGAAAATAAACCAGTTTTCAAGTAGCAAGTGTGTGGGCCGAGCTGTTAATATAGTTCCCTCTGTGGCCTTTCTGAGCTTGGGGCAGGCTTTGAACAAGCTTACTTCAGGGTTTGATAGATCCTTTAACAGAGTCTGTTTCTAAGCAAAGTAAGAAGGTGGAACATTTCTTGGCAGTTGCTGTACCATGTTTGTTCCTTTTGCAGCAGATAACAGTCTAATAGCTTTTCTTCCATAGCACATGCTGGGAAAGGGATTTGAGGAAAGGAAGTGCCTGACTTAGATGGGATTTAGAAAATTGCATCTTTGTGAATTACCTTTTTATAATAGAAAACAAGTGGCTTGGGGAACAGAACAGCCTAGGATATCCTGAATAACAATATTGTACATTTATATAGGCATGTAAATATACATATTGTTCATACACATACAGGCCTGACACATACATATACACACTACTGAAGGCATTTATATATATTCTTGTGTCATACATCTATTGTTTCTTGTAAATGCTTGGCTTGCAGGGTAAACACTCAATGATTTATTGTCTATTAATTGCTTGGATTTTTTTTTTCTTGATGTTTTCTCATGTTTTGCTTTTTCCAGGAATTATCTTTCAGATTAAAATGTTGGCAGTATTTTTTTTAATATAAAGTACAACCTCACTACATTTTATTTATTTATTTAATTTTTATCCCGCCTTTATTATTTTTATAAATAACTCAAGGCAGCGAACACACCTAATACTCCTTCCTCCTCCTATTTTCCCCACAAAAACAACCCTGTGAGGTGAGTTGGGCTGAGAGAGAGTGACTGGCCCAAGGTCACCCAGCCGGCTTTCATGCCTAAGGCAGGACTAGAACTCTCAGTCTCCTGGATTCTAGCCCGTTGCCTTAACCACTAGACCAAACTGAAAGAAAAAAACAACCTCACTCTCCAGCAAAGGAGATCATTACCTTGTCGTGGTGCTAGAGCTTGAGAACCTCAATGCCCGAACCACAGATGCTGAAGAAGCAGAAGTAGATCAGTTCTATGAGGATCTGCAGCACCTACTGGATAAGACACCAAAAAGAGATGTTATTTTCATTACAGGAGACTGGAATGCTAAGGTGGGTAGTCAGACGACACCTGGAATTACAGGTAAGCATGGTCTGGGAGAACAAAATGAAGCGGGACAGAGGCTGATAGAATTTTGCCAAGACAACTCACTGTGCCTAACAAACACTCTCTTCCAACAACCTAAAAGACGACTATGTACGACTTTATACATGGACTTCACCAGATGGTCGACACCGAAATCAGATTGACAACATCCTTTGTAGCCAAAGGTGGCGGACATCTATACAGTCGGTAAAAACAAGACCTAGAGCTGACTGTAGTTCAGATCACGAACTTCTTATTGCACAATTTACAATCAGACTGAAGAGAATAGGGAAGACCCACAGATCAGTTAGATATGAGCTCACTAACATTCCTAATGAATATGCAGTGGAGGTGAAGAATAGATTTAAGGGACTAGATTTAGTAGATAGGGTCCTGGAAGAACTATGGACAGAAGTCCGCAACATTGTTCAGGAGGCGGCAACAAAAAACGTCCCAAAGAAAAAGAAAACCAAGAAGGCAAGATGGCTGTCTGCTGAGACACTGGAAGTAGCCCAAGAAAGAAGGAAAACAAAAGGCAACAGTGATAAGGGGAGATATGCCCAATTAAATGCAAAATTCCAGAGGTTATCCAGAAGAGATAAGGAGCTATTTTTAAACAAGCAATGCATGGAAGTGGAAGAAGATAATAGAATAGGAAGGACAAGAGACCTCTTCCAGAAAATTAGAAACATTGGAGGTAAATTTCAGGCAAAAATGGGTATGATCAAAAGCAAAGATGGCAAGGACCTAACAGAAGCAGAAGAGATCAAGAAAAGGTGGCAAGAATATACGGAAGATCTGTACAGGAAGGATAATATCGGGGATAGCTTTGACGGTGTGGTCAGTGAGTTAGAGCCAGACATCCTGAAGAGTGAGGTTGAATGGGCCTTAAGAAGCATTGCTAATAACAAGGCAGCAGGAGACAATGGTATCCCAGCTGAACTGTTTAAAATCTTGCAAGATTAACAATCTCAGATATGCAGATGATACCACTTTGATGGCTGAAAGCGAGGAGGAGCTGAGGAGCCTTATGACGAAGGTGAAAGAAGAAAGTGCAAAAGCTGGGTTGCAGTTAAACTTCAAAAAAACCAAGATTATGGCAACCAGCTTGATTGATAACTGGCAAATAGAGGGAGAAAACGTGGAGGCAGTGACAGACTTTGTATTTCTAGGCGCAAAGATTACTGCAGATGCTGACTGCAGCAAGGAAATCAGAAGAGGTCTACTTCTTGGGAGGAGAGCAATGACAAATCTAGATAAAATAGTAAGAGCCGAGACATCACACTGACAACAAAGGTCCGCATAGTTAAAGCAATTTTATTCCCCGTAGTAAGCTATGGCTGCGAGAGCTGGACCATAAGGAAGGCTGAGCGAAGGAAGATAGATGCTTTTGAACTGTGGTGTTGGAGGAAAATTCTGAGTGCCTTGGACTGCAAGAAGATCAAACCAATCCATACTCCAGGAAATAAAGCCAGACTGCTCACTTGAGGGAGTGATATTAAAAGCAAAACTGAAGTACTTTGGCCACATAATGAGAAGACAGGATACCCTGGAGAAGATGCTGGTGCTAGGGAAAGTGGAAGGCAAAAGGAAGAGGGGCCGACCAAGGGCAAGATGGATGGATGATATTCTGGAGGTGACGGACTCGAGCGTGTGGGAGCTGGGGATGGCAACGGCCGACAGGAAGCTCTGGCGTGTGCTGGTCCATGAAGTCACGAAGAGTCGGAAGCGACTGAATGAATAAACAACCTCACTTGTTAAAATAGTCAGACTGGCCTTATAAATTACTGGATAATGCTGGAGTTCATTTGTCCAGAACTTACAACAATAACTATGTTGTATAACTGTGCAGAAATTTCCCAGTTGTAGACTTGACATGTCACAAGGCTCACTTGGAATTCATAGGGATTCATTGCTGTGTTAGCATTTTGCCTTCTGAAGTGAATTTAATTTATTTACTAGTCTATCTAGGGGTTACATGGAGTATCTGAACCTAAGGATGGGCTTTTATAAACAAGCAGTTTATCATTGCTTGTCTAACTAGAAAAATATAAATCCTGTAATCAAATCAAAGCAGTTACACTACAGAATCCATATTTTGCTGTTTATGTTACTGTTTGAAAATAATATAGTTACCTGGCATTCTCTGTTCTCATGCATAAGATCAAATAATCTTTTCACAGAAATATAATTTGTATTTATCCAATTTAGCCACTGATGCATCACTAAATTAGAAGAATAGTTATTTCTGTCTTCTAATTTGAGGGTTTATTAACCCAAATCTTTCACTCCAACACAGAAATGTTGTGAAATTGTTAGCCCATATTAAGCAGTGGGAAATGATGAGCTTGGAAAATGATTAAAGTTCCAAGAGCTTTACACATTTATTATACATAATCATAACCCACCCAATGAGAAATACAATTTACTGTAGCTTAATATGCACAAGGACTACCAAATTGATTTTAAGTATCCAAATCTAAAGATATAAAAGATGGAAAAAGGGAGAAAGTGTGCATACCAAATATGGAGGGGAAAAACATAGTATGGTACTATCAGGGTTGGGTAGTTGAGTTATTAATTTTGAACTTTTAAGAGGGTGGAAATAGAGGAAATGGAACTACAAGTCTTCATATTTTGGTAGTTTGTCAGAAATAAGGGGAAAATGGTGTGCGAAAAATATATTTTTATTATACCAAATATCCCAAGTGTTACAATCTCTAAGGTTAGATTTATTTTGTTCTGTTTTGTTTTTGGTAAAAGATGATCTTAATATGAGATCCTGAGGGTTTTACCAAAAATTGTCAGAAATTAGATGCTACATGACAGGCTACCCTCTCAAGTCTCCGAGATATATTTCAGTTGCGATGAGGACAAACATGTCATGCCTGTTTAGACATAAACAAAGCCCTGTGAGCCAAACAATGAAAAGAAAAAATGATAACAATTTAGGTGACATCTTGGGTAACAGTACCTCGCAGGTTCTGAGCTCTTGCACCATTGGTTTCAAACGGGGGCCAGAAAGCCAGCAGCCAAAGTCACACCAGATAGGCAGTGGATGGGTTTCTTTTCTTCCCAACTGTTTCCTGTTCAAAGATTCCTCTTGGATTTGCAAGGCTTATTTATCTCACTTTAAACTCTAGTACTTCTAACATTAATATATTTGCCAGATCTGTGCCTATATACACTAATCCTAAACAGTCCACCATTCAGATTTTAGTTCTTAAATTTGTTGTTCAGACTGTAATTAACCTTCTTCCCTGTAACTTTAAGACTCCTTGGTTCAGTGGGGAATATCTCCTAACTCAGAGCTTTCCAAACTGTATCACAAAAGTGTGTCACCACACCACCCGGAAGCGGCGGCGTGCGCGGCGGCGGCGCGGTATCAGTGCTTCCGCGTTTTAGCGGAGGCTGCCGCCGCTGCCACCACTGTGCACACGCGCACCGCCGCACGCCCCCCCCGCGCCGCCGTTGTGCGCGCGCGCCGCTGCCACCACCGCCAACGCTGGTGTGTCGCCAGCGGCAGCACTTTGGAAAGCCCTGTCCTAACTATATGAAATTCATTTTTTTTTTGCAAATCACCCATAAAGATACTACTGTATTTCACATGGAGAACTAAAGCTATTATAGTAATCTTCATAATATCTAGTCTCCCGTTGTGCCAGCTTTTATCTCCAGGCATAAGAGTCACTTATACTGTATTTGTTACAGAATACTGCCATTTGTGTGAAATGTTCTATACAGCAAAATAGTCCCCTCCGTGTGTGTGTTTGTTGTTTATATTTGGGGTTATTTTACACAGCTGTAAAGTCACCAGGATTTCATGCAACCATAAAAATAAACTGATGTGCCTGATTATGTAAGAATTGAGTTCACATGTTGCCTTGCTCGATACTTCTACATCAGAGCTTTCCAAACTGTGTGTCGCGACACAAAAGTGTGTCGCCTGCGGGGCCCAGATGTGTCGCATCAAAACCCGGAAGCGTTGCTGGTGCACCATCAGCACTTCCGGGTTTTCCCACGGCGACACACCAACAGCGGTGCGCGAAAATCCAAAAGCGCCGCAACCACGGCGGCGCGCAAAAAACGAAAGCAGCAGCTTCCGGGTTTTTGCGCGCTGCTGCAACGGCGGCGCTTCCGGGTTTTCCCGCGGCAACACACCAACAGCGGCGCGCAAAAACTGAAAGCAGCAGCAGCGCTTCCGGGTTTTTGCGCGCTGCTGCAACGGCGGCACTTCCGGGTTTTCCCACGGTGACACACCAACGGCGGTTGGTGTGTCGCCACGGGGAAACTTTGGAAAGCCCTGTTCTACATGTTTAAGTACTTTCCGTGGGTAATTTGCTTGCATGACGATTTAGTCCTAGAAGATCAGAAATCAACCTCCACAAATGGTAGCAGATACTCTGAAGCTAGTTATTTTTGGGCAGGAGATTCTTTCTTCTACTATAGTTTCAGATCTTGCACTCTTATAAAATATAGAAATGGTCTCCATTCTTCTATATATCAAATTGAGGAAGATGTTTAAGAGCATTACTTCTTTAAAGATTTTTGTGGGGGGGGGGGGTAAATACATTAATAACTTTAAAATGTGATATTGGATGGAGGGTTGTTATGAAAATGGAATCTGCTGTTGAAGGAATGGGAATTGCATCTGTAATGGATTCTGAGCTTGCCTGAACTTAAAAAAAAGTAAATGATTAAATTGGGTTTCTTCCCATTTTCTGCATTTGGTAATTGTTCTAAATTGTAAGAGATGAAGTTCTGTTATTCCAATGATGTGCTTCGTTATTTTCTGATGACTTCTTGCTCCTTGAGAGTTCAGTACAGGATTCACATCTGTCCTGTTTGGAAGGACATCCAGAGGTCAATAAATGCCTGCTAGCTTCTAAAGCTGTGGGCAGGTGATCTTGTATGTTAAAACCTAAAACTTAGAAGAAAATTTCTGGGTTAAATATACCAATGTGTTCTAAAGAGTTATACTGTCGCTCTTTAATCAGTGAGCACAACTGAATGATAAGATAAAGAAAGAAAATGTGTAGCGGGAAGGCCACAACAGAAGTGACAGCAAAACTGTATGTGTGTGTGTGTGTGTGTGAGAGAGAGAGAGAGAGAGAGAGAGAAATGCAATTTTTAAGTTCCAGACAACTTTTTTTTTCTTCTGAAAGTTGAAGATAGAATCATGACAGAGATACCCACTGATTCTGTAATTACTGCAATTAAATAAGGTTGCATTTCAAAAATCTTCAATACTTCTTAAATCAATAGGATAAGAAAAGTTTATATGGATAATATGAGTAAATGTAAATGACAACTTGCCATTGGGAATGTTCCCCACATTTCATGGAAACAGTGCACATATCTTGCACATGAGAAGACAATTGTGCACATTACACACTGAAGTTAAAGCTTAGATATTTTGGCCCATAATGTGAAGGCAAGATCCCAATGTTTGGAAAGATCAAAGGCAATCATAAAGACGCTGACAGATGGCTAGTTACTATCGCTGGTGCTAAAAGCATGAGCGTACAAGAACTCAAAGAAGTTAAAACCATGGGAGAGAAGGAGAATTGCATCAGCCCATTTTCCTTCCTATTTGGTTCCCTGCTAATCAGCTGAGCAGTTTGGGTGGATTGTTGGAAGAAGGAGTGTAACCCTCCTCTCTTCCCTCAATTCTTGATGATAGAGTCAGACCATAAATGAAAGGTATATATCAGTTGCTAGCAAGTAAACAGAACAATTTGCGCAGTAAACTGTAATGTAAATCTTAAAAGAGCAGTATGATGTGAATTATCAGGTAAAGTACTAGATATGATGTGCACATATGCAATTATTCAGAGGAATAATTTGATTTTTCATTATTATTTTACTCTAGTTCCACTTTAAAGTTCTACCAATTCAGTTAATGAAATAATGAAATCATCCATTCATTGATTTCAGTTTATATAACAATGCCGCCTAAACAAATAAAAAGAAACCTCATCTCTCTCTAATCACAGCTGAGATCTGAGGGATAGGCTCTTATGCAATGGGCTGAATGTTGGAAAGGACTAATCCAAAAATTTTATTGAGGTCCTGGCAGGAGAAAAATGAGAAAAAATATTTAACAGTTAGAATAATAAAGCCTGAATTTCATTAAGGGGAAGTACAATAAAATAATCAAAGGGAGAAGAGGATAATTTAGGAAATTAGAAGGGGGAAAGAAAAGTTGAAAGACTATAAAAGGTAAAGGTTCCCCCCGCACATTTGTGCAGTCGTGTCCGACTCTAGGGGCCGGTGCTCATCTCCATTTGTTAGCCGAAGAGCCAGCGTTGTCCGAAGACGCTTCCGCAGTCATGTGGCCGGCATGACGCACGCGGAACGCTGTTACCTACCCACTGAAGTGGTACCCATTTATCTACTTGCATTTGCATGCTTTCGAATTGCTAGGTTGGCAAGAGCTGGGGCGAGTGCGGGAGCTCACTCCGTCACGCGGGGCTAGGGATTCGAACCTCCGAACTTGCAATCTTCCAATCGACAAGCCTGGTGTCTTACCCGCTGAGCCACCATGCCCCCTGTTGAAAGACTATATTCTGTGCTAAAGTGCATTTACTTCCTAATCTGCTGATACTCCCTAAAATCTCCTGTCTTCTGATTGATTTTCTTCCATCTCTCCACTGGTTTCATTTGAAATTTGTTTATGGATTGGTTAGGCATGACCTGCACAAACAGTTTTCCACTGATTTCCTTCAACGATATGTTGTGGACTGGATTGTGAAACTCAGCTAAAGCTGTGGCTGAATGGAGGGAAAACTCTGTTCTTGAAGGGTGCGTCTATCCAGATTTCGGAGAATCCCACCATGCTGCAAGGGATCTCCCTGAGTGTAGTTCTCCGATCCTCTGCTGCTGAGTGGTAGGGCCTTAATGCTGCTGAGTGGCAGCCTGCCTCTGGAGCTCAGGGGGACTTCTTAAGGTCAGATTCCTACTTGAAAGCTCACACAACCTCAAAATAATAGTAAGGTGGAATATATATTTTCCCAGAATACATTAACAAATATACCCTGAAAGAGAATAGCATGATAGGTGTATATGTAGGCATGTGTGGGAGAGAGAAATTTATATCCTGCCTTTTGTGCAGAAGCTCCAGGCAGCATACATTGTGCCCCTCCTCCTATTTTTCGCCACGACATTTTCCCTGTGAGGTAAATTGGGCTGAGTCACCCAGTGAGCTTCTGGGGCCAAAGGTGAAACTAGAATCACACACTACAGCACACTGCAATGGCTCTCTAGGATGTATACTGTATATGAATGAATAAATTGAAATATTAATTAATCTCAATCTAATTTAATCATTCATTTTATCAAACCAAGGATAGCTAACCACTGAGTTACTTTGTTCTGGGGCCTTAATATTAAATTTGCTGCATGTTGCTTTAGTGTAAAGAAAACACTTTGCACTCACCTTAGCTGAAAGTTGTTTGGGCTCTATTTTGTGCCGTAGGTGTTACACTCCCATCTTCTCCCACATCAGTTTATACAGTTGCTAAAACAGCTCTGTTGCTTTTGCATCTATATTTTGCTCACATAAGTCTTTTGTGCGAAAGGGAATTAATTATTCCCTGGCTAAGTGTGGATTACACCCATTATGTTAGTAGAACTCTTCTTTACCTATTGTTCAAAAATTTAAGAAGATGTACGGCTTTCTATTTCTCAGTATATCAGCGCATAGACCAGTGTTTCTCAACCTCAGGAACTTTAAGATGTGTGGACTTCAACTCCCAGAATGCTGGCTGGGGAATTTTGGGAGTTGAAGTCCATACATCTTAAAATTCCTGAGGTTGAGAAACACTGGCATAAACAGAGGCTTACTTGACAATAAAAACATGGCTACCATATTGAAGATAGTTACCTTGCATTCAGAAGTTATTGAAAACAAAATCACATGAGATGTAAATAACAGAAGCCCTTACTGCAGACAGTGGGTACATTGAAGATTAGCTTGAATATTAAGGTTTTTTTGGGGGGGTGGGGGTGGAATGCTTGTCTGATGAACTTAACATCAAAACAGGGCTTCTCACTCTTCTTTTATTTTCCTTTCCCCTGTCCAGTTGCTTCATCCTTTTGCCACTCCATCCTGATTTGTTCTTGCCTTTATCTTCCGCTTCCCTCCTCTTCATGCTATTTTTCCCTCTTTCTTACTTACCACAGACAAAACTAATCTCAGATGATACAGCTATGGGTTGTAGATAAAACAGCGTTCATGGTCCGCCCTGTTTTGTTGTACGCTGATTTAAGACAGGACCAGTGTGTAGGTAGGTGTTGGCGGGTGGTACTGCCGAAGTCAAATTAGAATCTCTTCACAATTTTTGTGATCTGTAAAACGGATCACTATTTGGCTTGTATTGGGGAAACAGGCCTGAATTTTGAGAATGTGCATGCTATGACTGTAAATGTGGAGGCGATTTCTTTTGCATATGTTTGCTGCTATCAGTGATATTACCATTGTTTCTAAATAGTGTAAGAATTGTGCGTGAACATCTGACTCATTCACAGGAAGATAGGTGTGCAATCTCTCCATTCCTCAGCTTGCAAAATTGTTGTGAATATCTGATGGGGCTTTTTGTTGCCAAATACTTCAAGTGCAGTTTATAACTAATGCTTCTTTCTTTATCCCACAGGGTGTCCACACTGTAAAAACTCCATTCCACATTTCACAACAGCAGCAGAACTCTTTAAAGAAGATCGAAAGGTAACTCTAGAGTCATCTTTTTCTGCTAGCAACTTCAGCTTATTTGGTGTAATGTGGAAGGCTAGGATTTTATTGGGGGTGCGATGGCTCAGTGGATAAGATGCCAGGCTTGTCAATCGGAAGGTTGGCGGTTCGAGACTCGAGCCCCGCGTGACGGAGTGAGCTCCCGCACTCGCCCCAGCTCTTGCCAACCTAGCAATTCGAAAGCATGCAAATGCAAGTAGATTAATAGGTACCACTTTGGTGGGAAGGTAACAGCGTTCTGTGCGTGTCATGCCGGCCACATGACCACGGAAGCGTCTTCGGACAGCGCTGGCTCTTCAGCTAAGAAATGGAGATGAGCACCGCCCCCTAGAGTCAGACACGACTGTGCAGGGGAAAACTTTTACCTTTACTACTAGGATTTTATTGATTAATGTTTACTTTCTTTGCTTTCAGAAATGTGTGAATAATTTCCCACTTTGCTCCTCTTCTTAATTTCTTCTACAGTTAAATGTGGTTAGTGGAGAGGGGGTATTTTGTTTTGGGGCAATCTCAACTTGAGGCAAAGTGCTCTTTAATCTCTTCGCCTAGGATTCAAAGAAAAGAAATACAAACACATAAGAAAACCTTGACAGCAGCTTGAGCTTTACTTGCTATGAGTGTTACAGCTGGTTCTGTTACTAAAAGAGACCTACTGCTCTTCAATTTTAAGATGAGACTTGTTGTTAGGCTGAGAATATTGCTTGGCTGGATTCAGAATGTGGAAAAAGCTCAATTATTTTCTGAGAGTGGTCTTCTAACACATAATGTAGATTGCATTATCATCTCCAACAGTCCCATGATGTAAAATAACAAATCTAGTTCTAGGGTTCAGATTGTAAGGTCTATAAGTATTGCCCCATGAGGAGATGTTGAGGGAAGTTACTGAGTCTTGAGGAAAGTGAACCATGGAATTCCTGATCTGGACTTAATCAAGCATGTGGAAATTCCCCATGCCAAATGAGCTGCACTTTAGTGTGTCTGTGTCTGTGTCTAGATATAGATATATACTGTAGATGTATACGCGCAAGCACAAACTTACATATATATTCGTGTTAATCATTTTTATGGGGATGCTAGTGCTATAATTTTTCACAGAATTGGAAGATACAATTTTGTCACAAACTTCCCCCTCAAGATTACTGCAAACAAGCATTGTACACTATTCTCTGTGGTTCCAGAATGCAGGACACAGAAAAATGAATTTAAATTAAAGGAAGACAGATTCAAACATCCTAAGAGTTAGAGCAGTTTGATAGTGGAACCAATTACCCAGAGAGATAGTGTGTTTGCCTTCACTGGGTGTCTTCAGGTGGAGGTGAGAGTCCCATCTGTGGAGAATGCTTTAATCTGGATTCCTTCACAGAACAGGGGGTTGTTCTTAATGGCCTAGATGGGCTTTTCAAACTCTGATTCTGAACAAGAGCTAGAAGTTGAATTAGGAAGGGCAAGGAGACAGCAATCAATCCCTCCTCAGCACAGGAATTGCTGTTGCAAGCATGTTAAGGAGGTGTATGTAGTCTTCTTTTGCACGTACGTGAGTGTTTTTAAGTCTTGATTATTCAACATCAGCTCCTCCTTTGCATGCCATCAATACTAAGCAGACTTGTTTGTTTTCAAAACACTTTATAGTTTTATTCCATTTGACAACCCATCCAAGGCACACATGCAACCCAACACATAGTCCTTCCCCCTCCATACGTAGCTACAGCATACATGAATATCACAACTTTGTGGATAGGCTGTTATGTGAGTCTTTCTCAACTGATTTCCCTGGTGCTAGGATCTTTGTGTGTATAGTGTTAAATGACTTTGCCAAAGTTATGGGTGAATTCAGAATTTGCATTGCTTCCGTTGATTAATATGTTTGTTCAAAACCTGTCAAAGGTTGAGAGAGGTCCTTTTAGCCCTCAAGATGGTGATTGATGGATGCAGCCCTTATTTCAGCCAATAGTAGAAATAAGAAATGATTTAGCCAACTAAAATGTAGAAGTATAAAGTTTAATGAGGTGGAACCTAAGTTCCCATTGAGGATATTGAGTTTAGAAGTAGTTCCTCAAGGCCAGGCATACAGGAAAAACAGCTATGTTTTTATCTCCTTTGCTTGAATTTTCAAGGTGCTGGAGATTGATAATTCTATACTCTTTCTTCAATCATATGCAATCCAATTCTGCTGAAGTGTTCATGGATTTGCTAATGACCTTTATGGATATTCTATATAGACTGTAGTGCTGCTCAGGGATGCAAGTGCTTCAGCATTATCCTAAAGCTCTTTTTAGACAATTCCTTTCTAAAATTTGCATGAATCTTTTTTTAGGGGGGGTCTGACTGCTGCTACACAGCTCAGTAGACAATAGGTAAGCAGATCTCTAAAACAAACTGAACTTTAAAAATCCAGTGAACTTTTAATTTTCAAAGGAAAATATTTTCTTTTCATGTGTTACACAGCCTTCTGCAAGCTTATATTTGCATCCAACATTGTGATTCTCAATTTTTCCCCTTTTTAAGTCAGTCAATATAATACTGTAATGGAGGGACAGATTATATAACCCAGGTATGAGAATTAAGATGTAGAGTTATATCTCTATGCCTTTTGCTAGCTACTTATTGAAAATACTGCATCCTTGAACTATGTCCTTGCCTTCAGAAGGGAATTTCCTGTTTGAGAAAATGCAGTACATATTTTTAGGACCATAATTCCAGTAACTTCAGCCAATGCAAATATTTGGCTTCTCTTCCTTTAGCTGTTTCCATTAAAGCTGGCCATCATGAGAACAATTATTTAACTTTGAAAAGACAGTATCTATAGAAGAGAATATATGTAGCTCAGAGTTGAACTGTGGAGTCCTTGGTGTTCTCTGAGTTTGGTTGTTTGCTTGCAGGCATTTCATTACCTGACTAGGTAACATCATCAGTGCTAGTGAGTGTCGGGTTTGCTGCCTGTTTATATACATGTGTTTATATACATGTGTCGGGTTTGCTGCCTGTTTATATACAGTAGCTTGCCCTGCCAGTGTTGGTGGGGGTATGCTTTTCTCCTTGGTAGTGCCTTGATTAGGGTATTGTTTTCTGCTTGCTTGATTGTTTGTCTGGTGTTAATCCCTGCTTATCTGGGTGTTGGCTGCTGGAGAGGATGTGTAACAGCCACTATGTAGCACAGGCAGGCAGAAGACTAGCAGAGCACATCCATGAATACCAACTAGCAGTCTGAAGACATGATGAAAACTCTTTAATTTCACAACATATGGACAGACTCAACTATAGTTTCAACTGGGAAACTGTAAGCATCCTAGACCAAGCTAAATCCAAAAATGCTAGGGAATTCCTAGAAGCTTGGCGTTCAGACAAATCAGCTATCAATAGACACATAGAGATAAACCACATTTACACACCATTCAAAAGAGACAATTAAAAAAGCTAAGGAGGAAACAAAAAGACCAGAACACATCCAGATTGATTGATTGATTGATTATATGCCATCTTATTGGTGTTGACTGTTTGCAGCAACATAGATAGACCTTCTCCAGCATGATCTGCCCCCAACCTAGCCCTTCAAGACTTCCAGTGGTGTACCCATCCCTGCGGTAATCGAGTCCAACAATCCTTGCTACTGCTCGTCCACTTCTCTTTCCTTCTACTTTTCACAGCATAATATGCTTCTTAAGAGAGCTAGGAATTCACATAATATATCCACAATTTGATAATTTGAGCCTGATAATTTGTGCCTCAAGTGAGAACTATGAATTGATTTATTCCATGATCCATTGGTTTGTTTTCTTGGCTATTTTTGGTATTTTCAAGATTCTTCTCCAATACCAAAGTTTTAAAGTGTCAGTATTCTTTCTATCTTGCTTCTTCAAAATCCAACTTTCATTTCCATTGAGTATCACAGGAAAACCGTTGCCTTACTCTTCTGCTTTAGTTTAACTTGGAACTTTCACATGAGCAGTTTGTGATCTGTTCCACAGTCACCCCCTAGCCATCTCTGTTGTTACAACCATGTTTTTCCACCTCCTTGTACCAATAATATGGTCAATTTGATTTCTGTATACTTCATCTGGTGATATTGATGTATATACTGTAGGCATTGTTTAGTTGTTTGAAAACTGTGTTAGCAGTGTAGAAATAATGTTATTAGCAGAAATTGATAAGTCATTCTCTTGTTTCATTTCCGTTTCCTAGGCCATATAGTCCAACACGTTTTCCTCCTTACTCTTTCCAACAGGCATTCCACTCTGCAATCACAAGCAGCATATCTTGCTTGCATGTTTTGTCAGTTTCAGATTGAACTTGACCATAAAACTTGTCAACTTTCTTCTGCATCACAGTTGGAGCATAAACCTGGATTATCATCATATTAAAGGATTGTCTGTGAAGTCTAATTGATATTTTTAGGTCATTTACTGCATTGTACCCAATGTACTGTATTGTCTTTGCTCTCTCTTTCCTGACTATGAAAGAAATGCCTTTCTTTCTTTCTTTCTTTCTTTCTTTCTTTCTTTCTTTCTTTCTTTCTTTCTTTCTTTCTTTCTTTCTTTCTCTCTTTCTCTCTTTCTCTCTTTCTCTCTCTCTCTCTCTCTCTCTCTCTCTCTCTCTTTCTTTCTTTCTTTCTTTCTTTCTTTCTTTCTTTCTTTCTTTCTTTTTCATCTCCTGAGTAATAAACAGTATGATTTTCTGACTGAAAGTATCCAGTTCCAGTCCATTTCAATTCACTGATGCCTAAGATGTCAATGTGTAGTTGATCCATTTCATCTTTCACTGTGTTGAGCTTTCCCACGTTCATGCTTCTTATATTCCATGTTCCCGCTGTAATTTTGCCTTTATTAGCTTTGGATTTTCTTTTCCTGCATGGCAACATTAGCAACCACATATCCCAAAGGCTTTGATCTAGCCACATCACAAACACCATTAGTGTTCCAAAAGATCCTCAGCTCTTCTTCAGTAACATGTTACCATCCAACCTGAGGGGCTCATATTCCAGCACCATATTGTCGGTCACTTTATCTCATCTATCCATGTGGTTTTCTTGATAAAATACAGGAGTGGTTTGCCATTGCTTTCTCCCGCATAGTATCTAATGACGTCTTTGTCATTGTCACTAAAGTAACCATCTGCCTCCAGCAACTTCATATATTGCTACTGCCCTATATAGATGCCTACCTGCTTTAGCTATGCAGCTGGGCTGACCTTCACACCATGGGTGACCTTGCTGGGATTATATACTCTTGGGGTACACTCCCAGCATTCTTCCTTCATCCTTCATATATGCACAATCCATATATAGGCTGATCTCCTAGAAATCACTGTGTAACTTCATTGAGATGGTCAGGGAGCACTACATTTATATGACATAATAGTTAATAATAACAAAGCATCTTTCACAGCCCCTTTTTAGGGAACAAAAGATATGTAATATTCATATGCAGAATCAGAGCTGAAGTCCTTTTCCGTATAAACTGGTTTGTCAACTTTAGTTCACTACTTTCTAAACTGTTATTTTTAAAAGGTATAACATTTCAGTCTAGAAAAGAACATTGGGGGGATTAAAAACTTGCCCTTTTTCATTCTTCTCTAAAATCAATGTTCAGTAAGTTATTCACTTCCATTTTCATAACAAAAGTCAATATTTGCTCCTGTGGAGATTTATTTCCTTGAATCAATAACCTGATGAGTGGCAGTGCATATTTTAACAGCAAAAAAGCCAACTATTCCTGCAGGAGACTTTTATTATTGCAGCCACATGTAAGACCTGGAAGAACAGCCTTTGAAAAGACAAAGAAGGGGAAAAGCTTGAACATTTAAAATGGCTTTTTCTTCTATTTTTAGTAAAACAAAACTGAACATAAAGTTAATATTTTGCTGTTCATTTGTTTGAGCACAAATAAATAACAGCAGTTATAGGCTTGAATTGCTGATCATTTAACTAAAAATAACTAAATTGGTAGGACAATAAATCTAAAATCTGAAGTACCTTATACAATCTTTCTCTGTTGTACTACATTATTTGAAAGTGCTAGAAGTACGTCTCATTAGGTATTGGATACCATCACAAACTGAGGTCATGGCAGAGTTCACTCATCTATAGGTGTCATGTGTTTGTGGATAGGAACCCCAGATTTTCTGTTAATTTAGGATTTTCTTCCCTTTTATGCTTTTTAGTATCACAATGACAACTAAGTTTTCAGAACATTCCTTTAGCTATTTTCATTTCTGTATTGTGACTAATTTGACTATGATTGTATGGCATTACTAGCTTATCACTCTGTGCAGATAAAGATGCCTTTTCTGGTAGAACAGACAGAAGGCCATCTGCTCCAGGATTCCTTTTAAATGAAACCATCTACCTGTGTGAATTGCTGCCACATTGTGTTCAGTGACCACATAGTCCGTGTCTGAGTCCCTTGGTTAGTCTCTTCTGAAAGTATGCAGTGTGTGAAGTGGTAGTTTCTTTTGTCTGATTTGAAATTTTTGCTGTTTTATTAACTGATCCAATCCTAACACCATGAAAATTACAACCTAAACACCTTTGTCCTTCTATACCTTAATTGCCGTGTTCTGTATAACTCCTTCCTCTCCAGTATCATTTCTGAGATGGATCAGCAATGAGAACTGTATATCTTGTAGTTCAAACGTGACAGTTAAAGACATTTACCCCCTTTTTATTACTTACCCTACTGAAGATAACACATTCTGTATCATTTCAATAAATCATTAATTAGAGCAACTTTTTACTAAAAAGAAGATCCAACTTTTTCCTGGAAAAATGTTTTAAAAAATAAGTTAGCATCAGTATACTGCTACTTCAGTAAAATAATTAAAAACCTGACTCTTAGCTAAAAAAAAACCTGAGAAAATATTTTAAAAGGCTTTTTGAATATTTCTAACTGCTAAAAGAAATATACAAATGTGCAGTTGAATATCTGGAAAGGGTCTCCTCAAGTTAAAGTACAAACAACTGGCCAAAAACTAGGCTATTTTTAATTTTAATTTTAATTTATTTATTCATCATATTTCTTGACATCCAGCAAAGCAAGCTTTTTCAACATTTATTTGGGTTTTGTGTTGGGTTATTTCTGAAATTCTTTTCCAGAAAAATCAATTCCTGTATTATTTGCCTGTACTCTGATAAACCATCAGATAAGGATGAATCTCAGAAACTGGGAACTAATTGACACATCAGGTTTCTGTAAACATTTATAAAGAAATAGGATTGGGAAGGAATGTTGTGGGTTAATACCAGAACTGACACTATAGTTTGTCATTATTGTGAGGTACTTTATATAAGTAACTAAGAGATACATGAAAAAAGGCAGAAGTGAACTGTGGGCTGACTGAAGCCTACTCTACCATTGGCTGCTGTTTGCTGTGTTGGAGTCTCATGACCTGCATATGGTACTATCAAAGAAGGAAGAGCTCTGTAACCATCAGTTATCTCAGCCATCAGTGATGGAATAGATCATGAAGAGACAAGCTCATTTAATTAAGTGAAGCACGTTGGTGTTGAATTGTGGTGCTACAGACAATTCCACCTGGATGACTGAGAACCTTCATCGACATGTTGGTGCCATAATACAGGCCAAAGACATCTTGCAGTTGTATGTCTAAATCAGTTGCATGTCTGAACAGAAAGAGGGGAAATAGGCTTCCAGGAATCCCTTTCTCTTGAACTCACGATATGAATAGTGCTGAATGTGGTTCTGTGACTTATATTCAGAAATCCCAGTGAGGAATTTGCTAGCTGCCATTTTCAGATAAGGCTCTGAGAAACTGGCAGATAATGTTTCAGGAAACTCAACATCTGTGTTAGAATCTAGCAAAATGAGAGTGAATTGCTAAAATTAGAACAAATAACCCTTCACTTAAAAGAAAATGTAATTTGAAAAAAAAAATTACACCCAACTTATTTTTTTTACTTTATTAGTTGTTTTTTACAAATTAAATTAAAGCTTGTCTTTCCTGTCCAGGACTTGGATAAGTCAATTTGTACACAGTAGTTTGAGCTATTTGCTGTATACTGGGGGAGAAAACCCTTAATGTAAATGCATTTTTGAAGTATGCTATCAAATTTTCCTGAGACTCCTCTCTTTGGGATACAGTATTTCATTTTAAAATAAATCAGGATAGCTGTTTACCAGTCTACCTGAGGGCACTTCATGACTGGGTTAATATGCATTCCTTCCATCCTTGTGTCAACATAAATTGCACTGTCCCCACAGCCGAGCTCTATTGTACCTCAGCAACAAGGCCAGCAGATGGTTCTTTCCTTAACAGATCTAATATGGGACAATTCCCCAGCTTCCTTACCTCTCCCACCCCAAATCATCTGCTGACAGGGAAACCAGTTACTCTCTATAACAAGTGACAGGTGGATTGGCGGACTCAAGACATGTGCTTGAGGTGGAGAGTTTAGCTATTTTTCAAGTTGCACAAGTGAACGTGGGGTTTATTGGCCTTGTGGAGGGCAATTTATTTCGCTGTCAATAAAAAAAAATCCCAGCTGCCAGATCAGTATGGAGTGGGAGTATCTGGAGTGGTATAGCAGAAAGCCAGCAGGGACATCCCACATTATCCTTTGCTTCTCCTGCACCCAAGAACTAGTCAGTCAGGATTTTAGGTTGTCATTTTTATCCACAAATATCAGTCTTTAGAGGACAAATTTCATTATATCAAGATTAATATTCCCATATTAAAAAAGATTGAAAAAATCAAGCTGTCATACAAGTTCATTCCAGAAGATTAATATTTCCATATAAATAAATAAATAAACATTGCTCTTTCAGAAGTGTGATGATCATATTTAAAGATGGAGCTGGCAGCACCTGGAAGGAGCTCACGGAGTATGCAAAATTGTGTTGGAGTAGCCCAAGTGGTAGTACCCTACTCCAACTAATAAGTAATAAAGATGATAGGAAAAGGCCAGGTAAATCTGGCCCAGTGAAAATCCTGTTATACATTTGTTTGGGACTATCACTTCCCTAGTTTAAATCAGCTGGTAATCCTCCTTTTTTTTTGGGGGGGGGGGTGCGCTCATAAATGCATGGGTCTTTTGAAGGGTATTTTTAGAAGCAGGTCCAATCAGTCTTCCCGAAGGTTGGTAGGTGTACAAACGGAACCCATATCGTATCTAACAAGTTTCCCAAAGGACTGATTAGGGTTTACATAAGCAGATAGAATTGCACAAGCCAGGTATCTGATCTTACTTGCAGCCCAAGCCAAAATGGTCAGTGACCAGCTGGAAAGGGGCATGCCCACAGCAGACTTAAGCAGCCAATAGGAGCTGGGCAAATTCCACCCTCTGACCATGCCAGCATTGTCACCGAGGCATTGTAGTGTGTCCATACTGCAAGACTTGTGTCAAAGAAAGAGGTAAAATGCCACTTTACCAGCCAAAGGACTAAAGATGATGTTAGGCTGCTTCCACAGCAGGCTGGGGATGAAATGGAGGTGATGTGATAAGAACAAGTCCCTTAAAAAGTGTTGGTGAGGCATCTTCAGGTACTGATGAGCCCTAAGATAAGCAGCTGGGAATGGACTTTTCCATCCAAAAATTACTGTATATACTCGCGGATAAGCCCATTTGCGGATAAGCCAACCCTCAAATTTTTAACCAAAATACCATAAAAAATGCACCGCCCGCAGATAAGCCAATCTTCGAAATTTCAAAAATTTTGTATGTTTTAATTTTCACAATTGGCTTATCTGTGGGTGGCACATTTTTCATGGTATTGGATGGTTAAAAATTCAAGGTCTGCTTATCCGCAGATGGGCTTATCCGGAAGCATATACAGGATATACAGGTACTTTTAAAAAGTATTACTGTATATACTCACAGATAAGCCCATCCGCAGCTAAGTTGAATCCAATTTGGGAGGTGTATTTTGGCACCTAAAATTCTCAGCTTATCTGCATTTATATATGGGTAAATGTACAGTATGTTTGCAATCTAGGTACCTATAGTTTTCCAGCTCTTTACCCAAGAATTACACATCCTGTTTTTTACAAAGCTCTGGACAAATATGTCAATATGTCAATCTAACTACTTCTAGACATTCTCAGGCAATGATTTTTCACTTCTAGGGTTTCTGTTCTCTAAGATCACTTAAGTAAAAGCTTGTTTAGATTTTCCAAGGATGACTTACTGGTGTGTTCCTTTTGTTGCTCTACCATCCTAAATTCTTCTGGCTTGTAGTCTGTGGAAGGACCGACTACCTGAGCAGCTTTTAAGCCCCCGTGCTCATTCCTTGTTGGTCCTCCCCCATCGTTATGACAACCCGGCTGCCAATCAAACGGCCAATCAAAGAGCAGCTGCCAATCAAACAGCTGCATTGGGGAGGAGGAGGAGGAGGAAGAGGGACAAGATGTCTGCTTGGGAGCTCTGCAGCCACAGAGCTCATGAAGAAGAGGCTGAATAAACAGAGCCAAAGCCCAGGAGTCAAAGTAGTGAGTAAAACTAAAGTACAGACTGCCCTGCTGAGGAAGAGGCAACAGGAAAGGAGGCAGCAGCTGAGAAAATGGGAGAGAAAGGTGTTTTTTCCTTCCTCCAGACCTGGTGTGAGGGAAAGTTCTTCCAGCCATTTCCCTCAGCTGGAGCCAAGATTTGGAAGAGGGAAGAGCCAGGAAGCCCTGCCAGGAATAAACAAGCAGAACAGGCATAAAAGAAGCCAAGACCTTGACAGAACAGAGATAGTAAACAAAAACTAAAAGAGATAAAAGACAGGTTGAACTCTGTGGAAAAGGAGTATAGCTCAATAGAGGGTGACCATAGGAATATAAAGGGTTTAAGACAAAAGAAAATTAGAGGTCAGCATAAACAAATATATTGGAGATATAGAATAGAAAGATATGAAGATATAGTGAAACTGGACTTTAAATAATATAATGTAGATAAAGAGCCTCTGGAAAATAGATAGCCAAAATAGAATATAGTTTTATTAGTAAACTATTAATTTCTGAACTAATTAAAGACATTTACAATTTACAATTCCTTTTTTTTTTTTTGGTAAGCTTTCCTTGCTTTGTAAAATAAAAGTCTCTCCCAGCCTTTGAAGGGAGATACAGAAAAGCAACCAACTGTCCAAGTTCCCAGCACTTCCAATCTTTATTGAGTCTGGGTCAATCTAGTTATTTGTGGTTCAAAAAAGAACCCGTGACATAGTCACCTTTCAAAGATTTGCTACTTAAGAAACATCCTGTTTTACAGCTTCTTGTGCTAAGCTGGTATTTTTGCTAAATTTTGTTTTTACTTCCCAGGCTTCTTTGCAAAACTGCTTGTGTCTCTTTGTGTCTTCTCATCTCCATATTGACCATTTTTTTCCATTTCAGATAGTTAATTCATATAGTAGTTTATATATACATATACATTTAGAGACACAGAGAGGAAGTCCTTGGTCACTGAAAACACTGTGTGTTGATCAGTCTAATAGTATTGGAGGGAAAAAATGCATTAATCTTAGATAGGCATGCTTATGTTAAGTATATACAGAAAAAAATTATGCCAAAGAAGTAAAATTAACATTCCCAATCTTTCAAAAGAACTTTCCCAATAACAGTTTTCACATCCCCTTTTCTCCTTCGTATATTCTCTGAAAATAACCTTGTGAAGAGTTATAATTCCATCAAGAAAAACAAGGGATAAAAGGTATTAAACTGTAGTGAAATAAACTGTATAAAGATACTTTATAGGAACAAAAGTCCATTCTATTCAGGGGCAGCGAAAGGAAGGAAAAGATTGGAGGAAACCTGTGGGGAACAATGGAGCAAGGCACACTAACTGTAACTGGAAAGTTTCAAGCGAGCCTCTTACTCCAGTGAAGTGGAGTGAAAGGATTTGAAGGGATGGGCTTTTAAGTTGGAATCCAGAGATGAGTTATTAGTCCATTTTCTCAAGTCTTTACTGAGCCATTATTAAGCTCTCTCCTATGGAAAGGTTAGTTTCTAGGTAGGCCGAAGCTTCAAAGATAAAGATTTTGGAGATCCCAGTTTCTAGATCCCTTAGACTTGTTTCAAGCATCTCTCTCTCAGATGTTACAGGCTCAACAGATTTGGCTAGCTTTTTATTGCACTCAGGGCCCAGGCTGCTACTAAGGATGAAAGGCATGACAACTGTGTGAAAGTGGTCCTCATTTGAATAAGGGAAATAAAGCATTTTAATTTTTGAAGTTGGTAAAATAAATGGAAAGCCTTAATGTAGTTCTTGCCTTGAATGTTTAAAAAACATAAATAATCTAATTTGTGTATATGTGTTCTGTGAAATTGTTTATTACTCAGAACTTTTATGCTGCATCAAAACCATATATGTTTTGAAGGGAATCATTTGTATTACATGACCAGAAAGGCAAACCAATGCAAGCCTGTTTGGATGGAAATAGCACTGATATTTGGCTGCCTTCACGTTGAACAAATCTGTATTCATTTCCAGCCAGTTATCTCTCCAGAAGCCTTTGGGATATAGGTGGTAATTTTAACTTACTGATTTTGTCATTTTAACACCTGCTGATTAGCAGGAAAATGGGACAGCATTTGGATTAGCAGAGTTCTTATACAAATACACAATTGTGGAAGTCTTTCATACATATGAATAGGGCAGTTTTCCATGACAGATATGTTGGACTACATTCCTAGAATTGCCAGCCAGAAATATTGGTTGTGAAGTCATGTTAACACTGCGTATTCTGCAGTGTTTTATTGCTTTGTGATGGTGTCTTCAAGTTCACAACTGCATGTTCTTTATCTCTTGCATCTCATGCTTTATTTTTTAAAAGTATAAATGATCATTTTGTCTCAAATAAATTGTTGGGGAGGGAATATGATTTTGAATGGCAACCAAAGAATAAATTTCAAACAGACCGCTCATTTACAGATAAAATTAGAAGGCAGCAATTACAGGCAGATTTTTTTTTCTTTTTCAAATAAATGTTATATAAAAAATTAATGTATTCCAAATTTCTCTTTTTCTAGGAGAATTTTAGAATAATAATTATATATTATTATTATTTAGAATAGTAATTTTGGAATAATAAATGTGTATAATAAGCATTTAATATATTTTTCATCAGGAAATCATAAATATGCTTTGAGACGTCTCTTATTACAACTTATTTGATTAGAGAAAGGTCAGTATTGACATTCATCAGTGACTGGAAACTTCTTATGGACTTTTTGAGTAAAAAAGAAAATGATTTTGTGACATGGTTTTGATGATTAGAAATAATAGGTTATAGAAAGAAAGGAGTTATGATGTAATCTTAGAGATAAAGGTTTGATTAGAATTGTATGTATAACTGCAAAGAGGAAGATCAGAAGCCATATATATATATATATATATATATATATATATATATATACATACATACATACATACATACATACATACATACATACGTGTGTGTGTTTTCTGTTCTGTTCTTTTTCTTTTTTCTATCTCCTTTTTTCTTTGTCTCTTCTTTTCCTTTCTTTTCCTTTTTCTTTTTCACATTTACTATATTTTTTCTTTGAATGTATTTCTTATTATATATGTAAAATCTTTTAATAAAAACTATTTTAAAAGAAGAGACTTATCACTGTTCATCAAAGCCTTTTATGAAGTATAAATCCTTTAAAATAATTCATTTTAATAAATGGGATAGACTGAATCAACTTACTTTATATTATATATTCAAAAGTTTATGCAGTGTCTCAAATTCTATTTGCTTTTGAGAACTAAAGACAAAAGTTAAAATTAATTTCAGCAGCATAATTTTATAGAAGGAGAAGACAAACAAAGAGACTCAAAAGAATGGAAAACAAAATAATGAGATATTAGGTCCAATAAAAAAATGAAGTAATTTTTACTTCTAGAATGGGAACTTCCAGAAACTTTATGAGAGCAGGGCATTTGATGTTACAGGAAACCATAGTCACTTAGGGATATAGAGGTGAACAGTAACTTTAGTTCTGCTTAGAAATAAACTGAAAGTTGCTGAAGCTTCAAAACTATATGGTAGCTGTGTACAGGAAAAAAAATATACTCCTGGTCTATATTACTTTTCCAGCAAGTTACCCAAGGAGAGACTACCATAGTCTCTTCAGAGACAGTTTCTTTTTCAGAGGCATCCAGTTAGACTGCTGCACTGGATGTGACCAAGCCATATCTAACAACCAGATCCACCTTTTCCATGAAAGAGCACAATTGGTACACGTGCTGCATGCATCTGTGTAAAAACATTTTTGTGTTGGATAAATGCTGGCTAATAGGGAGGAAGCTAGAGAAGAGTAAACAGACACAGAGTGCAGCTTTTCAAAGCTATAAATCTTTACTATAGATAAAAGCAAAGTTGTATATACAGTTACAGCGTTGCAAAAGTAAAAAACAGCTTACAAGCAGATACATAATCTTCCATGTTGCTTCCACTGACAGACACACAAAGGAGCACAAACCGTGGCAACAATCCCATAGCCAGGTATAGCTACACACTTCTCAGTCCTCAGGAGGAGAACACATGAAGATGGCTACGAGACGAACAGAAGTCAAGAAGCAAAAGGAACCATTGTTCACAGCCAAGATACACATTTACCAATTTTCTGATTGGCTGAAACTTAGGTGTGAAAACACCAAGCACAAAGCATAGAACATTGCACATAGCAGAAACTGCCGAAGGGTGGCAGTGTTGCATCTAAGCAAGCATGCTGTCTCCCCCCTCCCGACTTTTCCAGGACAAGCTTCCCACAAAGCATCAGGGGCTAGACATAACAAGACACACGTGACAGTTTCACTAGCCACCTGGCTTCATATCTATGAAAGATATGAAGAAAGCCATTCAAAGCTATGAGAAAGCTTTGTTTTATGCAGAAAGCGATTTGCCATTTCACATGAGAAATCTGACATTTTGGACATAGCTGCTATCTAAATATCTAGGAAAAACATTGGATACAGGAACACACTCAAATGCTTGCAGACAAGATGGATAAATGAGGACTATGTACTGCATCCAACGAATTTGTAGCTGGTGAAATAAACACACTTAGGGGTTACTCATACATAATGCATCATACTGGAGGGAAATATCAAGTGAACTCCAGCCCCCAGGTCATTGTCCTTGGCTTTGTGCTAGTCAGAATTGTTATAAACAATCTAGAGGTTGGAATATAAGGAGTGCTTATCAAAATTGCAGATGACATCAAACTAGAGAGATTGGCTAACTAGAGAACAAAATTACAATTTCAAACCACCACCCCAGGCTTGAATGTTGATTCCAAACCAACAGGATGACAAGTATAAGATCCTGCATTTTAGGTAAGAAAAATCAAATGCATACTGAAGAATAATTTCCCCAGGAAATTATTTGAACCAGAGGCCAGGACACAATTACATTGAAGCACAAATTGGCTTATTGACATGATCAGTACTGGAGGCAGTAAAAGAAACCTAAAGATGGGTGGGGTTACAAGCACTTTTTATAGATTTATGCAAATCATCCTTTTATTTGATCGGTTACAATTACAGATACTCAGTGGTATCAGATAGGACATAGCAGTCAATGTGATTGATAAGGTTAACCTTACTGATTGGGTTAATTCATGAGTGTGTTTGAATTCATAACGAGAGGTAGAGAGAATGAGATCATACCTCTCCTATACTATGGATCCTTTGGATTAAACTAGGGGCCTATGATTTAGTGCCTAAAGTTATAATTTTAGCTTAGCCACTATTCAAAAACCTTGAATTCCCTTTGTTAATTGCTAATCTTTTGTGGTCAGTTAACACTTTTTTTACTTTACTTGTTAGTTCTTGTTACCTTTGGTGCAGCTGAGAATTCCAAACACAGGATTGCTTTTTAGCTGAGTTTGTGTATTGTTTATTTCAAGAATATGTGTTGGACCCTTCAAATTTTCTCCTACAATAGGATATGGAAACCTAATTTGGTAATGCCTATCAGAAGGATCTAAGACAGAGCTTTCCAAACTGTGTGTCGCGACACAAAAGTGTGTCGCCACACACAGTCTGGTGTGTCGCCACACAACCCGGAAGCGCTGATCATCATCAGCACTTCCGGGTTTCCCCGCGGCGACACACCAACGGTGGCGTGCAAAAACCCGAAAGTGGCAGTGGCGCTTCCGGGTTTTTGCGCGCTGCCGCAATGGCAGCACTTCCGGGTTTTCCCGTGGCAACACACCAACGGCGATTGGTGTGTCGCCGCAGGAAAACTTTGGAAAGCCCTGATCTAAGAGTACTGGTGACCCACAGCTGCATATGAGCAAGGTATGTGATGCAGCAACTACGGCAGCCAGTGTGATCTGGAGCAATATTAATAGAAGCCGTTTTCATTGTACTCTGTTCTGACGAGACCACGCTTAAAGGCCAGCTCTCAGGGCACCACATTTTAAAAGGGACATAGAGTGGGTTCAGAGGAATGCTACCAAGATAACAGATCTGGAAACAAACCCTATAAGGTTCAGTTAGAGGAGCTGGACATGTTTAGTTTGCAAGTGGGTTGAATTTAAAAGACAGGCAATTCAGGCAAAGTATTAAGAGGATTTTCTAGGTGGTAAGAGCTGTTACAGTAAGTAGTGGAACAATTTGCCTAGAAGACTGTGACTACCCCTTGCTGAAAGTTTTCAATCAGGGCAGGTGGCTTTATAAATTTGTGCACCAAGCACAGGGTTGGACTAGATGATATGTAAGGTCACTTCCACTGTTACATTCTATGATGTAAAGAAATTTGGAGAAGTTCTATGCAGCAAATTTAGGTTTTAGTAATTATCTCATTTATACTCAGACACCTTAGACTACTTTTGTTACTTTGTATTGTCGTGCCAGCCAAGATGAATGGAGAACACTTTCTTAACTATATCATTATATCATTTCAAGAGCAAATGTCTACCTCAATGATTTGTTGAAGACTAGAACATCTGTAAAATCTTTTCCTTTGGGTGGTCAGTTAATGGTCAGGGTTGAAGACATCTGATATTATGCAATTTAGTATTTTTGAGTGTGCTTTTACTTGGTTTAGTTACTTCAAGGAACAGTTGAAAAATGAAAGAAATAGCTGTTTTTTAACTCTTCAATAAAAGAGGACAGAATACTGAAAATTAACTTGTAGAATCAATTAAGGAATTGTTGAGAAAATTATTTAGATCAGGAGCAGACAACTTTTTTCTTCTAAGGGCCATCAAGGACGATTGGTTGGAGGCTGCATGGTGGATTGGGCTGATACCAAAAGTGAGTATGTAACTGTTCTCTTCGTAACACTCCTTATTCTCTCTCTCTCTCTTTCTCTCTCACATATGGCAGGCTATGGTTGAAGAGAGCAATAGCTCATACAGGAGTCTGAATTAATCTCCTGCAGAGGCCTTTGAAATTAGCATGAGAGATTGTCTTCAAGTGTTCAAAATTGCAGGCACCACTGTGTCCATGAAGTGTTGTGTTCATTCCTGTTTTTTGTTTGTTTGCTTTCTCTCAAGGGACCAGAAGTGTTTCAATGTGAAACACTGGCCTCCAATTGCCTGTCAAATTTGCTCCCTCAGATGCTTTCAAACTCCTAGTTGGAGGCAAAAGATTACTGCCTCCATTGTGGAAATCTGTTAAATAGCTTCTAGGTGTTTAATGTAGGTGTCTGGACCTTATTCTAAGTTTCATTATAAAACTTTTTTTCAATCTATAGTATAGCGCTTAGGCAGACCTCTGTACATCTGAAATGCATACTTACAGATAGGATAATGTAGATTTTTTAAAAAAAATAAGACCTGACAAGTTGGATATGTATTACAGTAAATTTGAATGGCCTCATCAGTTTAAAAATAGAAAAGAAATCAGCAAACATGTACACTGTTCAAATCGAGAAGAGATCAGGCAGGCCTTCAATATACCCTAGTTATTCCTCCAGTATCTTCTACCTACTGTGTTAATTAAATTTGCAGCTGCCTTCCCTGTAGCATTTCCAGTGAGAGAGGCAGTCAAGAAAGATAGTTATTGCTGGTTACTTTTGAGTTCAGGACCACATATTTCTGAAAACTTGGTTTGAGTGATAACAGCTTATCTTTCCTGTATAAATAACTCTTATTAAATCTTGGGACGTGCCATGAGTTAGTGTGATTAAATCTACAGTGATGTCTAGTTCTTAAAAGACTTTGGATAGTGGCATTTTATTGCCAGTTGATGTAGCTATGGCAGCCACCTTGTGATTCCCATCAGATTGATTCTGAAATAAGTCAGGCTGTTTTCATCTCCATTAGAAAATGCTCCTCTAGGAGACCCCTTCCAAAAACACTTCACAAACTACCCTGACAGATGGTTAGGCTAGAAATCATAACCTTGAGATGCTAATATTTTCTACTGAGTTATTCCATTTCATTTTGTATGGCACAGCATACTGCAAAGCCACATATATATTGTGAAATAGTAGGAATCAGGCAATATCAGAGAGAACTGGACTTTGAGAGTCTCTCCAGCCTCCTGTGCTGCTGCTGCTGCTCCAGAGGAAGTAGGCTAGAGAAAAACAACACAAGGAGATCATCACAGAAAAGATCAAGGCTGGGAATATCTGTAGAGGACTGTAAGTGAGTTCATAACAGAAATGACTCAATTATTATTGGAAGGTCAGAGACCCAGTGGTACAACCCAATCCAAATGTAAGTGGTCAAATGGTGTGTTTAGAAAATAGGAAGAAGGAAATATATTACCTAGAGAAGATGATACAGGATATAATGTCAGAGACTGGATGAAAAGATGTTAGGAGGAAATCAATTGTGTCATCAGGAAGATTACAAAATTGGTTCTGGAGGGTTTACAGAAGGAACATAACATTAAAGTCTTGCTCAGTTGGATTCTGTGAATTCTGTAGTTGCTCGCTGATACAAGGATTGCACAGCTTCATCATGGAGAAGGAGCTTGTGTGAGTTAAGTGTGCAGGATCTAGTGGTTAAGTTGCTCAACACCACTGGACATCCATGCAGAATTTTTATGATAGCATACAAGTGTAAAAACTTAACTATCCTGTGCCAGTTGGATGAATTAGATTTGCTCAAGCAGCAAAAATCCTCCATTAACACAAGTCAACTTGCATAATCTGACAGATCAGTTTGTATTGACAGGTAAGCAGTCAGCACTTGCTAACTGCCAGCACAAGGAGACTCTGAAATAAGAGAGGCCTATATTTCTCAGAAGTGGTTGTAGGAGGCAGCAACAGTTGGCGCAAGGAAATAATTAGAGCAGGGCTTTCCAAAGTTTTCCCGCGGCGACACACCAACCGTCGTTGGTGTGTCGCCGCAGGAAAACCCGGAAGTGCCGCCATTGCGGCAGCGCGCAAAAACCCAGAAGCGCTGCTGCCGCTTTCGGGTTTTTGCACGCCGCCGTTGGTGTGTCGCCGCAGGAAAACCCGGAAGCACTGATGATGATCAGCGCTTCTGGGTTGTGTGGCGACACACCAGACTGTGTGTGGCGACACACTTTTGTGTCGCGACACACAGTTTGGAAAGCTCTGAATTAGAGGGAGTACTAAGTAAATCAATAGAACTATAAGAAATTGGGTGCCCATTCCTGATGATAATTGGTAAGAATTGTGTTATACAGTAGGTGTATGTTTAACATTTACTGCCTATTACCAGGAAATTAAAGGAATATTAAAATGCACTTACTAACTATCATAACTCTGTGATAGCTTACAAGGCAAGACAAAGTTATAATAAGCAGATTGTTTAAATGAAGTAGTGTCGTAGAAATTTAAACTGAATTTTATTAACATTTCCATTCAATAGTCTAGCCAGCAGTCACATTAAAATTAAAATAGAAAGTATTTGTCTGCATTTAAGCAAGGTTAAAACTATACAGCAGAGCTTTCCAAACTGTGTGTCGCGACACAAAAGTGTGTCGCCACACACAGTCTGGTGTGTCGCCACACAACCCGGAAGCGCTGATCATCATCAGCGCTTCCGGGTTTTCCCGCGGCGACACACCAATGGCGGCCCGCAAAAACCGAAAGCGGCAGCAGCGCTTCCGGGGTTTTGCGCGCTGCCGCAATGGCAGCACTTCCGGGTTTTCCCACAGCGACACACCAACGGTGGTTGGTGTGTCGCCGCGGGAAAACTTTGGAAAGCCCTGCTATACAGGAACATTCTAGGAATGTTCTTGTAGGTTTATTATGCATGAATAATATTGGAAAATACTGTTCTGAATGTGTGTTTAGGATGAAAGTTCAAGGGAATTGTGGAGAAAAAAAACTTGTAAGCAAATTTGTAACACATCTATCTTGCAAGCCTGTTTTGAATCAGGAAGTCATGACTTTTGTGAGATCTGTGGAGTAAGCATATGTCTTTGTAAATTACACATTTAGTTTCAAATAAATATGTAAAATGTATGCATACAGATATATGTAAATACATACACAGTAACTCTGGAGAATAGGTTATTTATGCCCTTGTTTTAGAGGATAGGCTAAGGTAACAGAACAGTGACCAGTCCAAGACCAAGTAGTTAAATTAATGGCTGAGATGGTATTTTGTCACATTGTTAGCCACTAGTATAATAATACACTAGTATAATAATATGCATCCATTGGGAGGCCCTCCAGTCAGTCAGTCAGTCATACTTGGGATGTAAGGGGAGTAATTATTCTTGGGGGTGGCTGGCACCTTAGAGCTCTCCTCACAGAATTAGATCTTTATGGCCACTTGGTTTTATATTCATTTTATATTTATATTTGATAAATTGTATATGTATATGTTAGATGTTTTTATATTTATCTTTTAATGTGGTTCTTATTGTAAACCGCCCAGAGTTCCCCTTTTCTGGGGGAGATGAGTGGTGGCAAAATTTGAATTATAAATAAATAAAAATAAATACTCTGGTCACCTCATGTCTTGACTACTGCAACATGCTCTGCATGGGGCTGCTTTTGAAGACCACCCAGAAGCTTCCACTGGTCCAGAATGCAGTGGTGTGGACATTGATGGGCATGCCTTGGTATGCTCACCTAACACCTCTGCTTCTCAAGCTGCACTGGCTACCTGTTTGCTTTCAGGTGTAATTCAAGGTGCTGATCATTACCTATAAAGCCCTTCATGGTATAGGCCCTGGTTACTAAAGGGACTGCCTATCTCCCTTAATATCTGCACAGCTGGTTCAATCTGGCAGGATTGGTATGCTCTGGGTTCCTTTGATTAAACAATGCCATCTATCGGGACCCCGGAAGCAAACCTTCTCTGTAGAAGTGCCTGCCCTCTGGAATGAGGTTCCCCTGAGATCTGGATGGCCTCCACCCTACTGTTGTTTTGAAGAGCCTTGAAGACCCAGGTCTTCAGCCTGGCCTTTGGCAAGGGTGAGTGAAGCCCCCTTGGATTGTGTAGGAATAATAATAATAATAATACATAAAGGAATAAAACAGAAAAGGTAGAGACACAGCAGACTGATAAACACATATTTCCCCGTTTAGAATTTGCGGAACCTGATCCAAGAGACTCTGATTAGACAGATAGACAGACAGACATTAAGAAGCTATAGTTATCTAGTTGCTTTATCAAATGTGCTGGTATTGCTTTCCATGTGTTTATACAGTTGTTCTAACTAAAATTTCAAGAAATCTGCTCCAGTGTATCTGGAAGACGGAAAAAGTATTAGATCTTGCCCAAAGTACTTATGTCCAAGAATGTCATAAATTTGATCAACCCTATTCAAAATCAGAGCTTAACATTTTGAAGCTAAATGGTGCTTAGTTACTAGAAATGCTTTCCAGCTCATAGCTTTTCTGATATTGTAGCTGTTCAAGATTTAAAGCACCTGAGCTCCATTTAACTGACCTGGTCTTGACTTTTATCTCTCCCTCTAGATTGCCTATGCTGCAGTGGATTGTGCCAAAGAACAGAACCGTGACTTGTGCAAGCAGGAAGGTGTGGATGGATATCCAACCTTTAACTACTACAATTATGGAAAATTTATAGAAAAATATAATGGAGACAGAGGGGTAAGTATATGCTGGAAAACAAATGTCAGCTATTTAAATGGTATATTCTACAAACAATAAGCATACATGAGGTGGGACAGCATTTAGCAAAGGGGATTTAATGCTTCCATAAAGAAACCCACGTGACTTTATCCACCCGTAGGGGGGAGATGGGCGGTGATCAATTTGAATAATAAATAAATAAATAAATAAATAAATAAATAAATAAATAAATCTTGTCTCCTTGTGTATATTTGGAACTAAGCCATTCTGGAGTCTTTTATTGTGAGTCTTGTTTATTAAAATATCTGACTGAATTTAGCACTAGTGAAAATTAGTCTCAGATTTTTTATCCAATCCAAGCTAATATAGCAAAGAAACTCATCCAGAGGATGTTTGAAAACTCATTTTGAATTTAGGTTTTCAGTTGTCCTTTGGGTGTACTGAAATTAAGAGAGGGCATTCTAAAAGATCCTAAAGGACTTCCTTTAATATTATTGCAGTTAAGTCATGTGGGAATTCTACAGAAATAGTGCCTTAACAATTTAATCCTCAGTGAATAAAAACGTTATAAATTTTCATGTGATTTTTTTTTAACTTTTAGAATGAGATTTTATCAGCCAAAAAGTCAGACACCCCCATCTCAGCAATTAGGAATTGAAGCAGTTAATCCAGAGAAGTGTCTCAGAGCTCTGATTAGAATATTTATTAGAAGGAAGGTTAAGGTTACAACATAAAAATTACAGCAAATATTTACTTTCAAATAGAAAACCTATATATAAGCAGTCTAAGGAAGCAATACTCTGAACTGTTTCCTCTTCCTTTTGGGTGCATAGGGGAAGATGCTTTTCTTTTTTATCATTTTTGTAACTGCTGTTAGTGTTCTTACAAGTGTGAGTTATCTTCACATTAACTATAAAGAACACCAATTTGTTTTTAAGCCACAGCACTACCGACTTCCTCAATTCAGATACAAAAATTAAAGGGCTCGTGAAAATGACAGATGTTTAGATGATGATTTATCAAGTGTATGTTCTTTCAAAATCATACTTTGAAAAAAAAATAGTTGTTACATTGTTCAACTCTTTTTTCTTCAGTGACTCATGTAAGTTTGTCTCCTATACAGCTAGAATATGTGTGCTAGAAGAAACTATTATTGCCAAGCATTTGCTGTATTAAATGACTCGCCTGTGTGCGTTTGCGACAAGCAACTTGCATACCTACCACTTCTTCCTTGCAGCTTGTTTTGTGTTAGCTTTGTTGACAAGAACTCTGGAAATATCTCTTTAACATTATATTGCAATTTTATTCTTATTAAAGTTCTCAAACTTTGTAATACTCTTACCTCTAAAGTTATAAATATATTTGTGTAAAAAAACCCTTCCCATAAATAAAGCTAATGATTACATTGGATTAGGGCTGGGCAAACCCCCTTTTTATAATTAAATTTTAATCTTTATATCAAATAAAACCATATTAGAACCATGAAGCTTTATAAAATAAATCTGTTTTCACTAGAAATAACTACAAATATCATCAGATTTAAAATCAACTTTTTACTGGGAAGGATGATCTTGCTTATTTTGCATAATTCCTGAAATCTTGATTTTAGTTTCATAGCAGCTATTTTCATTCCACATTTACTTTTTAATAATATTTGCTTTTAATAGCACCAAGTATAGAAAATTCTGACTCACACAAATAGAATATTACAAACTTTGATCAGCATTATGGGTAGACTGGTCATCTTCACCTTTTCTTTTACTACTGAGCAAAACTGTTCCCATTATGAAAGGATAAGAATTTAAAATGATAAAAATGCTGAACTTCAGTAACACATGCACTTTTACAGACACTCCAAAGACTATAGTTATACACTACACACCACACCAGCAACAACGCCAGAGGCAGAAGAATATTGAAGAGAAGACAAACAAAATAAAGTTTTATATTATAAATAATTTAAGAATACCATTTCATAGAATTCTTGTAGCTCTGTTAAGGAAACAGGTAGGAAAGTGATTTGTAAACTTATTTAATACTGAAAACTCTGAGTTTGATTACTGTACTATGCCTGAGGCAAAACCTTTAAAGAATTTGCAACCCCCCCTACCACCCATAGTTTGAGGAGCCCTGTTTTATTATAATACTATGTTTCATTTATGTATTAAATTTCTAGGTTCCCAACTCGATCATGACTCCATATGAAACAATTTAAAGCAATACAAAACAAAAACAGAAGTCTGGAAAAAATAACACAAACTCTAACAGATCACTAATCACATAAGGAGTCTACCACCCACTCTAGCTCAAGCCCTGGGAGAAGAGGCTTTAAGGCAGGGCTTTCCAAAGTTTTCCCGTGGCGACACACCAACGGCGGGGTGCAAAAAAACCCAGAAGTGCCACCGCTGCGGTGGCGCGCAAAAACCCGGAAGCGCCACCGCCGCTTTCGGTTTTTGCGCGCTGCCACTGCGGTGCTTTCGGATTTTCGTGCGCCGCAGCAGTGTCCTTGTGTGCTGTGTGAAAACCCGGAAGCGCTGATGGCCTGCGGCGGCGCGCCATCAGCGCTTCCGGGTTTTGATGTGACACACCTGGGCCCCGCAGGCGACACACTTTTGTGTCGCGACACACAGTTTGGAAAGCTGTGCTTTAAGGACTCATTTATGTAAGGTCAGGTTAGGGACCATGCAAATTTCTGGGGGGATGTTTTAGAGGGCAGGTATTGTAATTGTATTTTTTTCCTGGGTCCCATCAGATAATATTGTCTAATCGATGGGACCCAAAACACATTAACTGCCCCATTGTACGGGATGGCAAAAGCTATGGAAGACAGATGGTCCCTCAGAGAACCAGACCCCGGGCCGTGAAGGGCTTTGTAAGTGATAACTAGCATCCTGAATTGCACCTGGAAGCCAGCTGGTAACAGTGTAGTTCATGAGCCAGAGGTGTTATATGGGCATTGTGAGAGAGTTCTTTTGAGAAATGGTACAGACCACCAACAAAGAGACTGTTGTTATCTTCCCTGTATTTCCAAGAAGGTTTTTATTATATAAATATATATTTTTATTATATAAAAAATTAACAAACTTACTCATTTTCCTAACCTACACCTTATTTCTTATCAATAAGCCTATGCTGTATTATAGTATACTTATACTGGTGTCTGTGTATGTTCTGAACAGTCCTATGAACATTTCTGTTCTCCTTTGCTATCTGAGCTCAGGACAGAGTCTCAAGTCAGTGGGCTTCTGTGGCTGTCAGCTGCTGTTTGGAACTGCTGCTGGAGCATTGGCACTGCAGGTTTTCAGTCTGGGCTGGGAAAAGGAAGGTGCTTTACCAGCTGCTGGCTGGCTATGGGCTCTCAGCATCTCTGCCAGAGTGGCGAGGCTGCTGGGCTCTGCTTCCCCTTTCAGCTTGGCTGCTGTTGGCTTACTTTTTTTTTTATTAAAGAATTTTACTAAGTATAGAGCGTAAATAAAAACTACAATAAAAAGAAAAAACTACAAAAAAAGAAAAAAGTGCAAAACACAAGAAAAACTTTTTATATATATTACATAAAAAGTGACTTCCGACTTTCAACAACAAGAATATATAGCAATTCCCATAATTAATCCCTTTCTCCAAATTTAACCAAAATCACATTGTTTCTATAAAAAATTCCATGGACATTATATAAATCAATAAAAGCAAATGCTTCTTCCATATATATATATGGAAGAATTTATATATATATATATATATATATATATATATATATATATATATATATATATAAAATAAACAAATATATAAACCTTCAAATCAACTTCCTCCCCCCCATATAAACTCATTTATAAAATGTTTTCCTCCTAACACTATTCTATATATTTCTGGCCACTATGTTAACAGTCAAATTATTATACTTTTATACTTAATACTAAAATCTTACCGCATTAAACTTTAAAAATCAAACTTTAAATCATTAAAAAAAATAGAATCATACAACCTTATAATCAATCCATACACTTATTACTGTTATTTCAATCTTACCCCATTAAACCTTAAAAAACAAACTTTCATTTTCATTTCATTACAAGAAACTTTAAGTCATTAGAGAAAAATAAAATAAAATCAATCTACATACAGTATTCATTCTTAATTTTAACAATCAAATTGTAAAAGCATTTAAAAAAACATTTAAATTAACTACTTTTATACTTAGTATTATTATTTCAATCTTACCCCTTTATCCCACCTCAAAATAAACCAAAACATTTATTTGTCTCCATATTATGCACAAGAGTATTTTTATAGACAGATAAAAAAAAACCCCAGCTATCTCACTTGCAAAGTCAACAAAAAATTTCCCACATGACCGAGCTATCTTAATTTCCAAACCAACCCTGTAATAAACAAGCCATTTTTCTTCTTGAAAGCCGAATTGTAACTCCTTCATGTCTCGTTTCTTCACCATCTGGATTCTCGCAATCAGGAGGGATACTTCTTCCTTGATGAATCTCTTCCTCTCCCTTCAGAAAATCCTCAATTGATTGATACATTTTAAAAGCAATATCCTGTACTACTTGTAAATTAGCTTGGACAATTTCATGGAAAATCTTCTTAAAGTCAGCTGGAAGGTCTAAAAATGTTTCCTTAAGGTCTTGCATAATTGAAACAGTAAAGTCTGGCACCTTCTGCTGATATGTATAAACTAGTGGGTTAATAAAAGGCTTCCAGAGGCTAAAATACAGCATCCAAGGCAAGTGAACATAAAACTGAAAGCTAAAAACATCAAATTAAATGTGTAGGAAAATATAAAGTCCTTCAAACTAGATAGAAAAATAATAACGGAGAGATTATTCTCAGTCCTCCTTAAATTTGAATGGAAAGCAAGCTAGCAGCTAGAAAAAAAAATTTTAAGCCTCCTCCAGAAATGACGTTATTCAGCACCAAGAGATTCGTATCTTCTTCTTGTTAAAAACCTCTTGGGGTCCAAGAACTTTAAAATATACAAACTGGGTGATTTAGAAATGAAAAACCCTCGACCTAGTGTCCCAAAAAGGCTACAGCTTCCAGACACTGGAACACAAACTTGAGAGCATCACTTGGTTGATTGGGGGTTAAGATTGACAGCTGGGAATCATCAGTGTACTGATGACATCTGACCCCAAACTGAGGAATGGCCTCACTCAGTGGATGTTGTATTCAACTCACTTGAGTTGTTGTATTTATTACATAACTATATACATTAGGTTTCCACCTTTTACCAAGTATTTGTAACATGTAACTGGACTTCTCATAAGTGCTAAAAGTAAGTACTTGCTGGGTTCACACATAGCAATGAAACATAATGTGGTTTCTTTACTGAGGTTTTGTTTCTATAAACCCAGCAGCTTCAGTTTGTAAACTATGGTTTACAACTAGTGTTATATGTGAAATAGGCTAATATGGCTAGTGTAAGAAACCATGATTAGAACCAATCATGGTTTACTGTGATGTGTAAACTTGGAGAGTGGGTTCTGCTTTTAGACATCTCCAAAGAGTATCTAATTTATATCTTAGAATATTTGGGAAATCCCCTGAGCTTCAAATGTGGTTTATGATGTTATTGACAGCTTCAAACCCCAGACAGTGCACCATACCTATCTTCTATGCACCGTACAGTTCTTTAGATCTTGATTTCTAGCTACTTTGCAGTGAGCATGGAAAAAAGTAGGTGAAGAGTATTAATTGCTATGAAGACAGACAAGGCTGAACGTATTAAAAGAGTAGTCTTTTATTTAAAATTTCATTTAATTTGTAGATGTATTCTTTTCAGCGGTTGCATAGGTAAAGTATTTGCTGTTTTGTTAAAGTGGCGAGGGAAATATCATGAGCAGCTTCACTGGGCTGGATAATACATTTTGGACAACTCTTGTAATAGCAGGTACAGTTCTAATCAAAAGCTAGTTGTTCAGGGTGTTTACTAGAGTCTCAAATTTCACAACTAGTGATGTGTAACATTCTGAATTAAGATTGACTGGTGCAGCAAAGTAACAGTGGCTCACTTCCTACTGCATTGTGTGTCCAAGCACTTTGGATGAGTTGTCAGGTCTAATCTAAAGCTCTCAGAAATTAATAAAAACATTTATAGGCGTCTGTGGTGGCTTAGCTTTAACCCTCACTGTTTGTGGGAAAAGATCTAAGGATACTGATAATTTGCAGTTAAAAAGCCAGTTTGGTGCAGTGGTTAAGGCAACGGGCTAGAAACCAGGAGACCGGGAGTTCTAGTCCCGCCCTAGGCACAAAGCCAGCTGGGTGACCTTGGGCCAGTCACTTTCTTTCAGCCCTGGGAAGCAGGCAAGGGCAAACCACTTCTGAAAAATGTTGCCAAGAAAACTGCAGGGACTTGTCCAGGCAGTCTCTGAGAATCAGACACAATTGAACGGATAAAAAAGAATACCCTGTTGATTATAGGCATCATTCTTTGCTGCTGGGTTGCCACAGAGAAAGCAAAAATCTTTTATTTATGTATTCATTCATTCATTCCTGCATTTTTATATCACCAACTCCTAAAATCTTGTGGTGATTTTCAATTAAACATAGTATCACACATCTTGGAAATAATCATGTTTCTTTCTAGAAATTACTTGTTTTGTGTCATGCTTATCTATAGCCTAACCACACAGAAGAGAATCCATAAGGTCAGTTTGACAGTAGAGGCAGAAGCTTATCTTGATAATAACCCTTTCTAGACTGGGTCAATTAGATCTTTATTGAGAGACTTGTTTGGATAAAGAGGTTTTTTTTTTATCAAGTTCATAAACCACAGCCCCAATAACTTTACATCACGGTATATAAAGAAAGGTACTTCTTGTAGTTTTTATTTTTTTTTTCTAATAATTAGGACTTCATGTATTGTAATACATAAAATGTTATACATGGAATGATTCAACTGATAGTGGAGGAAGAGTTTTACATAGGGAGTTGGGAACTGAGATCAGTGACCCTTAATAACAGAGTATAATTGGAGGGAGGTTATGTGGGTGAGAGTGGGAAGGGGCACCATCCTGTTGCTACTTGGATTCCATGACAAAGGATTTCCTTCCTAATTTGAACCCCTCCATCTAGAGCAGTGTTTCTCAACCTTAGCAACATTAAGACGTGTGGACTTCAACTCCCAGAATTCATGGCTGGCTGAGGAATTCTGGGAGTTGAAGTCCACATGTCTTAATGTTGCCAAGGTTGAGAAACACTGATCTGGAGCAACTATGGTGAATGGGATATTTACTGTACTTAAGGAGAGAGGTCCTCTTTTGGCCAAATTGTTACAAGCTGCCTAGGAACAAGAGTCCTCGCTTCCTGCTCCTTTTAGCTCTTCCTATACTGTTGCCTTGTATATGGAGCAAAGACTGCTATGTTTGTGTTTCAGTATGCAAGTAATTGTTTGTTTGTTTGTTTGTTTTTGTCTGACATTCTAGGAATCTGGATTTTCGGTTTACATGCGAACTCTCAGAGAGAAAGATCACGAGAAGATAGGGAAGAAGAAATATGAGTTGTAATTTCTGCCTCAAAAAGAAACGAAAAACAAAAAAACAATTCCACTGCACTGTGAAGGGTCTCAGGGTCACTGGTACAATGCCTGAGATTACACATCTTTTAAAGAACAGAGACTTCGTTTTTATAGGCCGCCATTGCCATTTTCTACAACTTTGAAAATAAATTGAAATCATGTTTTGTTTTGTTTTTTTAAAGAAAAATGCCGTCATTGTTGCCATATTCTGTTATGGAGAAGAACAAAAGAAGAGCATTTTCTTAATGTTCAGTGCACCTATGCCCATTGATATTCCTATGCAATCTTTTTGTAATCTGTAGGTTTGATAGTGATTTCCTCTGGCAAAGTAATCTTTGTGTTTTTAATTTTGAAAAAGATTTTATGAGAAATGGCTTTTAAAAATGGGAGGGGGAAAATAAAAGAAGATGCAAAAGTATTCATCAGGTGCAGGCTCGGTTAGGGGGAGTTGAGCATTCTGGTCCCAGTGGCCTTTGCCCAGAGATTCCTCAAAGGCAGTTTTATAGGGTACATGTGCATAGCACTTACTTCAGGAGCCAGTCGGGATAAAGGGCGCTTTCAGTCCGTGTAGTCCACATTCTGCATAGCCCCCCTTTGTGTAGCTGATGGGACGTCAGCAGGAATAAGGCACTGTGGCAGAGTTGCTACAACTTGGGGTTGGGGGAGGGAGAACAACTTTTCCAAGAATCAGCAGAGGCATTTCTAGCCACGTTCAATTTTGCCAAACATATAGCATGGCTACTTATGATTAGGACATGCTCTTACCAAATCTCAAAGATTATGCTTGTCCCCCCCCCCCCGATTAATGTGGGAGAGTCATTTTAAAGATGCTCAGGGATAATAGGGAAATAATGAAGCAGCATTGGCCATTTCAGATCTTAATTGACTGTAGTGGTATTCCTTTTCCTCCTCCTCTTCTTTTTGTAATATGCCGTACCTGAATTGTTTACATATCTTTATAGAATGTATGATTGATTAGAATCAATGTCTCTGCAGCAGTACACATCAAGTATGAAAATGATTCTCAGTGTACGTGTTGACATTCATGTTGTCAAATGCTCCCGTAGGTGTAGTGCAGGTATAAGGTTCTACTTAATTTATGATAACAACTCCGTATTTGCTAAGCATTCCATTTGACTGTGTGTTTGACAGAGGCATTGATATTTTTGATAGGAAGAACCATCATGCAACTATATGTGTTTATGTTCCAAAGGCTTGTCTGTATGTGAATATTAAAAGAAAAAGAACTTTTTAAGAGCTCTATAGAAACAGGCCATACTTTAAAAAACCAAACACTTGTTTGGCCCTGTCAGCAGTGTAAGAAAATACAGCATTAGAACCAGCTTTTACAAGTCCATAATTGTGTGCTGATTCTGTGAAGGTGATCTGGACACTGTGTCTTCATGGGTTTATGATTATGATTATTTTTGTGATTTTGAATTGGATCCAAAAATAAAAAATAAAAAGGCTGAAAATATGCAATATTGGTTCTCTTTATTTTACAACATATAAACTACCTTGCCTGAAGTTGTACAAGTGGGTAGCAGGTCCTATCACTGCAATAAGCCATTGGTGCCATACTGGAAATATCCAGCATTTTCATTTTTTTCTCTCTCCCAAAGGTTTCTGTGGGAAAGAAGAAAAACCTTTGCGTTTTTTATTCCTTCGTTAGGAGACCCCTCTGCTCCATCTGGTGGAGGATTCAGAGAAATAAAAGTTGATCAGCAACATCTGGAATATCTCCACTGTAGACTATTCTCTGCAGTGCACAGGGAGCTGCAGAAGGCAATGTGCATATATGTGAGAGAGAATAGGGTAAATGAAATTTGGGACTCAACATAACCTTGCAGAAGTTCTTGAGTTTAAGCAGAGCCCATACACAGTACCTGGAGAGGTTGCATAGGATGGAATTAACTTGGAGACCAGCTGCAATATCAAAAGTTGTAAAGAATTTCCTTTTACAAAGCCCTGCCTCTGTCAAACAGAATCAGTGCTCCTTCACACTATAGATCTAGAATCTCCTCTGTGGAAGGTATATCTGGGTAAGCTTATAATCCACAGATGGTAGTCTGCCTTTGATATCATGAGGATGCAAGCTCATGCATGATGTCCTGGCATCTTTTTATACAGAATCCATCCTTATCACCTATCACATTTATATTAATTCTATATTAATTATTATGGTTTATCTCTCCCTCTTCTTTTTAGCAAACTATATTTAGACACTGTTAGCAGTGGAGCCTAAAATGGTGAATTGTTAAAAACAAGGGTTTTCAGATTATCATTACCACCTAATAAAATAGGGGAAAGAATTGTTTGTCTCTCTTCTTCCTCCTCCTCTTCCTCCTCCTCCTCCTTACATGGCCATGATCCAAAATATTGACCTGTCCTTGACTTTAATTGGAGTTTTAAAATGCAGACTTGATTTTTCCCCTAAATTCAGTGAGACAAATATTTAATTTAAGATGAATTGTGCACACATATATCTTGTATTTTGCCAGTGTTATTGGCTTCATAAACCAAAGTTGCTGAGTTTATTGCGTCCTTGAAATGTGCTCCTAAAACTCCCCTTCATTATTTTCATAGCATGGCTGGCTAAACAGGATTATACTGTAAAACTTAACATGTCGGAGAATGATTCCTAGATTATTGAATCCTTCACAAGTCCAAATTACCAACCTTGATTTACAGTTCCAGGCTTGTTTGGCAATAAGCCAGGAGCATGATAAACTTTGCCTTTCTGGTTAGCTTAACCACTTCAGTTTGATTCTTTGTACAGGCATTATGCTCTTGGTAACCAATGATTTTGCCATTAAGTCGAGATCTCTTATTTGTTTCTGGGAAGCCAGGATTCATGATTCTGTGTGAATGCAGCCACAACATCTTACGTGATGCTTCCTTCTGACCCTTGTTCCGCTAATAACGTTACCAAGGGGACTGTGAGAGGAGACCTCATAGGTGTTCCCATTCTGCTTTTCATTCTCAGTGCACTTCCTGCTTTTTTTCTGGCCCAATTAATGCTTGTATTTGTTTGGCACTCATTAATCAGTTGGAGCCCCTACTATGAATTCAGTGAATGATGATAGGCTGATTTGCCTTGTGTGGTAGGAAGCTTGTTAACCATAACATAAATCTAAGCAATGGTACCATGCCAAGCAGGATCTTTTATTAGACTCTGCACGATCTTTCCTATTAGACAGTTAGCTGTCTGGAAAATTAATGCTGTTTTCTCTCTCTCTGAATACAATCTAGCCCTTACCGCTATCTTCATTTTCCCCTATCTTTTATTCTGAGATGGTTATAGTTATGGATTTTTTCCCTGGAGATTTTTAGCAATATAAAAGTGATTGTTGATGTAGGTACGGTAAAGGTTCCCCCTGCACATTTGTGCAGTCGTGTCCGACTCTAGGGGCCGGTGCTCATCTCCGTTTGTTAGCCCAAGAGCCAGCGTTGTCCGAAGACACTTCCACAGTCATGTGGCCGCATGACACGCGTGGAACGCTGTTACCTACCCACCGAAGTGGTACCTATTAATCTACTTGCATTTGCATGCTTTCGAATTGCTAGGTTGGCAAGAGCTGGGGTGAGTGTGGGAACTCACTCCGCACACAGGGCTAGGGATTCGAACCTCCGAACTTGTGATCTTCTAATCAACAAGCCTGGCGTCTTACCTGCTGAGCCACCACGCGCCTGATTGTTGATGTATTCCTGCATTAATGTATTGTTTTGTGGACTCAACACAAGAATAATGGAATTAAGCTTTGTACAGATAACTGTTTATTTTGAGCAAGAAGGCCAGCTGCTTTCCTTCTCCTCCCTAGTGCTACTCTGGCATGTTCTCTTTTTTTTTTTAGATTTTTTTTTTTAAATTTACAGGAAGATGTGGCTTCCAACTTTTAACAGCAAGGATATACAAAATTTCCATAATCAATCTCTTACTCTATATTAAACCAAACCACTACATTATTTCCATAAATCATTCCCCTTTAACACATAATAAAAATCACTAAGTACAGTTACTCCTCCCCCTTATATTAAAATGAAGAAAAAAATTTTCATATAAACCTCCTAAACATCTTTCTCCCCTCCAAAAAATAGAACATATTTAATTATTCCCTTCCTACCACTATTCTATACATTTCTGTCTACTATAATAAAAATCAAATTGAAAGGCACATAAATTGTCAGCTATTATACTTAATGGTATAACAATTTTAATAATCCCAATCTTAATAAACACAAAATCTTAATAAACACAAAAAACAAAGCCAATTCAAAGCAGTAAATCCAAATCTTTAAAGGCAAATAACATCAGTCAAATCCTTAAAGCAAGCCAAATAAACATTCTTCAACCCTTATCCCACTTCAAAATAAACCAGAGCAGTTACATGTTCCCAAGATATGCACAGAGCTTTCTTCTTAAGAAAATCAAACAGCCCAACTGCCCCCCTCCAAAATTCCAGGTTCTTGTCATGGCATTCCACCAGGAGATTGACCCTACTTATGGCTTGCAGATCACTCTCTCCCCTAGATTTCTCCAACTCCAATATCCAATCTTCGTCCCGCATCTTGACAAAAATCACAATCTCAGTCTTAAAAGAAAACTTTCTATCACTCTTAGATTCCTCAATTTCATCCACCACATCCCCAACCTGATGGCACATTTTAGATCTCATATTTTCCACAATGTCCTGGATATCTTGCATAAAAGTTTGATAGAAGTCAGAAGAAATCTGTTTAAAATCCTGGTGAAGGTCAGAAAGAATCTGTTTAAAATCCTCCATGTCTCATGCAGTAGATTATGGCGCCCCCTAGGAACTTAATCAGCGAAAGTCGAAGATATGAGAGAGTTAGAAAGTTGTTTACAAAAAGTGAAAGTAAATAGCAGACTGTTCTCAAGGGAAAGTGAAGACAGAAAGCTGAAGGTTCAAATCAACCGATTCAATGTGTAGGAAAATGCTAATGTCTTCAAATTTAATACAAAAATAATAACAGGAAGACAATTGTTTACTCTCAATCTTTGGAATTTCGTTTGGAAGGAAAACGAAATCCAAAACTTAAAAGAATTTTAAAAAAAAGTAATCAAAAATAATGTTAAGCACCAAGAGAACCAGCCTCTCTTCGCTGTAGAAAGCCTCTCTTGGGGTACATATACTTAAAAAAAAACAAATTGGTGATTTAGAAATGGGGTGGCCGGTCTTAGTGTCCCTTTAAGGCTACAGCGCAGCTTGGAAATGGTGACGTCCCCGCCTCCTGGGTGCTCTTACTGATCGAGCGCAAAACACAGTTTGCGATCTCCTGGCTGCAAGCCTCCATTCCGGAGGACAGATGGGATGATTCCAAGTATTCTCCTTAATCCGGAGAACGTTGCTGGGCTTCAGGAAAGCCTGCCTGAGCCCAAAAAAAAGCTGCCGCACTGTCCGCTCCATCCACCAAAACAGCGGGCACAGCTGCTCAGTCTGCCATTCCCACCGGAAGCCCACTACTCTGGCATGTTCTGAGTTGGGGACTGTTAGCGTACTAATTATGTTGTAGATACTCACTGAAGGCAGAGAAGGCCTTCTTCTCTCTTAAATTCAGCAACTACAATGGCATTCAAATGAGACACAAAATTGAACATAACTTCTGGCTTCATAAAATCTAGTTTGGTAGATCTTGGGAACATCATAGACGTGGTATATCTTGTTTTCAGCAAAGTGTTTTCACAACGTATTTGATTATATCCATGTTAAAATGGATTAGACAATAGTATTGTTAGTTGGATCAATACAAGTGTATTAATGTCTGCATCAAACTAGGAGGAAGTCTTGAGTAGAATGCCGAGACTCTGTCTCACTGTGCTATTTAGTATTTTATATTTTAGTATTTCATAAGTGACATCAGTGTGGGCACAGAAGGGATGCTTATGAAATTAGTAGATAACACAAAACCAAGGGTGACAGCTAACACCGCGGAAGACAAAATCAGATCCTGATAGGCTCAAACACTGAGCTGAACCAATATGAAATTTGAAAGATATGTAAAATCTTGTTTTAGTATTATAAAAATTAAAGGCAAGAGGAAGAACCCTATTGAAAATGTGGGAAAAAACTGAGGTGTAAAGGAACATGAGCCTATAGTGCAGTATGACTATTTTAAATGCTACTACAGATAAATCACAAGAATAATAGCTCCAGAGCTTATCAAGTTGCATCCATCATTTTAAGGGCAGATGTAAGAAGGACCATATCCAGAGGAAGAAAACCATGTTTATGAGAGCTCTGGAAATCAAAAAAATGTGAGGGATGTTTTCTAAAATATAAAACAACCCATATTCTAATGTTGAGATCATTATTCCCTTATCTCTGATCTTCTATCATCTTCATTGCCATATAATATGCTGTTATATAGGAATGGTAAATTGTGTGAATTTTTTTTTCTTCAATCATTTCAATTTAGATGTGCAGAACAAACAATAGATGCACTTCAAACTCTATAAAACTTATAGAAAACAGGGCTTGAGCATTAGTGATGCCATAACATTTATAAGCAATAGGGGAGTTTCCTTCTCGACCAGAGAATTTGAGTCTTTAAGTAGGCTTGTAGAATACAACATTTAACATAGGTAAAAAAAAATTGCAATGTAAATTAATGGTAAGTTTGTCACCTAGAGCCAATGGCCTAGAAGCAACATACAAATTTTGTAAAGTAAATATAGAAATTAAAAAGTTGCTTAATGGACTAATGCTACAAAATATGCTGTATCAGCCTTTGAAGAATTCCCTTGATACCCTGATGGTCAGGACTTTGGGAGAGAAGGGTCATACAGTAGGACTACTGGCTGACCGGCATTTCACTTGCTCAGTTATAATTTCATCTTCCTTGTCAGTAGCCAGAAAATCGTCTTTTTTCCCCCCAACCCTTTTCTTTTCTAGGGTTTTTTTGGGGGGGCAGAAATGTTAATCCCCACCCTCTGCATATGAGGCATTCAGCCTGAGCTATTAGAATTTAAAAAAAACTGTTGTAAAAGAAATGACTTGTGTGAAAAAAGATGTATATTAATTCATATTATACTTCTTTCTAAAGATAGAGTTTTATATTGTTTAAAAAATAACAGAGAATAAAAGAGGTTTAAACTTTGCAGGCCAAACTTTCTTCAATTATTTTCCTCCCCAACTCAGTGGATTTTATATCAGATTTTGGCCCAGACTTTCCTAATTAAACAGCTATGGAGCTCAAATTGATGCATGCTGGTTTGTAGTGTCTAAATCTTTTGTAGGCCATTAAAGTTTAAACTGTTTATTTTATTCAAAGTAATCTAACTCAAAAGACATCTTGGCTGAAAATGAAATGAGCTATGAAAGTATAAATAGGTGGTAAATTATATTTGCATGTTAAATGGGAGAGGGAAAGGAAGAGAAATCGTCCAAGGCCAAAGACTACATGACAATATACCAATGGGAAAACTGGATTCTTTAATGTTCAAGTCATTGTGGAGTAACCAGTGAAAAGAACTGCTTAAAGCACAGTGAGTAATTGTACTGAACATGCACCAAAGCCAGTGATTCAGAGTGATCCCAAAAGATGAAGTCACTATTGGCAAGTTTCAGCTTAATTTTTAGTTAATAAAAGTCTGCCCTTCTCAGCAATTAATACAGATAGGGACGCAGCCAACAGCTTTGGAATTCACAGACCATTTTGTTTGTGGTAGACAAAATAGGACTTGATGGAGGTGGGAAAAGCTACAGTCAGTGCCTCCAGTCTAGGGATAATTGTACTTTTGTCCTTCCTGCAAAGATCAGAAATGAAAGGCCTTCCTTTTTCAAATGTAAACACTGGTGGTGAACTGATTTCTTAAAAGCTTAGATCTGGGAACTATTATATTTCCAGTGCTAGATGAAAAACCAGGCCAGTGATGCAGATAGTATTTATCTGATTAAAGAAAATGTGCTTTGTGCGTGGTCATTATGGTTCTAGCTAAACTTTTCCATAATTGCACTATGTAAAACTGCATAGTTACTCTCAGACCTTAATTTTGCCTTTTCACCTACAGTATACTCGCTAGACGAGGGTAACACTACCTACATCTCATGAAGTGGATAGTAATGAATGAACGCTTCTGCCATAATAAATTTGATAGTGTTGACATGCTACAAGTTTCAGTTTAGGAGGAGTATATCAGCTCTATCTTTCCTGCCCCCATTCTTTTATGAGGCATCTCTACGTTCCTGGTATGTATGCTGTAAAAAAGAAGTATGCAACTTGTTCAGACTGAGAGCCATTATTGGCCTTTAAGTGATGTGCTAGGGGCCACAATCCAGAATGTGGGCGAGAACATAACATGCCATTATGAGAAGAAGCTGCTGAGTCAGGTCAACAGTCTATTTAGTACAGCACTGTAATTTTCCGTGCTAGAGATCGCCGTGATGTACTTCTCACCAGAGCCATGACGAGCGCCGATGACTGGGGGACAGACCATCGATTAATGCGATCCACGATGGCCATAAAGATTGTCCCTCATCGTAGGCTCCAAGGAAGAAAACCAAGGCGTAAAATGAATACACTGGCCCTTCAAGATCCTATTAAACGAGCTTGCTTTCAATCAACTCTCAAGGAACATCTGCCTATGGAACTTCCTGAAAATGTTGAGGAACACTGGATTAAATTGAAGACTTCTATTATTTCAGCCTGTGAACAAACTATCGGATACCAGACTAAGAGACATCAGGACTGGTTTGATGAGAACGATAGTGAGATTGAACATATTATTGACAAGAAAAGGAAAGCCTTCCAGATATGGCAAAAATATATTAACTGTGCCGTTAAGAAAAAAATCTACGCCAGTGCAAAGGCAGAAGTCGAAAGAAGAACTAGAGAACTTAAGAACATATGGTGGATAAAAAAAGCCCAAGAAACCCAACATTTTGCAGATGCTCATGATGCACGGGGCTTTTTTAATGCCATAAAGGCCATCTATGGACCAACAAACCATGGTACAAATCCCTTACGCTCAGTAGATGGTGCTAAACTTCTAAAGGACAAAGAGTCTATTGCACTGCGCTGGAAAGAGCATTACTACAATCTCCTTAATCGTCACTCTACTGTGGCTGATGAAGTCTTCTTGCAAATCCCGCAAAAACAAATAAGAAATGAGCTTGCAGTACCCCCTAGTTTGGAGGAAGTCAGTAAAGCCACTAAACAAATGAAAAATAACAAAGCTAGTGGACCTGATGGGATTCCTGCTGAAGTCTTTAAAGAAGGCGGGCCTGAACTTACACAACAACTTCATAAGCTCATCGAAAAAATCTGGATGAGGGAGGAGATTCCAGCAGACTTTAGGGATGCCATAATTATCACTCTCTTTAAAAAGGGTGATAGAACAGACTGTGGAAACTATCGAGGCATCTCCCTTCTAGCCACAGCAGGCAAAATCCTGGCAAAGATCATCACAAACCGTCTCCTATCTGTATCAGAAGACATCCTCCCTGAAACGCAAAATGGCTTCCGCCCTTCCAGGGGAACAGTGGATATAATCTTCACTGCACGACAGCTTCAAGAAAAATGCAAGGAGCAAAACCGCCCTCTGTACATGGCGTTTATTGATCTGACTAAAGCTTTTGATACTGTAAATCGTACTGCTCTCTGGACCATCCTTCTGAAAATCGGATGCCCTGATAAATTTGTGAACATCTTGCGGCTACTCCATGACGACATGATGGCAACAATCCTGAATAACAATGGCTCTCAAAGCGATCCATTTAAAGTGGAATCCGGCATTAAACAGGGATGTGTTATTGCTCCAACCTTATTCGCTATCTTCATCGCTATGATTATACACCTTGTTGAAGAGAAACTTCCTACTGGTGTAGAAATTATATATCAAACAGATGGAAAGCTTTTTAATCTTAGTAGGCTGAAAGCAAAAAATAAGATAATTGCAACTTCTGTTATAGAACTTCAATATGCTGATGATAACGTAGTCTGTGCACACTCCGAGGAAGATCTTCAAACTATCCTAAACATCTTTGCAGAAGCATATGAAAAACTCGGCCTCTCGATTAACATTAAAAAAACCAAAGTGCTTTACCAGCAAGTTCGAACCAATCCCTCTGCAGCGCCATCAATCCAGCTTAAAGGTGTGTCACTAGAAAATGTTGATCACTTTTCTTATCTCGGCAGCCATCTATCTACAAAAGCCGACATCGACGCTGAAATTCAGCATCGCCTGAGCTCTGCGAGTGTAGCTTTCTCCCAAATGAAGTGTAGAGTGTTTGAGGATCGGGACATTCGCAGGGAGACCAAAATGCTTGTTTACAAAGCCATTGTACTACCAACCCTTCTGTACGCCTGTGAAACATGGACCCTCTACAAACGCCACCTCCAACTTCTTGAAAGATTACATCAACGCTGCCTCCGAAAAATTCTGCAAATTACTTGGGAAGATAGGCGGACTAATGTTAGCGTATTAGAAGAAGTGAAAACCACCAGCATTGAAACAATGATCATCCAACATCAACTTCGCTGGACCGGTCATGTTGTTCGAATGCCTGACCATCGTCTTCCAAAGCAGCTACTTTACTCCCAACTTAAGAATGGAAAACGGAATATTGGTGGACAGCAAAAGAGATTCAAAGATACTCTCAAAGCTAATTTAAAAAAATGTAATATCAGCATTGAGAACTGGGAAGCCCTAACTCATGAGCGTTTCAATTGGAGGTCATCCTTTATTAATGGCGCTATGGACTTTGAAGAAGCACGAGTACAGGGCGAAAAGGAGAAAAGAGCTAAAAGGAAGGCACGTCAGGCAAACCCTCATCATGACCGTCTCCCACCCGGAAACCTATGCCCTCATTGTGGGAGGTTGTGCGGATTCAGAATTGGCCTTTATAGCCACTTACGGATCCACTGTTAAAATTTTACCTTTGGAAGACAATCTTACTCGGCTACGAGTGATCGCCAATGATGATGTAAGCTTCCTGAGGGTATCTAGTGGTCAGTCAGATGCATTGAGAGTCAGGTCTTCCAGGGATTTGTTCAGTTCCCTTTTTAAAAACTGGTGGTGATTACAACAACCAGTGGCAGCAGATATCCCAGTTATCTGTGCATTGGGTACAGATGACGCCACGACAAAAATTAAAATTGAATTGACCTAAATTTCAATTTAATGTAAATCAAGTGTTGTTATGATGGCTTCTCATGCATTTAATAATTCCTTTTAATTAAAATTTAAATATAAGGGGCGCGGTAGCTCAGCGGGTTAAACCGCTGAGCTGTTAGTCTGCCAACCATAAGGTCGGCAGTTCGAATCCGCGTGGCGAGGTGAGCTCTCGTCACTAGCCCTAGCTCTCTGCCAACCCAGCGATTCGAAAGCTAAATAGCAAGTAGATAAATGTGTACCACTCACGTGGGGCAATATGCTGGCATCCTGTCGGGGAGTCGCCTCGGAACTGAAGACGAAGACGAAGATCTGGAGAAGCCTGTGGATGGCGGCTGAGGACGGCGGCAGAGAACGACGGATCCCAATTACAACTTCCGGGATGTCAGCAGCCGGCTCCGAAAGCGAGGCATTCTGGGGCTTGTAGTTCCCATGCCTGGAAAAGAAGAGCCGGTTCCCTCACCCCCTCCCTAATCGCGCGGGTATTGTAATATATGATATGATTGTATAAACTGAATTTACATGATTGTAAGCCGCCTAGAGCCCTCCATTAGGGAGGGGATAGGCGGGGTATAAATAAGATAAATAAAAAAATAAATAAAATAAATCCAAAATGCAATCTAATGGTGACTTTGGGAGAGTGCTAGCTCAGGACTTTTCAGAGGAATATGGCCATCTATCTCAGCTGAAAAAGGAGAAAGGCTGTTTCAGAGCTGGAGTTGGCATTTAAGTTTTGTTCCACGAACAAGGTATTCATTAACGGTTTCAAGAAAATCATGAAATATCTTCCTTACTTTAAAAAGTGCATAAAGTAGCTTTTTGGAGTGTATGTACAGTGCTGGAGGCAGAGTGAGGAGCCTATTGGTGTCTCTATCTCATTATACCTTTTAGCTAAAAGAGCAGATGGACATATTTACTGTATGTGCCCACATTCCAAGACATGGGATTGTAAACCAGATTTATTTTAATGGTTTTGCACCATATAAAATGAGCATAGCTTTCTTTGTGTTAATGGCTTTTACAAGCTTGGAACTTGACTGCTGATCTATAGAAAATATTGATCACCCTATGACTTGGGCATCTACAGATGTTATACAAGGAGAGAGAGAAAGCATTCAATCATAATATTCTTTTATTCTTTAAAGTACCAGAAGGACATACTAGGATGCCATGATGTGCACAAATTTATTCAATATATACCACTGGCAGCAATGATTCTACAGTGCAATAATCCATGAAGTAATGATTAAGAATTGTAATTAAATAATGTAATTTAAACATTCCTAATAGGTTAGCTCATATGGTAATACATAATCTATGATAGCCTGCTTTAAGAATGCCATGAAGAAGGACTTAAATAAGAAAGGTTTACTTTATCAGAGAAAACACCAAGATCAATTTAGTGGAACAATGTGGATGAAGGTAATTTTTCATATTACCCATTATATAAATTTCTGTATGTGACCAATATATTGCAGCTATTTAGTCTTATCACAAATATGAAATATTGAATGACCAGTACTAACTTCCTATAATTTAATACAGTTTGAGGGGTATCGTATAACAGATAGAGAGTCACTCTGAGCTGCCCAGAGTCAACTTGAGTGAGATGGCCGGCCACATAAATTTGATAAATAAATAAATACAACATCTGGCCATTACTTTTAAACCATATGTATTTATTTACAATGGTTCCAAAGTTTCAAAAGCCAGCAAAGGCTCCCACGGCACATGTTTTTGACTTCAGCTCCATCAGTGCCAACCAGCATGACCAGTAGAAAGGGATTGGAGGAACTGTAGCCCCCAAACCTAGAGGACAGCGGGTTAGCTAATGCAGCCTTCAGCAAGTCCCAAATGGAGCTCAATGAAAATTGCTACCTATGTTCTCTGGTGATGATTCTATGTCTCTTGTAAAAATGCCATATATGCATTTGCAGTCAAACAACTTGCAAATTTTATATACTGTATTTGTACAATAGTTAAAGACATAAGCACTTGATACATTCCTCATTGCCAGAGCTAAACAAGTATGGCAAGAGTATATTTTGAGGGAGAATATATAGGGGCGTGGTGGCTCAGCGGGTAAGATGCCAGACTTGTCGATCGGAAGATCGCAAGTTCAGAGGTTCGAATCCCTAGCCCCGCGTGACGGAGTGAGCTCCCGCACTCACCCCAGCTCTTGCCAACCTAGCAATTCAAAAGCATGCAAATGCAAGTAGATGAATAGGTACCACTTCGGTGGGTAGGTAACAGCGTTCCGCGCATGTCATGCCGGTCACATGACCGCGGAAGCGTCTTCGGACAACGCTGGCTCTTCGGCTACCAAACGGAGATGAGCACCGGCCCCTAGAGTCAGACACAACTGCACAAATGTGTGGGGGGAACGTTTAACTTTTTATATGGTTTAAGGCATAGCTTTCCAAACTGTGTGTCGCAACACATTGGTGTGTTGTGACAAAACCCGGAAGTGCTGATGGCGCGCTGCCGCCGTGCCATCAGCACTTCTGGGTTTTAGCGCGACACACGAGGCCACCGCCGCCATTGGTGTGTCGTCAACAGCGGGACTTTGGAAAGCACTGGTTTAAGGGTTAGAGTTCTTTGATGTTGCTTTGATGTTGTTCCTTCTGAGGTGGTTTCCTTAAATAATGTTCTGAAGCTAACTTTACTGATCCTCCTGATGTATTCAACTTCAATTCCTATAATTCCCAGACTTTGGCCAGGTGTTTGGAGATTATGGAAGTTGAAATCCAATACATCAGGAAGATAAAGTTGGGGCAGATTGTTCTACTCTAAAATGTGATCAGAATCTTGAATATGCTTGTCACCAAAGGAAAGAGTGTGATGGTTGTGATCCTCTAGCTTAGAGCTTTCCAAACTGTGTGTTGCGACACATTAGTGTGTCTGCTGCAGTGTCTGGGTGTGTCGCAGCTGCTGCTGCCTCCAAGCCCTGCCAGGATTCCGTGCAGGTCCTAGTGCCTGCCTTGTGCCTGGCTGCCTCCAAACCTGCTGTGATTCTGCGCAGGTCCTAGTGCCTGCCTTGTGCCCTGCTGTATGTGTGTGTCGCAAAATGATGCCCTGCTGTAAGAGTGTCGCAAAATGATGCCCTGCTGTAAGAGTGTGTCGTGAAATGATGCATGTCTAAAAAGTGTGTCACCAACATGAAAAGTTTGGAAAGCTCTGCTCTAGCTATTAAATCAGCAACTCTTGCGACAAGCCATTAAGGATATGAACGTTCTTTATTAATACAGGTGATCAGTTCCAAATCAAAGACACGAATGAAGAAAGCCCATGCAAACCAGCAGTTAGAATCCCCCCTTCGTACCAGTCTCCCGCAAATAAGGGCTCCACTGCGTGACAGCCCCTCCCTTCTCTCTCACAGTTCCCATACCCCTCAGTCACAATCCTGCACTAACAAGCTGATAACGCCATTTGGCCTGGCCTTGGTATCAGGTTGCTCTCCTAAACAATTCTAATCAACATTCCTAACAGCCCTGCAGGCATGCCTAACTTCTACTTCAAAGCACTCCTACTAAACATTCTACTACAAAGCATTCTGGTTGAAACATTAATTATTACTGTCCCTTTTTCACACTGACAGGATGTCCATCCTGACAAAGAGCTTGCTTCTGAAACTGCTGGTTATTCTTCCTTCATCCCTCTTTTACAAATGACTTTCAAGAAGTCACTTATACTGAGCTGAGGGCCGCAACTAGGGGGAGCAAGCAGGGCATGTGCCCCGGGCGCCGCGCTGGGGGGTGCGCCAAAATGACACCCGGGGGGCGACAAAATGACAAAATAACCCATGGGGGGGGGGGCGGAATCCATGTTTGCCCTGGGTGACACAGACCCTAGTTCCATCCCTGATTGAGCTTTCCTCTGCAAAGTAGTTCCACAAATACCAAGCTTAAATATTGAGATGAAAGCAAAAAAGCAAAGGTCTAATAGACACTCACATTTGACCCCCAATTATCATGTGTATTTTCAGCTGGACATGTAACATACACACATGCTTCCAAAGGAACTGCTGGTTTATCAGGCTAGAAACTGGGAGACTGAGTTCTAGTCCCGCCTTAGGCACGAAGCCACCTGGGTGCCCTTGGGCCAGTCACTCTCTCTCAGCCCTAGGAAGCAGGCAGGGCCACTTCCAAAATCTTCCAAGAAAACTGCAGGGAGTTGGCCAGGCAGTCACCAGAGTCAAGACTGACTTGAAGGCGCGCACACACACACACACACAACACACAAAACACCACCACCCTGTATGAAAGAGAGCATAGGTATTCATCAATTTGTTTTGTTGACCTAGCACTATTGTTCTCTGACCCCTCTCCCCCCCACACAAATTTTTTTTATCAGCCTTAGGCAAGTCCAATAGTTCAGTGCTAGGGATAGCTTATATACAAAAGCCAGCAGAGAGGCTAAAAAAGAAAAGCAAACAGATTTTAGTCATAGGAACTTTTTCTGATGTCTCTATTGATTAATGATGCTGATAAGTGGTTCAAGTATCTGGATGATTCCATGCAGGACTTGCTTGTTGTTACAGGTGAACCAGGAAGTATAGTTCGTTCTTTGCACATTGTTTGCTGCTTGTAAAGAAAAGAGCAAGTTATGCTGTTACATTGTAACCTGTGTAAGTAGATACCCAAATTACTGTATGAAAATCAAGCCATTGTCAGAGCTTTTCAGATTTGTCAAGCTATTAGTACTTGGAGAAAAGATGGCAGCAGTTGAACAGAGATTGCCAATACACAGGTCATTCTCAAGGAAGCCAGAATGCTGAGGAATTATTGCTTGCCCTTGCATGTAAAAGAAGCCAGTGGGTAAACACAGACAATTTACCAAATGATAACATGTGATAAGAAGAGAGCAGAACAGTCCTGACAGATAGCTGTCAGCACATTACCACCACCTTACTTACTTTTCTGGACTTCACCACAAAGATGAGGCCAAATTCACAGAAGGCAGGAAAATAATTGGATTACCAGCAAGTGATATGCAGCCTGTGTGGAATATATCACTTGATAAAATAGTTGTCACTATTCTCCTAATTATTATTTTAAGCTAGGATGGATCAATACATACCACCCCAAAGTAGAACTCATTTCATAATGTCCGGTACTGGAAACGTGTAAACTTCAAGGATGGAACTGGGGCTACTCTTATGTTCCAAAACTTCCTCTTTTTTTATTTTTTTTATCCCGCCTTTATTAGTTTTATAAATAACTCAAGGCGGGGAACATACCTAATACTCCTTCTTTCTCCTATTTTCCCCACAACCACCACCCTGTGAGGTGGGCTGGGCTGAGAGAGAGTGACTGGCCCAAGGTCACCCAGCCGGCTTTCATGCCTAAGGCGGGACTAGAACTCTCAGTCTCCTGGTTTCTAGCCCAGCACCTTAACTATTAGACCAAATTGGTTCCCTATTTCCTTCCTTCCTTCCTTCCTTCCTTCCTTCCTTCCTTCCTTCCTTCCTTCCATTTCCATTTCCATTTCCATTTCCATTTCCATTTCCATTTCCATTTCCATTTCCATTTCCATTTCCTGAAATAACATGAATTTAGAATGGGGAATACTTGTAGCAATTATGCCTAAGCAGGAGATTTTTCCCATATTCTTGGATTCTTCCCTGCACTTATCTCTTTTGCCCCCAAATTATTAATTTTTAGTTAAGAACAAAATGGGTGTTGGGGGGGTTGAAACAACTAGTACAGGGCAGCTGCAGCAGAGATTCAGTCAGAAGAAAAAAAGAATGTATCTCTCCTCTGTAATTTCTCCCCTGCACTTAATTTTACAAGCTAAATGTATGACTGTCTGTTTCATTTGTAATATCTCTTCCCACTAGTGAGTATTGAATGTTAGCTGTGCTACTTTTGTGATGTGTCAGATTTCTCATATGAAATTGGCAAATATTTTCTGAACGGAGAAAAGTGTCTCATGATGACGTAACGCCAGGTGGCTAGATAACAAAAAGGCCTTCCCATAACTTTGAATAGCTTTGCTTACATCTCTTCATTAGATATGAATTGTTTATGTCTAGTTTCTAAACCTTCCCATGGGAACAAGTTCTCCTGATTCCTTCTGTGGGAAGCCTGCTCCAGGGGGAGCAGAGGGAGGGGGGAAATCACGTGCTTGCTTAGATGCAGCACTGCCACCTCTGTACTATGGCCTATGCACAAAGGCCTGGTGTGTGTCACACCTAGCTTCCAGCCAATCAGAAAGCTGGAAGAACTGAATATCAAACCATGCAAAATGGTGTTCTATGCTTCTTGACTTTTTGTGTCTTTAGCCATGTAGTTCTTCATGTGTGTTCTACTTCTGAGGGTAGCTATGCCTGGCTATACGTTTCAGCCATGGCATGAGCTCTGGCCCTGGAAACAATACATGAATCTCTACTTGTGAGTTTGTTTTCCTTTTGCAATGCTGTACCATGTATATTCAACTTTCCTTTTTGCGATAACGTGATTGTATATACATTATTGCCTTATGCTACAAGTAAACACTTTTAGCCCTAAAAGTTGCACTCTGTCTTATTTATTTATTTATTTATATTTCAATTTATATACCGCTCCATCTCCCCACAAGGGAACTCTGGGCGGTTTACAAAACACAACAATTAAAATCCAACAATTAAAACAACCTAATAAAATACTTTAATATAGTAAAATTAAGTATAAAAATCCAAGATGCGATTGTTTGGTATTTAGATGTTTAAAAGGGCCCTATGGCACCAGCCATCCCCAAGAGGAACTGTTCCCCCCCTCCCCCCACGCAAGGCGGCAGAACCAGGTCTTTAAGTTCTTTCTGAAGGCCGGGAGTGATGAGGCCTGCCTCACCTCCGGGGGTAGCATATTCCAAAGGGTGGGCGCCGTTACCGAGAAGGCACGCCTCCTAGACCCCGTCAGGTGACATTCCTTTACGGACGGGTTCCACAGCATGCCCTCTCTGAATGACCGAGTGGGACGGTTCGACGTTATGGGGATGAGACGGTCCCTCAGGTAACCTGGCCCCATGCCATGTAGGGCTTTAAAGGTGATAACCAACACCTTGAATTGGACCCGGAAGCACACAGGCACCCAGTGCAGCTGTCGCAGCAGAGGTGTCACATGCGCTGATCTAGGCGCACCAATAACTGCGCGAGCAGCCGCATTCTGGACCAATTGAAGCTTCCGGATACTCCTCAAGGGTAGCCCCATGTAGAGCACGTTGTAATAGTCTATATGGGAGATGACCAGGGCATGAGTGACTGTACGGAGGGCTTCCCGATCCAGGAAAGGGCGTAACTGATGCACAACACGAAGTTGTGCAAATACCCTCCTGGCCACGGCTACCACCTGCTCTTCGAGCAGGAGCCGTGAGTCCAGAAGAACCCCCAAATTACGCACTTGGTCTGAATGGGGTAGTGCAACCCCATCCAGAACTAAAGATGACAACTTCCTGGATCCACGGGAGCCATCAATCCACAGCCACTCCGTCTTACCAGGGTTCAGTCGAAGCCTGTTGTTCCCCATCCAGACCCCCACAGCCTCCAGGCACTGAGAAAGGGTAGCCACTGCATCACTTATCTCACCAGGGATGGAAATATATAATTGAGTATCGTCTGCATATTGATGGTATCTCATCCCATGGTGACGGATGATCTCACCCAGCGGTTTCATGTAGATGTTAAATAGGAGAGGGGAGAGAACCGAACCCTGTGGTATCCCACAGACGAGGGGGCGAGGGTCGGATCTTTCCTCTCCTATTACCACCGATTGGGAACGGCCCTGGAGGAAGGAGGTGAACCAGCGCAGAACTACGCCTCCCACCCCCAACTCCCTGAGCCGTCCCAAAAGGATACCATGGTCGATGGTATCGAATGCCGCTGAGAGGTCAAGAAGAGCTAGGATGGGTGCACTCCCTCCATCCTGCTCCCGCCAGAGATCATCTGTAAGCGCGACCAATGCAGTTTCCACCCCATATCCCGGCCTGAAACCTGACTGGAAGGGGTCCAGATAATCCGTATCATCCAGGATCCTCTGGAGTTGCAACGCCACCGCTTTCTCAACCACCTTCCCTAAAAAGGGGAGGTGGGAGACAGGACGAAAATTGTCCAATATAGTAGGGTCCAGTGATGGTTTCTTGAGGAGGGGGTGCACCAAAGCCCCTTTAAAAGCAGCTGGGAACACCCCCTCCCCCAGAGATGCATTAACCATCACCTGGACCCAACCACATGTCACCTCCTGGGCTGCCTGTACCAGCCAGGAAGAGCATGGGTCCAGATGACATGTGGTGGCCCTTACAACCCGAAGGATCCTGTCCACTTCCTTAGGTCCAACAGGATCAAACTGTTCCCAGATAACCGGGCAAAGACGTTCCCTCGGCATCTCCCCAGACTGTGCTACACGCTTAGAGTCCAACTTAGACCGAATCTGAGCGACTTTATCCTGCAGATGCTCAGAAAATTCTTCCGCACGGCCCTGTAGGTGGGTCACAGACTCCACCTTACCCAACAGAGATCTTGTTATCTTAAACAGGGCCGTCGGACGGCATTCTGCGGACGCAATAAGAGCGGAGAAATATTGACGTTTCGCCGCTCTTACCGCCACAAGGTAGGTCTTAACAGTGACTCTAGCTTGTGTTCGGTCAGATTCAGTCTTTGTCTTTCTCCAGCGGCGCTCTAGGCGTCTCTTAACCCTCTTCAAGACCCTCAACTCCTCTGTATACCAAGGGGAGTATCGGGTCAAGTGTGGCAAGAGAGGCCGCATAGGCGCGATCCTGTCCAAGGCCCCGGCCGCCTCCCTATTCCAGGCTGCGGCCAGGACCTCTGCTGGAGCGTGCAGTAGATCCTGAGGTACAGCCCCCAGCTCCCTCTGAAACCCTATTGGGTCCATTAGTCGCCGGGGGCGGACCAATCGACTGGGTCCTGCCTCCCTGCGGAGTGGGGCGGCATAAGAGAATCTCAAGGTCACCAGGGCATGATCTGACCATGACAAAGGGGAAAGATGTAACTCTCCCCTCAGAGCATACTGCCACTGCTCCGACAAGAAAACTAAGTCCGGGGTGAGTCCACTGTCTCGAGTTGGGTCTCGAATAATCTGGAACAGGCCCATGGCTGCCATGGTAGTCATGAACTCCCGAGCCGCCTCAGAGGCGCGTCCCAGGGACGGCAGATTGAAATCCCCCAGAACCATAAGCCTAGGGAATTCCACCGCCAACCCCGAGACGTTTGTTTATTCTCAAGCCTCGATTTTTTCCCTATAAGCCAGCGCACATCCCATCAGTAAGAAGTATCCCTTACAATAGAAAAGACTCATTCTACTGTAATAGAAACCCAATGTATCAGAGAAAGTATTCAGAGATATCTCAGTGTGAAACAAATTGCTTGGAATTATAAATTATGTTACCATAGATATTTTATAAAATTTGGAATGTCTGTTTGGGAAGACATTTGACTATCACACTTTCTATTGCTCCTTTTTAATTTAACTGTGTACATATTTGGTATGTGGAATGTGATGCCTTTATATATTTACTGCTAAATGATCTGTAAAAGCTAATCAGATCATCATGCAGAATTGCACAAGTTAATGAAGTTGAGGTTCTCAGTTGAATAGCCATTAAGGGTGAAGTCTAACATTCAAACCCCTTGTTCTGTTGTGGAAGATGTAATATTCAAATTGATACCTACATATGTAGAAGACATGATGGCTAACCTAACCTAACCTAACCTAACCTAAATTATTGCGGGCTTATTTTGGACCTTGTTGATCAAGCTATGGTAATAAGCCATTTTAGAAAAAAAGGAAGATTCTGTTCAACAGCTATAGGAAGAAATAGGTCAGTAAAAATATCCTAGTACATCTTCAGATTATAAATCATGCTGATCAGCACTCCAGAAAAAATAGAATATCCTTGAAGACAGACCTTAGGCTAGCCATAGATGTTGGGTGAAGCTGGGTGAAGTAGATAAGAGGTAAATATGAATAATATCTAATAAGGTAATGAATAGTGAGGTAAATAGTGGGGAGCTCAAGACATATGGCATTAATCATAAACTTATATTTAGACAGTCCTGTGAGTGAAATAAAAGATGTTATATTCTCAGCAGTGCCCATGCTGGCTGGGAAATTCTAACGGCTGAAATCTATAAACCTGGAGTGTATCTAGGTTAAGGAAGGCTTGGATACAGCCTTGCAAAAGGGTGCTCTTCAAAACACAACTCATCCACAGATTATGGCTTAGCTTTTAATCAGAATATTACTTCCATTTGCTCAAGATGGTACCAGGTCTTGGGTAGCATGTTAAGATCTACACTCCAAAAGTGGATTGGGACAAGATGCATGGGAGGGGGCTTAAGAGGCCTCTAGGCTTCAGCCATCCATTTAGCTTCTTAATTATCACTCCAATTCCCAAAAATGTGAGAAAGCCAAAAGCTGTAGCCCTAAGCAATTGGGCTGGAGGAGATCAAGGACTGGTTGGCCAATGGAGTCCTTGGGCCACTCTGTTTATATCCTTGCTTTTAATATTCATTCTCAATGGTGACAAAAATTTACTCACCTTTTTTTCTCTTTCCTAATAATAGAACTCAGGAGGGCCATTCAGTAAAACTGAATAGAAGATGATGGACAAATAAAGGAACATTATCTTAGAACCAGGGTTTCTCAACCAGGGTTCTGTGGAACCCCAGGGTTCCACGAGAGGTCACTAGGGGTTCCCTGGGAGATCACAATTTATTTAAAAACTTATTTCAAATTTGGGCAACTTCACATTGAAGAGGTAGGTTTCATTCTTTATTTTTAGTTTAAGGATACTGTTAATGTATATATACAGGCCTACACATGAAATGAATATAATAATTTTGTAACTTCTGGCCTAAATTTGAGCCTGAATGTGCAGGGGTTCCTGGAGGCCTGAAAAATATTTCAGGGGTTCCTCCAGGGGCAAAAAGTTGAGAAAGGCTGTCTTAGAACAATTGGAATTAGGTACCAATTTGGCCAGCAAACACATAACTGTAAAAAAGAATCAGCATTATGTATTGTCGAAGGCTTTCACGGCCGGAGTTCGATGGCTATTGTGGGTCTTCCGGGCTGTGTGGCCGTGTTCTGGAAGTTGTGGTTCCAGAACACGGCCACACAGCCCGGAAGACCCACAACAGCCATCAATCAGCATTATCTTCTAAGTTGTTCTCTATCAATGGCTTCTAGTTGTGATGGCCAGATAAAAACTGATTCCATTTTTATTTAATTTTTCATTTTGTTATAATTGATTAGATGAAATTGCTCACTTTACATTAATTGTCAAAGGTTACAGAAAATTTCCTGCCAGAGAAGGTACACTGCTTTTCTTACTTTGTTTCACCTACTGTATATGCCATAGGAATTAGAAGTTGCAATATACCAAGTCAGATGATTTGTTCACCATCTGGCAAATTCCAACCAGCAATAGGTTTCAGGATTAGAAGGTGAGCAAGATGTCTCTCATCTTCTGCTTGGAGCTGGTGTGGGCTGTATTTGAGAGCCAATAAATTAATACAGATTTTAAAAATACTTAGAAAAGGACTATTGAAATAAGTGGAGTGACGCTGGACTTCCTGTGGGAAATGGCGGACTGAACAACTTTGCCTATGAGCTCCATGGGAAGAGCTGGCAGCGTGGTAGTTTTTTCTGGGCGCAGGCAGGTTTTTCTGTAGCCCGAAGTGTTTTTCCGGATTAAGGAAAACGCTGAGAATCAACCCATCTGTCCTCCAGACGGTGAGCTGTAGCCAGGAGATCGTAGACAGCGTCTGCGACCGAGCGGTAAGACTACACCGGGAGGCTGGGATTCCATCTCTTTCTGACCCATGTATGCACCCCCTTAAGGGAGAAATAAGTCTTGCCTTCCCATTTCTTAAGCACCCAATTTGTTTTTTTAAGTTTTGTACCTTAAGAGAAGCTTTTTATAGTAAGAAAAAGCGGAATCTCTTGGTGAATATAGTTATTTTTGGAGATTTTTAACTATAAAAAAAAAAGTTTTGGCTTTTTTTCCCATCTGGGTTATATTGAGAGCTGTAACATTGCCTTTCCGTTGTTATCTTTGTTGCTGAATTTGAAGGTTGGAGTGTTTTTTCTACACGTTGCTTTCGATTTCTCATTCTAAACTTTTGGCTTTCTGTTTACTTTTTTCGAGCTGTCTGCTAGTATATTTTCTTTGGTTAATTTTGGATTAATTCATTAACCTCTATTTTTGTGAGTTAACTCTTTAGGGTGTGCTATAATTTACTGTTTGAACAATGGAAGATTTTAAAGAAGATTTCAGAGAATTACGTTGTCAGCAAGAAGATATTTTTTCAAAGGGTTGTCAAATTATTATATAGACTGTTTGGGATATTCAGGATAAGATTCTAGCTAAAATGAAACAACCATATGAAAATACTATGATGGAAGAAGACGACGATGTTGGAAAAGATGGCAATTTTATTGCTGTGAGGGAGATTGAAATATTCTCAGCTGAAAACTCTGGATTGGTGTTTATGGGGTTAAAACAATTGTTTAACCTTAAGACTGCACAAGGAACTGCCAAGCTGGGGAAATGTTATGATTATTTCAATCAATGCTATGGGAAAGAAGAGTATGTTATGTGGGAGTTTTTTTTCTCTTTCGCTGGGAAGTTTGTATCTTTGGGGGTTGTTGGGCTGTCAGATCTTTGTAAAAAAAATGCTGTTGGTGTAATGGTGAAATATTTAAATGCCCTGGTATATTTTGAGGAGGGGTAAAAAATTAAAAATATTTAATTGGACTGATAATGAGGTTAACATGATTTACAGAATTTTTGATTTCTAAGATTTAAAAGGTATTGATAAGTTCTGGTAATATTTTATATTGTTTTTAAGCATAATTAGGGTAAAGATCGTTAATTATAAAGGCAGACAATTTATAAAAATTAAGAATATTTAATTGGATTGATAATGAGACTAATATGATTTTTTTTCTTTTTTTCTTTTCTTATGGTTTGGATTAGGATTTATAAGGTTATAGATTTGTAAAACTTAAAGGATATTGATAAGATATAATAATGTTTTATACTGTTTTTTAGATCTAATAGGGTTAAGATTGTTTATTATAAAGGCAATTTATTTGTTTCTATAATTTGATGCCTATTGTGTAGACAGAAGTATATAGAATAGTAGTAGAAAGAAAAAAAATTAAACGGATTGTTTTTTAAGAGGGAGGGAATTTGAAGTATAAATTTTTATATATATATATATATATATATATATATATATACACATACATACATACACACACACACTGTATGTATGTGTGTGTGTATGTGTGTATGTATGTATGTATGTATGTGTATATATATATATATATATATATATATATATGTAATGTAAGGGGAAGGAGCAATTGTATTAGAGATTTGTATATGTGTTAATGGAGGGATTTATAGAAATAATGTGATTATGGTTTGATATAGAGGAAGGGTTTGTTTATGGGAATTGCTGTATATTCTTGCTGTTGAAAGCTGGAAGTCACCTGTATGTATGTAACTTTCTAAAAGTCTTTTCTTTTGTATTTTTACACTTTTAGTGTTTTTTTTTTGTTTGAAGTGGTTTTTTTGTAGTTTTTTTATCTTTGTTTTAAAAAATAATAAAACCTTTGACCCAAAAAAGAAAAAAGAAATAAGTGGAGTGACATTAGAAATAGATATCTTATTTCAGCAAGTCAACTTTCTTCAATCCAGTTCAAATAATTCAAACTTCTCCACTAAGTTATTCTAATTGGATAAGACTGCAGTACTTCACTCTAAATATGACTGTGTCTGGACTCAACTTTCACATGCAAAGCAGTTTGCTCTTCCATTGGCCTATCTATCCTTAGGAATACATTTATATACTTTCCGTGATTTTTTTTTGAAATTACTATAACTCTTTTATAAATCACTCTGAGATCACAGTGTTTCTTTAAAATATAACCATTGAGGCATTTGGAAGACTTTGCCATTAGCCTTCTTGCCACTTATATGAGCCACCCATATGCAACCTGGATATTTTCAAGATGGACAATCTCTGTTGCTTGCTTTGGCTTAGTTTGCTTTCTCTTGCATGGAACCAAGAGTGACTCCCCAAAATAGTCCCTTTCTCGTTAGCACCTTATTGTTTAGCCTGAAAGAAAAGCCTATCTAGTACTTTAGCTGCTTGAATTCCTGCAACATATAACTGAATACTTATGGGAAAGTAACCAGCACAACAGCTGATCTAATGGTCGGCAGTTCAAATCCCCGCATGGCAAAGTGAGCTCTCGTCACTTGCCCCAGCTCCTGTCAACCCAGCAGTTCAAAAGCTAAATGCAAGTAGATAAATGGGTACCACGTTAAAAAGTGGGAGAATTTGCCGGCGTCCTGTCGGGGGTCGCCCTCAGAGCGAAAGATCCCGGGAATCCCGGGAATGGTGGCAGAGGATGACGGAACCCGATCGGCAACATCGGTGAACCTAGGCCATGATATTAGTTTATAATTCAGTGAGTCATGTGAACTCAGAAAAATGAGTTGACTGAGTCAGCCATGTTTCAAATAACCATGGGCAAATGTGTCATGTGAACCTAGCAAAAGTCACTAACCAGTAACCATATTTATGATTCATAGCCACACCATATGGCAAGAGAACCACGAAGTAGATTTGTTATGTGTTAATTCAGCCATGGGTTTCCAAGAATGTCTATGTTTTATCTGATAAAGAATTGTGGAGATACACTTGCTGAGAAATAAGCAAGCTAGCAGCATTTCTCTAAGCAACAGCAGAGAAATAAATGGTAAAAGACAACAGGCTGCCAGACAGTGTTTTGCCTCAAAGAACACAGCTCATCATCAGTGCCTTTGTTGTTGCTGTTTATGGTGTGTGTAAATAGAGGGATGGCAAAATATGTAATATCCTTTGAATGCTTGCACAAAGCCTTGAAAGAAGCTTTGTTGGTATGGTTAAAAGGTAGCTCAAGAATCCTTATAGTAAACAACCATGCACAATTTAATTCCTTTGTGGTTTCTTACTATCTGATACAAAAATAAGTAATTCACTAATTAAATAAAGCAACATATTTCTGAATTATTAATTATCAGCAGCCTTTAGAAGTCACGCTTCAAAATCACCCACCCATGGAAATAGTACAGACTTTCAATTGAGTGATTTTAGTTGCCTTTAATCTGCTGCACAGAAGAAAAGAGGTATCGATACACTGCTAAAATATAGGCCAATATGCATGTTAGCCTGTCTGCGTAATTCTGTATCATCTTGGCTTCAATACAGAATGAAGGAATTTATTTTTTCCTTACATTTCTTGGCTGTGACAGATGGATGTGAAGTGACTCCAAACATTTTAAAAAATATGTGTTGTTTTATTCTTTTATTTGTTGAAAGAATAAAAAGTATGCAGTTGTATTCCTATTTTTCAAACAAACAGAAGTACAGGAGCATTGGCAGATGGAAAAAGTCTGGGGTTCATACAGGAATGAGATGGAGCTATGCTATGGATATTCTGTCACTCGAAAGTAGTATTTTCTGCTAAATGTCCATGAGAGCCGCAGACTTGTTTTTGAAATCAGCATGTTTAAATACAACTTTAACTCTGGATTTCTAAGATATTATACTTTTTTTTCTCTTAGATGTGCACTCCTTGGTATAGATGGTATTTTCATTGCCAATATCCTTATGGATATGAAGCTGCTTGAATATAAATTGTTTATGGGAGAAAATTATTTATAAAGAATGCTTTTCTCATTTACATTAATTGGTTAACTGACATCTAATTACATTGGGGAGGGAGGGTACTCAGGAATGAATCAGTTGAAATGAGTTTTTCTCTCTTCAAAAATATTGGAGTGTAAACAAAATCTGAAAACATGTTCTACTACAGTAACAGAAAACCCAACCGGATTGCATAATGACGATAGCAGCATGGCTTGTACATAGAAAGAACAGTTGGAGATTTGAAACCTTCCCCCCAGAAGCTTACTGCATCAGCACATCCTGGCACTGCCTCCTGGCTCCTGCCTGTACCGCTCTTCTGGGAGGTGCCTCACCTACTGTCCACCCCTAACCCCATTCTGTGAAAGAAAGGGGCTCCCACAATCTATAGTGCCTGTCCGGCAAATAAAAGATGGAAAAAAGAAATAATAAAATTATTTCTATTGTGCAACCTTCCTGGCTCTGTAATATAAAAGTGTGACTAGAGGTTTCATCCATTCCTCCCTCCAATTTGAGATAAATCAATCTCATAAATTGTAAACAAAATTAAACTTTATTTTAAAAAAAACAAAAGATCAGATGCATTCCTCCAATTTACAAATAAATAAATAAAGCAAGCAAGCTTGCAGTGTTCTCAGCAAACCATCTGAAATTACACAAATGTCCTACTTACCCAGAGAAACCGAGAAACAGTCTTGTAACACAAACATACAAAAGAAACTTAACACACATCTCACTAGAACCTATTTCTTGGTGATAACCTGAACCCAATGCAGTCTCTGCTTCTTCGTCCCTGGACTTTTTCCAGCTCAGGCTCAGAAACTTTTTGTGCTGTGTCCCCCGAGTTGTGCCTTTGTCTTCTTAAAAAACCAAACCTTTTATTTGGGAAGTGAGCGGTTGTAATCATTTGCTCAATGTGTATGCTAATGCCCATACCTGAGTGAAGGTGTGTGTTCAAACTTCAATGCCGATTAGATTGACAAGAAGGCTGCAATTTTGTGAATACTGGCTGGCCACTTGCAACAGGTATGAATTGTATTAATATTGTTTGGGGTTCAATTTCTTTCACAGGGGAAAAAGCGAATAGTAGAGAAAAGCATAATTGCAACAACTCTGTTATCATGTGATATGAGAGACTGTGGAAGGGCTGGGAAAGCAGGGAGCAAATCAGTTGTTAGATTATCTCATAAACAGAAAGTCAGCCCAAGTGGGGAGACATCTGGGAAAGCGAATTTCAGAGAGACTCCACCTTCATTAACTGACTATAAATTGGAGATTCCTATTACAGGTTCCAGGATTTTGTATTTACCCCAGGCTAGTATTAAAAAATACCTTACTGAAATCTGTCTTGTTCTTACTTCCTTGGTCTTACCAGATAGGCGGGGCTTGACACCTGCTCTTTACTACAAGACAGATTTGCTTTACTTGGCTAAAAGCCAAAGTGACCATGACACTAATAATGAAATGGTGCCACTAGTACATCAATCTGACAGAAGCATAAGTCCGTTGCTTAGAAGCAAAGCATTTCTGTCCACAGCACAGTTCAGGCACAAAGTAGTAAGAGGCTTTTATGGGCAGAAATTTTGTCTCTGGATCCTCTGAGTATCAGTCTTCTAATTTCAACAGGTTTGGGAAATAAGTTGGGATCATGGCCTCCTACCCTTCCTAGCAATGAGGTCCTCAAATGTCCATCCATGGTAAATCTTTCTCCAAATGCAACAGGAGAAAAGGGGAAGAAGCGACTTTTACACTTTACCACTGGGAGGGTTTAAAGTATATTGTGTGTTCTCATATTCTTAATTCCATTCCACAGACAAGCTTTATATCAAGCACCTCTATCCTACCCCACATGTAGGGTAGCTTGTGGGGATGGTCCAAATCTATTCTTTGAAACAAAAAATAAAGTGATGCCTTTCCATGTAAAATTTCATTTTCTTTCAAAATAGTGATGGGATAGCATCCACCTACTGTAGATGATACTGTAGATACTGTAGATGTAGGGGCGTGGTGGCTCAGCGGGTAAGACGCCAGGCTTGTCGATCGGAAGATCACAAGTTCAGAGGTTCGAATCCCTAGCCCTGCGTGCGGAGTGAGCTCCCGCACTAGCTCCAGCTCTTGCCAACCTAGCAATTCGAAAGCATGCAAATGCAAGTAGATTAATAGGTACCACTTCGGTGGGTAGGTAACAGCGTTCCGTGAGCTGGTATATTTTGGCAGATAAGGCATGATGTGAAAGTACATGAATTAGCAATCTTCCTGAAGCTCAGCAGGTCCAGCTTTGGTCAATACTTGCTTGAAAAGAATGCTGACACTTAGGAAAACTATGGCGAGTTTCAATATGGAAAACAGGAGATACAAAAGTAAAAAATAAAAATATATCAACAAGCCTCTTAGGTTCTCCTGAGATCTAGCTTTCATTCTTACCACCAACTTCCACAGAGGTATAACCAGTTAACTAATTGCCAGATGCTTTAAGGGTACTTTCCTCAACAGGTACTAAAGAGCGTTTGATCTAGCGGTAAAGGACTAGGACTGGGGAGACCTGAGTTTTAGTCCTGCTTTAGGTAGAGAAGCCAATTGGGTGACTTCAGACTGATCACTCTCTTTCTTAGCTATAGGTAGGAGGTAATGGGGAACCATTTCTGAAAACGTTACGAAGAAAACTGCATGGACTTATTGGTGTACTCGCCAGGAGTCAAGACTGATTTGACATACACACAAAATGTGCCGGATACCAACACCTAGAGAATTATTTTGACTTGTAGCCCATATCTAGAAGGCACCAAGTTGGGAATGACTGCACTAAGCTGACCATTACCACTTCCACTTCATCATAACGGAATCCTCTATGTAACTGGCTCATGATTTTACTGAACTTGCTCTCTGCTCCAAATAGGTGACACCACATAGTCAACCTTGGATGATCTCCAAGTAGAGTGGAATACTGGATGAACAGAAGACTACCAGGAAATTGAAGGTATAGGCTAGACTAGGAAATAAATAAAACCTTCTGGAATAAGGCAACAGCAAAGTATTTTCCATTATTGCTAAAAAAAAAAAAACCTATATAGACATCCCCATGAAATCACCAGAGATCAAACATGACTTGAAGACTTATCCTCTTTAAACCTATGGATTATCAGGCCTCCATCCACTGACCAACCTATCTGGAATAAAGTTTAAAATCAGTTGATTCATTTGTTTCTTGTGCATGAATATTTTTCCCCAACTGCCAAAACTCAAGATTTGCATTTTTAAAAGTTACATTTGCATAATGCTCCTGGGGTGTATGTGATTTGTTTTCAAGTTGGAAATGTGTGATCAGATTGATTGCCCCAATCAAGAGGGCTCAGCAGACAGGATATTGTTCTAAGAAACTATTTATCCATTTTGATGACTTAATGTCAATTTCAGCAATCTACAAGTAATTGCCAACCCAGGAGCAGTCTTCTGAGTGCTTTATCTGTGAAACTGAAACCACCATCAGTATATACAGTAATACTCTAGTTTCAAGTTAAGAGCCAGACCATTATAAGAGATCTTTCTCAGTCATGCCTTATGTTTGGTAATATCAACATCACTAAGTAGACTTGCTCTTAGCTTCTCCATGTTCAGAAAGTAATATCTGATTTTACTCCTCGAGTCTGTTGCCCTCCATTTTCTTCCCCATCCCAATTCCCTCCCTCCCTCACACACACACTTAATGTAATCAATGTAAGCTTTTTTTTAATGGGGTAAATGTTCTTGTTCGAATCTACAAATACCAAAACCAAAAGTATTTAGAGAACATTATGTGTTGAATTATCTTCAAGCACTTTGTGCATAACATCTTACATTGTCTGTGAGAAGATAAAACAGAGACTCATAATGTCACTAGCTGTTCTACAATGCTTATGGCTTCCTTGACGTGGAAAATAGTCTTCCTCAAAATGATGATAAGGATTGCTATTTTTTAATGGCTCTAAGTAATCTAGAAAATGCTAATGAAGACATGAGATTTCAAAACATTATTAGTAGGCAGCCCTATATGTAACAGTTTTGGATTTTACATACAAACAAACAAAACAAAGCTTTGAAGTTTTAAAAAATACTCAGGCTCAAAATACAATTGCAAAACAGTTGACTGGGGTAAGAACTGTAGGAATGGAATTAGATGCTAGGAGAGGATATATTATTTAGTTATTATCCTTCCTTTTTCACATGAGTGAGATTAGCAGAGTACCATCCTTTGCAGCATAAACTTGGAAGTTTAAGACAAGGTTAGTTTAACCTTCTAGAAAACAATAATCCAGGATGCTTTCAGGCAAACTGGATTTTTCTAGTATTACCCCTTTTTATCCCTCTTAAAATAACAATCACACAGTTTTGTGAAGTAATAAAAGTAATGTTTACTCACATAATCTAAGTCTCAAAACAGCAGTTGCAGTAGTAAAATCAAGGCAAGTTTAAAGTACTAACTAAGTTGCTAAAGTAGAAGATCTAGGCTTAAAATGGCGTCTGAGCTGCAGAGCTCAGACATACAGTACACATGCTTTCAGGTCGGATGCATGGTGAAGAAGAAGGAAATGATCTCATAGAGTTCTCTCTAGGAAATTATTCAGGAAAGCTCCGTGAGCCTCTGCCCCCTTTCATGTGCCTATCTAGCAAGGCATGAATTGTTGGTTTGACTGCAATAATATCCCACAAGAACATTGCTGGACAGGGCTCTTCAATTATTGAAAGCCAAGCAGAATGTTTACCTTTTACTCTTTTTGTACAGTGGAATAAAGATGCTACACTGTTTAGCAATCCACTTGTGAAGTGCAGACATTGTTCTGCATAAGTTCACTGCATTTGTTTTGTAAGAACTTGTGATTCCCCCATCCCTAATCATGGTAGCAAATGTGTTCATACCACAAGTAGTCCTCACTTAACGACCATTTGTTCAGTGACCGAAGTTATGATGGTGCTGAACGAATGGTAGTTACGACTGGTGCTTGAAGTTCCAGCTGTTGCAGCGCCCCCATGGTCATGTGATCAAAATTCAGGTGCTTGGCAGTCCACCCGCATTTATGACTGCAGGGTGCACTTCAACTCTCCCCACCAGCCTATCTACCCCCATCTCTACCCTCAGCCACCCCCACCCACAGTTGACCTTTGCTGATGAGGCGCGCCCACCCAAGGCAGGTGCTGGTCCTTCGCGAGGCCTCATCTTCCTCCCACTGCTGACCGGTCAGCTGGGGGCGGCAGAGGTAGGCAGCGGCGGAGTTCAGGATGGCCAAAAGGGCAGAGATGGGGGGAGATCGGCGGAGGCGAGCATGGCAGGGCAGAAGCGTAAGGTCCTCACCTAACAACCACAACCAGGACTACCAGAACTGTCGTTGCTAAGCGGTGCAGTCACGTGATGTTTTGCCTAATGACTGCTTGTCGGGGCGCGCGGATGGAGCGGCCTGCTTCTCTCTCCTAGGCACCAGTGATCCAAGTACTATGCAGTAAATAGACTTCAAACAGAAGTTATATCAAATATCCTATTTACTTATATACATACGTATTTACAGATCACTTCCACAGGTAACAAAATGATACACCAACGATACAGCATTCACGAGGTAAAATGGGAATAATAGGAAATGAGAATGTCTCTGCTTATATAGTGAAACTGACCAATCACATTATAGGTCACTCTCGTTATTCACCACACCCAACTTAACTCTAAGCACCTGTTGTATGAGTCACACACTGACACATCATTCCTACAACAATGGCTGCTAATTGGGTGACTGTGCAGAATATTTCCCCTTTAACCTAAATATCAAGCCTCTCTGTATAATTTATACCTAGCAGTAAATTCCTGGGTTTATCAAACCTCAACACCCCTTCAATTTACAATAGATATTACATTCAATTGTACAGAATAGAAGACATACACATTTGAGATATACACATCCTATGTCTATCTATGCTTAGAGGCTTTGTCATCACATCTGCTACATTACATTCAGATGGACAATATTGCAAATCTATCAGATACTCCTTAACAGCATTCCTAACATTATGATACTTGATATCAACATGTTTGCTCCTTGCTCTGATCTTATCACTCTTTGCAATCTGTATACATGCCTCACTATCATCGTATACACATATAGGCCCCTCAATTGTTATATTTACATCCATTAACAATTGCCTATACCAAATTAATTCTGAACACAAATCAGATAATGCTGCATACTCAGCTTCTGCAGTTGACACAGCAACTGAACTTTGTTTACAAGACTTCCAACCAACTAAGGTGTTACCAAACATTATAATTAACCCTGTCATTGATTTTCTATCATGTACATCGTTACCCCAATCACTATCTACATAGCATTTCAATTTCAATGGCTTACATGGTTTTATTAATAAACATTTATCAATACTCCCCTTCAGATACCTAAACACACATTTGATACCTTGCCAATGCCTCTGAGTAGGTTTGGTTACATATCTACTCAGAACATTTACTGCGTTCCCGATATCAGGACGCGACCATTGTGCTATATACAATAAACTTCGAATTATTGAATGATAGTGTTCTTGATCACATGAAGTTTGGTCATCATCTCCAGTCTCTGTTTTAACAAAATCTGTTGTCATCGGGGTTGGAACTTCCTTACAATGTTCCATATTGTTCTCTCTTAGCAGTGCTTCAATTTTCTTCCGCTGCTCTAGAACATAACCCCCATCAACCTTCTGAATACCCACGTCTAGGTAATTCTTAATTTCTCCCAGATCTTTGACATCAAAGTGTTGTTTCAGATTTTCAGTAAATTTAATTACCCTGCTTTGATCTTTCGCTATAAAACACAAATCGTCTACAAATATCAAAAGCAAAATCTGTTCATCATTTTCACATTGCTTTACATACAGACATGGGTCAGCTATACTACACTTGAATCTCATTCTTTGTAATCCCGTATCTAAAGTTAGATTCCAGCAACGTGCCGACTGCTTGAGTCCATACAATGCTTTCTGCAACATTTGATTCATAACCTGGGGCTTCAATCATATAGATTTCTTCTTTCAAATCAGCATGCAAATATGCTGTTGTGATATCATAATGCTGTACTACACAATTCCCAGCTGCTGCCATTGCTAAGGCACACCTAAATGTCTCCCCTCTTAGCGTTGGTGCAAAAACCTCATCATAAGTCTGATTCTTTACCTGGGAAAATCCTTGTGCTACCAACCTAGCCTTATACTGAATATCACCATTCACTAAGGTTTTCTTCTTATACACCCATCTACAACCTACTACTCTATGCCCCTCTGGCAACCTAGTAGATTTAAAAACCTTATGAGAATTAATGGCTTTCATTTCCACATCCATAGCAGCTTTCCATCTACTGTGCTCGTGTTGTGGCAACTTCAATACGTCCCTGTAATTACAAGGTTCATAATCAATAAAACACACTTTTACATCACCTGGTGAATAACGTTGAGGTGGTATGCCCTTGTTAACTCTCTCAGATCTGCGCAATACTGTAGCCTCCTGCATCATTGGCACACTAGGAGTTAATTCCTCTTCCTTCTTAATCACATCAGTGAACTCTCTCCGCTCTGAAAACTCAAAACGTCCCTGACTAGGAAGATAAACCTCACTGCTCCCATGTAATCTCTGCCAATTGCTATGCTCACAAAAACTTGCTGATCTAGAAATAACAACTTTCCTGCCATCAGTGAACCTATATCCCTTGGTCCCTGGCTCATACCGCACAAACGTCATCTTCTGTGCTTTTGCCTGTCCTTTCCTACGTACTTCCTTATGCACGTGAACATAGGCAGTGCACCCAAACACCTTCAAATGAGCTAACGGTGGCTTCTTGCGATATAACATATAATATGGAGTTTGATTTACAGATCCATAACCTGTTAATTAAATAATTAGCAGTTAATATTGCCTCTCCCCAGTATCCACGTGATAACCCTGAGTCAGCAATGAGTGAATCCTTTACAGTCTGCAATGCCAAATTCCTACGTTCAGCCACGCCATTCTCAGCTGAACTATGTGGGTTAGTTCTCCTATGCACAATGCCCCTTCTACCGAGCCATTGCTGAAAACTCCCACTCAGAAACTCAGTACCCCGGTCAGTTTGTAAACTACACAACTTTGTGCTATATCTACGTTCCACAAACTGTACCCAGTTTCTAAACTTTTCAAATGTTTGACTTTTAGCTTTCAATAGGTAACAGAACCCAAATCTGGTATAATCATCTACAATAACTAAAACATATTTAGCACCCCCTATTGTAGCTGGTAATGGTCCAATTAAGTCAGCGTGAACTAATTCAAAACGTTTATGTGACTTCCTATCACTGAATTTGCTCACAGGAAATACTTTTGATTTTGCAACCTTACAAGCTGTGCAATCCAAATAACCTAAATATCAAGCCTCTCTGTATAATTTATATTTAGCAGTAAATTCCTGGGTTTATCAAACCCCAACACTGCTTCACTTAGCGATGGAAATTCTGGTCCCAGTTAGGGTAATTAAGCAAAGACTACCTGCATATGATACTTGTATTGAGTAATGGTTATCTAAGATACTGTCAGGGAGATAACTGGTGAAGAAGGAGGGGGCTCCCTCCAGGGGGGATAAACATATGCACAGTACTGAATCGCTTTGCTTTCCTCCCAAGAGGCTAAAGAAGGCCCCGCCCTAGTTTCTTGGGCCTTTTCTCTGAGCATCACTAATTCATTTTAGTTTAGCTGGATTCTGTCTAGCAGAGTAGAACAATAAAACACTAGAGCCTTTACACCAAGTCTCAGCGTGTTCCTTCACTCGAAGTCAGGACAGATACTGAACACAAGTTATCTCAGTTTCAAGTTGAAGTATAACTTAGTGTGGTATTTAGATGTTTAATGCTCCTTCCTACCATGGAACATTACAGCAGCCTTTGTCTGTCAGAGTTCCACGGAAACCTAGGGTTCTGTGAGATATTGTGATTGAAAAAAATATCAGGCACCGCACAGTGCTAGTGCTTGCAGTGGTGGGAATTTTTACACGCCACTGCTCAGCTGCCGGGCTGCTGCTTTGTTGTTGTTGTAAATGTTTTAAAATGTGGATTGTGTAGGTTAGAAGTGAATTGTAATATGAAGTTTTTGTATTTTTTCCCAATTTTTATGCAAGGGCTCCCTGAGACCTGAAAATAATTTCAAGGATTCCTCCAGCGTAAAAAGGCTGAGAAAGGCTGCTCTACAGTAAGAATAGCTAAAAATGCATAATTCCAAAATGCAATTGGGGTACACTATAAATAACTCATTAATAAGGAAATCACTCTAGTATACATGCTGTATACTATAACCAATATTGAAGCATCTGGATGTTTTCTCTGTATTTTGTATTGTGTCAAGAGATGCATATTCACAAAAACAAAGATTGTCAACACTGAATTGAAGTCAGGTAGTCTAATGAGTTCCAGAGGAGTTAATTATTTGTCACTATTTCAAAATATTGGTATATATTATGATACAATACAGCTCTGTTGACCTCTAGTTATTTTGAGTTACATCTTAGGCTGCCTAGGGGTAAAGAAGTAGTAGTCCAAACTATCTAAACAGCATTGCTTTGCAGATGCCAGGCATGGTGTTATACCACTGGCTTCCCAGGGACTGGTAAGGTATGTTGGCCCATCATTTTTACCAACCAACCGAATAATAGTATGTGTGAGTAAATTCAATTAAACTTTTGTGTAAGATCCAATAAAACCAAAATACACCTTCAGATTATATTGTGTAAATGGGAAGGTTCAATAATGTGTTTAATGTGTAAAGATTGCAGAAGTCAGTATTTTTAAGTGCAGAATTTGGCTTAAATTGAAGAACGTAGGGAAAACCACTAGACCACTCAGGTATGACCTAAATCATATCCCTTATGAATATACAGTGGAGGTGAGGAATAGATTTAAAGGATTAGATCTGGTAGACAGAGTGCCTGAAGAACTGTGGATGGAGGTTCGTAACATTGTACAGGAGGCAGCAACTAAAACCATCCCAAAGAAAAAGAAATGCAAGAAAGCAAAGTGGCTGTCTGATGAGGCTTTACAAATAGCTGAGGAAAGAAGGGAAGCAAAAGGCAAGGGAGAAAGGGAAAGATATAAACAACTGAATGCAGATTTCCAGAGAACATCAAGGAGAGATAAGGCGGCCTTCTTAAATGAACAGTGCAAAGAAATCGAGGAAAACAATAGAATGGGGAAGACTAGAGATCTCTTCAAGAAAATCGGAAATATCAAGGGAACGTTTTGTGCAAAGATGGGCATGATAAAGGACAAAAAAGGCAGGGACCTAACAGAAGCAGAAGAGATTAAGAAGAGGTGGCAAGAATACACAGAAGAACTATACAAGAAAGATCTTAATATCCCTGATAAATACGATGGTGTGGTCACTGACCTTGAGCCGGACATCCTAGAGAGTGAAGTCAAGTGGGCCTTAGGAAGCATTACTAACAACAAAGCTAGCGGAGAAGACAGTATCCCAGCTGAGCTATTTAAAATCCTAAAAGATGATGCTGTTAAAGTGCTGCACTCAATATGCCAACAAATTTGGAAAACTCAACAGTGGCCACAGGATTGGAAAAGGTCAGTTTACGTTCCAATTCCAAAGAAAGGCAATGCCAAAGAATGTTCAAACTACCGTACAATTGCGCTCATTTCACATGCTAGCAAGGTTATGCTCAAAATCCTACAAGCTAGGCTTCAGCAGTATGTGAACCGAGAATTACCAGAAGTGCAAGCTGGGTTTCGAAGAGGCAGAGGAACTAGAGATCAGATTGCCAACATTCGCTGGATCATGGAAAAAGCAAGAGAGTTCCAGAAAAACATCTACTTCTGCTTTTTGCCTGTAGCTTGAATCATGTCAACTGGATTTCTATTTTCTCAGTGGAAACGTTTCGCTCCTTATCCAAGGAGCTTCTTCAGTCTGAGCAAAGTTAGTAAGGGAATCCTAAATATGTTTCTAGGTAGCTGTGTGACCTTACACCTGGGGTCATGGTTATATTGAGATGTTATTTTAAGTCCTTTTATCATCTAAAGGAGGATTGTTAAGATCACCATGCTGCTGTTGAGCTTGTGAAATGGTCTTAATCTTCCTAGGCACAGAAGTCAAAGCAGGGAGGAAGATGGGGGAAGATCATGCCTGAGGCCCCCACCTCTATTCAAGGAAGGATTTTCCAAGTTGGCATAAATGGATTCCTTGACCCCTCTCTCAAACCACCTATCTTCTCTGTCTAAAATGTGAACATTAATGTCCTCAAATGAGTGTCCTTTTTCCTTTAGATGAAGATAAACTGCTGGCTCTGGTCCTGTGGTGTTACTTCTCCTGTGTTGGGCCATCCTCCTGTACAAAAGTTGTTTGGTTTCTCCAATGTAGAGTTCAGAGCACTCCTCACTGCACTGGATTGCATAAACTACATTGCTTTTCTTGTGTTTTGGAGTTTGATCTTTGGGGTGTACAAGCCTCTGTCTCAGTGTGTTGGTGGGTTTGAAATATACAGGTATGTGGTGTTTGCCAAATATCCGTTTTATCTTTTCAGACACGCCAGCCATGTAGGGAATGACCAGGTTCTTTGGTTTACTCTGAGTCTCAGCCCTATCTGTCGCTGTTTTAGGTCTGGTAGATTTAGATTTGGTGAAGGCCCAATTTGGATATCCACAGAATACATCATGAGAAATGCCGGGCTGGATGAATCACAAGCCGGAGTTAAGATTGCCGGGAGAAATATCAACAACCTCGGATATGCAGATGATACCACCCTAATGGCAGAAAGTGAAGAGGAACTAAAGAGCCTCTTGATGAGGGTGAAAGAGGAGAGTGCAAAAGCTGGCTTGAAACTCAACATTAAAAAAACCCAGATCATGGCATCTGGTCCCATCACTTCCTGGCAAATAGAAGGGGAAGAAATGGAAGCAGTGACAGATTTTATTTTCTTGGGCTCCAAGATCACCGCAGACGGTGACTGCAGCCATGAAATTAAAAGACGCTTGCTCCTTGGGAGGAAAGCTACGGCAAACCTAGACAGCATATTAAGAAGCAGAGACATCACCTTGCCGACAAAGGTCCGTATAGTTAAAGCTATGGTTTTCCCAGTAGTAATGTATGGCTGTGAGAGTTGGACCATAAGGAAGGCTGAGCGCCGAAGAATTGATGCTTTCGAACTGTGGTGCTGGAGAAGACTCTTGAGAGTCCCTTGGACTGCAAGGAGGTCAAATCAGTCAATCCTAAAGGAAATCAACCCTGACTGCTCATTGGAAGGACAGATACTGAAGCTGAAGCTCAAAAACTTTGGCCACCTAATGCGAAGAGAGGACTCACTGGAAAAGACCCTGATGCTGGGAAAGACCGAAGGCAAAAGGAGAAGGGGACGGCAGAGGATGAGATGGTTAGATAGCATCACCGATGTAATGAACATGAATTTGAGTAAACTCCGAGAGACAGTGGAGAACAGGAAGGCCTGGCGTACTATGGTCCGTCCATGAGGTCACGAAGAGTCGGACACGACTAAATGACTGAACAACAACAACAACAGGAGTTTAACTCTTTTAGTGTGGCAAATGGACAAGTTGTTTCTTAATTTTACCTCTTTAGAATTTTTGTTATCTTTTTTTCTCAATATATCTTCATGTGCATTGAAAAAGGGAAGCCATAACCCAAGTAGATAGTGAATGCCCTTATTTGTCCCTGTGCCAATCCTCTATTCTGTGGCCGTTGATTTTGTTTATTTGTCCGAGACTCTATGTTACAGTTTCCTCACAGCTGCTCCAAAATACTTTCCTACTGGCCGTTCTCTAATCTGCAGCGGCCACTTCTCCACCTCATCAACTTTCTATCTCATTTCTAGTCTCATGTGAAAAGTATTTTTCTCCCTTGCCAGCATTTCTTAGTTTCTTACTCCATCACTGTTATTATTTTACTATATTTAACCTCATAGCAAATTCTGAAACACATTAGAAAGACTCCTCTGGGGGAGGTATCACTGACTCAGCCAAATGGTTCTTGAGAAAGGATTGGAAGTGAGAAATTTAGGATAGACTGCTGTGAAATGGGTGGCTCTAAAAATTATTTAAATAAATGAGTTTCAGATCCTTCCCTAGCATACTTCACAATTAGTTCCTTCATTTATCCAGTTTCTATTTGTTTATTCATTTTCCCTGTCTCATTTAACAAAATGTTCACTTTGTGTGAATAAATGATGTTGCTTTTGTTTATGCTAGTGAATGAGTAATAACACATAGCCATGCTACTAAAAATTGTTTTCTTTGTGCTTCATCAAAGGTTTAACGGTATATATTTTTTTTCCCATAAGTTTTATTAATTTTAAAATACACATTAAAAGCTAATACAAAAGAAAAGAAATAGAAATACAAAGTAAGAAAAGGGAAAAGAAAAAGTGAAGTCAAAAAATAACAAACAAGAAAAAATATAGAAAATAGATGTCCTCCAATTTATCCTTGAACTTTAAGTACAACAATTAACTTTAAATGTTAGTCCTTAATACAATACACAGAAACTTTTCTTTGTCATATACCCTTTGATTTCTATAATCCAATCTTCTGTTCTTCATATAGGTTTCACCTTTCTTGATATCTTCCAACAATCCATCTCTGGTTTCTACTCCTTAGAATAGTAATCAAATGTTCGTTGTTGCATCAATTAAATGTTTTCCATTTGCTCTTTCCATTTTTACATCTATATTTATATCTTCAATAAAGTCCAATTAGTAAAACAAATAAAGGCCTTATCTACGTCTAATAAAATACAGTATATTCTGTTCATGTTATGACTATATATTCCATTAATACATAATCTAACATATTACATAACATAATACATAATATAGCAAAAATACAAAACCTAACATAACATATAACCTAATACATACAACATATTCTTGTAATAACCTACATTCTAATTCCATCTCATCATCTCATTGTCTTCTCATAAATGTGTCTCCAGAAAGAGTAATATATAATATCAACCTATTTATTTATAATCTTGTATCTTACACTTAAAATATCATGTTTTTATGCATCTGTAAATTTCTCATATCTGTGCTTACTCTGTGTACAATACCAAATCCGCATTTTCATTCACCTTGCATTCCAAATCAATATCAATAAATCTCCTGTTTAGGTTATGCCAATATCACAATATGCAACTTGTTTATTTCTGTAACTCATATGGGATATCAAAATGTTTATTTTGCCATATCTATCAATTTGCATATTAAAATCTTCCTGTCTCAGCTGCCACAATGTATTTATGCCCAAACATTTAATAGACCACTTCCTGTAAGATATCATAATCTTCTTCTGTACCAATACATTCAAAGTCCTCTTTCCCTGTTTCTCTACTGGTTTGAAAAATCTTTCCTCTGTTTCTAAATCTGTCCCTTGTACCTTCTGTTCCTGAGCCACCAAAACTATTAATATACGTTCTATGGATTTCTTAATTTGCAAAAATTTGTTGCTGGTTTCTTCCTTAAAATCCTGAAGTACTGTGAGAAAGGCCATTATTTATTGTTCAAAGCGTAATCAACTGCCGTAGTCAAAACAAAAAAAATTCTCAGGGAGCAAGGAACAGCTGTTCTATTATTTATCAATAATGTCTATTTCTTTAAGTGAGAAAAGCTTTTAAAGTAAGAGATGAAAAAATTCCACAGAGCAGTATTTCAAACAGTTTGTAAAGGGAGAGATGAAAATATATTCCAAATGAAAAATAGTCCTTTCTAAAAAAAAATAGAAAAAGAAAAAAAAAAGGCAGAGAGGCACACATTCTCTATACTTTATTCTTTATTCTTCTTTATTCTTCAGGCTGCAAGCTGCTTAACCCAAACAAACAATTTCTCAAAAGTCAGTTAGTTTGTGAGTGAGAAATACCAACAAAGTCTCTTAAGTCCCAATTTCTCTGATACAAAAGAAAGGCAGAAAAATACAAAACTTGTTCACTATGTTGCCAAAATAAAATCTATCAAACTTCCACCAAAATTAATTATAGCAAAGAAAACACAAAATTAGCCAACATTTTGAACGAAGTCCAAAGATAAATTTTAGAATAATAAAAATGTACTAATCTGAAAAAGAAAACTAATATAAGGTGATCTAAAAGCTGGCTGTCACTCTTGTGTCTCCCAAGAGACTTACTGTTCTCTGCAGAGCTAGAATCCTCTTTCGGCCATTTCATTGCATTCACTCCCCGTTCTTCTCCGCGGTGGAAACAACAAAGAAAAACAGGAGTGTGCAATTACAATGGCTCTGTGAGCAATCTTCTGGTTCCCCCTTCTCCAGGGGGAAACTTCAGTGGTCCGTAGACCCCTGCAAACAAGATAGAAAGTTAGCCAGGTCTCAGAGCTCAGAGCTCTGAGAAACTCTGACTTGTCGAGCTGCCAGCCAGGCTTGGAGTCCGGTTTAACGGTATATTTATCACAGATTTTCTATATAAAATGCAATTTGTTACTTCATGAACCTGGCTTGGGAAAGAGAAAACAGGAGGTTGGTGAGAATGTCAGAAAGGTGGTTTATTGGGTCACCTTTTGTTATACGTATGAACAGGTGGCAACCCTCTGCTGAAATTCCACTTTGTGTGCACTGGCTTTCCACACCTATAAACCACTAGGGGCAATAGATGTAGAGAGAATTAGAAGAGGGATTCTACATGGTTATCTCCTTTCCTTGTCCAAAAGGCTTACTTTGTGCGTCTCTAGGTAACACATCTCCTATTGGTTAGACTATATTCCTGGGGTTTTTTTTACTTCCTTCCTCTCTCAGTTCAGTCCTCTCTCTCTTCTGAGTCTGACCTGTGCAGTTCAGATTTTTCTCTCTCTCTCCCACCCCTCTCTCTCCTAACTAGTATTTTCTCTCCAAAAATTCTTTCCCCTGTATAAAGCTATCTACTGTCCTCTCTCCCCATTTCTGCTGCCCACACTCAAAAAAACAAAACAAAACAGCAACTGCTAAGTTTTTCCACTTTCCCTCTCAGGCCACCATAGTAGAATTTAACCGGAGTTTCTGCTGTTGATACCCATTCCAGTCCTTAATTCTAGCACTCAGCCTAGCTATATGAGTGACTGAAGCTTTCAGGCCTTTAATATAATCACCAACTACCCATACTTCATCCTCCATTTAAATAAATTCAATTACATGGTCAAAACAGTAATTTAGACAGAAGGAGAAATTAAGCTAGCTGTGGGAGAAAGACTAGAAACAAGATGAGGAGTAATGGATGAAAGTTTATTTGATATAATGGTGCATAGGCAAGTAGCAAATCAAGTGAAAATGGGAGGGGGAAATCCTCTATCACACTTCAGAAAGCAGAGCTTTCAGATAAACATGAAACTCATCAGGGAACTAGGTAATTGGATATGGAGAAACCTTCAAAGTTGTCAGTTCAAATCAAGTGCAGTTAAGTTATGATGGAGAGTTACTAAGATCTGCAAATTGTTTGTTGGCCTTTGTGAGATTTATTAGGTGGTCAAACTCCACTCTCTGGGGACAGCTGTCTATATGAGAAAAAACATCTTCACAGCTATTATTGATTTTCAGGCTTGTTTTCCAAAAATAATTATACAAACATTTAGGTAATGTTTAAAGATGAATTATTCTGGGCATTTGCAAACAAGCAAATAGCTCCACACATCCAACATTTATATCAGGGGTCAAAGATGCACAGCACTTTTTTAATGGGGTTAGTTGCATTCCAGTCAGATTTACTGCATAATGCCTGGCCCGGAGCTCCTTGATTTTTGGAATATTCCATATCCAAAATATCATGGGGATTTTGAAAGACATCATTGCAGACAGTGTAGATGCAAAATACCATGGCCAAACTACATAAACACAAAGCTAATCCAATGTTTGGTGAACTGGGAAGAATATGATTATGATGGGGAAGGTGGCACATGGGGAGAATTAACCTGTGTCTTTAAAACTGCATGTCCTGCAGTTTGACATTCTCCCCATGAAGGCCTCCATGTATGAGACAAACTGGCTGTTTGTGTTGGCAAAGGTAGAAGGTTTTGCTTGTGTAAGTCGAGTATGGACCTTATAGGACACTGGTTCTAGCTGCAAGCATTGAAGCCAAGAGCTTGCTGACCAATTCCAGACACATCTTCAGCCTGTAGCTGCCAACCAAATGGGGCCTTGGGGAGTCACAAAGGTGGGTACCAAACAACTCATTTGGTAATTCCACAGGTTACTATAACCCACCTTCCATTGATACAATTTGGCAAACTTTCCCACTTCATTTTGCTGTTTGTTTTTAGCCTACAATGTGGCTTTCCTACTTTCTATTACTTTTCACCAGAGAGTGGGAAACTGCATGCCTTATGAATGGACCATTTTCCTTTTCTGTTTATAATTAGAAAGTAGTGTTGTACCTAGGCATTCATCTTTTATCCAAGATAATTTCTGTCAGGTTTCACACTTGGGCTTGGCAATAAATCACAGCTTTCCCAACACTTAACCCTTATTCAGCTCTTGGCTTGACTTGGCAGAAGACTCTAAGACATTCCTTGGCCAGAGCAGAATATTGTTGACAAGAATGAATCTTTAACATAACAAAGAATCCAATGTCTTTATAAATATATGCTCCAGAGTTTAAATTATCAGCTCTTTCTTCCTGTATTTTCAAGTTAATGGATACTTGGTGGTTCACTTGGACTGCTGAGATAGGTTTATATATCAAGTCTCTCTAGTCTGGGAACCACTGATTCCTACCTCACCAGCTTCAGGTCTTACAGTCTCCACTTTTCATTGGAATCATATATTCTGGAACTTCTTTCCAAGCCTGCTACTCAGATAGAAAATATAGCCTGGATGTTCATTGGTAACTAGTATTTCAATTAAAATATTTTTGTAAAGATAAGCATTTATGTTTATGTTACAAAGATTCACATTGTAAATTAGTCTGTCATCAATGTTTATCAAGTATATACATTTATATACATACATAATGACACATTTAAATTTTTTGAATTTATCTAGAAGTAGACCCGAGTATGTTCATTTGATGCTTATTTTCTGCAAAATATATTTAGAATTGTCAGACATATATAATGGAGGGGTTAAATAAACTTGGATATATATTTTAGCAGTTCTTATTCAAAAGTCCATTTAGTCTTTTATAAATACATTTTCTTGTTTCCAACTGAAACAGCCGTCATGTTACTGTGAGGCTAATTCTTCCTTCTTCCTCTAAAGCAGCTTGTCAACTGGAAAAATAAAAGTATGAGTATTCACTAGCCCCCCTGCACTGGAGGATGGGCAAAAAAATATACTGTGAATGTACTTTAGATTACTTAAGTATGTCACTGGCATTCCAACACAAGATAAAACCAGCTCACTCCAAGGGAGCAATTATCAGGTGATTCTAGTTTTTCAGTTATATGTTCACATCTCTGAATAATCTGTTTATAGTGTGAAGACAGACTGCTCACTTGAGGGAATGATATTAAAGGCAAAACTGAAGTACTTTGGCCACATAATTAGAAGACAGGATACCCTGGAGAAGATGCTGATGCTAGGGAATGTGGAAGGCAAAAGGAAGAGGGGCCGACCAAGGGCAAGATAGATGGATGATATTCTGGAGGTGACTGACCGTGGGGGAGCTGGGGATGGCGATGGCTGACAGGAAGCTCTGGCATGGGCTGGTTCAAGAGTCGGAAGTGACTGAACGAATAAACAAAAAAAAAAGTGTGAAGACAAGTCTTTCTAGAAAAGAGGAGAAAGATTTCAGTTCTTCTTTTTGAGAATCAAATAAACAACCAAGCTCAGAGAACACCAAGAACTCCACATGAACTCCACCTGAGCTACATATATTCTCTTCTATTGGAACATGCCGAGTGTGTTGTGCAACTACTGTATATCCACGTGGAGAGGGGCTGATACCCAGCAACCCTAATGCCACAATCATGAATCCATTTTGTTTACTCTTTCATTCCAGTGAATGCTTCAAAAGTAACACGAACTGAAGGATTTAATCGAGGGTTTACATATTCTGGAAAGACCAATAAACTTGGGCATATACCATCCCCCAGCAGACAAGATATTCCTGCTTTCTTTGCTATTTCAGTATAAAAATTCCCAACTAAAGCTCAAACAAGCTCACTTCTGCAACGTCAGCTCCCCGCGATCCTAGACATGTCTACTCGATAGTAGGTCGCGGGAGTTTAAGGTCTAGGTGGCAGCCGCTCGTCAACCTGGCCTGGGCCTGAAAACCAAGCAAGGTCGGACTTGGGCAAGGCAAATGCCTTTCGACACTGTTCAGAACAGAACTCACCACAGGATGGACTCGAAAGTATCTATAAGGATTGGGATCTCCGTACATTAACGGTTTATAATCCATCCGTTCCCCTCACATTAGCCTGTAAAACTAGCGACTATTTTTGTCGTCAGAGCAACGACGTTTTGGCCCGCGAAGATTAGCAGCAGCCATTACACAACGTCACGTGACGTCGCCTTAGACGGGCCAGCGCGAGGAGTGTGACGTGTCAGGCACCCAGAACTCCGCGCGGGGGGCTTTCGAGCGGCGGTCCGGCGACCGATGGTGCCGCGTCGACTTACCCAGGTAATTATGCCTCCCCTCCCCCTCCCCTCCCCTCCCGCCCTTTCTGGTTGCCTAGCAACCGAGGCAGCCATGAGGGGAAGCGCGGGCCCTTTCTTAAGAGTCTGGGGAAAGGTGTAGTGTGAACACGGTTGCATGCTTGGGTGGATGTTGCCTTCCTGGGTTACAGTCGTCCGCGGTGGTGCCCTTTTCTGCACTCCTGGAGAGCCGGGAAGCAGCAGTGCTCGCCTATGAGGATCGGAGACCTCAGAAATCATGCCAGCAAGCCTTGCTGCCGTTTGTGTCTTCGTGGGGTTCCTGTGCTTCAGAAATTCTTCCGACAAGGTCCAAGAGGAAAAGTTTCCTCGTCCACTTACATCTTTCGAATAGTGGCTTGTCACGCAGAAATTACCCAAGGAAAAGAGCCTGATTCTCTTCCTAAGCGGACCAGTGTGTAGGAGTGAGCACATGCTTCGTTAACCTTCGAGAGAGAGCTATAGGAAGGATCTGAAAAATAAATATATTTTAGAAACAGTCGGATAGGCCTGCTTCTAAACTCGGTGCTGATGAACTATAAGAGGCCTGCTAATAGCTGTGCGGGAGAAGAACTCACTTCTCTTTCCTAATAGGATATTGAGAGAGAAGGGACGAAACCATTTGTGGGAATCCTTGTAGAGCTACCCAATTTGGGCTCCAACCATCGGGACAACCGTTAGATGAAGGCAGAGGTGGGGTCTGAATCTTTTTGCTGCCATCTGATGATTTAGTGAATTTTTGCAGCCCAGATATGGTAGTTCGGTTTTCTTCCAAGAAAGACATGGTTTCTGTGTTAGTGAAATGCAACTTCCAGCAGCCAGTAAGTCCAATGGAGAGAGAAGCTGGGAGTTTAATTCAACATATGGAAACCACCAGCGGTCAACTTCCTCCTGTTCAGGGCAGATGTTCAAGCATTGCAACTGAAAATTATTTAAGAATTTTAGTAAAGATAGTGGTATAGATAGAAGGCAGCCTTCCCCACATTGATGTCTTCCAGATGTGTTGACTATAATTCCCATCGTCCTGAAACAATACTCAATAGGAGTTTTGTAATCCAGTACAATTGAAGGGTGCCAAGCTGTGGAAGGTCATAGCTACTTAAGCATTCAGTTGATGTTTAATGAATATTATAGTATTCATGAGTTCTTAACTCCTTTGTATATCCAATATTGGAAGTTTTCTAAATAGCTACAAAGCACAGATAAAAACCAATGTACATCTACTCAGAAGTGCTGTTGAGCATATAAGAAATAGTATATGACTGCTGCTTTTAAAGCTTTCAGAGGAGTCATGTAACAAAACTACTGCTTTGTTTGCATTGTTTGCATTGTTTTAACAATATATCAGTTTCAATAAGCAAAATAAGGTGAACAATAAAATATTAGAATATGCGTTCCTTTAATTAAGTCAGTTACAGTATTACTTTTTAAAACACTGGAATATATCTGTGTGAATGTGTATATAATGGTTAACTCGTACCTTTTCCCAAGAAAATGTAGCAACACTTTTTTTTAAAAAAAGATCCTTTGTATTTATTTATAGTCAGGGCTTCACGTTTTCAACAGTTTTATCAGTACAGCATTTACTTGTCCTTCATATTTTGTAATGGTAGCTGTTTGGTGACCCCGCATAGCAGCCTTTACCCTACTTCATTAGTGTGTCAGTTGTGCCCCTACCTAGAGTGGGAGCTCCTAGCCAAAGTTACTTCTGCCCTCAACACCACCTGGTTGGATTTCCACAATGTGCTGTACATGAGACTACCTTTGAAGACCACCCAGAAGCTACATTTGGTCTGCCTGTTAGCTGGCACACATCACCAGGAGCATAAAACTCCTATATTCTGGGCTTCCAGTACATTTCTGGGTGCAATTCAAAGTGCTGGTTTTGACCTACAAAGCCGTATTTTGCTTGGCGCCCATATAGCTGATTTTTTGTTTCGTTGATTTTTCATGTTATTTACTTCGTAGTACATTACTTATATTTACTATGGACATTTCATTTTATATATATTCATTAACTGCTGGGAGTCCTAGCAGATTACAGGTGGTCCTCATTTAACGACCACTCGTTCAGCAACCGTTCAAACTTACGACAGGGCTGAACAACTGATAGCTACAACCAGACCTCATTATTTATGGCCGTCACAGCATTTGTATTTGCTTTGATTTGAAGTCTTTGGTTAGAACAGATCCAGATGATATGCCTGTGGTGTGTACTTGTTCTTTCTTATAGATAAATTTCAATTGATAGAGCCCACGATGTGGACAAGGATCTTGGTAACATGAAGCCAACCATATGTATGTTCAACCCTTGCCTTTCCTGGCTGATTAAAGCAGCCAGTGGTTATCTGGTAGAGTGAGCACAGAAGGTTATCAGTCCTTTACTAGAGGAAAGAATTGTACCATCCAGGATTAAAATGGTTTGAAACTTCTAGTGAACCCCACTGTGTTAGAAAATTTCTGACCAGTCTCTCTCCAATTTGTCATTCTTGGTGTCAACTCACCTCCAAAATTATTGGATGAGATGGATTATCTAGACTAGGGCTTTCCAAACTGTGTGTCGCGACTCAGTACTGTCGCCGGGGGGGCCCAAGTGTGTCACGCAACAACCCTTAAGCACTGATGGTGCACCGCCGCACACAACAGCGCAGCAGCAGCGGGCCATCAACGCTTCCGGGCTCCAGGATGCCGCTGCTGCTGCCGCCACCACCATGACGCACAAAAACCCAAAAGCGGCGGCAACCTGGAAGCGCCGCCGCCAGCGCTTCCAGGGTTTTGCACGCCGTGGTGGCGGTTCCGGGGTTTTGCGCACCAGCCATTGGTGTGTCGCCAACAGCAAAAGTTTGGAAAGCCCTGATCTAGACTCATTCCAATCTGGCTTCAGGCCTAGGCTTGAGAATGAGGCAACTTTGGTTGCCTTGGTGAATGATCTTACTAGATGGAGGAGTACATTTCTATTTCTTCTGCCCAACCTTGCAGTTGCGTCCAATGCAATATCCTCCTGGACTACATGACAGGAGTGGTTTTAAAAGGGAAGTCTCTTCTGTCTAAAGAGCAAGGCAGCGACAAGTTGATAAATGACAGATACTTCTTCAAGTGTCTGACTCTAAACTATTAAGGTCTTGAGACAACTGTAGCACTTTGAAATAGATCCAGAAGCAAATAAACAACCAGTATAGTGTTTTTAGAATAGACATAGTATGATTCAATTTGGTTGCTAGAATTCTAGTATTCTGCTGTACTGTTCTGAGTTTTTTTCCTCTTTTAATAAAAAAAAATCTCTGTTGTCATTTTCAGCAGAACTGTAAAATCTGAGACAAATAGGAGCAACAAAACTAGAAACACAAACTTGAAAATCACTGGGTAGAATTTATTCACAAAATAGTGAACTCAGTGTATACTTCAACAGGAGAAGAGTTGACAAAAGGAAGAAAGTATTTTGAGTAATAAATAGGGTCAATTGGGACATATTCTATATACAACATGCCAGATTAAGTAACATGGGACTGAGTAGCCGTAGCAGCGTAGCTCATTGTTTAGTGCAAACCAAGCAATCACCTGATGCCATAATACAAATTTTTCGGGCATAGTGTATTATATTACTCAGCATGCTTATTTTGTTTATCTGAGTGAAACTGAGCAGGCTGACAAATCTGTGTCTGAAGTGATTGGGTGAATATCGTATACCCAGGAGGCTATAATGGTTGAATGGTCAACTGCCTAAACTAGTTATGTAATATGACCCTGCTTGTCCAGTCCTCCTCCTCAGTGGAAGAAAATCCTAATTTGGTGCCATTTCTTAAAGGTCTCCCAAATACTTTCAGGTAGCAGCATCTGATCTTCTTCAGGGCTACTCTTCTTCCTTTGGAGAAGGAAAGTTGCACTGTCATGGGAACATTCAACACTGGCTCAGTAAGGCCAGGGTCTGTAGGCATGTCATTATTACACCAGTAAATAATCTGCAATCTTCCTTCCAACTTTGGAATTGAAAAGAATTGCGTAGTTACTAAGATGTCCCCAGCCTAAACATTGGAGTTTTAAAGTAAAGAGGAAACTTAGCCACTTGTCAGATGGGAGCTCTAACTTGGTGTGACAACTGGAATTGTTTGAAATAACACATATGGACCAATTTGTTTGTTTGTTTGTTAGAATTATTTCCATACTGCCACATTCCAAAATGATTCCTGGTAGTTTATAGTAGTGTTAAAAAAATCATTAAAAGACAGTCATTAAAACTCAATTAAAATATCCGATTAACAGCAGCACCTCTCACCTTCGCATCCAATCTCAGTCATCTCATTTTATAAATACTGTAAAGTGAGACTTGAGTGCTTTTTAATTACATTTTGTGTATTTTACAAAATGCTGCCTAGAACACAGTTTAAATTCCTGTTATGAATTATTACTATCAATACCTTTTGCATTATGAATGTTTTAATAAACTCTGTTTTCAGCATTATAAAGTGTAATATATTTAACGACTTGGAACAATATCTAAAACTAAATCATCTGGTACACTGCCTAGTGCTGATCATCAAGCAGAGAAAACAGGATGGGGGCTCAAGTACATTTGTACAAGGTCCCCCCTCTCCCACTGAAATCCCTGAAATGAGGCAAAAGCCCCAAACAGCCCAGTGGGGGACTATGGAATATTGGCTGGCAGAGAGAGGATAGAAAATAGAAAAGATGATGACAGTGGAATGGAGTATCTTGGAAAGGAATATTACCGGCTAGAACCCTAAACAGGAACACTTCTGGTACCATTTATATATTTTAGTGGTTACACAGTTTTCTCTTTATGTTTGTTTCCAGTTGGGACTGCTCGGTGGAAACATTCTAGCAAATGTATGCTGTTTCTAATTTAATCCAGACCTGTAAGCTGCCGGTTAGGTAGCCATCCTTGGTGAGTAAGCATAAGCTCTAGGCAACCAATTTTTGAAAACTAGAGGAGAACTGGTGTGGTGCAAATGGTTTTCATAGCTGTATGAAAGGGAGTGGTTTAGTAGGTATTTTTGTGGCTTACTAATGTTGGGTATTGTGAAACTAACTCAGTCTTCTCAGTCACCAGATAATGATAAATCCAAATGGCATTATGAATGAAGAGAAAAATAAATATAATGCTACCTATGTGCTCTGTTCTAGATTTTACTTTTTATTGCTGGCAATGTCCATTATCTTGTCTGCCTCAGTGGTCCGTGTGAGAGATGGACTCCCTCTATCTGCCTCTACCGATTATGAGCAAAGCACAGGTGTACAAGAATGCCAAAAGTACTTTAAAATGCTTGCAAAGAGACTCACTCAACTCCCAGACCGATGCACCCTGCAAGCAGGACAGTATAACATAAAGTAAGTTTTCTCTGGCACGTGTATTCTTTCTGCAACATTGCTCTTTATTGTTTCATATAACTTAGATAGCTGCTCTGATAATGCTGAAGAAGACATCTTTTTGCTACAGTGACATTTAGAATTACAATCTTATTAAGAAGCATCTCCCCCTCAAATCTGCATCTCAGTTATGCTTACCTGCAGATGCCCTGCTCTTGAACTACTGCCAGAACAATGATCTAAGGAGGCAGGACAGCTCTTTTGAGTAGTGACACCTATCAGAGGTTGGATTGCCTGCTGATTTCTGTAGGATTATTTTAAGCAAGATTCATCTGGGTCCATCCCTTTGTGTCTCAAATATTGAATCTTCCGGCAATGCAAGACCTGGCAGTAAAAAACTGCTTTATTGCACACTTTCTTTATTAACTGCAACATTATCTATGGCAGCACTTATAGCTATAGACTCAGTTGTATAATTATCTTCTGTATTATTTAAGGAAAATAAACCTCTTATGCATCTTAACCTTTCATTTTTATTGTACGAATACTATATTTTGAAATTGATTATTTATAAAGAGGAACCAGGGAAATTTTATAAAATCATCTTTATGTTCTTAAAAATGCATCTTTTTAATTATTTAAGAAGAATAAATTTGATGTTCCAACCTCTCCGTTTTTCTGTACTGTTACATTTTTGTAATTCTTTAAAAATGGGGGGCAGATAGTGTATTTTTATAAAACGTATTACATATTTTTAAGATGAAGTGTCCCCTAGATTAGAGTTTACAAAGAAAACAAATGGGAAATTCGTTCTGTGTAAAGGAATGTAAATTGTCTATATGCACAATGCAAAGATAGAATATTTATCTCATCTACATATATACCCTAGGCCTTTGATATCAGCCTAATTCTTTTTAGCAATGTTGGGTGTATGGCATATACATCAAAATGTCCTTGAATTGCTGTTTTGAATTGCATAAGAAAATGATGGGCTAATGAATTATTTTAATGGAATGCTTAATAAATGAAGAGCATAAGCATGTGCTAGAGTTTTGATTAGAAGTGGAGATTTTTACATTTTATGATGAGTTTCCTTAATGTCTTTTTTGGATTCTGATGAAGAAGCATCCTTGCTAGAAAAATATTTCATTCTCTCACTTATAAAGATAATTCTATTGACCTTTTTTGTTGTAGAATGAAGTAGATGTATTGTTAGGAATAACTGATAAAACATTCTGAAGGCCATATGCCTACTTTTATCTATTCTCTCCTTTCCTCTTTGAAGTGGAAAAACTCATCTTCCATTCTTCTGCATGTTTTTACGTATGTTTGTATATGAGAGAACAAGAGAGATGCATATCATATTACACTCATATACACACACATATACATACACTCTCTTTTAGGAGAGCCGGGTTACTATTGATAGTTAATAGCAAAACATTAAACCCAAGTAAACCTTCATTTCCCCATGAAAATAGCATTATAGATAGAGATGTGGAACATTATATTCCCCTTATGGGAACATGGAACCATGCCATTCTGGTCAAAGTTTTTATTATTTTTTTACAACAGATAAAAAACTACAAAAAACACTACAAACAAAAAAAACATTAAAAGTGTAAAAACACACTTTTTTTTGGAACCATGCCATTCTGGAGGGAGCTCAATGGCTTTTGGAGGTAAATTCTCTGAACCAGAAATAGTCTGGATCCAATACCATGTCCAGGATACTCCAAACTGCTTCTGGTTCAAAGTATTTACTTCTGGGAATCAGCGTGATCCAAGAGGAGGTTCAGCAAGATCAGAGAGAAACATTCTGTTTCTGATTCAGTGAGTTTTGCACATCCCTAATTTATTTTCTCATGAATAGTAATACTTTCATTAGACTCATCGTTATTTCTCTTGTAGTAATGTGTAAAGCCTGCCTAAGCTAATCTATGAATACATGATTTTAATTTTGAAATGTTAAAGACACACTTTTCCTCCCCCACCAAAATACAGTTTTATTAGTTCCCTGGGAGTGAGTTACATGATGCTCTGCACTGAAAATTACCCCAATGTCCTTGCCTTCTGCTTCCTGGATGAGCTTCAAAAGGAGTTCATTACCACATACAACATGATGAAGACAAATACAGCAGTCAGACCTTACTGTTTCATTGAATTTGGTAAGGAGTTCATCACTTTCCTCAATAACTGGTCTGATTTTGGGCTTCTAAATGTGTGTAATATATCTTTCTACTTCAGCATGGTTTACAAAGAGTACTATTTTGCATTCTTTTTATTCATGAGGTAAAAGTACACAATTTGCAGTTAAAATCTACATTCAATCATGTTTGATTCACAAACCTGTACAGTGAGCTAAAATCACCTCCAAATGCCTGACAAAAATATTATAGTTCTACCTGTTTCATAGGGATTTGGAGCAACCCAAATGGATCTGCTTTATTCAAGAGCAGTTCTCCTGCAGAGATGGAATCTGGATCTTCTGCACTTAGCAACAAGGAGGAAAAGGTGCTTTAGAAGATCTAGGAAGTTTAGATTTTTGCTGCCTTACAACTGATCATGAGTATATAATGTATTGCATTACTAATAATTGGTGTATTTGGATCTGTCAGTTTCATTAGAGTGTTACTTTCTGCCTAATATTCAAATAATTTTTGTTAAGTATCTTCCCTGTAGACATGTGTCTATGCTCTCTCTTTCTTGCACTCTCTCAGCATCTCTGGCTGTCTCTTTTTTCTTGAAATACCAGTTTAAGATGCCAGTGGTTTATTGTTCATTGATTGCATGGCTTTGCAGATGTCCTGCCTTTTGTATGAATCTCAAGGCAATGTTTGTGGGAGTCTCCTACAATTTTACCTTCAAAACAAAAAACCTGTGAAATACTGTAGGTAAAAAATTGTGAGCGGTGGGGGCAATTTTACATATCTTTATTAAGTAATAAACAATATTGGAAGTGCATATAATTACAGTATTTGTGTTAGTGTTAATCTAAGGGGGAAAAACTAGTACTTTTGTCCTAAAAATCCTTTTAATGGGATCTATTCCAATTACATGGAATAACCCAAAAAGCAGCCCTGTTTTTTAAAAAACAAACCTAATCTAACAGAAATAGAGAGCAAAACCATATTTTCTATTTTTCAGAGATCCATGATTTGTTTTAATTGAATTTGTAATGTCAGAAAGATACCATAAAATTACATACACACTTGGAAACCAGAATAGTGCTTCAAAACTGTAGTAAAGCTTAACAAGGACAAATGTCTGGTAGTGACATGGAGTACTAGTACTCATTCGTATTACAAAGCCTTGAAAAATTGGCATACTTTATGAACAGTCCTCAATCTTCAGAAACTAGAGGAATGTAGGATAAAAAATGGAAAACATGGGATGACGATATTTCACACAGCTTGATGTTTCTTATGGCCCTGTGCTCTGCTTATTTTATGGCCATTTCACTTAATGCCTACTGTTTCCTTGGGGATGCAGTGAAATTTACTTACTTACTTACTTACTTACTTACTTACTTACTTACTTACTTATTTATTTCTGTCATATACCACAGTAATCTGCATGGATTCCTGGTGGTTTATAACAATAAAACAATATTAAAACCAAGACAACAATACAGTAATAATGCATTACAATAATACAGATGGCATGCATTCATAATTTCCCAAATGCTGTCTGGAAAAGCTCTGATTTTAATAGCTTCTGGAAAGCTATTAGGGTGGGTGCTGATCAGAACTCAGTGGGGAGGCTGCTCCATAAAATAAGGACTGCAACAAAAAAACATTATCTGTGAGCCCCTCTCCCTTAACCGCTAGGTAATAGGAAACTGTTAACAGATTTTTGGAGGGAAACGTGTACCAGTTGTGCTGCCTTTTTCTAGCAAAGGGTGCATGCTGGGATGGATGAGCAAAGAACACCTGGAGTGTGTGCTAAGGGTATAATACTCCCAGCAAGGTCCCCCAAGGCCTAAAGGTTATTCAGCTGCCTAGCTAAAGCAAGGAGGCACCTATATAGGGCAGTAGCAATATAGGAAGAAGCTGGAGGTAGATGATCTCATGAGAAACAATGACAAAGGCATAATTTCATACTATGTGGAAGAAGGCAATGGTAAACCATGCCTATATGTTATTAAGAAAACCACATGGATAGACCATATAAAGTATTTGATGATAAAATACCAGATAATGGCCCCTCAGGTCAAATGGCACTCAACAAGCTACTGAGGAAGGGCTGAAAATGTTTTGGAGTAGATTAAAGCTTTTGGGATGTCTAGTTGCTGATGTTGCCATCCGACAGAATTTCAGTGGGAACAGGAAGGATAAGAAGCATGAACATGGGAAAGCTCAACACGGCGAAAGATGAAATGAATCAACTACACATTGACATCTTAGGTATCAGTGAACTGAAATGGACTGGAATTGGGCACTTTTAGTTGGGAAATCATACTGTTTAATACTCAGGAGATGAAAAACAAAGAACAGCATTTCATAATCAGGAAGGATAGCATAAAGTCTGCACTTTGGCACAGTGCAGTCGGAGCCCAAGTAATGTCAATTAGACTTCAGGGACAACCCTTTAATATGATGGTTATTCAAGTTAAAGCTCCAACCACTGATGCAGAAGAGGTTGATGAGTTTTATGGTCAGGTTCAATCTGAAATCAACAGCATATGCAGACAAGATGTGCTGCTTATGGTTGGAGCCTGGAATGCCAGTGTTGGAAACTGTCAGCCCTACAAGGTAGGACAGATCATGAAACTGACTCCACAAGAAGACTAGAACTGTACTTTATTGAGAGAAGCTATAGTAAAAGAATCTTGCAAGTATATGTGTGTCTTACCTTCTCTCCCTATTACATTCCATTGAGTCAGGGAGGAGCCAGCCTGAGTCTCTTCCTAACACTATCTTTTCCAGAGGTTAAGGAGTGCTTCTGCCATTGTTGCTTCTGTAACAGTTTCTGAATATTCCCATCAAGGCCATCTCCATGGCTCTCAACAGAAACAGTAAGAAGGAAAATAGTTGGAATGTATGGCCAAGGAAACAAAAACAAGGCAGGAGAGTCAATTTCTGCCGATCCAATGATTTCTTCATTGCTAACACAGTCTTCGCAGACACCTATATACGTGGACACCAGTTGGAGTTCATAGAAATCAAATTGACTATATTTTTATTGCAAGGAGGTGGAAGAACACAGTTATAAGATGTGTCCAGGGGCTGACTGTGGAAAAGATCATAAATTGGTCATGTTCAAGTTCCAGGGCAAGCTAAAGCAGAAAAAGCCAACCAATTTTCTACAATATGATCTTGAATATGTATCAGTTTTCAAGGAGAACATCAGAGATTGCTTTGAAGTCCTGAATTCATTGATAGGGGACCAGAAGAACTGTGGAATGAAATCAAAAGAGTTAAAGATGAATATGAAAAGAGACTGGCAAAGACCAATAAACAGAAGAAAGCAAACTGGATATACAAACTAACAGTGGAAATTGTCAAAAGGAGAAGCCAGAGCCAAGAAAGACAAAGGTCTCAGGAAGGAACTTAAGACTTTCAAAGAGCTGTTAGAAGAGACAAAAAGCAGTATTATAACAACATCTGTAAAGACATTGAAGATGGAAGCAGACAAGGAAAATCTTCAAAAAGATCTCTGAACTCAGATTTCAACCTCAAAGAGTCTACTACGGTAGAGATGGGCGGTGATAAATTTGACTAATAAATGACTAATAAATAAATAAATAAATTTGTATGCTGAAGTATGCCAGTAGATAGATAATAACTGATTCAAAGAATATCAAAGATGGAAGGAGTATACTGAAACTACACTAGAGATGTCAACAACCAAAGTACTTTAGAAGATATTCCCTGCTTACAAGAACTTCTAGTACTAGAAGATGAAGTGCCAGTGGATTGGAAGAGATCAATCTACATACTATCAAAGAAAGGAGACTTACAGGGTGTGAAAACGCTTGTACAATTTTCTTAATTTCATGTGCTAGCAAAATAATGCTTAGGATCATCCAAAACAGATTAAAGCCCTACATGTAAAGGAAGATATGAGATGTTTAAGTTGGCTTTAGAAAAGGCCAAGGAACAAGATAACATTATTGCTGATGTACGCTGGATAATTGAGAAGGCCAAAGAATGCCAAAAAGAAGTCAACATGTGCTTCATTGATTATAGAAAGGCCTTGGATTGTGTAGACCATGTCAAGCTGTGGAATGTGTTCTCATTGTCCCTCATGTGAAACCTATTCACAGAACATGGCTAAACAATATGACTCCATCCTGACAAAGACAAGGTTGTATGCTTTCCCCGTATTTATTCAGCCCATATACTGAATATATATTTAGGAAAGCTGGATTGGAAAAAGAAGAGAGTGGGTTTAAAATTGTAGAAAGAAACATCAATAATCTGTGCTATGCTGATGACAGTACTCTGATAGCTGAAAATGCAAATGATTTGGAATTCTAGTAATGAAAATCAAGGAGCACAGTGAAAAAATGAGACTAAGTTTAAATACAAAGAAGATCAAACTAATGCCAGCAGGTACAGCAGCCAACCACAGAATTGACAATGAAGTTATTGAAGTGGTGGATAGGACTTTAAGAAAGCAGGATAGAAAAAGTATTGACACTTTTGAACTTTGGTATTGGAGAAGACTCCTGAGAATACCATGGATAGCCAAGAAAACAAACAAATGGATCACAGAACAAATCAATCTAGAGTTCTCACTTGAGACACAAATGACCAGGCTCAAAATGTTTTTTGGACATGTTATGTGAGGACCTAGCTTCTTGAGAAATCTATAATTGTGGGAAAGGTGGAAGGACAAAGAAGAATAGGACAACCAGCAGCAAGGTGGATGGACTCAATTACATTGGCGATGAGTGTACTGTTAGAAGACCTGAAGGATCAGGTTGGGGACAGATAATCCTGGAGAAAATCCATTTATGCAGTTGCTAAGAGTTGACACCAGTTTGATGGCACGTAATTGTTCAATCAGTATACTGATTCTGAAGGTACCTGATGTAGGACTTAATAGGATAAAGTCAGCACTTTGAATTGCGCTTGGAAATCTATGAGTAGCCAATGCAGGGCCCAAAGCACACTGTTATAGTGACTTGTTTGCCTAACAAGGTAAGCTGCTGCATTTTGCCGCAGTTGCAGTTCCTGGGTATCCTTCAGATGCAGCCTCATGTAAAGAACATTGCAGTAATCCAGTCGTGTGGGGGATAAATGCGTGAACCACATTGGCAGTGACAGTGAAATGGTGTACTTCACTGCTCAGTTTCACAATAATATCATTTTTTTTAAAAAAATATTTATTTTATTGACAGATGAAGAGTGCATGTCTATATGAGATTACACTGGAGTAAGCTCCTAAGAATTTAATGGGATGTACTTTTAAGTCAACATGTATATAATGGCACATCAGTTTTGATAAGCACAGTGATAATTAGCGTGAAATTATAAATAGCCTGAGAATAAGTAGAAATAAAGAAACCTATTTCACCTACCCTGCACTCATTGTCCTGTGTATCTTGCTGTTAATATGTGGTTGTGATGGCGTGCTTATATTGTATAGGGAATAATTTCATGCTATAGGAGATGGCATTCTAAATATTATGAATATAATGTTATAATTCAGAAAAGTGCTTTGAGCTCAGAATAAATGCTTATTTTTCCTAAGAAAGTATTCTGAATTACAAGAAAAACTAAACCAAATGTAATTAATTAATTATATTGCACTTTCAGGCTTGCCAGTGCATGAGATATTAGTTTATTCATAATTAAATTTTTAGCATTTAATCTTCTGGTGCTGCAAAATTAATTAGCCCATGATATACTAGGTAGAAAGCAGCAGCAACATTAAAATTTTCCACAATGGATGTAAGAATTTTAAATAATGAATTTAAATGTGTGTATCTGAGATGTATGTTGCCCATAAAGCTATGGGGTCTCCAGTGATGTTATCATCAAAAATCTAAAGGAGGGTTGTTTTAATTTTACACAGATAATTTTATTCAGAGGACCAAACAAAGATACAACAATCCACGGTCTCTGTCAACAAAGATAAATCTTGCTGATATGCAGACAGAAATTAGGCTGAGACCACCTTATCAGATTTCCTTGTCAGAACTGTGTTCAGCCAATGGATATCCCTACGGACCTCTACCAGAAAACAAAGATATAAGAAAAATATCTCCAGGTGAGATGATGGATTTAAGTTTACTTATTTTGGGATAAAGGCAGAAATTGATCTCTTTTCTTTGCTGCATCCTTTTTGTAAATCTCATGGCCATGAGGGCTCTGGTAATATGGGGTCTTGAATGACTGGCTCAACTCAGATGGGGGGAAGGATCCTGGCTGGTTTATCAGGATCTGTTTATTACCGAACTTGATCGCTCTATAGTGGTCGTCTATAAGAACTCAGTATTCTAATGGAGCTTGACAACTAATTTTAAAGCCTATCTTATTCTGGTGATTTTGACACGTTGAGTTTAGAGTAGATGTATGTTTAAATGAGTTAAAGCTATGGTTTTTCCAGTAGTAATGTATGGCTGTGAGAGTTGGACCATAAGGAAGGCTGAGCGCCGAAGAATTGATGCTTTCGAACTGTGGTGCTGGAGAAGACTCTTGAGAGTCCCTTGGACTGCAAGGAGGTCAAACCAGACAATCCTAAAGGAAATCAACCCTGACTGCTCATTGGAAGGACAGATGCTGAAGCTGAAGCTCAAATACTTTGGCCACCTAATGCGAAGAGAGGACTCACTGGAAAAGACCCTGATGCTGGGAAAGACTGAAGTCAAAAGGAGAAGGGGACGGCAGAGGATGAGATGGTTAGATAGCATCACCGATGTAATGAACATGAATTTGGCCACCTAATGCGAAGAGAGGACTCACTGGAAAAGACCCTGATGCTGGGAAAGACTGAAGGCAAAAGGAGAAGGGGACGGCAGAGGATGAGATGGTTAGATAGCATCACTGATGTAATGAACATGAATTTGAGTAAACTCTGGGAGACAGTGGAGGACAGGAAGGCCTGGAGTGCTATGGTCCATGAGGTCACGAAGAGTCGGACACGACTAAACGACTGAACAACAACAACTCATGTTTAAATGAGTAACTGTATTTAAAACTATGTCCCCCATCCCAGCAGCTTCTCCCCAATTACATGTTAAGCTGCGCTCAACTTAGTTCTCAGCAAAACAAAAAGTGTCTGCCTTACAAAGTTTGGAAAGAGCAGTGCTCAGACAGAAGCAGTCCTCTTTTCTAGAGAAATTCCCTTTGTCATTCCTGAGCATTTTCTGACTTTATGAACTACTTTGGAGAGCCTTTTCTGCTGCAGCTGTTCAGCACACACAAGGCAGAATGACACCCCTCTTTCTATCAATGTTCCAGCTCATTAACTTCATTGTTGGCACCTTTACACTTCACTGATTTAGACAGAATGATTTAAATATGGTTCATGCACCTTATTGTCCCTCTCTCTATGTTGCCTAGACTACTGGGGGTTTTGCCTTGTTTTTTTTTCCCCATTCAGTTTCTGTCACTTGTAGAACCTCACAGTAACACTTGTACACACATTCAGTATGAATTGGCAATCATTTGTGTGTGTGGTTGGCTTTCCGTGGAAGAGATGAATATCAGCAAAGGTGCTTACAGTTCGTATTCTCCTTGTTCTTTACTTTTGCCTCTTCATCGCCACTGCGATCACTGAGAGAATGGCAGGTTTAGAGCTCTTTTGTACCCAAGGATAAATAAATGCATATTAGAGTTTCAGAAGTTGTCATACATCTCTTAGCTTTCCTCTGCTTCTGTTTCTCAATGTTCTGTTTAGCAGAGGCCCTAAAACTAAACCTATCTTGTAGAACCCCATTAGGATCAGTATGGCCTGTCTTTTGATAGATATCCATATAGTTGACACAGGAGTGATTGACTAGATGTGCATCGTTCACTCATGGGAAAAAGTAGCAAATGAGTCTGGAATATTTTTGGTAGTGTTCAATATCTTTGGAAATAATTAAAAATGTACTGTATGCATATGGTGAGTTTGTAATCCTCCTTACCCTCTTTTAGAAGCAACTCTCATTGATATCTCTATGCCTTCTGAGTAAGTGTGTTTAGAATGGGCTTCAAATTAGACCTGTAACATGCTTTAACAAAGAAAAAAACTGAAATGTGAGAAAGCACAATTTTGAAAGCCTGACTTACTACTCATTGGCTAATTGTGAAAGCAATTTTATGTCTGTGTTCTTTATTTTGTTAATTTAAGTCTTATACTGCATGGCTTAGGTACATTAGTCTGTTATGTTGCTACATCTCATAGAAATTAAGTTCCTACTCAAGCAAAAATATATATTTTACCAAGGGGGAGAGGGGGCTGCAGCCCAGCAATTTCTGGTACGCATTTCAGAGTAAATGAAAAGTTGCAAATTTGACCACTCATGCCCTCAGTTAAGCTGTGTTTCCTCAGTTAAGGTACATTTCTAGAGCAAGAAGAAAACACTGAAAAATAGAATTAGCGGGTTTTGCTGAAACATTAAAGAAAGCTTTTTAAATATTTATACTGTTTTCTTCTCTCTGCTACCAGCCCCTCACCAGCGACTGGAACCTGTGACGTTATCGGGAATTGTTTCCTTTCTTCTTAGCCTTTTATGTGGTGCTTTGAATTTAATTCGTGGTTTTCATGCTATAGAGAGTCTTCTGCAGGTACCGTAGCTACATTCATAACTTTGAAACAGGAAAAAAAAATGTTTTGGAGATTTTTGGAGGGTAACTTTATTTTCAAATAATCTAGCAGTGACTAGCAGAGTAAAATCACTCTTGGAATAGTAATTGGATTAAGGACATTGTCTTTCCCTATCATGTGGGGTTACAGGCTGAGTTTGCATTCCTGAGCTGAACTCTTTCCATCTCAGTTTTCTAGTTTCATGAAAGAGCAAGAGAGGTTTCTGATGCAGGCATGTTTCAAACATCATTCTCTCTCTCTCTCTCGCTCTCTCTCTTCCTCTTCCCCCGGCTTTCCTGAAAGGAAATTGAAGCCACAGAGAAATCTGGAATGGACTGAGTTAAATGTCTGAGAGCTGCATTCCTTCTTAAAACTGTCAAGGGAAGTGGGAACCTGGGTTGTTTTTCTCTGTTTCTCACATAATAAAATAGATTGAAGCTGATATGTTGTAAGTTTTGTTCCAATGCATGCCAATATTTATTGCTGATTATAAGGCAATTCAGGATGTATTAATCCAGATTGATGTGATGTTTCAGACAATTCCTTATCAGGGGATGGGATCTCTATCCCCATGGTGAGACTAGTGGCTAGATGGGGCTCAATGACTCTTGCACTGAGAGAACTATCCCATTTGCTTGCGCTCTCTCTCTCTCTCTCTCTCTCTCTCTCTCTCTCTCTCCCCTCTCCCCCCTCTCCCCTCTGATCTCGTTTAGAATGCAGGGAGGCTGCAAAAGCTGGCTGTACTTTGAAGAGGAGAACGTGTACATATTGTCCATCTTTTAACAAGGGAGATACCTTGATTGCCTTAGTATTTCCTTGTCCTACTCTAGCGTGCATATTAAAAACTTGAAAAGTTTGATTTCAAAACTCTATTTGTCAATTGAGTTAAATTTCTGTCTTCCTTATTACCATTAATAAACAGTTTGTTCTGTGCACCATTCTGTTCTTCCCTCTGCACTTTTCTCCTCCCTCCCCCCTCCCCCCCATAACTTGGCCTAAAAGCCTTCACATATTCCTTTTTTTTCTCTCTCTTGTATGGAAGAGCTCCTTTTTCTGGGAAGTGGGCCAACTGTAAACAATTATATATAATCCATTTGTATTGTGAGTTCATATAAAACACATATGGTGGGAAGGCAGGAATTTTGTTCTGGGTTAAACGGTCAAGTCCAGTGCAGAGCAAATGGAACTCGGATCTTCTGGGCCCAAGGCCCCTGCCCAGGATTATTAGATATTCCAATTGACAGAAAATTACCATATTACACTTAGCTCTCTTGCCAAAATAATTTAATTTACTTTCTGGGTCCTGTGGCTTTCCTTTTCCCTTTAGTTTAAAATTTTACTTTGTGAGAGCACAGCACCATCTGCTGGTTATGTTCTATTATGTTCTATTTTACATGATTCTCATTGACCGAAACAGCTCTGGGTTAAGGCTAAACTAAATATGGTAACAGCTGATCAGCTTGTTTAAAGCCAACATGCAGAAATTACTTAAAGTGGGAGCAGGGCTTGTGTCCAGTTCTAAGATTAAAGGGTAAAGTAAAGTTCAGGTAAACTGCTAAGCTTCCCACCTCAACCTGATTCAGGCTTCCCACTACATAACCTAGCTTTTCTCCCATCCTGTTGAGGGAACAGCCTTCCGGGAGATTAGCCATGGATGGGAGAACAGTTGACCCTTCTCACCCAAGTGCTTAATGCAGATATGGCTGTTTATTTTATTTATTTATCGCATTTTTCCACCGCCCATCTCAACAATGACTGGGCAGTTTACAAGCGAATTTAAAAAAATTAAAAATTAAATATCAATTAAAAGAGATACATTATAAAATATGCATATACAAATATACTATAAAATATAAATTATGAGATCTAAAATGTTGCTGAAGAACAATTATAAAGAATGTTACCATATTTTATTTGTCCCTTGGAAGTACTTTTCATTGGGCCACCAATAAATCCCAGGGAGTAGTCAGTAAATGGTAAGAGAACATAGGCCACTCTTAACTATTTGCCTAACCTGGTAATGTTGCTTCCTTTGCTTTGCTTCCTTTGCTTTGCAATCTTTTAGATATTACATGATCAACTGGATTTAATTTCAGTTTCTAAATATAGGGATCCTCATGTGTCTGTTAGAATGCAGATGGATGACATCCAATTCATGCTTGTGGTTCCTGATTAGAGGAGGAAACTGCTGTGTGGAAGATGGATGATGATGATGATTTTCTACATGGGAGAATGTGCAACGATATTGATACAGTAGACCCTAGAACAGGGCTTTCCAAAGTGCCGCCGCTGGCGACACATGAGCGGCGGCGGTGGCAGTGAGGTGGTGGCACGCGCGCGCACGGCGGCGGTGCGGGGGGGTGCGGCGGCGTGCACGTTCACGGCAGCGTGGGGGCGTGCGGCGGCGCGTGTGTACACGGTGGCGGCGCGGGGGCGTGCAGCGGCGCGCGTGTGCACAGTGGCGGCGCGGGGGGGCGTGCAGCGGCGCGTGTGTGTATGGTGGCAGCGGCTGCCGATGCCACCATGCACACGCGCGCCGCTGCTTCCGGGTGGTGTGGTGACACACCACGCTGTGTGTGGCGACACACTTTTGTGTCGCGACACACAGTTTGGAAAGCTCTGCCCTAGAAGAATGCAAACCGCCAATTCCAATATGGGAAAGACTTGGTTGATTTCTGGAAAAGTTTCCTAAACAGTATTTCAGATAGTAGTCTGTCTTGTTTGCATACTCTAAAATATTTTGATTTGAGAATGCCTATCTTGCCCATTTTTTCAGAATGAAGAAGATGACTTCAGTTACGTTATTGCCTTTTTCCTTGGCACAGCAGCTTGTTCGTATCAGGTATGTTCTTATGTGTTTTTAGATGATAATAAATTTGTCATTGGTTACAGTCCAAAAAAGGCTTTAGGTCATAAGTATTCTCAGGACTCCACTGGATTTGATCATTCTGCCCGGATGGCTGATTAACGAAAAATGAACCGTATTGAATGTATTAACTTTTCGAATGAATGAATGAATGAATGAATGTTTTGTAAAAGTTATTTTGGTGGGCTTGTACTATCACTGTAAAATTTTGTTGCTTTTATAAGATTACTTTAAATTGATGCAATGTGTGAGACAAATTATTTTCTGTTACTGCTTCTCAAAGTAATTCCTTTGAGTGTTGAAAAAGCACCTTCAGAGAGTAACTCATCTTCTTTTGTATTATGCATGATGTTTGATAGAATTGCCATTCAAGAAAGAACTTAAAATTCCAATCAGTATAAAGCAAGTCACCTAAACTCTCTAGTTGCCCAAAACATCCAGAGTCCAATATGCAACCAAGAGCAGTATTACCATCTCTACATGGTTTCACAAGGCAGAATTGATTGACAGATTTTAGTTTTCTGATGTGTCTCATTCAAGTTCTGAAAACTGTTCAAAATTATAGGAAAGCAAACAGGACCTTTCCCCCCAAAAGAATAGTAGTAATATTGAAAGCTTTTCTTCTTTATGTTGGATAGAGGACTTTTCCCCTTTGATTTCTTTGTGTTCTTGCTACAGTATTGGATAAAGTCCTACAAGCTACCCTTTAACCATAATAATTATTTTTTCTTTGCAGTGCTATCTGTTTGCGTATTGCACAAGCTGGCGGAACATTAAATCTTTCCTAACATTTGGCTTACTCTGCCTGTGTAATATGTACCTTTATGAATTGCGCAACCTCTGGCAGATCTTTTTTCATGTGACTGTGGGTGCTTTTTTAACATTGCAAATCCGGCTAAGGCAGCCACAAGGGAAAGCTCCCGATTACAATGTGTGACGGATGTCCTCTGATAGTTTCACGGCAAACTTCATCCGAACAGTATTCTTCTCAGGAATGAAAGGCTTTGCTGTACGAAGAGAAGTTCCCTGCACTCTAAGGCACTAATAAGTTGACAGCGAAATTCTTCCTCAAAGAATAACTTTTTAAAAAAAGGTCCAGGAACTAATTGGGGTAAAATGCAATCCAGTGCTGGAGAATATACCCCAAGGATAAATGAGAATTGGAGGGCAGCATGAAAAGCTCCATATTCAGAACTCTGACAACGACAAGAATCTGTATTGGACCTGCTCTGCATATTAAGTGATTTCTCCAGTCCCCAACCAGTTTTGCCTTTGTGAGGCAAGAGAAAAGGCTGAAATAAAGGGATGGTATTGCATATTAACAAACAGTTCAGTATGAATGAATTCCTAAATGCCAGATTATTGGATTGCACATAAATTTAATGGTGTGTGTCTGCATTTTCCTTAATTAAAACCTAACCCGGAAACCATCTGTTCATGGGGATTAGTTCTTGAGCCCCAAAGGCCTGCGTCTAGTGCTGAGTTAATTATGAACTGCATTAGTACTTTTCCTTCTTCCTTAGTTTAATGTGCTTTGAAAGAGAGTTAGAAAATGACCTTATCTGCCCCAATGCATAAATACCACCACCATATTTTCTCTTCAGTTCCTTATCTAATGTTTGACAGATGAAAAAAAATTGGTTTGTCACAAGAGTGGGAGGAGACAGATGTTAACTTTTCTCTGTATAATATAAAATCAGAAAATGATCTAAACAGTTGAGTAGACTAAATTTACTCACTGAAAAAGACCCTGATGCAGGGAAAGACTGAAGGCCAAAGGAGAAGGGGACGGCAGAGGATGAGATGGTTAGATAGCATCACCGATGTAACGAACGTGAATTTGAGTAAACTCCGGGAGACAGTGGAGGACAGGAAGGCCTGGCGTGCTATGGTCCATGAGGTCACGAAGAATCGGACACGACTAAACAACTGAACAACAACAAAGACTAAATTTAGAAAAAAATCTAATTTTTAGCCATTTCCATTTCTCATGAAAATAATTGGAGCAGAAGAAACAGAGAGCTTTGGATCATTGCAATTTATTTATTTATTTGTTAGTGTTATAGCCTGACTTTATTCCACCTTTCCCCCCACCACCCCACCCCACCCCACCCCAAGAATCCCGTGAAGTAGCTGGGGCTGAGAATGACTGGCCCAAAGTCACCCAGAGAGTTGCTGTGGCTGAACGTGGACTAAACCTGGTCTCCCTGCTGGATCACACTGGCTCTCATTGCCAGTGTATAATCTGTAGGGTAAACCGCCTGCGTTAATTAACTTTTGTATCCACTGCAGGTAGGATACAAGTAGCATGGCAAGATTGAGGCTATAGCTATTTTTTCCCCCGGAATACAGAGATTCACAGTCTGTATTAAGCTTGTTTAGGCAAAAAGTAGGGGTTAGATGAGAACTATGAGTATTTAAAAAATGAGTAGATGAGCTGAATTCCAAATGAAATTAGGAACCGTTAAAGCCCACTGAAATCAGTACAGTAGGACCTTTAAGTTCCCTTCAGATACTGTCTCTCACGTACTGGGATGCAAGAACTGTTCAGAATGTTTACTGTTGTGCAATTGCTTAGCCTCAAAAAAAAAAGTGTGAAGATCCTAGTAGTTGGAGGCCAGGAGACCAGCACTGTTGGGGGTAGAGAAGCCAGGAGACCAAGCACTGTTTCCAGGCACAATATAAATCATGTCACTGATATGAGATAAAGGAGGTTTCTCTGGGTGAATTCAATGGCAGAATAGGGTAAGACCATACTGTCTGCAGTGAAAGAGTGGAGCAAAATTTGGTTCAGGCAAAGATTATTATTAAAAGCTTCTCCTTGCATTAATAAATTACCATTTCTTAACATGTTTGATTTTAAGGAAGAATTGCATTGAATCAGGTGTACTGAAAGATAGTTGGAAAACTTTCTGAAAAGATTGCAGAAGAGAGATTTGTTTTGGAGTACTGCAATCCTCCATAACCCCCACTAATAACCTAATATTTGTCTCTTGGATTGAACTGCATGTCACCTGCAAGTTGTGATAATTGTAGACTGATTCAGTGGAGGAAACAGTCTTTGCTTGGGCTCATGTAGCACATTAAGCCATGATTTGCTTAATCACAATTTGAATAAGCCATAATTGGCTGGGTTCATACAATGCTAAGCCAAAACAAATCTCAACCTCTGTATTTTTGCTGGTAATGTAATTTTCAGTGTTTCACATACAAGATCCTTTTCTACAGTATTATGATTATAGTACTTTACGGGACTGCGCTAAGCCAGCAATGAAAAGCCAATGCTTTATGCCTTAATTAAATTTATGGTGTACACTCATGTTCTACAGGAGTGAGAAAGTGTAAAGTAGCTCATGATAGATATTTCATAGAGAACCAAATGATAACAGTGATCTCAGAAATGGGTGCCTGTCCTTGAAACATTAAATATACAAAGGATTTCTTATATATAGAAACTTTTTTTAAAAAAAAAAAAGGTGCTTAGAATGTTTATACAAGAAAGTACTTGACATATCCTCACTTGCTCCTACATTGCTATTTTTCCATATTTCTAGGATACATCATAGTAAATATCTTACCACTTTTTGTAGTATAAATTTGCCTGCAGCTATTGCTATGATTTGCACAGATTTATTCAGATAGGCTCCAAAGAGTTATTTTTATTTTCAGCTAAGGCTTGGACAACTTCGATGAGTTTTAATTTCTGTACCCCTCCCTCCAAGTAGGAATCCCCAATTCAAAACTAGTTTGCCATGTACTTGTGGTCAAAGATGAATGCCACTATTCAACTATATGCACACACATTTTCACAAAGCTTTATGGTAGATTTTTCTCTTGGATTTCAAAACTGTAGCTAGAAATGCTACTGACATAAGTATGCTTACAGTTGAGACTCTTTTATGGCTAAGTGATCACTATAAACTATAGTTAAAAGAATTGGCAGCATTGTTTAAAGATAATCATACAATACAACAACTTATATTAACTATCATTAAATCAAGCAAATTGATGTCTACGTGTGGTGAATTGTAGTCCAATTTAGTAAAAAATATTTGTTCATGTATCCAGAGTTGAAACTTACCTTCTATTGTTGCTGTCAAGCCTATGTAATACAGAAATATTTCATCATGCTTTGCAATGGCAATACATCTAAATTAAGTATTATATAATTATCATTGTAGTCCAATTAGTGATAATTTGTCTTAGCTATTCAACTTTAGCTACCAACCCAGGTCTAACCCCATGGCCCTTATTCCCAACCAGCTATCCTCTGGAAGTTTTGGAAATTATGGCATTTATTGTGGAAAAGAATGGCCTATACTTGCACAAAGACCTGATTTAAAGTGGTGAATCTGAGGCTAAGTTTATTCTCTCCGAGCTGCTTAGAATGTTCTCAATATACAGTATGCTGTTTGGTTTTTTGCACTGTAGGTAAGAGCAGGAGAACAGCTTAACAAGAAAAGGTTTTCTCTGTTGGCTTCCACACTTCTTTTAACACCCACATGCCCCTTCCTCAAGAGGTCATTGCTTGGCTCCCCTTCATTCTGGACAATTATCATCCAGTCTCCAATGTTCCCTTTGTGGAGAAGGTTGTGTGAAAGGTGGTCGGACAGCAGCTACATAGGATTTTGGAAGAAATGGATTATCTGGACCCATTTCAGTTGGGTTTCAGACCGGGGTATAGTATGGGGACAACATTGGTTGCGCTTTTTGATTACCTTTGGCGGAGCTGGGATGGCGGTTGTGCATCCATTGTTGTGCATCTTGACCTCTCGGGCTTTCAATACTGTCAGTCACGGTATCCATCTCGATTGGCTATGGAAGATGGGAGTGGGAGGCACTGTATTACAGTGATTCACTTCCTTCCTCAACCTCAGTCTGTATTGACGGGGAGAGATAGTGCCCGTGGCATTCCCCCGACATTCTACATTCCCCCCTCCCCTTTTTAAAATCTACATGAAACCACTGGGTGGGGTCATCTGTCAGTTCAGGGTCTGATATCATCAATATGCTGATGAGACCCAGTTTTATATCTCGACCCCAGGCTGTGCAGGTGAAGCTGTTGATGTGCGGACCCAGCGTCTGGAGGCTGTTCAGATCTGGCTGGGGCGGAACAGACTGGCTCGATCCTGACAAAACTGGGTGGCTGTGGCTGTTTGGCCCCGGGGTCAGGGATGACTTCATTGTTGTTCTTGGCTGGGGAAGCACCCCCCCCTTTGAAACGTGTGCAACTTGGGGATCCTTCTCGAAGAGCAGGTGGCAGCTATGGCCAGGAGGGCCTTAGCACAGGTTCATCTTGTGAGCCAGTTGTGCCCTTTCCCCGACCAGGAGGCCCTTCAGACCCAGTCACGCCCTGGTCACCTCATGACTGGATGATTGCAGTGCGCCCTTGAACATCAGCCGGAAGCTACAGCTAGTTCAAAATGCAGTGGCACAAGCGGTAAAGGGTCGCAGTAACTGCTGCTACGCAGACTGCATTGGTTGCCAGTCAGCTTGTGGGTGCAAATTCAAGTTGCTGGTCATCACCTATCAAGCCCTTCATGGCACAGGGCCTGGCTATCTGAGGAACTGCCTATGTCCAATTGTCTCTGCCTGTCTGGTACATTCAGTGGGTGTGCTCCAGGTTCCTTCTATTAAACACTGTCATCATGTGGGACTGAGGAAGCATGTCTTCTCTGTTGTGGCCCCCACCCTCTGGAACAGCATCCCCCGAGAGATATGGACAGCACCCTCTCTCCTGGGGTCCCCAAAAGCCCTTACGACCTGGCCTTGGTTCCAGGCCTGGGGTTCATGTATTTGTCAGGCCCCAGTTGTTAGGATTGTTTCAGTCTGGGCTGTGTGTTGTTTTACGTTTTTAACTGGTTTTGTAAGCCGCCCACAGTCGTCTGGAGTGGGCAGCTATAAGAAATTTAAATAAATAAATAAATAACAGACAACAGCACAGGAAACAGCAGTCCAACAATGTAGATAATGATAATGACTTCAATATGCTGGAAGTACAGTATAAGTGTTCATTTGAAACTCACTATTTTTTATTGAGAGGAAAATGCTGGTTAAACGGTATCTAAAAAGTATATTCAGACACATCAGGCATCTTTTCAAAGCATGAACAAAGTTAAATAATAGGCTTATTTCAAGACATTTGCTCTTCCAGTAAGTACAGTTGAGTCTTGAGATACACAGTCATGCGAATAAGTAAGTACACCCCATTAAAAATGTTGATCTTTTTAACACATTTCAACATAGAGATATTTGATCCTCATTTCAACAATATCGTTAGATAAAGGGGATATAATATACCAAATATCATGTACCAATTACTTTCTGTAGTGCATTGTGTAATTTAAATAAACATAAATGCAAAACTTTGCATGTGGAAAAAGTAGTACACTCGTACATTTATCACTACCTCAAATACCTAAAATTAGAATCAGGTGCACCAAATGATTAGAACATTGTTAGAGAGCATCTGGGAGGAATCTGTCTTACTGAGACCTCAGACATTTAGTTTGATTTGCTGTTTGTTGCTGAAGTGTGTGGTATCACCATGTTTAGGTCGAACGAGCTCTCTGAGCCTTCAGAAAGAAAGCTATAGGTATCTATGAGTCTGGGAAGGGACTGAAAAAGATTGCCAAACAATTGGACATCAATCATTCCACTGTCCGGAAGATGGTCTACAAGTGGAGATTTCAAACAGCTGCCAACTTGCCCAGGCCAGGCCATCCCAGCAAGTTTAGCCTGAGAGCAGAATGCAAGATGCTGAGAGAAGTCTCTAAGGACCCCAGAATTTCATCAGGTGATCTACAGGTATACAGTGCATTCGGAAAGTATTCAGACCCCCTTCACTTTTTTCAATTTTGTTATGTTGCAGCCTGATACTACAATCATTCAAATTCATGTTTTGTCACATTAATCTACACTCAGTACCCCCATAATGACAAAGTGAAAACAGAATTTCAGAAATGTCTGTAAATTTATCAAAAAGGAGAAACTGAAATACCACATGTACACCACTACTGATGTCAAAGTGCAGGAGTCTACTATACGAAAGAAGCTGCACAAATTAGATCTACATGGGAGATGTGCCAGGAGGAGACCTTTACTGTCCAGAAAGAACTTCGGAGCAAGATGAAAGTTTGCTCATGAGCACCTAGGCAAAGGCCAGGACTTCTGGAACAATATGCTCTGGACAGACAAGGCAAAGATAGAGTTATTGGCCACAAAACCAAATGACATGTTTGGCAAAAACCAAAGACAGCATTTCACCAGAATCTGATAACAACTATATGGTAGTGGAAATGTTATGGTTTGGGGCCTGGGCAGTTCACCATCATAGAATCCACTATGAATTCTTTATCATACCAGAGGGGGCTCAGGAGTAATGTGAGACCATCTGTCAGAAGATTGAAGCTCAACCAAAAGTGGACTTTGCAACATGACAATGACCCTAAACATTCCAGTTAATCCACCAAGGAATGGCTGAAAAAAAAAAGAAATGGAGCGTTCTAGAATGGCTAAGTCAAAACCCAGATCTAAATCCCATCAAGATGCTATGGGGTGATTTGAAACGGGCTGTGGGCAAGAAACCCCTCAGACTTTGCACAGCTGAAAAAATTCTGCATGGAGGAGGGGGGGGATTCGTCCCAGTCAATGCCAGAGACTGGTAAACAGTTCTAAGAAATGCCTACTTGAAGTTGTTGCTGCCAACGGGGGCAATACCAGGTTTTAGAGCCAAGGGTGGACTTCCTTTTGCCATGGAAGGAAATGGCCTGTTAATTTTTAGTCACATAAATAATTGCAAAGTCAATTTTTCATAGTTTCTTTGTTCAATTACATCATCTTTATCTTTATATACTGTTTGAATGAAGATAAAATATTACATTATACATTAAAAAAGAAAAACCTTACGTGGGGTGTACTTTTTCACATGACTATAGACTCAGTGAAGAAGAGCCATATATGGAATTGGTTTCTACGTATACTCAAATAAGAGTTTGTTCTAGCTGGGAATGCCATTTAATGTAAAGTGCATATACAGGAAAGGCGACCCATTTTGTCCTGTCTTCCCCTCTTCCCCTTATACTATTCTCCTATTAAGTCCCTATAAAGTTTAGTTTCATTGGACTTTGATACAGAAATCAAACAGCCCAGCTGACTTCTTCATTTCAAAAGCCTTTGTCCCAGAAGCTAATAGCCAGTTGTCTGTGTTCACTGATGATGATGGCCATGTTTTTGCTATAATCTTTTGCATGAATCTTCTGCCTAGACTTCTTTCTGCTCCAAAAGCATACTTGGGTATCATGCATTTCTGAAGCCATCCTTCTAGTTCAATAAATCACCTTGAAAAATATTGGGAGGTTAACAAAATAAAGTCCAGTTGTCATTTTAACACACCATGACAACTTAAATTTCTTAGTCTTTTATGAGCCAATAGTGAAAAACCAGAAAAGACTGATTGACAAGTGAAACAGTGTTTAATATAGTTGTTAAATTAAACAGATTGCAATTTCCATGGGAAATCCTAACTGTATCCATCTTGCAACAGCCAGAATAAAGAGTGCATACCCCTTGAAATGATCATGACACAGTCAACAATCACAGTCAGAGATACAGGCGACTGAAAATTTCATTGACAACACAATCGCGCAAGGCGGTCTGCTCAAATGTTAATGCACACTTCAAAGCAGGAGGCCAACCTAAAAAAAATGATCCTATATTGTGCTATTAATTAAATTTTGGAAGTGGTAAATGATGCCAGAAAGAAAGGGTGGAAGGTAATGAACAAGCTGCAGTACCGTGTAAATAAAGACCTTTAGAAATCAGATTTTGTCTAAAGGTTAAAAAATATATAGTACAAGGACAAACTTGGCAGTTTTCTACAAACCAGGCTGTGATATGGCTCCAGGATGTGCCAGAGTGGAAGGGAAAAGAATGAACATACGGGAAATGAGATACTACCAAGTTCTTGTTTAAAAGAGCTCCACATGAGAATTATGTCAAACAATTTAATAAATCAAGATCACGGATTTTATTTAATTTCTTAGTCAAAGTTAAGAGCCCCCTCTTGCGTGTCATGACTGTTAGCAGTAGCCATTCAGCTTATTAATATTACTGAAAGTCTGTCTTGAAAAGTGGAAAAAAATATGTCAAAAGCTATTAATCATTTTAGAGATAGCCAGGTTTAATATCAATTCTTTTCCTGCACTGAAATATAAAAATATATGATTTCTATGCTTTAATATTTTAATAAAATGTAAGGGCATTTAAAATTCACAATGAACTCATTTATAAATGCATTAACAGTCCCTCCCTTTCTTTAAAGTTGTTCAACAAGTTAGACCACCCCAGCATCTGCAATCAATTTTGTTTGGTTATAGAAAAAAAACCTTCCCAAACCCTTTGAACTAAATGCCATGTTCAGTGAATTAAAAGTAGAATTCATCTCCCACCTCTCCATGAGAGCAACATTTCTAGACAATATTCCACAGCAATTCTATATACATTAATTAAATAAACTGTTAAGTATTTTTTAATGTTGGTTCTTTGGATATTGGAAATGGCTTTTATCCCAATATCCTTCCTGTATATTTCAAAAGCTATTTCAAAATTGGGAATACATGTTATGTTTCACATTTATTTGGACTAGCTCTTGCTTTTCTTTATCTTCTTAGCCCAAGGTTTCATATCCTTCATTTCTTTTTAAAATTTTATCCTGGAGCCCCTTTAAAGTATTACTCCTGCTTGCTTCCTGGACTTCCTGTACAGAATTTGAAAACTGCCAAGTCTGCCACTCTGAAAAGTACAAAAAGAACATCCACAATTTTATAGCTTATGTACACCTCCCAAGATGCTGTTGCGTGCACAGCCACCAGCACTGACCCAAAGACGTCAAAGGCGCCCACCAAAAGGCTTCCCTCCGCCTACTGAATTGAGAGAGAGACCAGAACTGGAGGAAAGGCCTCTCTGGTCTCTCACTGGTCAGCTCTCAAGGCGGCCAAAGGGACACAACCTGGGCTCCCGTTTCCCCTCTACCCACTGAGCAGACTATGACAGAGAAGGGAATGTATGTCAGGTGCAATCAACTGTGGTGTGCGTATGAACACATCAAGGTACTTCTTCTCTTGCTCCACCCAAAAGATGAAAGCAGCTGTACCAGATGTTAAGTGCTTGCTTAGGCTGCTGGATGTGAGTCTTCCCTCTTTCTCCATTTTCACACAGTGCCTGTGTGTACCCCATTATGGCAGGTACACAAGCCGATCACTGTTGCACAATTGGGATGAAATTTTAATACATAAAATTCTCAAAATATAGAATTTTGGTATATTTGTTAGTGTCAGCGTCTCCCATATTACAAAATACAAAACTTCCCAAACCAATAATTCCATTCATATCAGAGAATTCTCCCTGACCAAATACTTCGTGTTAACAGCTAGTATTTCATGTGTGAACCAAAATGCACCAACAGGAGTGAGGAGGTCTTTTCATTTAATAAATACATATTAAAAATTATTTTTCCTCACTTTAAACAATTCCTCTCTCTCCTTTAAATATACCTCTCTTGCTAAAATGAGGAAACCTCACATTTGTGTAAGAGTAGGGATAGCAAGAGTACATAACAAGGCAACTTTTCCATTTAAAAACATTACTGATGGCATCATAAAAAAGGCCCTTTGTAAAGAGTTACAGTGGGCAACATCTCTAATTTTAAAAGCCCACTCAAACAGCTAATATAAGAACAGTGGCACATTCAAGGAGCTGACAGCACAGACCAGAAATAGTATGGGAGTGCACAGCCTTTCCAAAATAATGCTGTTCGTTTTTGCTTTTTCTGTCCTTTTGTTGCAATGAATCATACTTTCCTTCCACCAAGTAAAAACATTGTGTTACTTCAAATAAATACTTAAATAGTTTTAAGTCCTGCGTAGCAGCCACAATGAAGATCTCAAATCCACCTCTTCATCTCCATACTCGATAAAGCATAAATCTTTGGTCAATTCACTTAAACGCTCAGCTTAGGAAAAAGATCTGCAGCAGTGCTAGGTGACTTCCGAATTGTGTGCTATGCAGCCTGGGCTGTGTTTCTTTTTCCTTTGCACACAATCCTACTAAAAAGGCATCACATGAAATACTCAACTGTGCCTTGGGATTAGATTCACTGTTAAACAGCGAAATTTTCTCCAGCTTGCTATTGTGTTTGAATCAAATGGAGCCATTTGTAAGTCATTCTTGCCCACTGTCGCTAACTTGCTGGTGGGCCTTCATTTAGGAAGTAGGTGGTCATTTCTCCTTTACCTTTGACTTTCACAACCCCTCGGCATTCTAGTTGGTAGTTGTTGACTGTTAAAACCTGATACATGTCTGTAGTTACCTGCAGAGTATTCAAAAAGAAGAATCAGAGTTCACCCCCCACAAGCCTTCTCTTGTTTAAGTTAACAATCCAAGTGAATGGTTGCATTTATGGAAGCCATATTAAAAGTTTATCTGGGATTACTGGAGAGAAAACTTTGCACTCTGGTGGTGTTCACAGTACAGAAGCTTTTGCACTCGCCGAAGCATTGAATAAGGCATGTAACACTGCTGAAATCATGTCCTATTTCTGCATGGAAGCAGAGGTTGAGGAACTAATGCTAGGCGAGTCTACTAGACTTAAAGTCCACTGTACTCAAGAGGTCTTACTACCAAATGCCAGGCATAAGCATTCAACCTAAACATAGAGTGCTAGAACTATTAAAAGGAGGCTATAAAGTACAGTGGGATGGCAGTTGCATCAAATGTATGCTGGAGAGGCTTCTCATCTCTTACTATTACAAGTTAAGTAAATGCTCCTGCAAGCAGAGTTTGGGAAGGGAAAAAGAGGTGCCAGGAAGACTCACCTGAATCCTATCGGGGACTCCTGTACTGTCCATTCGACTAGCTACATTCACAGTGTTTCCCCAGATATCATACTGGGGCTTACGTGCGCCTATGACCCCAGCTACTACGGGACCAATATTGAGCCCTAGAAACAAAGCAGTAAGGAGTTCCATAAGTAAACTGCTGCTTACTGGTTTTCATCAGAAAAGCATACCTGGAAACAAAACCACCACCACCAGATTCATCCCCAGGCCTCAACTGACCAGAGCTAAGTTTTGAAGAAGTCACCTTTTAACTTTGTGTAGATAAAAGAGGGAAAGGAAGCTGTTTGCTGCACACCCTTTTTTCATTCATTTATTTAGCTGCTAGCTACTAGTGTAATTTATATATTATTTGTAGACGTCTTCCCACAAATATTCTTTTTTAAAAAAATAATTCAACAAAGATGAAAAAATACGAAGGGAGAGAGAGAGAAGAAGGAATCAATTTGCACTTTGGCATTAAAAATTACAAGCACTTGGAAACAAAAGCCAGTCTTGCCCCAGTGGAAGCATTAAGAATGTCCTTAAATCTTTTCCATCAGGATCAATGAGGATTGAACTCAGTCACAACCCCTAACAAGGTGTTTCTGGAGCTACTGAATTTCCCCAGTTCAGAAGAGATATCATCTCTTAAGATTCCCATCCTGCCCTTTAAGAGCCTTTAGGTGTCTGAAACCTTCTGTGGCTCTTATTTTTTGGCTATCAGTGCAAGCCACAGGATGCAAATGTGGAGAAGTATTCTGTAGCAATGTCTGAACTGTAGAGCCATTATTTTTCTTACCTCCAAGATGTGCTCCAATGAGAGAGAGAGCAAGCTATGCCAGCTCTGGAGATTGCACAGTAAATTTCTCTCTCTAGGGCAGGGCTTTCCAAAGTGCTGCCGCTGGCGACACACCAGCGGCAGTGGCGGCGCACACGGCGACGACGTGGGGGGGCGTGCGGCGGCACGCGTGCATGGTGACGGTGCGGGGGGGCGTGCGGCGGCGTGCGCGCGCACAGCGGCACGGGGGGCGTGCGACGGTGCACACGTGCATGGCGGCCGCCGTGCACGCGCGCGCCGCCGCTTCCGGGTGGTGTGGCAACACACCACGCTGTGTGTGGCGACACACTTTTGTGTCGCCACACACAGTTTGGAAAGCTCTGCTCTAGGGCATCCGTGTGAAGAAAACAGTATAACGGGGGAGATAGGAAAATGGTGATGACGACGACGACGACGACGACGATGATGATAAAAAAAAGCTCAAACGGCTTTGCATTTTTGGTCCCAGTGAAATGCAGGTCTATTAGGGTGCTGTTCTAAACATATTTACTGGGGAGTAACGCCACAACGTGTCCACTCAGAAGTTAACTCTCAGTAAATTAAACGGACAAACTCACAAGTAAAATAGTGCAGGACACGGAGGGCAGGGTGGGATGGGAATAAAGGAAGAGTGTGGGTTCTCTATCTCTGGAAGTTTTTTAAAGAGCTGAACCGCCACCTCTTGAGGATTTTTTTAATTCTGCATATTTCAGAGGACTGGATTAAATGCTCCTTGTGGTCCTTTCTAACTCCACAATTCTGTGATTCTATGAGAGAGAGATCTACAGCAAAGTGGAGAAAAGTGCCTCACTCACAAGGTGAACGACTATGAATGCACAAAAACTCCGTATGGTGGGTGTAATGTATTCTCCGCTCAGCACGACCAGTGAAGAGTGAGGCAACTGCCCTGACCATTGGAATCTGAGGAACTTCTTTTTGAATATGAATCCCTTCCAATACACATTGGCAACTCCCAGGTATGTGGCTTTTAGTCACTCTTCTTGCAGGCTGTGGTGCCCTGGAAGCTTCCTGATTCCCCACCATCAACCGAACAGTGGAGAAAGGGCGGCTATCCTGGCCCTGCCATTAACGGCACCAGGAGAGGGGTCTTGATACGGATTACGCAGCTCCTCTGGACACCACCATCCAAACTCTCTCTCCACCGTCACAAAGGAGTGTCTGCTGTTCCTGCTGTAGTGAGAACCTCTGTGTTGATGCCACTGTGTGTGCCTGTGTGGAATTCTTGGAGCTGAGAAGATTACTGATTCCTTGCCTACCGTATGTTTATTCTTTATTAGATACATATTTTATATCCAGAATGATTCATGCACATAACTACTGTACACAAGAGCACAAACATTTTGTGGGGTGGGGTGGGGTGGGGTGGGGTGGGGGGTTGATTTTCCCACTGTCGGTTGGACATGTTATATAATTTGCATAGGTCATAACTGGCACTGCCAACTGAATACAAGTCAAAAGAAACAACATTAATGATTACCTGCATTCAGTAAGTTCAGGTGAAATATGACATTTGCCTTTTTAATCACAGAGGGTGGATTCATGAGATGAATTTCTGGAGCATAAAGTACAACCACAATATTTACCTATTTTCATCTGGAAATTGTTGAACGAATGCTCATTGATGTATTTCATTTGATCCATTAGCCTCATTGCAAAGTCCGCCAGGGCCTTGATATGTGTTTTGCCCACCTTGTCATAGGTGGAATCATTAAGGCCAGAAGCAGCCATATATGTGCTGCCTATTGTTTTGATCTTTTCCAACTGTCGAAATTGGTCTTCACTTATTATCTGCAAACCCAAGGAAGGAACAAAGTCATCGAAAAGGACATGCATGCAAATCAATCTATGCTCCGTAAGTGACCTACGCACAACCCTAGGCACTACATGCATTGCAGATGGCACAGTCCAGCATGGCTCATATTTAAAAAGAAAATTCATGAGCTTTTGGGATCCTGAAGACAGACATAGGCCCTATATCAGCTTCTTCAAAACGACTTAAAAAACAGCTATGGTTTTGCCTCGGGATATGAAGTCCTAGGATCTGATGCAGTATTCTAGCCCAGCTATAGGAGGCAATTTATATTAAAATTCGTGTCAATTTATATTAACATTTATAGGAGGCAATTTATATTAAAATTCATTAAAATTCAGGCAATTTATATTAAAATTTATATACTAGTGTAAGTACAAATGATGTGTGTCAGTGCTTGCTATCATACACAGGTAATTGAGTTAAGACTATTTGCACTTTTAATCATATGGCACAGATTGATTATTCCCTTATATTGTAATTCCTTCTCTGCTACAAAAAAGGTTCAGGAAAATCCATGCTAGCCATAATTAATAAATTTCCTAGCAAGTGCACACATATGTTTCAGCTGCCTTGGCCAAATTCCTACTTGTCCCACTCCATGGCACCAGGGACCAAGTACTTCAAAAAACTATGTAGGTGACCAGGACATGCAGCCAATCAGCTGGGACAGAAAAACTAGTTCCATGAACTGTGGGAGTTTTGGGGAGCCCCAACCATATACAGTCTTTATGACTGTCAAGAAGGTTCAACTACATTTTTGCATTAGTATCTAGTAGAGCAGAAAGTTTAAAATAATATTTGTTACTTAAAAAAAAACCCCAAACCTAGACGCCCCAAAGTATCAAGGCAATATTGTGTGGATCAGGCTATTTACACCGAGAGAGCCCCTCAGCATAAAAGAGGCCATTGTTCTCCTTTAATTTGCTCACCTCATCGAAGTCAGCAATGATTTCATTGAGGAGCCTTAAGCACTCCACGCCTTCATTGTTGGCCTCTAACTCAACGTAGAATTCTGAGAAGTTGCTGATGGAAGCAAACATGACAGCCACACATTCACACGACTGGTAATACAGTTCATCGTTTCTCCGCTCCTGCGCAAGGAAGTGGGCTGCTACGTCCTTTGGCAAGATATTATGGAGAAGCCGTCTGTTGTAGGCCTGCAGTTCCTCCATCTCCTCCTTTTCTTCAGTAGCCTGAAGAGAGAAACGAGGAGGTGGTTGCAAGTTAACTTCATTTATGTGGGAAATGGGCTGGAAATAAATATGCATGAGATGTAATAGACTGGCGTCAACAGAATCACATGTCAAACCTCATCAGGTTCTAATTTTAAGCATACTTAGAAGGCATGTTACTGAAATTACTAATTCTGTCCCCAAAATTGAACTCTCAAAAATTGGATGAAGCTTCGTTTTGAGTTCTGACTTAGTTTGGTGATCTGATCAATAGGAGTGGAATTCTATGAAGAAGAAATCATCAACAGGTGTTAGTAAAAGCAGCAAATTTTCCAAAATCGTTATCCTTCAGACATAATGTAATCATCAAGTAAAATCTCTTACAGTAATTTTGAAAATTATTCCCACTAAATTACAACAGACTCTTTATTTACTCAATATACAATGTTTATGTAACACTTTCCCACAGAAATGTTCTTAAAGTAATCTAGGAAATATGCCTATCGGTATTCTTTATCCAAACTATACCCACTACAGCAAGCTAGTGCCTCTCAGCCCCCTGTAGATCACATACAGCAAGATATCTGTGATCCTGAAATGAAAAAAAAGAGGTTCCTGTAAAAGTTTCCTCTGAGCTGACCATTCTAGCTCCGATTTATGAGCACAGTAGCACAACAAAATAACAGCATGAGCAGCAATCACTTATAGATCATAAAAAGGTACTCTAATATAATATTAAGCACATGCATGCAAGAATATGCACATGCAGACATACACACCTGAAGCTTCCAAAGGAAATCGAGCCTTGCTGTGGATTCCACCTGCTGTGCATGTAGATATACCGCCAAGACAAAAACAGTGATCACAACAGGGGTTACAATCTTCAAAGCAACCCTGGACACATTGGAAGGACTATACAGGAAACAAAATACACAAATCTGAAAAGACTGTAACGTAACAGTCACTCAAGCATAAAGAACACAGTGCAAGCAACTCCGTAAGTGCGTGCAGCTAACAGGTAAAACAGATGCTATCTGGCTATCAGTCTGATTCAATACATCCAACACCTTCTGCTTTCAGTGTCTGATCCATTACAGATGTTAAAATTCTCACTGATCACCAGAAAATATTTCTGCCTTCTCTGTGCTTGAATTACTGTAGAAGATGGGATTGTCTGGCTCACTTTGTCTAGGTTTGAAAGCTAAGTGGCATAAGGGACCGTCTTATCCCCATTACATCGTCCCGTCCCATCCGGTCATGCAGGGAGGGCATGCTGCGGACCCCATCGGTTAAAGAATTCCATCTAACGGGGTCACGGAAGCGTGCCTTCTCTGCAGCAGCGCCTGCTCTGTGGAATATCCTTCCCCCAGAGTTAAGACAGTCCACCTCGCTCCTGGACTTCAGGAAAAAACTCAAGACTTGGCTTTGCCAACAGGCCTGGGGTGGGAAGAAGAGTATAAACTCTTGGGGATGGCTAACATCTTAGGATGGCCCTAGAATTGCCCTTCCAATGTTTTAAAGAAGACATCACCATCTTGATTTTATTATATTTATTGTATTTTTAAATTTCCTATTTTAATGTTTAATGTTTTATCGAATTGTAAGCCGCCCAGAGTCCCTTGAGGGAGTTGGGTGGTGAAAAAGTCGAATGAATAAATAAATAAATAAATAAATATGGCCAGCTTAATACTGGATGGGAATAGTGAGGCTGTAAGGCTCGACTGGGAAGTTTAAAAAAAAAATCCTGGAAGAAGGCAATGGGAAACCACTTTTGTACTGTTGTCAAAAAAGCTGCACAGTTGTGTCCATGAAATTATCAGGAGCTCAAATGAATTCAAAGGAAGCTTTACATTAAAGCTGCAAAGTCAGTAACAATATTAATACACTATGGATAAAATACTACCAGGACACCATCAAGCATCTGGGGATCTATCATATCCTGTGATGGGAAAGCCTCAGAGCATCCAAGCCTGGGGAATATTTCTACCCTCAGCCTCCACGACTCTCCCAACACAGTGGAAATTTAACCAAGCTGCAGCTTTTACTCTTTCCAATGCTACAAATATCAACCAGAATAAATTGAGAATGGGCCATTAGGGTGTGCTCTTTTTCTCTCTCTCCTTGATCTTGCCTTTATTGAGCTCAAATACCCTCTACTTTTAAACACAATTAGTTCATGGTGAGAGCTTGGGGTCAACTATGGCTAATCCTGACCTGTGTTTGAAACTGGACCCCAAGCTCCAGCAAATTTGGATACTGGTGAATTATTAGCAGAGAGTATGTCTATGAAGGTTCTCAGTCATCCAGGTGGAATTGTCTGTAGCTTGAATCATGTCAACTGGATTTCTATTTTCTCAGTGGAAACGTTTCGCTCCTTATCCAAGGAGCTTCTTCAGTCTGAGCAAAGTTAGTAAGGGAATCCTTAAATATGTTTCTAGGTGGCTGTGTGACCTTGCACCTGGGGCTAGGTCATGGTTATTTTGAGATGTTATTTCTAAGTCCCTTTATCATCTAAAGGAGGATCGTTAAGATTACCATGCTGCTGTTGAGCTTGAGAAATGGTCTTAATCTTCCTAGGCACAGAAGACAAAGCAGGAAGGAAAATAGGGGAAAGACTGTGCCTGAGGCCCCCACCTCTATTCAAGGAAGGATTTTCCAAGTTGGCATAAATGGATTCCTTGAGGGTCCATTTATGCCAACTTGGAAAATCCTTCCTTGAATAGAGGTGGGGGCCTCAGGCACAATCTTTCCCCTATTTTCCTTCCTGCTTTGTCTTCTGTGCCTAGGAAGATTAAGACCATTTCACAAGCTCAACAGCAGCAGGGTAATCTTAACGATCCTCCTTTAGATGATAAAGGGACTTAGAAATAAACATCTCAAAATAACCATGACCTAGCCCCAGGTGCAAGGTCACACAGCCACCTAGAAACATATTTAAGGATTCCCTTACTAACTTTGCTCAGACTGAAGAAGCTCCTTGGATAAGGAGCGAAACGTTTCCACTGAGAAAATAGAAATCCAGTTGACATATTAGCAGAGAGTGGTGAAGAGAGCAGGGGGAAAATCTTGCTTTAAGAAAGGGCAAAGAAATGTATGATTCCCATCCACAACCTTAAGAGAATTATATATATGTGGACATCTCTGCATGTCATCCTTAACTATAACATAATTGAAACAGGGTTAGAGACCTGTTGGTACTCCATATGTTGCCCAATTAAACCTTCCAGCACCCCTCATCACTGGCAATGATCCCAGAGGGCGGGGAGTTCAATTTGTCCACCTTCTGAGTGCGCCTGGTTGCCCATCCTGGTTTAAACAGGGAATGCAACCTGCTAGAGCTCCAAGTGCATCATCCTGAATGCAAGGCAACACTCCCTCCACCTGCTGCAGGTCTACACCAATACAAACTTCCACAGATTCCATCTCATTAATGGCTGAAAATGCAATTGCATCACCCTTCATTAACTCACCATATTCCATTCTCAGTCTCATTGGAAAACACACTAAAAGAACAAAAAAGACAGATTTTAGGCAAGACGTAGAGATCTTTACTTTGCCTCTATACATCATTAGCCCCTGCTCTTTCTTTCTTTCTTTTCAACTTCACGTACAGTATCCCGTTCTATGGTATTGCTTGCGTTGATAAGAGTTTGAGTTCTGAGCCAGGACAGACCTCATATCTTCTTTCAGCGAACCTTGCCTCCCCATTGGCAGAATGGGGATAAACACACTGGCCGACCTGTTGTGAAGCTGAGAAGAAATTTCAACACGAAGGAAGTACAATACAAACAGCAAGCTACATGTTCCCTTTTTTTCAATTAAACTATCTTTTTCTCTTGCATCAAATAAATGACTATATTGTGACTGCTTAGGAGTCCACTGCATGGACTTCCTAGCTGGAGAGGTGCAGGCACACGAGCACACATCTCCCACACTGTAACCAATTCACCCCAAAGAACAAAACAAAACAAAACAAAACAGCATTCTTTCCCAAGCCCCATCCATCGCACATAAAACCATACACAAATTCAAGCAAAAAAGATACCTCCCCCACAAAACACCTGGCCGAAACACAGACATAAAACTATAAAACATTAAAAATACAAGAAATCCTGCCCCCAGCCTTTTTTTTTTTAATTTGAATAAGGGGCTGGCTGAAAAAAATCACACCCCCAATGAATCATCTAATGTGTGGGCCACTCATGAATTCTGGGTATAAGGTTGGACAATTGCAACATCAGGTTTTATTCTTTCTAACCCAATGGGATGCTGGAATGAAATCACATACAGGAGCTTGGAACTCTGTCTATCTGCCATTAACAGGATAACTCTTCAAAAACTGAACAGGAACAAATTTGGGATGGGGGGAGAAGCTGGCAAAAGAGAGTTTGGGTTTGAAAATGGGCCAGATCTAGCTAGAGGCTACAGAGAAAATATGCAGAAAAATAATTCCCCAGGACATCCCCACAAGAGATGCATATAGACAACGGCCTAGAATGTTAAAGACTGCTCCATTCTGAGCCCCTCCCCTTCTCCCCCCCCCCCCCACTACCATGACCCAGAGTGGAGTGTTCACAACCCACCTCCGGCTTCCCAGGGTACACATAAGCATAAATGCACACAAATGCAACACTTCAATACACAAAATAAAATAGTGACACTTCTTATGGTCATGGCTGGTAAAAAGGTTCAAAATAATTCCAGAAACCATGCTCTGCATGCTTCCCCTACCTTGTTTTTCTGGAAGCATCCGAAGTTCCATTCGATTCAATATGCAACAAATTAAAAAAAGAATACATTTAGCACATAGGTGTAATGTGCAATTGGTCCGTAATATCACTCCTTCAGTTTTTCACTTCGGACACTATGGGGAGCCATAACCACTTCCAAAGAATTTGTTCTGGGAGTATGGTTAACATAAGAGGTTTGCTCAGAACTTTTTGGGTTTAATTTTGGTTGAAGTGAGGATTCACTGCTTAGTGGGAAGGATTAGAAGGAAAACTACAGAGTTAGATAAGGCGTCATATATCTATGCTGCTTAGCAAATTAAGCAAATAATTCCATTGATGACTAAACCTATGGATATGTATAGCTAAATAGGCATAATGTATTGGGTTGTGAAATATTACATTTACAAAATCCCTTTTAAGGCCAAAGTATTTCACTTAATTATTTGGAAAATGTCATGTGGACCCTTATACAGTACCTATCAAGCTATTATCTCACTCAGTGGAAGAGTATTTTACAATTTAGGTTCTTCATATTTCAGGGGCAGGAGGTTGTATCTTCCTGGAGATTTTTCTTGTGTCTTCTCACAAATATAAAAGACTTTGTTATGGTAAAGTCAAATAGCTATGTCACCCCTAAGCGAAGGAAATTTGCAATCAAATTAACACCATTATTGTTCCAATTCTTCCAGCTCAAATTAATTTTCCAAGATAAACTTACCTTGTTTTTCTATTTCTCTCTCTCTCTCTCTCTCTCTCTCTCTCTCTCTCTCTCTCCATCCATCCATCCATCCATCCATCCATCCATCCATCCATCCATCGTCTGTCTAGCCATGCCTGAACCTTGCAGCTGCTTTTCCAGTTACAACTGCAAGTGCTCTGTTCTTGTAGGGTTACAACCAGAGCTCCATCTGCATGGATCGGCCTTTCCTTAGAACCAGAGAATTGGAAGCGGGTATTCAGGCCTCAGTGTCTGATCCTCTGCTCAGTGTAGGAAAGGAGGCCTACATATTGAGTAAATTTGTACGAGGACAGAAAAAGCTAGCATTCCCCATAGTTAGGTGGATCAGGAATCCATATTAATTCAATTAATACCACTCCTTCCTGTTTTCCACATAACCACCATCCTGTTTAATGGTAGTAGTAGCATTTTTTTATTCAGAGTGAGCTTATAACTAAGTGTGGTAAGACCTCTTTTCCCCCACCGTAACAAATCTCTGTGAGGGGAGAGAATGACTGGCCCTGAATCACCTAGGGAGTTCCTATGGCTGAGGGTGGAGTAGAATGTGCCATTCCTAGTTCAGCCCCTTAACTACTACACCACACTGGATCTCAATATAAGAACTGGGCTCCCTGGATCTGGAAGTAGGCACCCCTAAGCTGTGCCTGGCTGTCCTAGATGCTCCCCTCAAGCCACAAATGGTATTTATTTATTTATTTATTTATTATTTATTTATTAATCAAATTTATCACCGCCCATCTCTATCGCAATAGACGCTGGGCGGTATGCTAAGAGGCGAGTCTTAGCCATAAAGGGAGCTTTCAGAACAAAAGTAATTTAATAAGTAGCAAAGCTGCAGCTCCAACATTTATTTCTGGGGAAAATGGGCTTATTTACTTCACCTTATTACTGACATCTTGATTGTGAGGTGATGCAAGTAATTGCTTCAAAGTGCTCTAATTTAGCCTGCTCCCAGCTTATCAAAATTCCTTGCACTATAAAATGTCTAAAAGATGGGTTGTTTTCAGATTATTCCTTCAAATGACTGCTTCTAATTTGCCATCCATTTTCTCTTAAGGAAGAGAAAAATCATGTTCAGGTGGATTATCTCAGCAAAGCAATTAAAAACATGGGGGAAAAACACTACTGTGATTCAGGGCAAGAAAGCTTTTACTTACTTTCTTTTTTTTTTTTGCTGCATTACTCAGAGTTCAATCAAAATGGTTATTCAGGGTATTTTAAGGGAATTATGAAAATAATAAGACATTACTGGGCTAAATAATACTGATAACAGTGGGGTAACTAATTACTGAAGGAATCAAACTTCTGCAGGGTAGAGAGGCCAGCTCTAATGAGTCACTAGTCAAATTAATGAGTCATTAGCACATCCAGGCAACACAATCCAGTGCATGTTATTTGAAAGTAAGCTCCTCTGTCTGGAAGGAGGCTTATTCCCAACAACTGTACATTTAGAAGGCATCTTTGCAATCACTTAATGTCAATTTTAAAGAAATCCTGCAAGCCCAGTATCACCTACAGAATTAGATTTTCCACTCCTAGTATTAACGCTGAATTCTTACATACCTGGCATTGGAAACCTTGGCTAGTCCAAGTAACATTTATGGAAACAAGCCTTTCTATGTGGAGCTTTGGGGCAAAATGTTGAGACCCAGTCTTGCCTACTCAAAGCTGGTTTGAGAGTGGAGTGAGACAGAGCCAAATCATCAGCCTCACTCCAGATAATATTAGGGGGAGCAATGGGAACACAAACGTATTGCCGGGATTCCCGCACCACTGCCACTACAGCACCATCAGACATCAGTTTCTGAATTGGCTGCGTGCAGGATGCAGCTGTCAGTTTTATCAAATATTAGACATGGGGCAGCAGTACTCAACCATCTGGATGTTGGAGAAAAATTCACCTTAGGACCGGCAGCCCTGAAGGTCAAAATGTAAGAAAAAGTGGAGACAATTTAACCTTGAATAGTCTGTAGCTTGAATCATGTCAACTGGATTTCTATTTTCTCAGTGGAAACGTTTCGCTCCTTATCCAAGGAGCTTCTTCAGTCTGAAGAAGAATGACTGAAGAAGCTCCTTGGATAAGGAGCGAAACGTTTCCACGGAGAAAATAGAAATCCAGTTGACATGATTCAAGCTACAGACAATTCCACCTGGATGACTGAGAACCTTCATAGACATATTAACCTTGAATAGTTCATCTCTTGGAGCTTATCTTGAGAATGTATTTCAAAGCTGGCCAGGCACCTTCCCTTCCCTTCCCTTCCCTTTGGCAGTCCCCTTTCCCATTTAGTGTACAAGATCTTGTGGCAGGGATTTAAAGCTAGGGAGTAATTACTTTGCCTGCTCTGCATCTCCTACATTTGTGTATTTCTCTTCACAGATTTCTTTCTTATGGCTCCCAATGACACATGTCCCCATCCTGACATTCCCCATGGGTGGTGGGGATTCCCATCCTTGGGTGGCAGGCATCCTAAAGAGCCACTCTGGAGCAGTGATGGTCTCTCATATATATTGCCCCATCCCCCTGCTTAGTTGCCCTTGGTTTACTAATCTGCATGGGATACGGCCCCCCATACAGCACTGTCCTACATGCCACAGGTGAGCCACCTGCAACAGCCACCATTCAGGTGGCTGCTGGGGTCTCCTTGACCACTTGGGTTTAGTCTGTAGCTACTGCAGGTTTGCTTGAAAAGCTGCCCCTGGCATTTGCATTTGGACTGATGGGATACACCTCGAACAACAAACTGACAGGGTTGTAGCCTGCCTGCAATCCATATGACAGCAAAGAGCCCTTCCCTTAGCAAAGACTCACTGCATGGCATTCCCCCACAGCTCCCCAAGCCAATAATAGCCATACTTTCCAAAACCCAAGGATCCATACCACCACGGTGTCCACCTCTTGCTAGGCCAATGGGAACACCAGTCCCCTACAGCCAGCTGCAGCTGTGCCTCTCTTGATTCTAGGATATTTGGGGTCTCCCGCTAGCCTTTCCATACTCCCTTCCTTGACATGTGTCTCCTTCTCTGCTCCTCAGATGGAAACAGCAGGCCAAGGTTGCACCAGGATCCTGGAGATTCTCAGCATGACCATTTTTATGATGTGAGGCAAATCAAGATTCAGCTCCAGGTTGACTATTATTTTGTGCATCCTCCTTACCATCTGTGAGAACTTGGAGATGTATTGCTGGATAATGCCACCAATTTGTCCTCCAAGGATACCGTGGCAGTTGCCATCTGGATAGGGAGGAGATTTAGACCCCTTGACCTGAACACCTTTGCGCTCATGGTGGCAATTTCCAGGAGGGAACTGTGGTCTATCCCTATCTGGCAGAGATCACTGAGCACCATGACTTATGTAAGTTGTACAGATGACCGAGGATAAGTGTGGTGTTTCCTGCTTTGCTGGCCATGGCCTATTGGTCCTGGTTGTGCATCTTGGGTGCCTAGGATAAATCCTGGGTTGAGTATCTTCCATAATTCTCCCTTGCTCTTCTTTCTACAGAACCTTATGCCCACCAGGTTTGTTGTGATTTAAGGGGTGCCTCTCTCCTTTTCTATTCTTTTTCTCCCCCATTAAAAGTTCTGTTTTCCTTGCAAAAAGCATGGGTATTGTTTTTTCCCCCTATGGACCAATTCCAAGATTGGGGAAGGTGGTGATGGTACTGGCAGGGACTCATAATGTGAAAAGTGTCTGGAAGGCTGGGAGGTCTATGGGATAGGGCTTAGAGTGAGTGGCTGTTTTCCTTTTCTCCATTTTATTTATTTATCATATTTATATCCCGCCCATCTCCTTCTCAAGGAGGGAACCTGGGCGGTTCACAGTAAAATAGTTTAAAATCAATAAAAAAACATAAATAATATCAATAATCATTAAAATACATAGTTACAGTCAGATCCAAACAATGGTAGGTCTTATCCCATGAGCTGGTAGGGCTGGTCGAGGGAGATCTAAGAAAACAGCCAACCCCAAGACTGGCTATTCCCCTCCCCACCCCAAGCATGGTGACAAAACCAGGTCTTTAGGTTTTTTCTAAAGTCCAGGAGAGAGGGGGCTAATCTTATTTCAGGGGGGAGAATGTTCCAGAGGGCGGGGGCTGCTGCAGAGAAGGCACGCCTCCTGGACCCCATCAGATGGAATTCTCTTACAGACGGGGCTCGTAGCATGCCCTCTCTGCATGACCGGGTGGGACGGGTTGATGTGATGGGGATAAGACGGTCCCTCAGGTAACCTGGTCCCATGCCATGTAGGGCTTTAAAGGTAATAACCAACACTTTGAATTGAATCCGGAAGCAAACTGGCACCCAATGTAGCTCGCGGAGCAAAGGTGTTATATGTGCTGATCTTGAAGCACCTAAAATCGTCCGCGCAGCCGCATTCTGGACCAGTTGAAGCTTCCGGACGCTCTTCAAGGGTAGCCTCATGTAAAGTGCATTATAATAGTCTATGTGGGAGATGACCAGCGCATGAGTGACCGTTCGAAGGGCCTCTCGCTCCAGGAAAGGGTGTAACTGGCGCACAACACGAAGCTGCACAAAGGCCCTTCTGGCCACGACTGCCACCTGCTCATCGAGCAGGAGTCGTGAGTCCAAGAGGACCCCCAAGTTATGCACCGGGTCTGTCTGGGGTAATGCCACCCCATCCAGAACTAAAGATGATAAATTCCTAGACACCGAGGGTCCATTAACCCACAGCCACTCCGTCTTACCAGGGTTCAGCTGAAGCCTGTTGTTCCCCATCCAGACCCCCACAGCCCCCAGGCACTTGGACAGGGCAGTCACAGCATCACTTACTTCCCCCGGGATGGAGATGTATAACTGCGTATCATCAGCATATTGATGATACCTCATCCCGTGGAGACGGATGATCTCACCCAGTGGTTTCATGTAGATGTTAAATAGGAGAGGAGAGAGAACCAAACCCTGCAGCACCCCACAAAGGAGGGGCCGTGGACCCGATCTCTCCTCCCCTATCAACACTGATTGGGACCAACCCCGGAGGAGGGAGGTGAACCAGCGCAAAACTACGCCGCCCACCCCCAACTCCCTGAGTCGTCCCAAAAGGATACCATGGTCAATGGTATCGAAAGCTGCCGAGAGGTCAAGGAGAGCCAGGATAGATGCATTGCCACCATCCCGCTCCCACCAGAGATCATCCATAAGTGCGAATTTTAACTCCCTTTCCTGTCTGCACCTCCTGCTATCTGCCTAACCAGTATTTTCCTGGTACCGGGGCCTCTCATTCCCCAGAATGATGACTTTTGACTCAGGCAGCATGACTGTGAGTTGCCAGAACCCTTGGAAAAAGATTCAAGAAGGTCAGTGGCTAATTGGGTCATGTATGTGGCGGGAACAGGGGCCATTTAGAAAATGCATCCAAAGGCTAGAATGAAACCATAGGCACCACAAGCAGCAACGTACTATTAACATTGAGGACTAGTGTACTCATATTGCAGAATGAAGCAGCAAAAGTCTCTAGCAGGAGGGTATGTATCACTCCAGGAGGAAAGACTGCATTAACAAATGTTTCTGTATATTTAAAACAAATCATAGGAACAAATTGCCTACAAATAGAAAAAACAGGTGGCTGTTTGTAAGTTTTGAGGAACTTTTTAAAAATTCCTCACAGTTGTCTGAGTTGACAAAACTGACTTCATCACTTTGGGATTTTACCATCTTGTTTTGTTTCTTGGGTGGACTTCATTACTCGAAATACTCAGAATATACTACTCCATGTTTGATAGAAGTAATAATAGTAATAATAATTAGTATCAGCTATTGTAATTTGTACTTGGTATTATATTAAACACCATCAGTTGTTAGTTCAAATGCTGTTACTTGAAATAAATCTACTGGATTTAATTTTACTTGTTTTCAGAACACCACAAAATACAAAAGTAACATAGAACACATCATGCGACCTGCTGGGCTTGAGGAATCCAAGGCTGGAGGAAGAAACATTAACAATCTTAGATATGCAGATGATACCACTTTGATGGCTGAAAGCGAGGAGGAGTTGAGGAGCCTTATGAAGAAGGTGAAAGAAGAAAGTGCAAAAGCTGGGTTGCAGTTAAACCTCAAAAAAACCAAGATTATGGCAACGAGCTTGATTGATAATGGCAGTGACAGACTTTGTATTTCTAGGCGCAAAGATTACTGCAGATGCTGACTGCAGCCAGGAAATCAGAAGACGTCTACTTCTTGGGAGGAGAGCAATGGCAAATCTTGATAAAATAGTTAAGAGCAGAGACATCACACTGACAACAAAGGTCTGCATAGTTAAAGCAATGGTATTCCCTGTAGTAACCTATGGCTGCGAGAGCTGGACCATAAGGAAGGCTGAGCGAAGGAAGATAGATGCTTTTGAACTGTGGTGTTGGAGGAAAATTCTGAGAGTGCCTTGGACTGCAAGAAGATCAAACCAGTCCATACTCCAGGAAATAAAGCCAGACTGCTCACTTGAGGGAATGATATTAAAGGCAAAACTGAAGTACTTTGGCCACATAATGAGAAGACAGGATACCCTGGAGAAGAAGCTGATGCTAGGGAAAGTGGAAAGCAAAAGGAAGAGGGGCCGACCAAGGGCAAGATGGGTGGATGATATTCTGGAGGTGACAGACTCAACCATGGGGGAGCTGGGGATGGTGACGGCCGACAGGAGGCTCTGGCGTGGGCTGGTCCATGAGGTCATGAAGAGTCGGAAGCGACTGAACGAATAAACAACAAGACATTCTGGGGACAGACCTGTTAGGTATTTTGTTTTGCTTTGTCTTATGTTTCTTTCTCAGGTCACATTTCTTTGACATATGATCCAAGACAAAGAAAATAAGCTCTGTTAGTAAGTAGGACTAAGAAATGAATCTCCCATTTTGTTACAAAATATACACATTTCATTTTCTTCTGGGAGCCCAAACTTGAGCAAATACAGTAACGGCATAGACATTCGAGATGCCAATAAAACAGGAAAAAAGCTGTGAGATAGTCTTATTAATGTGCAGTGGAGATTCACTGACAAAGCATAATATCTCTGCTTATAAGGTAAAGGTACCCCCCGCACATTTGTGCAGTCGTGTCCGACTCTAGGGGCCGGTGCTCATCTCCGTTTGTTAGCCAAAGAGCCAGCGTTGTCCGAAGACGCTTCCATGGTCATGTGGCCGCATGACACGCGCGGAACGCTGTTACCTACCCACCGAAGTGGTACCTATTCATCTACTTGCATTTGCATGCTTTCGAATTGCTAGGTTGGCAAGAGCTGGAGCTAGTGCAGGAGCTCACTCTGCATGCAGGGCTAGGGATTCGAACCTCCGAACTTGGCGATCTTCCGATCAACAAGCCTGGCGTCTTACCCGCTGAGCCACCACGCCTTCTCCCGTAATATAATATATAATATAATATAATCTCTGCTTATAGGCAGTCCTTAACATAAATTTTCAGCCTTAGTTTTCCCAAAGACCATGTGAAGTGGTAAACCCGGTTCTGGACTATTCCATTTCAGATCGCAATATTTCTCTGTACGTTAAAAAAAACTTAACAGTGATTTCTAAAATATCTGGAGTTCTATATGCATTTTTTTTTTAAATGGAAAGTCTTTAGTCATAGGCATCCCTACTTGTCAAATGAAGCGGTTCAGTCCAGATTAAAATATAGAAAATACATCAGTTCACGTGCTTGTTTGGGAAAATTATGCACCGCTGACCCTGGCCACCCTCCCCCTCCCCACAGGCTCTTTATGTTTACCTACATGGCGTTGGCTGTAACCAGAAGATCTGCATTATCGAAGAGGGTCAGCCCTGGCACTTCCACAATGAGGACATATATAAATTCAATAATCAACATCAAAATGAGTTTCCCAATGCAGCTGATCTGAAGGAACACCGAGCAGGCCAGGAGGGTCAGTAAAACGCTGTAGGTAAAGTACTGCGTGAGAAGAGATTGAGAGGTGAGAAAGGGAGAAAATGAAAACAAGAACCACAGAGCAATAAAAGAACTTCCGTAAACTAAGGGTCAACTTAGCAGAATTGCAAAACATTATTAAGAAGGAACAATGTCTTAGTTGCAAATTAAGGCTCATCAGTTTCATGGATCTCCGTCCTGAGACCAGCCCAGGCCAACCAACTTAGCTTCCAGGAGGCCTGCGCAACTTCTGACCTGACAACCAAATGGAGTTCCCTGGACCTGTAAGATGCCTCCCTGACAACTCAGTGAATAGGGAGCTCCTTCTCCCCACCTGCCCCCACCCTCCATCTTGTACAAACAGTGTACACCTGCAAATGATCACGCAGGCAAATATAACAGAAACACATTTCAGTCCCCAGGAAAAAAGTAATGAGTTTAGAGGTTTATTTACTCTTTTTTTTCTTTGAAAAAACGAACAGGCCAAACTGCTCTCTGATAATATAAAGTATTAGCCCACATCCCCAAACAGTGATGTAAAGAAATAACAGATACATTCTTCACTGTCAGAAAAGGGGCATCTCTTTTAAAAGCTTACCCTTGAGCTCTGTGAGATGTGTGTGTGTGTGTGTGTGTGTGTGTGTGTGTCTATACACATACTGTATGTATACATGTGTTTGTCTATTTATACATATACATACACTGGATGCTTTGCAGCATGCGGAGCACAAATGTATCTGCAACTCCGTAAAGCAGTGCATTGGATTTGAAGGCAAAAGTTGCTTTGGATTGCATGTGGATGCAAATGTGACACCTGTTTGAAGCTCCTTAAACCAACTATGTCTTTTGCTGGGATTATGAAGCAGTTGCGGAAGGCCAACCTATGGTCCCCAGAAAAGATGCAGCTGCTTTAAGGAGTTGCAGAAAAGGGCTACATGTGTGTCCTTGCATGCTCCAAAGCAACTGTTCTGCAGCTCAAGCCAAATTTAACTTTTCCCAGGATTGTGTGGAAGCTGCAGAGGTTCCTAAAATACCCTCTCACACATGGCATATACTGGAGTCTTTTTAAGTTTAGCAGGTTTACACTGCAACTCTATATATGACTATGCATACTTTTTGAGGGGACTAATGCCCAAGTAAGTGTTTGGAGGACTGCAATCTTTGTACTTAGAGGAGGGAATCTAGAGAGGCCTTGCTGAATCTTCCCTCCCATGGTGAGCTCCTCCCCCCACCCCCACCCTCCGCAGGCAGAGATACATAGAGAAACCGCCCTATGCATGGAAAAGCGTACAACTGCTTTTGGCAGTGGGTTCTGGAATGGGGCTGCCTAAGAAGCCAGGCCCTCCTAGCAATTGATTGTGTTTTTGAATGTTACTCAATAATCTTGCTCTACAAAATTACTTACGAATGCATTCAATTTTATCTAAAAGGGTGTATGTCCTGCCACTCAGCAAAGCTCCCAGTTCATTGCACAGAGAAAAGCAGCAATTCAGAAGAGAGCTATGCTAAGGCTTTCCCTGTGGTGTCCTAATTTGCAAGGCAGAGTCTGATTACATGAGGGAACATTCTGAAATAGGATTTTTCACCCCTCAGTCTGAAGATGAAGATTCTACGACTTCATTCTATGCAACATGAAGGGTTCTTCCTGAAGATCATGTACAGAGGGATGAAGAGTTGAGTGGCAGAGAAAACTGCTGAAACTCAAACCCTCTTTCAATGAAGGATTCCACATACTGTAGCTGTTGATGCCATTTTTACCCAAAACAAATGCACCCACATTACAGCACAAAGCACATACCTCTGGAAAGTTACAGTTTGGCTGGGAAGTAGCACAGAATCCTTGTGTGGTTTCCAGGCTATAATTGGAATAGCTAATATGGCACAAGTTCACCTCAGAAGGAGTGAGGTTATACTCTGCAGCTATGCAGTCGAGAAGGTCCACAGTACTACAGGTGAACTGGCAGAAAGCAAGAGATAAACATGAAACAAAGACAAATTCAAGGAGAAAACAAACTAATCAAAGCAGCACTCTTTACACCTCACAGCATATACATGTCTTCAGAGGTACTGTAGCTCTTTATACCAATGCACAAGGGAAATGAGAAAGTGGATGGAGAGAAGTTTTCTTCTTATAGTATTAAAATCTAGAGTCCTCAATTGAAGGTAAAATGTGGAGAGATTAAGAACAAAGGAAGTATTTCTTTACACAATGCAAAGTCAAATGGAACTTGCTGACATAGAGGTGACACTTTGATGGTTTTAAACAGGGACTAGAGAAGTTTATGGAGGACTGATACACGGCCACCAGTTTTCAAGGAAGTATTCTTAAATCAAACTACATGTCAATTACTAAGGAGACAGAGTAGCCTGTGGGTAGAGCTCTTGAGTTATATTCTAACACATGCTTTGGGGCAAGGAAGGGAGGTATGTACAAAGCAAATTTTATTCATTTTTTGTTCAATAAACATTAAATCTAATCAATTAAACACACTGTGTATGATTATACCATAGCTTTCCAAACTGTGTCACGACACAGTATTGTGTCGCCTGCAGGGCCCAGGTGTGCCGCGCAAAAACCCGGAACCGCTGATGGCACACTGCCGCCACTGCGGCAGTGCGCACGGTGGCAGGGGGCCATCAGCGCTTCCGGGTTTTCGTGCGGCACACCAGGACACTGCTGCTTCCGCCGCCGCGCATGAAAACCCGAAAGTGCTGCGGTGGCAGCGGGCGAAAACATGGAAGCGCTGCAGCGGTGGCGGCACGTGAAAACCTGGAAGCACCGTGGTGGCGGTGCTTCCGGGTTTTCACCTGCCGTTGCGGCGGCACTTCCGGGATTTCACACACCGCCGTTGGTGTGTCGCCAACTGAAAAGTTTGGAAAGCCTCGGATTATTCTATACTTTTTTTTATTAATAATTACCAACCCATTAATAATTTTAAAAAAAGTATAGAGCTTCTGCAGTACTAATAATTCACACTACAGCTCAGTCAGGAAAGAGAAATGTAACATACCATATTGACAAAGGCTGAGAGAAAAACCAGTACAACAGTGAAGACCCCAACTAGGGTGTTATTGGTCCTGAACTGAACAATCTTCCGTGAAAGAGTCTGGAGTGGAACTGGAAACAGCTGAATATAGGGGAAATAAGATATTTAAAACTATGATTTTGTAGAAATACCTGGCACACTAAAAAGCTACAGGCATTAACGTTAATTGCCCAAGAATGAATTAATGGCCAACTGTCTCTCCGCACACCCATGTAAGTTTTGGAGCAGGAATATACTGTATAATTGCTTGAGTAACTTTTTATATTGACTTTATTCTCCCTGGTAGATATAATAGCTTTTAGGAGAAAATCAGAAAATGGCACCCAAAATTAAGAATATTCTATGACCAGACCTACCCTTGTTTTCACTATGTGCATCAAAGCCTAATCTCAGAACAGATATATTGACTTGTATATGCTTTTGAAACCTTCGGCATTCTGTTCTGTTTCCAAGGTTGCAAACTATTTAGATATTTCTTATATAAAAAAGGTAAAGGAAGATCAAGGTTAGATGGACAGTGAATGCAAACAAAATAGTGAATTGATAATATGGATGCTGACAAATTAAAATGCCCTAAAACCTCAGATCTATCTTGAGATAGAACAGTTAACTAGGATTAAATCTGATAATACGATCAAGGGTACAAACGTGGCTCAATAATTATCAATATTATCTTGAATAAACAAAGTTCAAGGAATTTTGACAAATGAATTTTGGATCCTTGAAGTTTATGTGTGCTGAGACTCTTATCCTTGTATGCCTACAGTCCTGTTTTCCTTTGGTTCTTCCTCTTCCACTCCCCCACCTCACTCTTTCTCTTACTATCACTAGGTTTTTTGTTTGGTAGTAAGGGTTTTTTCCTTCAAATCTCCCACACACATTTTTAATGTCACAAATCCATGGAGACCAAACAGATACTTTAGGCCTAGAATGCAAATGCAGAAATTCTATAGAAGTTAAAAGCCTCCCTGCTGAGTGTTAATTTCAGCTCATCACAGTCCTCTCCACTGCCATTCCTAGAGAAAAATCTGAAACAAAAGAGAAATAGCAGCTCCCATATCCATTATTTCATCTTCAGAGCAAGTGGAAAAAAAACCACAACAGGGAGAAATGGTTTGTAGATTAGTCTTTTAGCAATGACTAACCCACTGACCTCCACCCCCCTTTTTTTTGCACTTAGAGAAGGACTTTAGCTTCCTTCAAACACAAGCATAATTATGAAACTCTTTGATGATAGGAAACACTGGTTTGCTGGCAACTCTTACAGAAAGAGGGAGAGGGAAACAATCCACAGCAATGTTGACCATTTTTAAGTTGTTACTTTCCCCTGCACCCAATACAAAGAATGTCCATGTGTTTTCTAGCATAGGCAATGGGATGGATTGGAAAGGGGGAGTCACCAACATAGAAGACATGGAAGAACATGGTATAATAAGATACAGTAAAATGCAGTATGATACTGATAATGGTGATGATGAAGATGATGATAACAACAACAACATCTGACAATGCTCTTGTCGTTAAACTAAGAGTGTAGCACAACAGCTGTTACTGTTATGGATGAATCACAGTGAAGTGCCACTCCGTCTTACATTGGCAGAAATAAAATAAATCATGCACTGTATTGAAAGCAAAATTATTATTAGTACTCCTTAAAAGTACTGATATCCTCCTTAAATGTAGGAGTAGCTTTAAAACCTCATAAGTAAGTCTTCTCCAATCTGGTGCCCTCTAGATGTGTTGGACTAAAATGTCATTGCCCCCAAACTACTGTACATCCTATGAAAAGTGCTGCTCTTCAGACTACCACTGAACTCTGGAGCAAGTCAAATATGAAATAATGGATTAAAAAAAACAATAGAAATACTGAATAGTGATATATTTATGATTCTTGCTGATTGATGACATTTGAAAACATAATACTCCAAACCTGGAAAATAAGTCACTCTTTACTTCTATCTGAGAATCTAATTGCTTGTCATTTGATCATTTGGTAATGATTTTTCAAAACTCCATAACTGAGCAGAATACGTTACATGGGAAGTATGAAAGTAGTTTCACCATACAAATCAGCATTTTATTGTTCTGGACGTTACAATGAAGGAGAAGTCTAATTTCATGAAGCACTAGTCCATGGAGAGAACAATGCTAACTTAGGATGGGAATGTTTTATGGAAAGGGTTAAATGGCCAATAATGGCTTGGGATCGGGTTATATGAAGGACTGCCTCTCCCAGATTTCATCTGCCCATCCCACCAGATCCAGCAGAGAGGGCATGTTACGGGTTCTGTTGTCTTGGGAGCTACATTTAGTGGTGGGACTTTTCTGTGGTGGGGCCCACGCTATGGAATCTTCTTCCCCCTGAGGTGAAATTGGCCTCATCACTTCTGAGCTTCCGGAGGTCCCTCAAGACCTGGTTATGTCAGCAGGCCTGGGGACCCCAGGGCACAGGTGAACTAGTGAGGTGGCTCATTATTTTTAACATCCCTTCATCTATTAATATTTTTGGTTTAGCTTGGTTTTTATAGCTTTTAATGTATTCATTGATTGTTTTTAGCTTTGTTGTATGCCGCCCAGAGTCTCTTCCTTTGCGAGATGGGCAGCTATATAAATTGGGCAAATAAATAAATAAATAAATAAATAAATAAATAAATAAACAAACAAACAAACAAACAAACAAACAAACGGTTCCAAGGTTTGTTACCGTCTGATCCAAAGATATGGAAAAATATGCAAGAAGAATGGAAGGAGAAGGAGCATGAAGGTAGTAAACAATGAGTTCTGCAGGACTGGGGCAGGTTGCCATGATTGAGACTGGGCTGTCATTTGTCTCAGAACTGCAGAACGTGAGTCAAAGTGGGTTACCATCAGGCCTGTCTATACCAACATGCTTTTGGATACTCAGATGACAGTTCAGAATCTAAGCATTTAAGTTAACATGTCAGAGTATGTAAAAATAAATATATTTTATTCTTTAGATTTTACTGGTCTGGAATGTGCAAAGTAGATAGCACCAAGTGCTGGGTGAGATCATCATCCTTGAGGACAGGATGATGCAATGCTAACGAGCTAAACCTGTGTATAAGAATGACTCTGCAATATTAAGTATGTATGTATGTGTGTGTGTGTATATATGTATGTATGTATGTGTGTGTGTGTGTGTATGTATGTGTGTGTGTGTGTGTGTGTGTATGTATGTATGTATGTATGTATGTGTGTGTGTGTGTGTGTGTATATATGTATATATATATATATATATATAGTGTCTGAGAAATATTAAGTGTTGGGGTTAGTTTGTATGGAGTTGGTTGGAGTTCATGTCTATATATATATATATTTTTCTGTGCTGTGTTTAGTAAAGTGTCTGTATATACTTAAAGCAACAGACTCTGTAATTTATTACAGCAGCATAGAAGCAGCTTTTCTTTCACAGGAGCAGTGGACGGTGCCAATGTTCTGAAACACACTGACAGGTTATGGGCACAGGGCATTGGCGCTGAACCCTGACTTCGTATTGGAAGAACCGCTGGTGCACATGAAGGCATACGCAGGTGCTGTCGTCAGAAGCCATGGAGACTGAGGCAGCGTTTGCTCTGAGTGGTGCCTTGCCTTTGAACCGACTCAATGAACACAACTACCTGCCATGGAGCATGAAGATGGAGATGTTCCTCCAGAGAGATGGGCTCTGGGATGCTGTGAGTAATCCCCCTGCACAGCCTGATAACAGGCAGCTGAGAGCAGAGGAAAAGGCCTGGTCAAGTATTATTTTGGGACTTGAGGACAGCCAGTTAGTACATGTATGTGGACTGGCAACCACTAATGAATGCTGGAATGTGCTAAGGCAAATATATGTGCGTGATACCCCGAGCAGCAAGATAGCTCTAACATGTAAACTTTACCAAGCACATTTGCTGGCAGGAGGGAGTGTATCAGAACATTTGCAGTACATGAGATTTTGTTTGCGGACCTGCAAGAGAGAGGGATGGATTTTGATGAGGCAAACAAAGTCTACATTATTTTGAGCTCTCTAAATGATTCCTGGGACATGATAGTAGCCAGTTTAGGGTCAATGCAAGAAAGAGAGCTGACTCTGCACTATGTAACTGGGCATCTACTTGAGGAGGAGCAGCGGAGAGGAGAAAAATCTCTGGACTGCAGCCATGCTAAAGCAAAAAAAAAAAAAAACGTGCCATGTGAAACAGCAGTCAGCAAGGGAACAGAGAGAGTATTTGCTGTTAGAAGGTGCTTCAGATGTGGGTCCACAAAGCATCTGAGGAGAGATTGTACAGCCCAGATGCAAGGGAAGAAAGACACATCTAGGAAACAGACATGAAGGAGAGACAGACAGCAGCATATTTCTGTTGTAAAAACTGCTGAAGAGCTAAAACAGGGAACCTGGCTCTTAGACAGTGGAGCAAGCAGAGACCTATCAAATAAAAAAGATGATTCTGTATCTTTGAATCCTGCTTCACAAGACCACGTCAGTCTAGCAGATGGGAAGAAGTCTCCTGTACATAGACAAGGGTAAGTTTTTGTGCCTAGTATGAACAGGACATTGGATGGGGTGTTATTTGTACCTACACTTGAATATAATTTGCTGAGTGTTTCCTGTTTGACACAGAACGGGTACACTGTGTTATTTTCTGGTAAATCTTGCACTGTAAAAAAGAATGGGATTTTATGCGCAAGGGGTGTATTAAGGGATAGATTATATGTAATGTTGCCACATGAAAGCACACACACTGTACAAACCATCATGTGCAACAAGCCTATGCATGATAATTGTGTCCATTTGCTACATAGACGGATGGGCCATGCTAATTTCAGAGCCCTGGCCAAGATGCCTGAGGTGAGTGAGGGGTTGAATGTAAAAGCATGTAACAAATATCTAGATTGCTGTGTGTAAAATGTCTAAATCTAAAGTGTATCCTGTCAAGAATCATAGTGATAGGGTTACAAGGAAAATGTTTGAATTAGTCCATGTGGACCTAATTGGGCCTCTAACTCAAACTCTAGGAGGGGCAAAATATGTTTTAGTCATAGTAGATGACTATACTAGATATGGTTTTTGTTATCTGATGAAAAACAAGGGTGAAACGTTTCAAACGTTTAAAAACTGGGTTACCTGGGTTGAAAGGAGATTCTCTAGTAAGGTAATGCAGCTTCAAACCGACCGAGGGGGTGAGTTCTTAGCAGGGAGGTTCCAGGATTGGCTGAAACACCAAGGGATTTGGCATCCCAAGACCAATCCATATTCCCCATGTGAAAATGGCGTGGCTGAACGCCGGAATGGTGTTTTGCAAACCACGAAAGACTCGTTAATGCAGGACTCTGGATTGCCTAAACATTTTTTGGGGGAAGCTATCTTAACAGCTAACTACATAAACAATAGGGTGTGGAGTTCTGTGGTGAATACAACTCCATATCAGTTGCTGTTTAATAGGCGGCCAGTGTTATCACACATGACAGTGTTTGGCTGCAATGCTTGGGTACATATACCTAAGGGACAGAGATGAAAAGGACAGCCTAAAGCAATGAAGCTTAGATTTATAGGATATCAGTCTGGTTCTAAAGCATACAGGTTTGCACTTAGCAATGGGAGAGTGGTGATCTCAAGATCAGCTGAATTTGCTGAACACGATGGGTGGCAAAAGGTTAATGCAAATACTGAAGTATTATTGCCAATAGATAGGGAACAAACAGAATATGATGAGCAGCCCTCAGGGAGTATCTTTGATAGTTCTGCTCAGAGAGCAGAAACTCCGTCTCCAAAGGTTGAGAGAGAGGAGGGGGAGGAAGAAATGTTCACTCTGAGACGTGCAGAAATAATATCAGAGTTTTCTCCAAAGATTGAGAGAGAGGAGGGGCAAACAAGCAGTTTCATACCCAGATGTTCTGAAAGGACAAAAAACAAGCCTCCTGAGCGTTTTACTGTAGGGGAAGTAAAGGTTTGTTATGTAAACTGTGAACCACAAAGTTTTCAAGATTGAAATTCAATATTGAAATTGCCTAAAACAGAGGCTGATAAATGGTATAGTGCCATGGATGAGGAAATGCAATCCATGGCAGATAATAATGTTTTACAATCCACACATTTGCCTGAAGGTCAAAAAGCTGTTGGTTGCAGGTGGGTATATAAAAGAAAGACTTTGTTTGTGAAATGTGAATGTGAAATGTGAATGTGAAATACAAGGCTCGGTTAGTTGCCCAAGGTTATTCACAGAGAAAGAATCTTGATTATTCTGAAACATTTGCTCCCACAGTTACACCTGAAAGTGTAAGGTTAGCTTTAAAAGTGGCAGCAATGAGGAACTTAGAAGTAAATCATTTTGATATTACCACGGCATATTTAAATGCAGACCTCAAAGAAACTATTTATATGATTGAGGCACCTGGACATGAGAGTAGTAAGCCAGGCATGGTTTACAAGCATAAGAAGGCAATATATGGGTTGAAACAGTTGGCCAGAAACTGGAATCAATGCTTAAATACTGCACTACAACCTGTAGGATTTAAAAGGAGTATTGCAGATCCATGTTTGTATACTAAAAGTATTGGAGAAGAACAAATTATAGTGTTAACATTTGTAGATGACATTTGTGTACTAGCCAAGACAGGAGAGCTAATACAAGGAGTTGCTAAGCAAATAGGGAAGGAGTTCCAATTAAAGGATCTGGGTAGTATAAAAATTATTTAGGAGTTGAAATTAAAAGAACTCAGGATGGGAGTTTCCTGCTTAACCAGAAACAAAAAATAGCGCAGTTATTAAGAGATTATAACATGGAAGAATGTAAGCATGTTCAAACACCAATGGTTATAGATTTTCAGAAGGGTATAGGAACTACTGATTTTCAGGATCCAGATCTGTACCGGTCTGTAATTGGGAGTTTATTATATCTCGCACAGTGGACAAGACCAGACATTGCCAATGCAGTGAACATTCTGGGAAGATTGGTGGAAAAACCAACAAATGATGCATGGCAAGCAGTCAAACGTATATTAAGATATCTGAAGGGTACAATGGATAATTGTTTAATGTTAGGAGCAACAGGAACACAGATACTAGAATGTTATGTGGATAGTGATTGGGCTGGTGACACACAGGACAGGAAATCCACTACTGGTATTATCATTACATTTGGAAAGTCAATAATCACATGGAAGGCAAGAAAACAGGGGGCAGTAGCAGTTTCCACAGCTGAGGCAGAATTTGCAGCTCTTTCTGAACTATGTAATGAGGTAATTTGGTTCAAATAATACACCTGTGTATAGGAATGACTCTGCAATATTAAGTGTGTGTATGTATGTATGTATGTATGTATGTGTATGTATGTATGTGTGTGTGTATCTCTCTCTCTCTCTCTCTCTCTCTCTCTCTCTCTCTCTCCTGTCTGAGAGATATTAAGTGTTGGGGTTAGTTTGTATGGAGTTGGTTGGAGTTCGTGTCTATATATATATTTTTCTGTGCTGTGTTTAGTAAAGTGTCTGTATATACTTAAAGCAACAGACTCTGTAATTTATTACAGCAGCATAGAAGCAGCTTTTCTTTCACAGGAGCAGTGGACGGTGCCAATCTTCTGAAACGCACTCTGACATAACATGCCAAAGAGCTATAAAGACAATAATTTTAACTGTTAGATTTGTCACTGGATGTTTCATTATCCACTATTAGCCAAAGTTAACAGTTTCCCACTGACTTTTTCCTCCTTGTAAAGAAAATCAGAATATTCAAGTTCTGGCTGTGTTCTGTATAGTAGACAAAAGGGAAGGGACTGACAGTGCCAGCTCAAGGGCATATGGCACCCCTAAGCTGCACTGACTGATGGCGCCACCTCCCGCCGATGCAAAGATTTGTACTTTTGGAATGATTTGGAAGGAGGGGCGGCTTTGGCGCTCTAGGCCAGTGCCTACTTGGCTTTAGCCTGAAGCCTGCCATGCTGATGGATGGTCCATGGACACACAGAGCCCCCCCCCCCCATGACTCCCATACTCACAAAGACACATGGACACATACATAAATATCATTCCTCACACACACACATGACCTCCCTCTCTACACATAAACTGATTTTCTATCTATTTATTTTACCTTTGTAAACATATAATTTTGTGTTTTATCAAGCCAACAAAATATATGCTTGCATACAACAATGATAATAATATGATATAAAATTAAAATAAAAAAGGCCTGGAAATCTATATTATAAATAAAACAATTCCCCAAAATTTGACCAAATTGCTTTAAAACCCTCTTTCTTGACTTTCAGTTAAAAAAAAGTCAAAGGTTGGTGAACAACACTTATCAGCAATGCATTGCTGCAAAGCAGGTTTAGATTTATCTTTCCAACATTGTATATTTATTATGTTGGCCATTCCCCATGCACAGCTCTAAATATCCTGATAAATGCCAAATATAACCAAGAAAAACATATGAATTATTGAAAAGCAATCTTTCCTCTGAAGTTATTTAAAAATCCTATGGATTTCAGCCCCAAATATGGCAATAGTAGGATAATACCAAACCATGTGAATGGACATTGCTTCTAACCTATCAAACATTCTCTGAGAAAATACTATTCTCATATACGAGGAACAGTATTTTCTATTGTCTTAATCTCATTTTAAGATCAAAAGGAACTAATTTCACATTTTAAAATCAACCTTCTACTAATTTACAAGAACAGGACATATAAACTCCTATCACTTAAATACTGTCTTGTTTTAATTTCTATATTCCAATCTTCTGATCTTCATATAGGCTTCACCCTTCTTGCAATTCTCCACTGATCCATATATGGTTTAGAAATAGAAATTAAAATGTACTAGACAAAGAAAAGTTCCTGTGTATTGTATGAAAGACTAACATTTAAAGCAGAATATTGTACTTAATGACCAAAGATAGATTGGAGGTCATCTATTTCTCTAACTTTTCTTTTTTGATATTTTTCTTTATCTCACTTTTCCTTTTCTTTTTTCTTTCTTTTTACTTTGTATTTCTATTTCTTTTTCTAACTTTTAATATGTATTATAAAATTTAATAAAATTTATGGGAAAAAAATACTGTCTTGTTTTAGAACATAACCTTCACCCCACAAAAGCCATCTGCAAAACTGCTGCTAAACTGTGATGAGGAAAGTTATTAAGTACTTGGGGAGTAATCCTATTAACATATGTAATTAATTAAATTATGTTTAAAATTAATCAAAATTTAACCCTGACTTCATCCATTGCTTTCCTATTGTTCCTATTGTTTAAAATATGGTTCCCAATTTGTTACTCCCTAGTGTAGCCCTTTTCCATCCAAACTCCTGTTTTAGAATGAACAGCTATGGGATTCTACCAAACATTGCTTTTCCTAAAGTACAGGGAACATATCCAAAGATGTACTCTTTTCACAATCAAACCCCCAAGTAGATGATATTGTTACTTCTACTAAAAACGTCTGCCACATTCATGTCATCAACCACTTCTAGTGGTCAAGATAGAAAGTGACTATATTTTCTAGACACACTTGGTAACATTTACATTTGATCACTATAGTGTACTTTATACTTTGCTTTGCATATAATTCAGAGATTTCATCCTTTTCAGAATTCAGCAATCAAGCTGGTTTATATCAGGCTAGTGTTGCAATAATTACACTGACTACTAATTCAGTTCTTGGATATAATGATTACTGACAAAGTCCTAGCCTGCTTAGGGTTAGGGTTAGGTCTTAGGTCTGTGTTACCTACAAACAGCATGTATTTCTATATCAAGGAGGGGAAAACTTTGGCCCTCCCAACAGCTGTAGCCATCATGGCCAATTGCAAAGGATGCTGGCTAATTTCATTCATTCATTCATTCATTCATTCATTCATTCATTCATTCCTTATTATTTCAATTTATATGGCTGCCCATCTCAAATTCATGACTCTGGGCAGCTAATAACGTTAAAAGAACATAGAAAAAAACAGAAAAAAACAACACATATAGAAACAGAGTCATCAATCACAAATCAGCATAACCAATGCCTGGGCTTAGCCACACCTCCTGACGCCCAGGCCCAATGACAAAACCAAGTCTTTAAAGCCTTACAAGAGGCCAACAGGGTCAGAGCCAATGTAATGATATTCCAGTCCAGTCCAGTCCAATTCAATTCAATTCATTACAGTCGTAGGCTCTCTTCCTGGGCCCTCCCAGGTGGCCCTCCCTAATAGATAGGACCCAGAGCATGTCTCTCCTAATGGGATGGATAGACATAATCGGGGATAGGCAGTCTCTCAAATAACCTGGCCCCATGCCATGAAAGGCTTTATAGGTTACATATAATTTTATGCAATCTAATTTTAGTTCAACACCCTCTGGAGAGGCCATTTCCCCAATCCTGTTCTACATGAAGTTCACCTTTTCCTAAGTTACGGTTGGTTCAGCTGCCAGTGCTTTGGACTCTGGTTTTCTCGGGGGCTGTCTTCAAGCTCTTGAATGGGATTCCTTCAGAAAGTAGGCTTTTTTATACAGAAGTAGTTTTATAATAACTTTATTTTACATACTTTGTAAACTGCCTTGAGATCCTTGCTAGTTGGTCATCTATCTACCTGTCGATCAGCATATGGCCTTGTTACTTTGTGTTTAATTGTTTTACATTTTTTGTGCACTGCCCCGAGTCTCAGGATTGGGGAAGTCTACAAACATGGTTAAACAATCAGTTTGGAAACTCACATATATCATCTAAATAAGTTTACAAAACATGCAGCTTCCAGAACCCCTCAAGATCATACTGCAATTATCAGGCAGCAAACGGCCACATAAAAGAATCATAGTTTTATTCTTTTAGCAATAAATGTTCAATAGGTTTAATGGGCCTTTTTTACATTTTAAATGACTCTAAATCCAAAAAAGAGGGTAAGGAAAAGGAGCAAATTCCAAGCGTATCCCCTCTGGAAAAGTCTTTGTATTATATCACTATATCACTCCAATGCTCAGCTGCCTAAATCAATCAATCAATCAATCAATCAATCAATCAAATGTGTAAGTCCTCAGTGCAAAAAGATCCCATGTCCCACTCCAATCAAGAGATCTCAATTATCTTGCAGGAAATGTATTTTGGTTTTCAGAAGTGGTTGAGGAAAGCTGATATAAATGAACCAATTAATAAGTCTCTACTAATACTAATCTATGGATTCTACTTGGAGTTCCTGGCAGAAGGACAATGATAAAGATGTAATACAAAGATATATTTTTTTGCAGGAAGTTAGTGTGGTGATTTCATTATATCAGAGCTTTCCAAACTGTGTGTCGCGACACAAAAGTGTGTCGCCACACACAGCGTGGTGTGTCGCCACACCACCCGGAAGCGGCGGCGCGCGCGTGCACGGCGGCCGCCATGCACGCGCGCGCCGCCGCACGCCCCCCGCGCTGCCGCACACCCCCCGCGCCGCCGCACGCCCCCCGCACGCCCCCTGCACCGCCACCGTGCGCGCGCGCCGCCGCACGTCCCCCCGCGCCATCGCTGGCGTGTCACCAGTGGCGGCACTTTGGAAAGCCCTGCATTATATAGTATATCTTTGGGTTTCAGCCTCAAAATAGGCAATTAATTAAAACAGTGCATAAGGGAGCAACTCACCTTTAAACAGGAGTAAATGACCGAAACAAACACTACTGTGGTCAATATCACAAAACAGGACAGGTAAAACGCCAGCATAAACACTGAGCTGAAACCAGAAAACAAAGTCAGGTGAGATATATATGACTATAAGTCAATTGAATATAGAGTTTGTAGACAGAGAAATATATATACACACAACAGCTCCCGATTCACATCCCTCCAACTATGTTGGCCTACAGTTTGCATTATCCATAAATCAAATCAAATCAAATCAAATCAAATCAAATCAAATCAAATCTTTATTACGGTCATAGACCAGCACAAGGAGGGTGGGGTACAGTCAATTAAAAAGCATAGAATATACATCAGAGTCTAAAAATAAGAATATATATATATATATATATATATATATATATATATATAAGAGAGAGAGAGAAAGAGGTAGGTAGGTAGGTTCTGGTGGGAATGGCGGACTGAACAGCTGTGCCCGCTGGTTCAGCGGGCAGAGCTGACAATGCGGTAACTTTTTTCAGGCTCAGGCAGGTTTTCCTGAAGCCCAGAAACATTCTCCGGATCAAGGAGAATACGTGGAACTGTCCTATCTGTCCTCCGGATGGCTGCTTGCAGCCAGAAGATCACAAACAAGGTTTCATGCTCAACTGGCAAGAGCACCCGGGAGGCAGGGGCGTCACCATTTCCAAGCCGCGCTGTAGCCTTAAAGGGACACTAAGACTGGCCACCCCATTTCTAAATCACCAATTTGTATTTTTTTTTAGTATATGTACCCCAAGAGAGGCTTTCTACAGCAAGGAGAAGCTGGTTCTCTTGGTGCTTAACATTATTTTTGGGATTACTTTTTTTAAAAAAAATTATTTGAAGTTTTGGATTTCGTTTTCCTTCCAAAGGAAATTCCAAAGATTGAGAGTAAATAATTGTCTTCCTGTTATAATTTTTTAAATTAAATTTGAAGATATTAGCATTTTCCTACACGTTGAATCGGCTGATTTGAATCTTCAGCTTTCTGTTTTCACTTTCCCTTGAGAACAGTCTGCTATTCACTCTCACTTTATGTAAACATACTTAGGAACTCTTCCATATCTTTGACTTTCGCTGGTTAAGCTCTAGGGGGCGCCATAATCTACTGCGTAAGACATGGAGGATTTTAAACAGATTCTTTCTGACCTTCACCAGGATTTTAAACAGATTTCTTCTGACTTTTATCAAACTTTTATGCAAGATATCCAGGACATTGTGGAAAATATGAGATCTAAAATGTGCCATCAGGTTGGGGATGTGGTGGATGAAATTGAGGAATTTAAGAGCGACAGAAAGGTCTTTTTTAAGACAGAGATAATTGGATTGGATAATGGAGTTGGAGAAATCTAAGGGAGAGAGTGATCTGCAAGCCATAAGTAAAATCAATCTCCTGGTGGAATGCCATGAAAAGTACCTGGAATCTTTGAGGGGGGCAGTTGGGCTGTTTGATCCTTTTAAGAGGACAGCTCTGTGCACATTGTGGGGATATGTAAATGCTTTGGTTTATTCTGAAGTGGGATAAGGGTTGAAGAATGTTCATCTGGTTTGCTTTAAGGATTTGATTGATGCTATTTGCCTTTAAAGATTTGGATTTACTGTTATGAATTGGCTTTGTTTTTTGGGTTTATTAAGATTAAAATTATTAAAACTGTTGTATTAGGGTTAAAGAATGTTTATTTGGTTTGCTTTAAGGATTTGATTGATGTCATTCCCTTTTAAAGATATGGAATTACTGTTTTGAATTGTCTTTGTTTTGGGGGTTTATTGAGATTGGGATTCTTAAAATTGTTGTACTATTAAGTATAATAGCAGACAACTTATGTGCTTTTTAATCTGATTCTTACTATAGTAGACAGAAATGTATAGAATAGTGGTAGGAAGGGAATAATTTGGAACACACTTCCCCCGGAGGTGAGGCAAGCCCCCTCTCTCCTGGCCTTCTGGAAGAAGTTAAAGACCTGGCTCTGCCATCTTGCGTGGGGCGGGAAGGGGGGTAGTCAATCCTGGGGGTGGCTGGAGCCTTAAAGTGGTTCCCATGTATTTACGAACTCCCATCTTGGATGCTATTTTATATTTTATATTTATATGTCTAGGTAATATATCTTGTTTTTATTGTATTTTAATATCTTTTAGCTTGATTGTAAACCGCCCAGAGTCCCTCTTTTGGGGGAGATGGGCGGTGATGGAATTTGATAAATAAATAAATAAGTTTTATCTTTTGGAGGGGAGAAAGAGGTTTAGGTGGTTTATATGAATTTTTTTTCTTTATTTTAATATAAGGGGGAGGAGTAACTGTACTTTTTATTATGTGTTAAAGTGGAATGACTTATAGAAATAATGTGGTGTTTTGGTTTAATATAGAGTAAGAAATTGATTATGGAAATTTTGTATATCCTTGCTGTTAAAAGTTGGAAGCCACATCTTTTCGTAAATTTAAAACATTTTCTCTTGTGTTTCTGCACTTTTAAAGTTTTTTTTTTCTTTCTTTGTAGTTTTTTGGTTTTTTTTTGTAGTTTTTATTCTTTTCTTGAAACCTAATAAAATTTACTATAAAAAATAAAAAGAATAAAAAAAGAATCTAAAAGAAGGGGTAGGAGCATTAGATGGGCATAGGGGAGCATAAAAGGTTAGTATGTGGAAGACTATATCCATCAAATTACAGAGCGCTTTAATACGGCAAACTAGGTGCTCATTAAGTTTAGTTTATGGCACAGGTCATCACCCAACGAATTTGGAGCACTGCTGTGCAGAACCAGGCAACATTGTATGTTGTAGCAGGGTTGGTTTCTGAAAGCAGCAGGGAGGTGTAGAATTGTCCTGTGCGCCCTGGGTGTTTACTGTATGCAGTAATGGTGAGATGAGGCTAGTACGGATGTCTCTGTAGTACAGGCGCCGGAGAAGCACATGCTCTGTTGTTTCTGTGTGTCCAGAGTCACAGGGGCCTTGTCTCTCCGGGTAAGAATCTTCCTGTATTGGTCTTCAAGGACACCTGAGGGGAGGGCATGACCGTGCCAGGGTAAAGCCCTCCAGTGTTTAGGGACTTCAAGTTTAGTTAGGTATGTCACGGGGGGGCAGAGTACCTGTTGGATTCACTGGCAATAAAGGTTGGGGTTCTGGCTAGAACCAATTGGCACTCTGTGTCTGCTACATGCTGTTTAATGAGTGCTTTGGCCTGATAGTATCTCATGCTGAGCAGAAGACCTGGAGAGAAGCCCAGGGATGAGATTTTAGTTACCACTGCCTGTTTCATCACTCATAGTTAATGGGGCAAGGCCAAGGGGAAAAAAGGATAGTCTGAGCCAATAGTTGAGTATGTCACCCACACTCTAGCCTCTACTTTCATGAAGCCTGTCTCTAGTTGCAGGGTGGCATTAGAGACACAATTTGGGACTTGAAAGGCTGATCTTAGAAATTTGGATTGTACAAGTTCTAATGGTGCAAAATTGGAGAAGGGGCCCAGCTGAGTACCATAAAGAAGTTGTGCTATTGGCTTGCCTTCAAATAATTTGAGTGCTGCAGGTATATAGTGTCCGCCTTTTATCTTAAGGAATTTAAGGATGGCAGATGAGCTCCTCTGTGCATTTTCAGCAACGGAGTCCCCATGGGCTTTCCTACTGCTGGCAGAATGAAGGACTATCCCTAGGTATTTGAAACAGGAGACCTGCTCAATCTTGTGGCCATCTATGCTCCAGGAGTGGCTCTTGGGCCTTTTGGCAAATGCCATGATTTTAGTTTTCTGATAACTGAGTTCTAGCTGGTTCTCCTTGCAGTACTGTGTAGGTGCTCTTTTGACGCCAATAGGTGTTCTTGAAAGTTTTGCTGCATCATCTGCATAGAGCACAACAGAGATGTGTCTTCCAGCAAGTTTTGGGGAGCGAAAGTTCGTGTTGTGGAGATGGCCCACCATGGAGTTGATTGCATTATCCATATCCAGCAAAGTCAGGTTGGGGAAGGTTGGTGTAGAAACCTCAGAGCCAATCACAGTTCTCGATAAATTATTAACCCAGCCAGGAAGCTCCATCTTTTATAGGAAATACCATTCTGCTTGGGAGATCACTGTGAGACTGAAATTATATTTTGTAAATTTAGCAGTTCTATTATGCATTTAGCAGTAAGGAAAACCATAAATGTGATTGGCAGCTTTGTTAATTCAATGATAGAAGCATCTATCATTGAATTAATGATACAAATATAAATAATAAATAAAATAAAATCTGCAATCCAAGCAATGTATTCAATTTATACTTCTCTTAATCTTGAAATCATATTGTATTCCATACATCGGGGGGAAAAAATCATTCTCACTCACTCAACTTGAAATTATTGGGAGGCTTTTATACAGAGTAATTCCTTCCCCTCCCTGATCGCCCCGAGTATTTGTCAAGAGAAACCGCCCCGAGCCCCCTTTGGGGGAGATGGGGCGGTGATATAAATTGAATTATAAATAAATAAAATGAATAAATGGAAGAGAAAAACATATGCATGATAGTACCAATCATTTCAATGAGTATAAACATAACTCGTTTAGTATTTCGTAGCCAGCCACACCTGCCTGCAGTGAACTCCATCCTGTCTCCCCCTCCTCCCTTGGGTCCTCCTCCCTGCAGACATTGACGGGGCGCTGTTTTCATGGGGTTGTTGCTGGCTGGCTTCTTGGTTGCCTCCCTCGCTTCTCTTGGTCAAAAACGTTTCCTACCACTCCCTCTTCATGGCTGCTCTCTTCATTTCCAACAGCCCAACCCAGGCTGTCTCAGCTATCATTACTCAGCACCCAAGTTTCTTTAGAACTACATTACATTTGAATGATAGAAAGTGTTGGGGTTTGTATATACCCAGGAATTTACAGTTAGATAAATTATACTGCAGAGGCTTGATATCTAGGTGAGAGGGGAATTATTCTGCAAGTCACCCAATTAGCAGCCATTGTTGTAGGGATGATGTGTCAGTGTGTGACTCATACCACAGGTGCTAAGAGTTTAGTTGGGTGTGGTAGATAATGAGAGTGACCTATAGTGTGATTGGTCAGTTTGTATATATAAGCAGAAGAATCCTGGTATTCTTTCTTCTCGTTTCTTCTCGTTTGCTGTAACTTCATTGCTGTATCATTTGTTACCCGTGTGGAAGTAATCTGTAATACGTATGTATATAAAGTAAATAGGATATTTTATATAATCTCTGTTTGAGTGTCTATTTACTGCACAGTACGTGGATCACTGGTGTCTAGGAAGACGGATCAGGCCGCTCCACCCACGCACTCTGACAGAAAGGTTCAGAAAAAATGGCTTCCTTTAATAATCTGTCTCTTGTTTAATCTCATGCATTGACGTGGATACTGATAAAACAGAATTTTCTACCACAAAACTTGACAAAAACAGGTTATTCAAAGGAACGTTTAATTCCTCTGTGCCTGACAAATGTAACACTGCTTCTAGTTCCGGTTTCAAATTGTCATTCATGTGGATCTACAATTCCTTGCTTTGCCGGAAGTTCAATTTCAGTGATGGGAGGGAGATTTTCTGCTACAGGTTTATCTTCAAAACATTTTCACAGAAGGATCACTTGGGGAAACTGAGTTGGAAAAGAAAGTACTTAAGACTTTCTCTATGGTGCCATTTTCCTCACTGCAACTGCTTTCCCCTCGTACACAGGGCCAATTTCCTTGAGATACAAATAGCAACTTTATAATTTAGATGATAACTGCTGCATCTGTCAACACGGCTTCCCTAGCACAGCTCAGCTTTGTGCAGCAGTCTTCGGGTTAAGAGAGAAACAAAGGGGATTTGATCTAAAGAGATGGGAAGGACTTTCACATAAATTCTGTAATGTAATTAAGAGAATGGGAAAAACTCATTCACTGGGATTTCTTAATCAGCAAGAATCTGGTGGATCATGACGATGCCGTTCTCCTTGGTATTATTACACATGCATTCCATTAGAGAGGTGTCTGCAGCAAGAATCAAGCCAGGGGTAGGAAGCCCTTCAGATGCTGCTGAACTGTAATTACCCAGAAGCCCCAACCAGTATGATAAATGGCAGGGGATGCTGGGAATAAGAGTTCAACAACACATTCTTGAACCGAAGTGTTGTAGAGGCAAGAAACTTGCTTTTATATATCCCATTAGACAATACTTTATTGCAGTATCTTGCTGGTCTCATGTATTATGTTGGGTAGAAATTCTTTGTAGCACACACAATATTGGGCAAGCTGGCAATATTCCTATTTCTCCATCATTCCTTCTTGTTGTCTCCCTACTCTGAAGAAATGCCCATAGAAAGTCAAAAGGATGCCAGAGCACAGGTACAACATGGTTGCGTGCCACTGGTAATTCTGCTGCTGTGATGGAATGTGTCCCTGAGGAGGGAGGGGGTGCTATGGAGGTCGCAGGAGAGGAAGGAGGGGGTGCGTTCCAGGGGGAGAAAGGATCTTACAGTTTGGAGGGCCTTGGGCAGCCGGCCAAGAAGCTGAGACAGGACCCGCCTTAGATTCACTGGAGTATTTCTCCCTAGCACCTTTGGGCTTGGACTAGTTTGGCAAGATTCTGTGTGAGGTAGAAACAATAAAGAGCTAGAGCTTCATTCCTGGCTCAGCGTTGTTTCTTCGCCTCAACCCCTGACAGCTGCCTTCAGATTCATTTCTAAAGACCATTGGAGCTAAACTATATTTAGATTTTTATTTAGAGTTAACTGCCATTTTGGTTTTGAACATCATTACCATATATGAGTGTAAATTTTATCTTGCCAATTTTTCTGACTTATTATGTATAAAACCCACAAACAAAACAGGCTTACATTCCTCCTGCCATGCAACCTCATCCATAATTCAACTACAATGATCATCAAGCTCAGTAACATTAAGGCTAACCTTGTGAAAGCCAGCAGGGTTTCAAACTCTTTTTTGACTACAAACAGCACTTCCACTTGCTAATTTATTCACCAGTTTCCTGGTATTCCTGCTGATTACAATGAAATGATCACTGCAATATTTGCTAAAAAATTAAATTTCACAGCCCCCTTCAAAGCATATTCAGAGCTGTAAAGCATCTATTCCCCTATCAGCTGGGTAACAAACAGTGTCACTCCTATAAATGTTGGGGGAGATGGGTGGTCATATAAATTTAAATAAATAAATAAATAAACCCTTTTTGGGGCACTGCATTTTGTGCCCACATTCCCTCCTTATTCCTTTACTGAGAGCTTTCCAAACTTTTCATGTTGGTGACACACTTTTTAGACATGCATCATTTCGTGACACACTCTTACAGCAGGGCACAAGGCAGGCACTAGGACAGGGCTTTCCAAAGTTTTCCCGCAGCGACACACCAACCGCCGTTGGTGTGTCACCACAGGAAAACCCGGAAGTGCTGCCGTTACGGCAGCACGCAAAAACCCGGAAGCGCTGCTGCCGCTTTCGGTTTTTGCCCGCCGCCGTTGGTGTGTCGCCGCGGGAAAACCCGGAAGCGCTGATGATGATCAGCGCTTCCGGGTTGTGTGGCGACACACCAGACTGTGTGTGGCGACACACCAGACTGTGTGTGGCGACACACTTTTGTGTCGCCACACACAGTTTGGAAAGCTCTGCACTAGGACCTGCGTGGAATCACAGCAGGTTTGGAGGCAGCAAGGCACAAGGCAGGCACTAGGACCTGTGCGGAAGCCAGGAGGCAGCAGCAGCTGCGACACACCCAGACACTGCAGCCGACACACTAATGTGTCCCGACACACAGTTTGGAAAGCTCTGCCTTTACTACTTAGAGAAGATATCTGAGTTTCTAAAAGCAACATTTTATGTTACATCTGACCTGATGTCATATGGCTGAAATTTTGAAATCTTCCTCTAAGAATATAAAACTGGCAAGAGGGAAAATGTAGGTAAAATATTTCTTTCTGGAAAACTCTATTTTATTGTGCAGAGACTCTTAGGTCTGAACAGGGCTCTTACCAAGGATGATCATGTTGTTGCTCTATCTGCTCTTAGAGAACTTTCATACTAACTTAATATACATACCCTACCCATGGTTGGGAGTGGTAGCTCTATCAAGAAGAGTCAGATATCTTTAACAAACTCCTGTCAGTGCCTTTAACAAACCACAGCCCCTAGACATGCCAAGTAGAAATCAAGACAGCATCATGGGTATAAAGCCAATGCCAGTTTTATGGTGGAATGCAGCTGAAGAATCTTTCCCAATGATTTACCATTCCCCAACTTCCCAGCCAATTTGGCCAGTAGCTTGTACTAGTTAAAGTGGTAAACATAACATATCTGAAGCAATGCAGGCTGGGGGAAGCCTACTTGCATCTTCCTGCCTGCTTGCTTGTCTATCTTCAAGATCTCTTTGAGTTCTGAGGCCTGTCTTTTTATCAGGGTTAAACTGCAATTACTCGAAAATAACTATTTAGGGCATGAAGCTTAAGGTTAAACTAGATATGGCTGTGGTTTTAATTATCTTTTTTGTTGTTGTTCAGCCAGTCAGCTGAAGTCCTGCTCTAAAGGACTTGCTTGAAGATTGCAGAAACAGAGCTGGTTTAGGTTTGCGGTGTTGTAGATAGTGAATCTAAAGCAGCTTCCCTAATTGAATGCCCTATATCTCTCATAAATTCCACCCAACTTGATTGCGGCAGTGCCAAATCTTGATACCTTTTTGGGAAACGGGGACAACTGATATAGTGGGACAACTGAAAAAAATCAGCATTTTATTTAGTTGAATTTGAATAATACATTACCATAATTTTTTTTGGGGGGGTGCCTTTGGAGTCAGCCTTGACTCCTGGCGACACTGCCTGGACTGGTCCTTGCAGTTTTCTTGGCAAGATTTTCAGAAGTGTTTTTCCTTTGCCTGCTTCCTAGGGCTGAGAAAGAATGACTGGCCCAGGGTCACCCAGCTGGCTTTGTGTCTAAGGCGGGACTAAAACTCAGTCTCCCGGTTTCTAGCCTGATGCCTTAACCACTACACCAAACTGGCTCTCTATCACCATGAGTACTTCCATTTATTTAATATTTTTCTTCTTCATCTAGATCAAAAGTTGTGGGCAACTTTTGCAGAGCTGTGGACTAAACCCAAAGCTTTGCAGAGTCCTGTGGTTACGTAGGGTGTGCAGTCTTCAAGCTTCACCCAGTGCTTCAAGTCCAACTCCCACCTAATCCAGTTAAATGGAATCTCTTTTACCTCAGGATCCCTTAAAAATTTGGTGGTGTTACCTATTAATAAATTAATAAATAAACATATGCTTCTTCTGTTTCCAAGAAGATATCTTGCATCTTACTAATGGTATCAAATAATGTATTAGTTTATGACTGTGACCTTATACTTTTATGAGGCTTCTTTTTGTTTAGTTTACTGTCTGAGGAAAAACGGGTAAGTGAATGTATTTCTGTTATATTGCCATGCTATTTTAAAGTCAGACAGGGGCACATATTAATAAATTAACATCCAGAAACACATAACAGTGCGATTACAAACAGGTGTCTATTTTGTTTTGTGACAGAATGGGTTGTGGAAACAAATCCAAACCTTGTCTCAGCAACAGATGCCCAGGACACATTTCCAGCATTGCATAAGATGGGTGGGAGCACTCACAGGCAAAATAGCAAGTATTCCTGTTTTTGTGATTGCCGGGGCAGTTTCTATAAAAATTCAGTAAAGTGACAAATCCTGTGAAAGTCCTCATTCAACGGAAATCACACACCTGTGATATAAAGGCTCCAAGATGCTGAACCACTTTTAGTCCCTTTGAATCAAACATTCAGTGCAGAGATCAGCCTGAATTTAGCTGCAAGCGTCTTTTGGATTTTCTTTTAGTTTTCCTAGTTTAAGCACCCTAGAATGTTATTACTGCAGCTTTTTGAACCCGTTCTGCCTTTTCTTGTGCTGGAGCTTTTGCCCCAAAGATGGACTTCACAGTGATAGTTAAAGGCCTGTGAAGTTTCATGGGTTAGGTAGGGCAGGCATTCTTGGACAGCGTCAGCTCAAGCGGTTTTCATTTCCTTCCAATAACCTTTCCGCTTTCCTGGCCACCACTCCTCCCACCTCTTTCCTTCTTGAACATCCCTCCCCTTCGGACATTTTTCTCCCTCACCACAACATCTCCTGCTTCCTTAGACGGGGAGGGGCAGATGGGAGAAAGGTTGGAATGGTAAAACCTCCCCCCATAACCCTTTGGGAAAAGAAGAAGCCTCTTTGACGTACTACTCATTTCTCTCCCTTTCCTGAAACCAGCTTGGAGGGGATCGGTTCCAGGCAACAGCATGCCTTCTTCTGAGATGTTTTTCAACTTTTGATCCAGCCTACAGTCCTGGGATTTCTTGGTGGTATCTGATCCAAGTACTAATCAGGTCTGAGCCTACTTACAAAGTTGGCTAAGATGCCATCCCTCGCCATTAACATTTTTCTTCACCATTTCTGTTCCTATTTTCCTCCTGCCCTAGGCTCAAGAAGGCCAGATAGAGCAGGTTCACCACAATGTTAGCTTAACCCTGCATGTTCCCAAATCAGAAGCATGCCATGCCCACCTATTCCCCAGAACTCCTCCCTTCTGTGAGGGCAGGTTTGGGGCTTGATGGCTCACAAAAGCTACAACATTGCTTATGTTCCCCTTGACAGAGTTCAGCACGGCAGTTCAAAATATGGCAGAGTCATGAGTATTATCTACGACAGGGGTGGGGAACGTCCAGCCCGCAGGCCATATAAGGCCTGCAAAATCATTTGGTCTGGCCCTCCCAAGGCAACCGCAGGCCCTTCTGCACGATTGGCTCCCGCCCACAAGCCCCTCCCCCTTCTGTGTGATTGGCTCCCGCCCGCAAGCCCCGCCCCCCAGATGATTTTATAAATATCCAAATGGCCCTTGGCAGAAAAAAGGTTCCCCACCCCTGATCTACAAGGTGGGCAGCATTTAAGATTTGGAAGCCAAAAAGTGCAGGGGACTGGCACCTGTTGGCAACTCTTTAAACCAAATGTATCTTCTTTGGGGAATGTGTGACCGCTGTGCATTCCTGGGAAAGGAGTGGGTGCTTTAAGGAGTTGCCAGCTGTTACAAGATTCATGCCTCCTTGCTCTCAGAAGCCCCTCTTTGCCTTCCAGTTTGAAGCACTGAACATCCCTATTATTTACAGCAGTCCCACCCAATCTGAAGCTCTCAAGATGTCTTTGCCTACAAATTGTCAAGATGAGGTGACACTGCCACAGCTCTTTCTGCCTCATGTGTTCAAAATATATGGAGATTAATGTCTGCAAGAGACTTCTAGAGAATGTATCTTACACAGTTTACAGTGAAACTGAACAGCAGTTGAGCAAAAGTTCCAAAGTCCAACTTTTTAAAAGATCTATTTATCAATTAAATATTTTCAGATGGAAAGATTCCTAAATTCCTAAAGTTTCTAGCCATCTATGACCTGTTCCTACTTTTATGGTTCTTGCTTTTAAAATGTAAGCTGCCCAGAGTCATATGGAGTCAGGTGGCCTCTACATTAAACAAGTAAAAATAAATAAATGAAGCCGTTAACAAGTATTTTGGCTCCACTCCTCATGGCACTGTGGTAGCAAGCATTACCCTGCCATATACATATAAAATGCTAAAATGGTGGGATTCTGTGCTGCTCACTTTGGACAATTGTGCTACTGAGATTTAGTAGCAAAGGCAGAGGGGGTTCAAGAACCATAAAAAGGGCTTAGGGGCCAGCAGTTGCTACCCAGTCTTGATTTAGTGCAACAAAGCCATAGATAGATGATAGATAGATAGATAGATAGATAGATAGATAGATAGATAGATAAGCAAAGGTACAAAGATCTACTTACTGTGGCACTATTGTGATCTGAACAAAGCAAATGAAGAGGAAGACTAGGGAAGCACAAGCCACATATGCACCAAATCGATCATCCACCTGTTTGGAATACTGCAATGAAAGAAAACATTCCATTAGCAAATGTTCTTAAAACTCCCATTCACAGGCAGCAATTTATGGCCCACTAGATGTTGTTGGGTCCCAGTCCTCACCAGCTGTAGAAGATCAATAGGAAGATCAGGGATTTTAGAAACTGTAATCTAGCAATTTTAGGAGAGCCACCAGTTGCCTTTTATTACTAGCACTTCTTATCAGATTTGACTCGCTCTCTTGACTGAGCTGTTAGGTTCCCTGGACACGGATGAAAAGGTTTTCAGATTGATAGCAGGGACTTCTGAAACAATCACCTTTAAAGGTATTTGAACTGCTTGGAAAGATCATCAAAGTTCATAAGCTAAGTGTATCTCATGCAAGACCACCTCTTTCAAAAACTTTCTGAACATTACCTTCACTGAAAGGAGGCTGTTTGCACATAAGCTTTTTGCCAGCATGAAAATGTAACTTTTTTCTAGTTGCCGGGGCAAAATCTGAAAATAATGATTTGAACTAAGGGCTAAAATAGACGTGGAAATAACAAGCCCAAGTCTTGAAATATGTGTCTGCCCAAATCATGGGGGAGGTCATGGTGACAAGGCTTCCAGGTGAGGTTCTACGGCAGACTAGATGTTTCCAAAGTAGCAGAGATGGTGCTGTGGCAGTGAACGGTGGCAGGCGGTGATTTCTAGCTGGTGAACGTCTTTCTGGATAAAGGAGAGACTGAGAGATCGCCCATCTGCACCCTGGACAGCTGCTCCTCATGAGGAGACCGCAGGATGGAAGTTGCAGTCTTCTCATGAGTAGAATGGCTGGGGGACAATGGAGAAACATTATATGATGGACCATTTAGAGCTTGTAGACGCATGGAGATATAAAAATGGTGATGCAAAAGAATACACTTATTTTTCTGAATGACATAGATCTTTCTCAAGAACTGATGTGTTTTAGATATCCAAGAATTTGGCTACTAGTGTTCATAAAGTGGAGATACCTTTTCAGACCTCAGCTCGGCGACTTTAGCATTTAAAAGGAAAATCAGTTCCTTCAGATGGAAGTTAAATGAAACATTGTTACAGAAAGAAACAGTAATGGAAGACTGCAAAAAGAAGTTGAAAGAATTTTTGACAACAATCTCTAATCTCAAAAAATATTGTATTTATATTTTTATTGTTGTTTTTATTGTATTTTATTGATGTTATGTTGTGAACTGCCCAGAGTCCCTCCTTGAGGGGGAGATGGGCGGTCATAGAAATTTGATAAATAATAATAAATAAATAATAATAATAATAATAAAGGTACAGACATAAGGATGGTTTGGGACGCAAGTAAAGCTTTTATGAGAGGACATTTTATACAATAGAATAGCAAGCAAAAAAAGAGATAAGAGAAAACACAAGCAATTTTAGATAAGATAAAAATGAAAGAAGAGTTAAAGAAAATTATCTCACAACAAATTAAACTCCTACAATGGCAATTGTCCATGTTAAAAGTAAGAGAAATTGAAGTAAAAATGAGCTACGCAAAGCAAAAGAATTTTGAATGTGTGAATAAGCCAGGGAAATGGTTGGCATGTAAACTGAGGAAAGAAGAAGAGAAAAAAATGATATTATAATTACAAGATGGAAATACTATAATAACAGATAACTTAAAAATGCAAAAAACAAATCATCAATATTTTTCTAAATTATATAAAGAAGTTTCCCTGCCAAAGGTTGATGACAAACAAAATTTATTAAAGATCACAGAAAAACAGAAACAATTAATGAATGGATCTCTAACCATAAGGGAAGTTTCTGAAGCCATAAAAAAAGGTAAAAATAGGGAAAGCGCCCGGACCAGATGGTTTACCAGCCTCTTATTATAAATATTTTGAAGATGAATTATTACAACAGCTGCAAAAAATGATGAATTCTATTTTACAGACTGGAAAGATAGCAGACAGTTGAATAGAGGCTAATATAGCATTAATATCTAAAGACGGTCAAGATTTGACTTTACCCAAAAACTACTGCCCGATATCATTATTAAATAATGACTAGAACAGGGCTTTCCAAATTTTTGCCGTTGGCGACACACCAACGGCCGGCCCACAAAAACCCGGAAGCGCCGCAGCCAGTGCTGTGCAAAAACTGGAAGTGCCGGCGGCAGTGCTTCTGGGTTGCCGCTGCAGCAGCAGCGGCTGCCCCTTCAAAAGGGTAGGCTCCGGGAACCCCGAAAATGCCCTTGGTTCCAGCAGGGAGGCGAAAAGCCTCCCTGCGTTCACGTAAGCTTTCCGCCGCTCAGCTGATGTGCGGGGAGAATTTCCACCCCAGCCCCCATCAGCTGTGCTGGGAATCCCGGCAGCACGCACGCATGCGCGCGGGGAGGCTTTTTGCCTCCCTGCCGGAACTGAGGGCAATGCGCACGCTGCCGAGCTTTCCGCCACTCAGCTGATGTGCGGGGAGAATTTCTACCCCAGTCCCCAACAGCTGAGCAGCGGAAAGCTTGGCAGCCTGCCGGAACCGAGGGCATTTTCGGGGTCCCCGGAGCCTGCCCTTTCGAAGGGGCAGCCGCTGCAGCCGCGCAGCAACCCGGAAGCACCACCGGCGCTTCCGGGTTGTCACGTGACACACTTGGGGCCTCCAGGCGACACAGTATTGTGTCGCGACACACAGTTTGGAAAGCCCTGGACTAGAATTTATTTACAATGATTTTAGAGGATGAAAATAGTCTTACAGGACTTTATTCAAGAAGATCAATGTGGGTTTTTACCCAAAAGAGTTGAAAGACAATATTAGAAATGTATTGGATATTTTGGAATACCATCCTAGAACAACATAATGAAAAACAAGCTGCATTGATCTTTCTAGATGCAGAAAAAGCTTTCGACAATTTGAACTGGACTTTCTTGTTTAAAATTTTGGAAGATATGGATGTTGGTGAGGATTTTATTAAATGGATAAAATCAATTTATACCTCACAAAAGACACAGATAATTGTAAATAGAGAATTAACAAAACCTTGTGAAATACAGAAAGGGACAAGACAAGGATGTCCCCTGTCACCACTGTTATTCATATTAGTTTTGGAAGTTTTGAACAGAGACATAAGACAAGATGAGAGAATTGCTGGAGTGAGGATTAAAAGGGAAACATATAAATTATGGGCATTTGCTGATGATTTGGTCATAATTTTGGAAGATCCTTTGGAAGGAACAGAAATATTAATGGAAAATCTAAAGGATTTTGGTATATTTTTTTGTTGTTCAGTCGTGTCCGACTCTTCGTGACCTCATGGACCATAGCACGCCAGGCCTTCCTGTCCTCCACTGTCTCCCGGAGTTTACTCAAACTCATGTTCATTACATTGGTGATGCTATCTAACCATCTCATCCTCTGCTGTCCCCTTCTCCTTTTGCCTTCGGTCTTTCCCAGCATCAGGGTCTTTTCCAGTGAGTCCTCTCTTCGCATTAGGTGGCCAAAGTATTTGAGCTTCAGCTTCAGTATCTGTCCTTCCAATGAGCAGTCAGGGTCAATCCTTTAGGATTGACTGATTTGACCTCCTTGCAGTCCAAGGGACACTCAAGAGTCTTCTCCAGCACCACAGCTCGAAAGCATCAATTCTTCGGCGCTCAGCCTTCCTTATGGTCCAACTCTCACAGCCATACATTACTACTGGGGAAACCATAGCTTTAATTATATGGACCTTTGTCGGCAAGGTGATGTCTCTGCTTTTTAATATGCTGTCTAGGTTTGCCATAGCTTTCCTCCACGAACCTCCATCCATAGTTCTTCAGGCACTCTGTCTACCAGATCTAATCCTTTAAATCTATTACTCACCTCCACTGTATATTCATAAGGGATATGATTTAGATCATACCTGAATGGTCTAGTGGTTTTCCCTACGATCTTCAATTTAAGCCTAAATTTTGCGATAAGAAGATCATGATCTGAGCCACAGTCAGCTCCAGGTCTTGTTTTTGCTGATTGTATAGAGCTTCTCCATCTTTGGCTGCAAAGTATATAATCAATCTGATTTCGGTATTGACCATCTGGTGATGTCCATGTGTATTAGCTGGTTTTAAAATTAATAACCAAAATACAAAGATGTTAACAAAGAATATGAAAATGGAAAACCAAATGAAACTGATGGAAAAAACTGGTTTTAAGATTGACAAAAAAGTAAAATACTTGGGTATTACTATGACTAATATGAATTGTATGTTATTTCAGAACAATTATGTTAAGACATGGAATGAAATTAAGAAGGACATGTTAAGATGGGAGAAATTGCAATTGTCATTGTTGGGGAGAATCTGTGTGATAAAAATGAATGTATTGCCTAGAATGATGGTTTTGTTTCAAACAATACCTATTTTGAAAATCGATGCACCATTTAAGCAATGGCACAAAGATATATCTAGGTTTGTATGGCAAGGGAAAAAGCCAAGGGTTACAGATAAAGCAACGGAACGAGGAGGATTGGCATTGCCTAATTTAAAATTAGGCAACCGCCCAGGGTCCCTCCTTGTGGGGGAGATGGGTGGTGATATAAATGTGATGAATAAATAAATAAAATAAAATTGTATTTTTCAGCCTGCTGTTTGGTTTGGATGAAAGAGTAGGTGCTGCTAAGAAATAAAAGAATTTTAAAATTAGAAGAGCACGATTTGAGGTTTGATGGCATGGTTTTCTATGGTACAAAAAAGTTAAGCTTAATGTAGATTTCAAAAACCATTATGTTAGAAGTGCCATATTGAAAATATGGAATAGATATAAACTGTGCCTGAAAATGCCTTTATGGGTCTCAGCAGAAGAAGCATTTTATAGGAAAGAAACAGCAGGTAAAGAGAAATGGTTAACCTATTGAGAGTTGTTAGAACAAGAGCATGGAGAATATAAGATGAAATCAAAAGAACAACTGGTTGCAGAGGGATTTAGTTTTCAATGGTTTTCATACATACACTTAAGAGAAAGATTCAAGGTAGATAATAGGGTATTTGGAATTGAGCAACAGAAGACAGAATTTGCAGTTGAATTATATGTACAAATGATGAACATGTAATTGCCAAAATGTATAAACTCTTGCTGAAATTTGAAATGGAGGATGAACAAGTGAAGAGTGTATGATAAAATGGGCTAAGAATTTTGGACATAACATATTGTTGGAATGATGGGAAAACGTGGTTGAAAGGATTGAAATTCACATTATGTTATAATCTAAAAGAGAATTTTTATAAAATGATGTACCATTGGTATATGACTCCAGGAAAATTATCTAGAATGTATAAAGGTACCTCAAATTTATGTTGGAAATGTGGACCACATGAAGGGTCATTTTATCATGCCTGGTGGACTTGTAAAAAAGCCAGAAAATTTTAGTTTCAAATACATAAAGTGATACAAAAATTTTTAAAGACTAAGATTCAACTAAAACAGAACTTTTTTTGTTGGGATTAATGGACAACTAGAAAAAAGTCATGGAAGATTGTTTTGATATATGATCACTGCTGCAAGACAACTATATGTGCAAAAATGGAAAGATTCTGAAATACCCACAACGGAGGAATGGTTGGTGAAGATGATGGAACTAGCAGAGAGGGCAAAATTAACTTGTTTGCTTAGAGAAAGATCAACTATTATATTTTTAGTGACTGGAAACACCTTATGGACATTTTGCTGAAAAAAGAAAAAATGAACTGATGCTTTATGGATTTGATTAGAAAGGGTAGATTATGGAAAGAAGGAAACTTTGATGTAACCTTAGAGAGAGAGAGGATAAAATATAAATGTACTTAATAACTGCTGTTAAGAAGATCAGAAGCCACTTCTTTATTATTCTTTCTTTTTTTCTTTTTCCTTCTTTTCTCTCTTTTTCATTTCTTTTTCACTTTTCTGTTTTCTCTATTTCTCTTATCTTTAACTTAAAAATTGTATTGTTTTTACTCTGTAGAAAAACTTCTTTAATAACAATTATATGTGTGTGTGCGTGTGTGAGTGTGTGTACACACACACGGGGGGGGGGGAGATGATCATGATGACCAAGTGGGGAATTGTTATTAACAGTATAAATGCCTGAAGTGGGAATGTTGAACCATCCCACTTTTCATCACTCCCAAATTCAGTCTGATAACCAATGTAATTTTCCATCCATTTCCCTACTGAAAACGATCCCTTTTGAAGAAATAAAATCAGCAGCATTAGTGAGATAAAACTGTGTTTTCAAATGGAAGGAGGTTCTATACACTCCGTTATGCCCCTTTTTTGGACATACATGTGATCAACACAGAGCTATGTTTAAACACACTGATTTGCTGCCAGGATATATAGTTTGGCCCTTGCTGATGGATTTCACAGACCGATACATCCTTATGGAAGTTCACCTTTTTCTCCAAATCAAGCTCCCTGAACGTTAACAGAAACTTGCGAACATGCTCTGAACGTAGCCGGTCGATACTTCTTGCATCAATTGCGCGACCTAGAAACTCATCCACCTCATCTTCTGGATTCATGTTTTCCTGGATATTCCTGGAACAAGAGAATAAAGTAGAGTCCGGTTAAGTGGTGTTTACACAAAAGAAAGTTTCTTAAAGTTATTACTTAAAGATGAACTGACTAGAACTCTTCAGATGTAAGATCCCACTTTCAGGAACAGCTCTGCTATGTCCCATTCTACAATTCTCTGGCGCCTTTTTCTACAGCAGACACAGAGCACCCAGCCCACCCAGGGGTTGACAAAAACATGGGGGAAATTCATACAAGAAGCAATAATATTTATAACCAAATTATATAAATTAAAACATATCACTCATTTCTTCCAACTTTTCTTCCCTTGAGTTCTATTTTGGGCTTGTCATTCCAAAACTGACAATGGAGGTATCTTCTCCCATAGGTAATAACACCATTTTTTTTTCTAGGCTCGCCTCTGGAGCAAGTGGGAGAGAGATACCTACTATGGAATATCCTGTCTTTGCTGTAGAAAAATGACCTTCATGATAAATTCAATGTACCATTCAATTTATTTTTTACCAAACTTGCAAATCATACCTGCAACAAAATACTACAGGTAGTACTTGACTTCCGGTGGCAATTGGGACCAGAATTTCTGTTGCTAAGCAATGTGGTCATAAAGTGTGACTGCATTACTTAGCGATGGCAATCCCCACAGTCCCGGTTGCCGTCATTAACCGAATCCCAGTCGTTAGGTGAGGCAGCTTCCTGCTAGCTTCCCACAAGCAAGTCAGTGTGGAAGCCGGCAAGAAGTTGCAAGTCCCAGGTGGCTTGCAAACAGGCCAGCAGGCAGGTAAGTGGCTGCTGCCAGATGGGGGAGGGCACAAGGGGTGCACGGGGGTGCACAAGGGAGGCGTGCTGAGGCTCGGGGAGACTGCACGTGGGTACAAGGGAGTTGCAGCAAGGCTCAGGGGCGATGTGTGGGGGTGCGCAGGGGTGTGAGGGAGGCACGGCAAGGGTCAGGAAGGGTGCACGATGGTGTGAGGGAGGCGTGGCGAGGCTCTGGGAGGGTGTGTGAGGGTACAAGGGAGGGGGTATGCATGAAGGTGCACGGAGGTGCGAGGGAGACGCGGTGAGGGTCAGGGAGGGTGCACGAGGGTGTGAGGAAGGTGTGGCAAGGCTCGGGGAGGGTGCGCGGGGGTGTGCAAGGGAGGCTCGGCGAGGTTCAGGGAGGGTGCATGAAAGTACATAGGGGTGCATGAGTGGCCGGTGCAGCATGAGTGCAGGGGGCTGGGGGAGGGTGCGCACATGGGAGAGACTTTCTGCAGAAGCCAGCAAAGAAGGTTGCAAATGGCGATCATGTGATCGTGCGGCACTGCAACTGGTCGTAAGTGCAAGCCGGTTGCCAAGCGCCCAGATTGTGATCACATGACTGCGGGGCTGCTGGGATGGCCGGAACCCTGAGGACTGGTCGTAACCACTATTTGTTCAGCGCCATCGTGACTTTGAACAGTCACTGAACAAATGGTCGTTAAGTCTAGGACTACCTGTGCAGTAAATCCTCACTCCCTTCAGCCAAAGCTCCTCCAGGACTGTAAGCTGTAAAGTACACAAACAGATCAAGGCACTCCAGCACTCATGCACAGTTAAATAATCTAATTAAGGATTTCTGTAATTACTTTTATTCTGAAGACATCTTTTGTCAGGAAGGACAAAGGGCTGGGCAGTCTACATTCTTTACTGGTTTGGATGTAGTGGAAGATATTAAAAGGCACACCCATTACATGCTGTACAGAATTCTGTGGAACCTCTAAGAACTATTTTATTCCTAAGAAGGTGGTAATTTAGTGCAAACCACAAGATGTTTTAATAAATGGTAGCCTGGCCCAGTTCTTCAATTATTCACCTTAGATGATCAGAGCCAATGTAGCATTCACTACGTTTTCTTTGGCATCTTCACAATTTAAAAAAAATGTTACTAACAAATATTTTTAATTAGGAAGCCACACTTCTGATTATTTTGGAGTTTTGTCTCTCTGCCATCCTTCTCCCACATTAGATAACTAGTCTCTGAAATTTGCCAGCTGTCGTTGCAAATTTAGTTGGCACACATTAGTACAGGCAGCAGCAACCCAAACATTCAATATGCTGTGTTTATTAAAGTCAGTTTTATTTTCATAAATCTGGATGAAGCAGGTTTACAGAGAGGTAATCCCAGGTAGAACGTTCTCCAGGGTAATATGAGAGGATTTAAAACATGTATGTCTTATTTTTATTAAACAAGAAATTTTAATTAAAATCAAGAAGAATGTTCATGTCACAACAAAGATTTTGAGTCTAAAAACACTGAATTGGATTCAACATTGTTCCCTCTGGTAGAAGCATTCCCTGATTTTTGGAAGGCAGGGGACTGCAGTAGGAAGGGGAAATCTAAAAAGATCACCTCTTCTTCCTTTCTGCCAGAAGAACGTGCTATTCGGTCAGACTCCTTCTGCAGTCTGAATGAGCCCTTCCATCTGTGAACAGAAGACCCTAGTTTTAAGCCAACTTCTTTTTTCAAAACAGAAAAGACTGTTACATTAAGGCAGTCTAAATTGGCGTCAGTTCCTAAATAGAGTCAGATTTTTAGTGGAATTGCTCTTGTTAACAGTAAATTAGCAAAAGAAGGGTATGTTTCTGGGAATGTTTTCTAATTAAACTTCCTGTAATGGCAGTTACCATACTATTTACATACTTTTAGCATGAAACTAAAACAAATGGAGAATTATGAAGGGAAGGGATAAATGGAAAATTTTTATTACAAGAAATGTGTTCAAAAATATATTAAAAGGAAGAATATAATTATATGGACTGTATTGATCCTGAATACACACTTTTAACTCCCCGCTTTAGTACCATAATTTTGAGGCACCTTAATGTTATTGTCAAGAGCCAGTTTGGTGTAATGGTTAAAGCACCAGAAACCTAAGTCCCACCATAGGCACGAAGCCAGCTGGGTGACCTTGGGCCAGTCCCCCTCTCTCAGCTCTAGGAAGAAGGCAAGGGCAAAAACACTTTAAAAAAATGTTGCCAAGAAAACTGCACGGACTTGTCCATGTAGTCGACAGGAATCAAAACTGACTCAAAGGCATAAAATATAATGTTACTGTTTTCTTTCATAAATTCAATTGATTATTTATTTATTTATCACATTTTCCCACCACCCATCTCAACAATGACTCTGGGCAGTTATCTTTTGTAATCCATCTCTACAGTTCCATATGTGAATTGTGACTGCTTTTTACCTCTATGAGTAAAAAAAATGCTAATATTCCCTAATTACCCAACCAGCAGTTTTTGAACCTATCTAACAATAAAACAATACAATGATTGGTTTTGTATTCTAGGTTTCTCCAGCATGTCTTGCCAATTATAATTTTGTCAGGGTGCAAAGGATGTTTTTGTTTTTAAATTTCTTTAGGCTTTCTCCATCCAAAACTACACTGCCTAAAAAAAAGAAAAAAGAAAAAAGGGATGCTCAAGTCTTGTGGTGTAAATATGTCCCTTGGCTTTCATGGAAATTGGTATCTTGACAGGTAAAACAGTAAAGGGGGAGGATCTGTTTATTTAATTTTTGTAGCACCCTTATTTCCATAGCCACATAGCTCTAGGATCTGGTGAACAATGATTAAGTTACTACACTTCTTCCTCCTCTTCCACTTTGATCAGAAGTAGCCCATTTACTACCTGCTCAACATGCTGTCTCCAATAAATTACATAAATTTATTACATAAACATACATAAACAATAAATTACATCTTAGAGGCAAATCTAAAAACAGTTGTATAAATTGAAAACTCACAAGCTTTACACTTCTAAGATGAAATAGTCTTATACACACCATCAGAGAAGGCCATTTGTGCAGCTTTTCTAGACTATAATCAACAGTCAACATGCAGCACGTCCAAACATATAAGGGTATGTAGAGAGGAGTTAAAGGGTTTCTATATGTCTCCTACCCATTCATCCATTTTTTGTGCAATCTGAGGTTGAGCTAAGACTCTAGATGTGTCACAAAGGAGGGATGGAATGAAAGCAAACACTGCTTGCTTACCATCTTGAGATATAGCCTTTAAGCAAGTAAAATTACTTTATTTGATTACAACACCCCAAGATGTATTTTGAAAACCAAACCAACTTTTTAAAATCAACAAATAATACATTGGTCTAGTTTAACGTTTTAAAAAAAGATGGACTAAATAATGTCTTAGCATTATTTGCAAAACAAGCTGACAGTTTGCCCAAGGCAAATTCTTTACTAGTACTACACTTCAGTCTTCCTCTTTTTAAAAAATGCTTCCAGATATCCGCCCGCCCTTTGATTGTTCGTGTATTTAACAGATAAATTAAGAATCTATATGATTAACTATTAAAGCTAGATTAAAGAATAGAAGATAAAATTAGTGGCAGAGTGATGTGATATGTTCTAACATCTAACAATTATTTAAGGAGAAAAATTATGCCAAAGAAAAGCACAAAAATGAGAAGGTACTCTATTTTGTAGAGTGACAAACTTTACACATTTCAATAAAAAAATAATTAATGTTTTTTCTCTTACTTGTCTTTTGGATCTTCAAAACCCTGAAAAGAAGATAAGAAAATGCTAATTAGCCAACAAAATGACAGTGAATACATTAGAGTTAATGCAAAAACACTTAGGGGACATCCATTTGTAACATCATGCTGATAAGTGTCTTGCCAAGAGTATGCAATATTATCCATTCCAGGTCAGGGCGCAGAACTACTTTGCAAACTTCAATGTAATGGAACAAAGTTGCTATCTCAGTCTGTCACTATGCAACATCTGCAGTTATTCTAAGAGAATCTTATTTTCTCCGAAACACTATACTTCATTTTTTTGCTATGTGTAGTTAACAATTATGTGCCTAATATTAAATAGATAGAGCATGGATGATCCCTTTAAAAAAAAAGCTGAAGTAATCACTAACATGTCAGTCAACACATGCTGACTGCATCCGTAACCAATTTAGGAACTTAAGAAAGGAAAGTGTAATTGTGGTATACAGGGCTAGGTGACAGCACTTCTCTAACATTGGCTTATCTCAAAAAGATAAAACCTGATTAGTATTTTGACAAGAAACTACTAAGGATTCCTAGAACTGTAGACTGGACTGCAAGAAAAAAAAATCTCAGAAAAAGGTAATGGCAAGTCATTTCCATAATTTTTCCGCATGGACATCACCAGGAACTAAACTTGAATACTCAGAAACACTATTTACAGTGTTACGGTCATATGATCACAAATGTACAGAAAGTATATTAATACCTATAATGCAATGGAACTGTTGAGAATATGCATTCTTAACTTTAGGCTGAGAGGACCCAGTCTCATTTATTCAAAACTGCAGCACACAATTTTCCTTCAGGAAAGTGTTTCCCATGCTTTTATTGCACAAGGAATCAATGTAGTGTCTAGAGCACAGCTTTCCAAACTGTGTGTCGCGACACTTTAGTGTGTTGCAATACACAGTCTGGTGTGTCGCCACACAACCCGGAAGCTGCAGCGGGGGCGTGCACGGTGGCGCGCCATCAGCGCTTCCGCGTTTTAGCGGAGGCCGCTGCCACCCCACCCCCCCACCCCCTGCCCCCTGCCCCCCGCCATGCATGCCCCCGCCCCCGCGCGCGCTGCCACGCCGCCTCTGCCACCGTTGGTGTGTCGCCAACGGCGGCACTTTAGAAAGCACTGGTCTAGAGGCATCAAAGGGTAAACAAACACTTTTCTCAGTACACCAGCCGTCCTAACAAGCACCTTGTTTATTTAACAAAATATATTGTGAACTAGATTTACTGCTGTTAATTTACTGTAGATTTACGTTGTTCTCAAGACATTTATCTGACCTCAGATATCTTCCATTTTTATTTTTTGAGTTACTACATGTTTTGCTTATTGTTTTCTGATCTTAAAAAATTTGACCTTATTAATCATACTTTCCAAGGGACTGTCAGTGTTAATAGCCATCTCCAAATTCTCTATAATCTCAAAGCTAGGTGACCTATAGTCTATGTTTCAAATAATTGGTTTTTAAACATTTTATTTTATTTTTCCTGAGAAATACCAGTTCCCCAAGATACTTAAACCTCTTCCTTATGTATATATTTTAGTTTGGTATGGTTTTTAGTGCTGATTTTTAACATTTCAATCTTAACTTCATTTGTATTTTATTGGCATATTATCATTAAGCAAGCTGAGTGCTATTTTTGATGGAAATAGCTAATTGTGCCTAAAAGATACCCAAAGAAACAGTGAAGTAGAAAGGTGGAGGAAAAAGTAGAGTTTGACAGTATCAGAATAAAATTGAAAATTCCATAAATAAAATTTCAACCAGTGCTCTTGTTGGAATACAGTCGACTTAGCAGCCCTTCTTTCTCTGGCTGGCAGAAGATGCCAGAATGTGTTTCCACTTATTTTTGTGGTGTAGGAACTAATCCACAGAGTCAAGTGCCTTTCTAGATTTTGTTGCATGCATTTATTTTGTTTCCAAGAATTCAGTTAGTAATTCTTATACACCATACAAATACATGGGCTATAAACCTGCTAATTTATAATCTACAATTGAATGGAGTTACATTATTCAGATACCCAACTTAGCCTATGACTTCTTCCAGTGGTAGAATTCTTCCCATTGCTCACTGGGCAATAGCTATATCAGAGCACTTTAGAACTAATAAATTGCTAATGTCAGAAAGAGATAATAATAATTATTTTTAGCTCATTAGTTTATATCTACTTTAAATGAATGCCTTCCTTTCCTTAGAGCAGGATGGGGAACATGTGACCTCCAGATGTTGTTGAACTCCCACAGTCCCTTTAACACTGACGATGATGGCTAGGACTGCTAGGAATGGCACAGCAGCAACCACTGGAAGGCAAATGTTTCCTTGTGCCTCCTTTGTAGACTTTCATGGCAAGGAAGACAGTAACTAAATGAAGAAAGGTGCTTTTTATTTTTTAAGATAAATTTAGCAAGGTAAAGATACTCTTGGAAAATCAATTTGTTGAGCAGAACTGTCTGGGAGAGGAAAACACTATTAGATCCCTTTGTTTAAAAAGAATGCTGATGTTTCTCCTATTCTAAAAGCAAACTCTCATTGTATATATCAAACTGGCTGCATTTTGACTAAGCCCTAAGTTAGTAGTAGAACATCCAAAGTTGACAGCCTCTAAATTACCTGGGAAACAGCAATTGCTTATTGTTGAAAGATAATCCTATCAAGTGCCTGGGTCCCTTCCATTATTCAGGACCTAACCAGATGTTGAACAGAGATGCCTTGCAGATCACTGGGAAATTCCCCAAGCACTGTTTGGAAACCTTCTGGATCCATTAGGTACCTTGGGCAGGCCACCTTAATTGGTCCAATATCCATGCAGAATATGTATGTTCAGTTAACCCTGTGGTCAAGAGGAAGCTATTTGTCTTTAAAAGGGACTGACAGAAATGTCCCCCAGAACCAGATTATGTTTCATCTGCTCAAAGGGGAGAACCAGATGTAATATGAGGCCAGTAATGTGACCTGGGCCAGTGATGACCATGAAATCCTGAGTTGCCACAGACCCCAGAGAGGGGAGGTTGAAATCACCCAAGATTAATATCCTGGCCAAATTTACAGCTACCCCCACAACGAAATCCAGGAGATTGGGAAGCAGCACTGCTATGCAACTGAGAGAATAGTACAATAGCAGCATCCAGGTTGTCCCTCTGGCCTAGCCTCACAAATATGCTACCTGTAGAACACTGCTCCTCACAACTGCCAGGGACTCCTGGTCCACTTGCATTTGCACTGTTTGAAACTCCTGAATTATTACCAGTATTGAAATGGGTTTGGATTATTTACAATCTATAGTCTTTTTTCAATATACAGTTAAAGCTTTTTGCTAAGGTGGGTATTAGTTATTTGCAAGTATTTTGGAATGAACACTTTGTATACTCCATATTGGTAAGTCAATGGCTGAAAGTCTTGTCTATTTCTCTCTAAACAGAATTAGTGTTACAAGTAATTAAAACTTTCTTATCATGTGCAGCAAGAGATGCACTTGCAAGCTGTATTCTCAGCTTGAATATACAGCATTCCATACCTACAAAAAGTTAATTATATAATTTTGCATTTCCCTACTGGATTTCTAACTGCTTTTAAAATGAGATCTACTGCAAGATGCAGTGAATACATATCCTGTAAAATCATTTTCTAACCAAATTTCAAAGATGCATTATTAAAAGGGAAATCCATTTATTGGGTAAAGCTTTTGTTAATGCATAGTTAATATGCCAGACAAAATACACTTTATGTGAAATAATTGAATCTCATAACCAATAAAGGCTCTTTTGAAGCATTTTAAATTGATCAGACATTCCTTTTTTTAAGACTGTATTTCTGGAGATAAGCATCTTTATTTTGGACAATTCTGCTATGCAATGAGTAACCTGTGGATTTACCATCTTATTTATGTCTCTAAAGAAAGCAGAATGACAACATATTAATATTTTGTGAACTACGGCTGCAAGAGATGCTGCTGCCGATTGTTCTAACAACGATTCCTGAATAAATCATGGATATGTATAAGCATATTACATGCCTTCAAAATCAAACAAGAAGTTATCACTCATAAAATGCCTATTTTATAACTAAAGTACATCTAGCAGATCCCCACAATAGCCAAAAGGATGGACTAGCAGATCAGAACTGACTAGCTGTAATCCTAAACACAGTTACTAGTTTTAAAAAACCTTACTGAACACTGAAAGAGCTATCTCTAAGTTAATGGGCAATCCATACACAACAAAACAAATTCCACCATTTTCTGTTTAATTCGGATGGTTTTCTCTAATTGCCTCCTTGCGGAGCTGATCTCTAAATTATTATTTCTGTAGTACCAGCTACAGTGTGAGATACACATATGGTGGATGGTATCTCAGGTGCTTGCATCTTTGGTTTTTTTCAGTACCCTGTTAAACTCTCTTCTGTTGTTTCCTCTGATGCTTTCTTTGTAAATATGGCCATTCAAATCATGAACCATATGCTTGATGCAATTTACATCTCAGAGATGATTTCACGCAATGAATTTAAGCAAGCCCCTCTCAGTCTTAGCTACCCATTTGAAAAGGTGTGATAACTGACAACTAGTGTGGTGGTAGCAATTTCTAAACTTCAAACTTCAATTAATTTTCACAAGGCAATTTCTCTAGAAGCTTCATTTCAGGAAGATAGTACAAGAACAGAGATATGGGAGGGGGAGAAATCACCAGAAGCACACTCTGGCAACTTGCAACAATACATAAAGGTCAGAAACTTTACCAAAATAAATACTTTTTAAAAAATCATGAAATGAAGTAATAAAACAGAAACCACCTTCATGGGGGAAAGACAATTCTGGGAAACTGAAAATCAGGGAAATGTTGGCATAGTATTGAGGAATCGATATGCACATTTAACATACATTTGTCAACAATAGTAGCAATATTCCATAGATCTGAACATCCTTACCATTCTTTTCATCTCTTTAGAAACTTGACTGGTGCTTAAGTGGTTATAAAAGGAGCGATCTACTCCCCAGTGTGGTGGGTTGTGACCAATGGAATTAGTACGCTGGCGATTCATTTTGGCAATTGTTGCTTTCTCATCTTTCTAGAAAAAGGAATAGAGGTAAAGAATTGAATTTTTCAACTGTTACAGTGGCTCTATGAGTTCATTTCGAAGACCTGAAATTCAACACATCTATAGGGATTAATCTGGGAAAAACTGCTAAACGTTGCTTCCTAATTTGTCTTTAACCCCCACCTCCACTATAATAGCCAAGGTCTACAAGATCATATATTGGTAATTTAGTTTATTTTATTCTAATGATTTATATGGCCACCCATCTTATGTACCATAACGCTGCCCAGCTGTCAGCCCTTCAAGGTAGTCCAGGCCAGGAAACCAAAATCATGACTACAGCAAGGTTACAGTGAAAGAATCTTGCAAGTCTGAAAGCACTTCCCCCCTCCCCTGCCTTTATGTTCCAGAGAACTAGGGAGGGTCACTTCTGAGACACTTTCTCAAATTAATTTCTGGTTTGGACTCAGTTTTCATTTATCAGACCGTTGTCTAGGCTGTGGGTCTTCCTTCCTGTCTCTCAAGATTGTTCTCACAGCCCATTACATTGGCTCACAAAACAAAGATAAAAACATCACACAATGAAACCATAACAAAAACTCCTGGCACCCCAAAGGCAACACTCTCCCATACATCAGCAATCCACTTTACTGGGCTCCAGTCTCACTCTACCCTAACAGTTGCAGGAAGAGCCAGCTCTTCAAGGCCTTCCAAAATTCTCCTGATCAGATTAGTAGCATCTTATATAGTGTTAGCCAAGTATTGCCATATGTTTACCGAATCCAACATATATTATTATAGGCATATCATAAATCTTAGAATAATGGTAGAATGCTTGGTGGTAGCACAGAACGTAATGGACCAGCATGCATGGAAAGGTTTCGCACGCATAACAATGTTTCAATTCAATTGAATGCTTTGGAAGAATGTAGATTTTTTTTTCTGTTTGGATCTACACTTTGAGGAAGGAAGGAAGGAAGGAAGGAAGGAAGGAAGGAAGGAAGGAAGGAAGGAAGGAAGGAAGGAAGGAAGGAAGGAAGGATTATTGTTGTTGTTGTTATGAAAGACTAGGTGGATCAGAGTATGAAAAAGGATCCTTTAAGACTATACTTTCTACTCAGGAGCTGAGCTAGATTCAAGGGAATTTTTACCTTGTGTGACTTCAAAATAATTTCTCTTTGGCCTTACCCCAAGAGTTATTTCACCCCACTGAAATATTAGTAAGTATTGTGATCCTTGTTTGTTTTATGCATTCAAGGATGCAAGATACATATGGCAAACACTGGATTATAGCATCAATTTTTATTTTTTATCCATGAAAAGCTAATGTTATGGAATAATACTGGTTTAGAAACTGGTAAAAAGTGGGGAGGTAAATTAGACCATTCGTATTATCTTAAATCAGTTTAGATATGCTGAAGCAGTTTAAAAAACATTCTAACATGTGAATTGATTTATTTCAGAGTACTAATTGACCATTTATTCCATTTAGATATGCATATGCATAAATTTACTTTTGGTTCTAATGCCATTGGTATCTCTTAGATTCCAAATCTTTAAGACCTATTTTTATGAAACATTGAAACTGATGTTGACTTTTTGTGTAAAGAGCTTGAAATGCTGTTTCTGTAAATCAGCGGTAGGCTGTATTAATATCTGCAAAATGAGTCCCCTTTTAATCTTAAAATGCAGTTAGTATAATAAAAACTGTTCTGTGTATAGTAGATATTTCAAAATATGTTCAAATCCACCTTGCTGTTGGAGATATAATTAGCATTTAGAATAGTAACATGGACTTAGTTGCCCTACTATTTTTGTCTGAAATTCATAAGATTGTCAATATGACTTTAAAGTGATTGCGGTTCATCAAAGACACATATGTTCTCCTTGACTAACTCTTCAGTATTTAAAATTTATTGAGACATCCATAATGATGAATGATTCACACCTGGGGAGAGCAGCAAAACAATTATGATACATTATTGGAAAAATAAATCCATACCTGATTGCAAACAGCAGATTGCAAATATGTACTGTTTGTCAAAATCTGATTTAGTCTTTTTTCAACAGAGAAGCAAAGAAGAAAGTTCAAATTATATAATCAAATTTTCGTTAATTAATTTTGCCTATAATATGAATTTCTAGGCATTTCTTCATTTTTGGTTGTCTTGGAAGATATCATTTTTTGTTTTGTTTTCATCATAATTATACTGTTGTTGTTATTATTTATTATTATTATTTATTATTATTATTATTATTATTATTAATAATTCTTTTAACACCCCTTTTCTTGGGATATCCAAAATGTTTCAAGTTTGCAATGGACTGTTGCAAGCTCAAAGTGACCCTGTTTCAAAGTCAAAATAGGGCCATGAAATGGTTGGAACAGTCAATTTTTAACTCAAAATGGGGCATTTCAAGCTAAAAATGTTTCAAATGCAAAATGTCTTATGAACCCCTAGCTTTTTCTACTACACCAGAAAAAACTTCGTACTCATGTGTATGTGTGCATGAAAAGGAGACTGGGAAGATTGTTAAGTAGGGAAAGGAGACAGCAGGGAAAGAGTTAAGGAGAACTTTTCATTTGTCCTCTGTGCAAGAGTGCAGTTTCTACAGCTACTTCAAGTTTAAAACAAATCTTAGATAAATATACATACAGCTAGTTAATTCTCAGTTCGCATAAACACCGTACTATACAATATACACAATTCTTGAATTAATTGTGGTGTATAGCATATTCTTTACATTTTGAGAGAACAGATTTTAGCTTTTATTTCATAAAAAGACCTGGCTCTGCCGCCTGGCCTGGGACAACGGAGGCGGTAGTGCCTCCTGGGGTTGGCTGGCCCCGTAGCAACATGATCTATGCTACGGTTCCCAATCCATCTTGGATTTTATTTATTTTATATTGATTGTGTTTTTTAGATATTTTCTATTTTGTATAGCTTTTAAATTTTTAATTATTGTAACCTGCCCAGAGTCCCTTGCATGGGAGATAGGCGGGGAATAAATTGAAATAATAAATAATAAAAAGAGTTACATTTGACCTTGGCAGCTTTGGGTTGGGTTGTCTCTCCAAATCCTGTAATACTGAAACATGTTACCCATGTTTCTCTACTTTATGGTACAATGTCATGGCTGGTGAAGGCAGGATATATAGGAAAGGGCATCTAAATCAGCACAGAGCTACCTCTATTTTTTGAGATACACAACTTGGAAACCTTTTCTTAAAGTACAATTTCTTAATCAAAGATACTCTGGCAAATTGGAAACTCAGTACAGTAAACAGACTAACCCAATAATGGTACCTCTGTTGAGTCCTAACCAATTGGGGGGTGGGGTGGGGAGAGACAGACTGGGTAATTATTATTTATATGTTAAATAGGTAGAAGAAATTTGATAATAAGACTATAAAATTCGGGATCTCAAATGTTTCAGGTTACAATCCTATGCAAATTGATTTAGGATACTTGGGGATAAACAATCCCTTTAGAGTAAACTTACATAAGATTATGGTATCAATTAACCAATCCAATTTTCAAGCTCCTGTTTGCCCAACTGCAAATATGCTTGGGAGAGAAAAGCATTGATATGTGGAAGAAAGGCCACACAGAGCTGGAACATCTGCACCTCCTGCCTCCCATTACCTTTGTGGGCCCACCCTTGTAGATCAGTCAAGCCAGCCTTTTAGAAAGGAGCACAGCTGTGCAGGAGTCATTGGCACTGAAAGAGAAGATCAAGAAGACACAGGCAGAAAGAAGATAGCGGAGTATGAAGGGCAAAGGAAGAAGGAGGCGGAAAGCAGGAGAATGCTGGTGGAGTGGTAGCAATGAAGAACAATGGGAGAAAGCTAGAGAAGGAAGAGCTTCCAGAAGAAAGGCCCAAAGCACTGGCAATTCACTCTGCAGAACTCAGACTGCTGGCAAGTAATTCTAGAGCTCGGAGGACCAGCAGCAGCCACTTCCACAGGACACAGAACAGAGGTGGCCAAGTGTAAAGAGCCTCAGGGTGTTAGCAACAGCACTAGAAGACTCAGGGAAGTGGCAGAACCAGAAGAAGGGCCTGAGAACCAAGCGCCAGGTCTGAATCTGAACAGCAGCCAAGCAGCTGGGGAAGAGAATAGCTAAACCCCTGAATCTACCTCTTAGTAGCTGGGCTAAGCACCTGACAAGACAAATACTGCCACTTGAGAGCAGCAAAACTGCACACATAGGTGATCTTAGTAATGGCTGGATTGGGAAAGGACAGCAGTGAAAGAGGGTAACTTTAGATGTAGGTAAGAAGTAGAGCTGAGGCAGAACACAGTACCGATTATAGGATTTAGGAGACAGAATTCAGAATAAGGTTTGGAATAAAGTAGTGTAACTAGTAAAGGATTCTTAGCACCATAATAGGTAAGATGTAGTACTGCAAGTTTAAGAATCTTGTTTCTTTATGTAGTCTATTACTACGGAGAAGACCTTGGCAGATCTTTACATTTTTACTAAATTGTCAATGATCCAAGCCTTTTCTCATATGTGGGAAATCAAATCCTTCCAAATTTATGGAAGGATGGATTTCTGGTGTTTCATGCTAGCATACGATTCAGGATAATATAAATTATTTCTTTATTTTCTATGTTAGAGTTTGGAGGTACTGAGGTCTTTAGAAGAGCCAGGTCCTTGTAATATGTCTGTGTATTACTTATGCAGATGATGATGATTTACGTACTTTGGAAGTACTGTACGAGAAACACCAGAACAATTTCACCTGTAGCGTACTTTTATTACAGTAATCTAAATATGGCCACAATAAAACAGTAAAGTTCCAAAAAGCAATTCACAGAAAATCCTAATCATGCCTTTTCACTTCAGTATTACTGTATTAGAAGCATTGTCTAATATGTAACAGCTCCAACTACAGACTTCTTGTGCCAGAAAATAAGAAAAACATTGGACAAATACCAACACAGAGGTTTGGGGATTCTAAAAATATAATAATATGAAATCACTTTTAGATTATGTATTTGGTTAACTTTTTTTTATTTTGAAATAGCCACAGTGATTTATTTTACATTCCTAACCCATCTATTTCTGCCCTCCAGCTAAAACTGATTCTAAATCTACACATTTCAAAGCTATATCTCATTAGATGCCAAAAAAGGAAGCAGAAACAAATCACTATTCTATGACTGAACGCTATTTAGCCAGGCATTTTCCAACCAGTATTTATCTAAAAAATCTGAAGCTTAAACACCACTGATTGCTTGCTTTATGTAATGTGAAATGGAAAAGGGGTAGGCTAGCGTTAGGAAAGGAAAAATCCCTTACTGCAAATATATGTTTATTGATTGTTCTTCTATGGAGTGAAACGAAGACAAGACAAAAGGTGGGGAGGGCAGGGGGAAAGGCTCATGTATGTTGCTATGGCAAAATACAAGAATAACTACTCAAGCTAATAAGAAAAACCTTTACATGTTCTGGGTCATGAACGGATCTTAGTATGCTGCTGCTTCCATTCAGTCAATACACTATGGGAAAATGTCTGCAGCTTGTGCAGGTCAAGCAGCTTGCACTAAATAAAGCTCACTCTGCAAACTTGCCAGTGTTGCTGGGAATTGTAAAACGTCTTTGCAAAAGCCTTTTCAAAATCAGTTGCTGACAAATGTGTCCATAATTCTCTTGAAAAATGTAGCACAGTCCCCTGTAGCAACTCATTTTGTCCAGCGTAAGAATTAGAAGCTGGAAGCTTACCTACTCCACTCCTAAAACTGATGTCAACTATCTTTCAAAGAGTATATTTAGGATTGAGAACTCAGTTACTTCTATCGGAAAATGGTAGCGAGTTTCAGTCTGGACTTATTGCTGTGATTTGTTGTTCAGTCGTTTAGTTGTGTCCGACTCTTCGTAACCTCATGGACCATAGCACGCCAGGCCTTCCTGTCCTCCACTGTCACCCGGAGTTTACTCAAATTCATGTCCATTACATCGGTGATGCTATCTAACCATCTCATCCTCTGCCGTCCCCTTCTCCTTTTGCCTTCAGTCTTTCCCAGCATCAGGGTCTTTTCCAGTGATTACAAAGATGTAAAATCAAATATATCAGGTTTATCTTTAAGTGTCTGAAGAAGTATCTGCTTTAAGGACCTCAAGTCTTTCCCAACATAATATTGCAACATTTATAAAAGTCACAACGGTGTTCAGATAGATTTTTCCCTCCCTTATACAAAGGGAAAGATGCCTCCAAAAATACTAAATAATTTGCCTGGCGGCTTATAAGTGCCCAAACTATTTATGGGAGGAAACTTAGGATGCTGTCTAAGAAATGTTTCCACATGCATTACTAAGAAGCATTACAAACCTATACCGTAAAGGAAACAACTGAAGTCATGCTTGAGGTTATTTATGGAACTTCCTTCCCTCTATCTATGTGCCTTTTGTCCTATCTTGGGAGATTTCTTGGAGCCAGTGATATGATGGTAGAACAAGTAACATTCAGAGTAGCAAGTAGCTATTTTCTTTTCCAGAAGAGACTGAGTATGCACATGAAACTAAATAAGGTCATCAATTTAGAAGAAGAAAGATTTATATATTATGAGGCAATGTGCTTGGTCAACAACTAGAAGTCCCAGAATTCCAGAACAGAAGATTAGCAAGTGAAAACTCTAATGTCAGGGATAATTGGAAGCTAGATTTGCTGGCATTTACATTGGCACTCAGTTCATGTAAATATCTCATGCAAAAGAATTGTCCTCTATTGTCTCTGCAAATGAACCGCAATCTTTATACAGAAGAAGAAGAAAAAAAGGAAATGTAGGAAAATGTTATTTATAAAACTAAACAAAGATGCCCTCCCAAAATTCTCCAAACTATTTGTGGGTAACCAAATAGGGATGGGGTGCTTTGTCAAATACTTTGAGAATGTGAATTTTCCCAACAATGAATAGGAATAAAGGAATATATTTTAAAAAGTATAATATATATTGACTCACTTATTACGGAATTAACTATATTGCTCATCTTCATTGGTTGATGAATGTTTTATACTAAATTTATAACCCTACAAATTTGAAATTAAGACTTTCTGAAATCAGAATGATTTGGTTTTTAGAAGAGATGATTAAAACTGGAATTAAAGCTTAAAATTTCGCCATAAGGTGTCACATGTTTAAAATAATTTAAAGAAGAATGTCAGAGCTTTCTGCTTTGAGGGGGAAATCTCTATAAAATAATTGAAATATTAATTCCTCAATCTTCTTGGGAAAGGTGAAGATGGAGGAGTTAAAATAGAAATTGCTTATGCTAGATGGGATTGATCAATGTCCTGCTCATCCAGGGGACATAAATTTTGGAAAGGATGCCCCATCTAAAAAGACTAATATGAACATATACAAACTTGCTGTAACGACTCATCAGCTTTAGCATGCTGCCACGTGCAGTTTGAGTACGACTCTATTACAACCCTATTTGGTTCTTACCCGTTTTTGGCTGCATCGGACAATGAGGAAAGTCTCTATACTATGCTCCTTGAGGTAAGCATTGCGTTCCCCTCCAAAGCCCAGCTCCACTTCATAATCACCATTCAGATAGTTTAGTGTAGCTTTTGTTATGTGGATTCGCCTTGTTTGCAGACAAAAGACAATCAAATTGTAACATCCATTTGTCAGTAAAAGAAATCAAGTAATAAACAATTTAGAACAGGGTAAGATTGTGCTGAATTCCCACCCTGCAGTTACATTTTTTTTTCCATGAGAATTTTTCTTCACTGTAGAAGGCAAAACTCCTAATATGGGCAATTTAAAAGAAAACATTGAAGCTAAATTATCTATTTGTGTTGGTAAATTTTTCTTCGTGGTAAAACACTTATATTTTACCAGCTCAACCTAACACTCACCAATACATGTCAGTAAAACTCATATGTAATAATCAATGGTTGACTGCCATTTCTAACATTTTCTGCTATCCTGTCTGGAAACACTTAAACCTGTCTTCTCTACCAGGTCTCTTCCAGATGTCCTGGACTTAAATTTGTATAATCCCTAGGTAATACAGCTTTTTCAGAGTTGTACTCCAATACAACCAGTGGCTGCCAGGTTATAGAAACTTGGTCTAAACCATCCATCAGCTTTACTATCTAGCTGACATATCTATGAAACCTAGGTGCAACATCATCTTGGTTCAATTCTGGTAGTATTTCCAGGGGCGGTCTGCCTATACCTCACTTCAGGTTTTCACAGAAATGGTGGACCCATTTCTTTTCTTTTTAAAAAGTCTTTAAATACAAAACTTCATTGAATTTCAATAGATAGCTTCTGTGTATTCCTTTAAGTCCTTTGAGTTTTGAGCCAATTTTTATTTTTCACACACATGTATTTCTTCATTGTACTGGTCTTATAGGTTGCTCCGGTCATGAATTACTCCAAACAGCATACATGCAAACGTACTGAATTGGGTTATAACAGAATAAATATCAAAACAGCTAGGGCTGAAATGAAATGGTGTGCAGGTATGATTACTTTTTGCAAATGTTTTCACAAAATCACCCGTTCTGTTTGTTTGTTTGTTTGTTTTCCGTATCTAGTCAGTCTGAGTGCAAGGAACATTAGTTCCTTTTGAATTTGAATTGTAACTTTATACATGGTTAAATCTGATTACCTACATGGTTCCACTGCATTCAGAGTAATGCTTGATTAGCTGGGATTGCTTTACTCTGAGTGGAAAAAAGGCATCAAAAGAGTAGATTGGAGAAACAAGTGTTGTGTAGCTCTAGCAATTCTTCTGAGTGGACTTACACAATTTGTATACAGCCAGGAGTTCCTCTCATGGACAGTTGGAAATATTTGCACCGATCTGCATTCTGACCCACAGCTCTTACCCTGCTTTGCCACCGGCTTCCATGTGATTGGCTAACGTGACATCATTTGACCACACATCAAACTGCCATTTCCTGAGGCCCAAGACTCCGCAGTGAACTCTCCCGCTGTGGATTCCAACTCGCATATTCACGTTGACGCCCGTCACTTCTCGTACTAATCTGAGGAAAGTTGTAGGGATAAAGAAAGACCATTCCTATACAAACAAACTAAAGGAATGTAAACATTTATAATACACAATTTTGCCTGAATATACTGAAAGACTTCAATTTAACTAAATCAGGCAGAAAAAAATAGGTTGGCAGGCTAGCTAGACAAGCAGGATGGATGAAGATGGTCCTCAGATGAAGTCAGTCTGCTTTCAGTTGGCAGAGTCCATGGTTCACAGGGGTGGCAAAGACAAAGCAGAAAGCACAGACTAGCCTCTGGTTTCCACTTCAAAGCTAGACATAGCTTGCCTGTTCTAATGAAGTGTAATAGCCATGTTGCAAAGACAGAAGGAAAGTGATTACAGAACTCTATTTGTTCACACAGCCCCAGGCATCAAACTTTCCACAGATGAAACACAATACACATGTGAAATATTTGCTGCAGTGTGATATACAGTATTTGGAGTTCTGTTAAAGTCAACCAACAATTATTTCTTCTTTAGTTGTTCCAACAGGCTCCAATGTTAAAGAGCTCATAAAGTTGCTCCCAAAATTATCATGGTATTCTTTGTGGGATCTTGTTTTTGAGGATAAATGTTTATTAGGCGGAACACAGCAATTTAAAAGCAAATTATATCTCAGGATTAGGGAGGAATCTGTTAAGATGACTCTTGGCCTTGGAAGACCTTAAATGCTTAGTTGAAACTGCTGCTGTGGCTGCTGTGTATTGTATTGGCCAGAAGGACAAAACAGATCTCACTGGCCAGATTGTTTAATAAATCAAATAGGACAACTCTGTGACCATAAACTGTATCCCTAGATTCTCTCCAGGTCCTGTCACCTTCTTGCAAAATGCAATGTATTGATAGAGAAGATATGGGAGACTAATGTTCCAGTTCTTAAGCCACAAATGGAAAACTTCTAGCCCTCAGGAAGCATAGGACCCCCATCTTTTTTTGACTCCCAGGACACCCCAAAACTGTGCTGTCAAAATGAGAATGACTTTTGGCAGTATGATTTTCCGTTAGAAAAAGGCATGAGAAGTTTTAAGCTTCTGGTAGTCTATATGCATAAAATTAAGAGGAATCTGGCAGCACCTTTTCCAACGAACACATTTTATTAAAAGGTACACCCTTTTGTGAGCTATAAACTCACTTTGTCAGATGCACATGTGCACACGTACGCACACGTGTATCTGCACTTATGCCCTATCTTTTCATGTATATAGTTGCCAAAGAGTTAAGCATAAGACACTTCACTAAAACAACAGCAACAACTACAGACCCAGTCCCGCAGAATGGCCCAAAATAGGCTCAAAAATGTTGCCCTTCCCTCTCTTGTGACGATGCTCTTTCACTGCCAAATCTCTCAAATGCCCCTCCCCCAGGGGGAACCTTTTTAAAAAATCCTTGACTTCGAAAAGATTCTGTGATCATGCCTTAAACATTTCCTATGTAAGAATTTTAGGCAATATAGTGGCTAACACAGTGAACTCTTAATTTTATACAAGTTCAATACAGTGAGCTCCCTTAGTAACCATGACTATTTCAAACATAATGGGTCCATTAGAAGATAACACCAGCTTTCTCAGATTTAGTCTTAGGATCTCCAATAATGCATTAATAGTGCGCAAGTCCTTGCAATGATAGGATTATAGGAACTGACGTGACCTATTTTTGTGCTCCTCAGTTCCCAGAGGAAGTGCAAAGACAAACATATAAAACAAGAATTCACAGCAGGTCCCTCAAACACAGCTTAATCCTTCTCCTCCCCAAATACACAATTTGAAAGATAGACATATACGCTGGTGACCACTGGCTAAATTGTTAGCTTCATGCTTCGGACTGGTGATCTTTACCCATTAATGCATTATCTTATTAATAGCACAGTGACACTTGTATATTTTTGAAGATAATTTCTTGGTAACATTGTGGCTGCTAGCCAATCGCTGCTGTGCTCCGGCTTCTGCTGTGGGCTCATAGCCCCATGTTTTCCAGAACGTGGATCTAAAAAGGAAACCTATGGATGAACTGAATACCACAGAACCACTTCCAAATGAGTTATTTTCATTGTCACAATATGTTCTTCATGTGAAAGAATATGAGAAGATATTCAGAACTGCTAGTGCATACAGTAAAAAAATGGTGTAAATTAGCCTTTCATTATGGCTAATTAATTAAGTAATTAAGGATGGGTAGTAGGTAAAGGTTCCCCCCGCACATTTGTGCAGTCGTGTCTGACTCTAGGGGCCGGTGCTCATCTCCGTTTGTTAGCCGAAGAGCCAGCGTTGTCCGAAGACGCTTCCACGGTCATGTGGCCGGCATGACGCACGCAGAACGCTGTTACCTACCCATCAAAGTGGTACCTATTAATCTACTTGCATTTGCATGCTTTTGAATTGCTAGGTTGGCAAGAGCTGGGGCTAGTGTGGGAGCTCACTCCGTCACGTGGGGCTAGTGATTCGAACCTCTGAACTTGCGATCTTCCGATCGACAAGCCTGGCGTCTTACCTGCTGAGCCACCACGCCCCTTAAGGATGGGTGCTCCTTGTTTATTTGCTATATTTGCATGAGCAGAGAATATTATTACTGTTGTTATTATTACTTTATCACAGACCTTTTGCATGAGCAAAAACAAAACAAATATACTGGGAATAAGCAGAAAAATCAGGGAAATCATTGGCCACTTGCCTGAAACATATGCAACAAAGTAAAATAATGCCTTTAATAAGGGATTATTTGGAAACAATTTACAGTCATTATAATGAAATCAATCCCCATATTTTAAACTTTTTGAATCTTATTAAAATTGTGTTTTGCAGATGTTGATACAGCTAGTGAGCAGATTTTTTTTTAATGTAACAAATTCTCAAGGAATCTCAGATGTGTTGTCAGGTTATTTAGTTGCACCCCAAACACTACAGGAAATCTGGAAAGGGTCCTGGATCATATAGAATAACAATAGAGTGATATAAAAAATTAAGGAGAAAGTAGCCCCTATACCTTTGGAGATATTTCAAGCATTTTATGAAAATAAAGATCTGCCAGCTTCATACTATGATGTTTACATCACTGTAATTTTGAAAGGTGGCAAGTACCCTACCCCTATCCACAAGTTTGTTTGTTTGTTTGTTTGTTTATTTATTTTCCTGCCTTTATTATTTTTAAAAATAACTCAAGGTGGTGAACATACCTCATACTCCTTCCTCCTCCCATTTTCTCCACAACAACAACCCTGTGAGGTGAGTTGGGCTGAGAGTGTGTGACTGGCCCAAGGTCACCCAGCCGGATTTCATGCCTAAGGCGGGACTAGAACTCTCATTCTCCTGGTTTCTAGCCCGGCACCTTAACCACTAGGCCAAACTGGCTCTTATCTAGAATCTCTGTTAAAGTTGACCTAAGATTTGAAGAGTTACATTGACAAGATTACAGAAAGTATTCCCTCTAACATTTCATCCTGCACAGTCTCATGAAAAGCATCATGCTTCAGATAATACAAGACTTGGGGTTTATATAATAGCTTTGCATACTGATAAATATGAATCAGCTGGGTTAGCCTCAATGGATAAAGACGACTTTTGATTCAAATCAAGTTCTTGGTTCAAATGTTGCAAAAATTTAGATTTGGATTATAATGTATTATTCTAATCCATTGATTTATGTAATCAATAGTGGGTGTATTTGGCCAGTAATTAAAATATATCAAATATGCCCTTTATCTCCTCTAATTTTAATTTGATGCTAGAACCCTTGGCATGACTAATAAAACAAACTGGTGAAATCCAGGGAATCTAAATTTAAAGGTAAGATGTTATATGCAAATGCTTTTTTCCATGATGTTGAAAAACCTTTACTTAAATTTGTAATTACTATTCTAGCTAAATAGTAACTTGGAGTAAATGAAATTTTATGTCAGCTAGCAAGAAGTTTCTCAACAAATAGGTTTTGTTTATTGTCCAGAGTCTATTATATACCTGGAGATTATCTCCTGGAAAATATCCTGTTTAGGGCATAAGAATATTTCAATAGTATTACTCAGATGAATGAGGATATTAAAAGATAGATGAAAATAGCTAAAGGTTTGTGGGGAAGAATTAATATTGGGAAAATTAATTTTGCACCAAGACTGGTATATTATGAGAGCAATGCCTATATTTCACTTAAATATTTTAAATGTATTAATAAATTAATGGCCAATTTTTTTAATGGAAGCAAACAAAATTCTGTTCAAGTACAGTTCTCTTATAATGATTGTGGTTTTAATTTTCTAGTTTTAAATAATGCCATCAGGCATACTTGTTAACCACAATCAAGTATTGGAATGAAAATGATATTAACTATTTATCATTGTGGGCTCAGCTTAAGTGTTACTACTGAGCACCCTTGTGATCCTGGAAAGTTCTTGGTACTAATCATAGCAGGAATTTGGTTACTTTTCCAGCAGTCAGACACATCTGGGCCTTGCTGGGCAGGAAATTTGAATTTGATCTTTTTTTCTTATGAGAACATGATACTCTGAAGCAATTCTTATTTAAAAATAGCTGGTAAAGCTTTTTATTTTTTAACCATGCACCAAAAATGGATTTTTTTACCCTTAACCATCTTTTAGTAACGGTATCTTTAAAATGTGAGATTTTACAAAAGGAATACAATTTAACTAACACAACAGAATGGCAATACACATAGATAAAACGTTTGATGTTCATCAGCAACAGTGACAGGCTCTCATAAAGCAGCATTCTAAGGTCCCATCCCAAGTTCAGTTCCTTTGGTGTGCATGTGATGTCATGATGCATATAGCAAAGGGGCAGGGCTTATGTCACAATGCTGCCTTCATCACCCAGATTTCCATTATGTCCCCTGTGGGTTGCTGCTTGTTTTTGAAAACAAATTGTCTGTGGATTGAAGAACATAGCCCTCTACCATGAGAGCTCTTCTTAAACTACAGCTACAGCATACATTTGCAGTTTGAATTCTTTCTCTCCCAAACAGGATCATTTAACCTCAAGGTTTATTTTATTTTGGTTCTATACTTCTTTTTTTTATCCCAAGGAACTTGAAATAAAGGGTGTCTTGCAACCCCATAGCTACAAGGACAGTAATCTCAAACGAAGATCCAGTTTGTGCACTTGGCCAACAATTATCTTGCCATTGTTATGGCAGAGACTTCAGTAGTTAGTGGCATGAGATTAATCAATCAATAAATTGTACTATTCTCCTGTCCATCATTTAATTCAGCTAATAGAGATAGCTTCCTTATAGCTTCCTAAATATGGCAGTATATCATTTGTGCATTGCTCCCCCTGTCCCAAAAACACAATGGAAAAGACTTCTCACAATGGACCTATAAGTACACCCTACTTGCTGTGTATTCTAAGATGGAGGAGAGCTGTGCCAATCAACATCTCATCATGGCAAAAGAATCAGCAGCAGGTGATGGTATAAAATAGACTTTTGACATTCAGGGCATCACTTCACCCTCATAAGGCATCATTTCTTCTAACTTGTAGAACAAAGACATTAACTTTCTCAGTGCCTGGGGGCTGTGGGGGTCTGGATGGGGAACAACAGGCTTCAGCTGAACCCTGGTAAGACGGTGTGGCTGTGGATTGATGGCCTCTTGGGTTCCAGGAAGTTGTCATCTTTGGTCCTGGATGGGGTAGCACTGCCCCATTCAAAGCCGGTGCGGAACTTGGGGGTCCTCCTGGACTCACGTCTCCTGCTTGAAGAGCAGGTGGCAGCCGTGGCCAGGAGGGCCTTTGCGCAACTTCGGGTTGTGCACCAGTTGCGCCCATCCCTGGATCGAGATGCCCTCCGAACAGTCACTCATGCCCTTGTCATCTCCCATATAGACTACTGCAATGCGCTCTACATGGGGCTACCCTTGAAGCGTATCCGGAAGCTTCAGCTGGTCCAGAATGCGGCCGCGCGGACAGTTATGGGTGCTGTAAGATCGGCCCATGTAACACCTCTGCTGCGCGAGCTGCATTGGGTACCAGTTTGCTTCCGGGTCCAATTCAAGGTGTTGGTTATCACCTTTAAAGCCCTACATGGCATGGGACCAGGTTACCTGAGGGACCGTCTCATCCCCGGAACATCGACCCGCCCCACTCGGTCATGCAGAGAGGGCATGCTAAGGATCCCATCGGCAAAAGAGTTCCTTCTAGTGGGATCCAGGAGGTGTGCCTTCTCTGCAGTAGCACCCACCCTTTGGAATATCTTGCCCCTGGAGCTGAGGCGAGTTTCTTCACTCCCGACCTTCCGGAAAGACCTGAAGACCTGGTTCTGCCGCCTGGCTTGGGACGGGAACGCTAATAGTTCCTCTTGGGAGTGGCTGGTGCCATGAAACCCACCTTATTATTAACATCTTTTTGTTTGGATTTTATATATAAATTATTCTTGCTGTAATTCTATATTTTTATCTTATCTTATTATTGTGAACCGCCCAGAGTCCCCAGGTGTGGAGGAGATGGGTGGTGATACAAATTTAAATAATAAATAAATAAAAATAAATTAACTGGCTTGCTGGAAAAGTTCTTGTTAAGTCAAAGGAGGCTCCATCTCTCTCTTCCCCACTCTGACTAAATTAAATAAGATGCTTCTATATATTTAGAAATTGTGGGAGAGGCATCTGGCCTTAAGACAATGTCTTGGCCTGCCACACAATGCAAATGTTTCTGTAGTTTAGTGAGGCTGTTAGTGAAGTTTGTGGCATTTGCAAAGACTTGCACTCTGTTTATAACAAGAGTTGGAAATAGGTGTAGAAGAGTACTCCATTCTTTGTTTACAAATTGTCTCTTGTCAGGTTTCAGAAACCTGGTTTCCACTTTGTGTGGGATGAAAAGTATTTAACAATCTTTACCTCATTTCTAAATCTGGAGTGAGAGACTTTCTGTTCTCACTACCTCCTCCGTCTTCCCTGATAAAGAGAAAATGCTTCTCAAACAAATGAAGGTAATAAAGATTAGAAAGCTGAACTGGCAGGCATTATAATTGCTGGACCTTTTAGGAAGCTCTTTATGCTTTTGATAAATTAACATAGCATTGGCTGTTGTGGGTCTTCCAGGCTGTGTGGCCGTATTCTGGAAGTTGTGGTTCCTAACATTTCGCCAGCATCTGTGGCCGGCATCTTCAGAGGGCAGGAGCACAGACAGAAGCGATCTCTCTGTGCCCAGGTGAGAGAGAGAGGTGACCTGGGCACAGAGAGATCGCTTCTGTCTGTGCTCCTGCCCTCTGAAGATGCCAGCCACAGATGCTGGCGAAACGTTAGGAACCACAACTTCCAGAACACGGCCACACAGCCCGGAAGACCCACAACAGCCATCCAACTCGCAGAAAGTTTCAAGCCAGCTTTTGCACTCTCCTCTTTCACCCTCATCAAGAGGCTCTTTAGTTCCTCTTCACTTTCTGCCATTAGGGTGGTATCGTCTGCATATCTGAGGTTGTTAATATTTTTCCCGGCAATCTTAACTCCGGCTTGTGATTCATCCAGCCCGGCATTTCTCATGATGTACTCTGCATATAAGTTAAATAAGCAGGGTGATAATATACAGCCTTGTCGTACTCCTTTCCCAATTTTGAACCAGTCGGTTGTTCCATGTCCGGTTCTAACTGTTGCTTCTTGACCCGCATACAGGTTTCTCAGGAGACAGGTAAGGTGGTCTGGTACTCCCATCTCTTTAAGACTTTGCCACAGTTTGTTGTGATCCACACAATCAAAGGCTTTAGCGTAGTCAATGAAGCAGAAGTAGATGTTTTTCTGGAACTCTCTTGCTTTTTCCATGATCCAGCGAATGTTGGCAATCTGACCTCTAGTTCCTCTGCCTCTTCGAAACCCAGCTTGCACTTCTGGTAGTTCTCGGTTCACATGCTGCTGAAGCCTAGCTTGTAGGATTTTGAGCATAACCTTGGTAGCATGTGAAATGAGCGCAATTGTACGGTAGTTTGAACATTCTTTGGCATTGCCTTTCTTTGGAATTGGAACGTAAACTGACCTTTTCCAATCATGTGGCCACTGTTGAGTTTTCCAAATTTGTTGGCATATTGAGTGCAGCACTTTAACAGCATCATCTTTTAGGATTTTAAATAGCTCAGCTGGGATACTGTCTTCTCCGCTAGCTTTGTTGTTAGTAATGCTTCCTAAGGCCCACTTGACTTCACTCTCTAGGATGTCCGGCTCAAGGTCAGTGACCACACCATCATATTTATCAGGGATATTAAGATCTTTCTTGTATAGTTCTTCTGTGTATTCTTGCCACCTCTTCTTAATCTCTTCTGCTTCTGTTAGGTCCCTGCCTTTTTTGTCCTTTATCATGCCCATCTTTGCACAAAACATTCCCTTGATATCTCCGATTTTCTTGAAGAGATCTCTAGTCTTCCCCATTCTATTGTTTTCCTCAATTTCTTTGCATTGTTCATTTAAGAAGGCCTTCTTATCTCTCCTTGCTATTCTCTGGAATTCTGCATTCAGTTGTTTATATCTTTCCCTTTCTCCCTTGCCTTTTGCTTCCCTTCTTTCCTCAGCTATTTGTAAAGCCTCATCAGTCAGCCACTTTGCTTTCTTGCATTTCTTTTTCTTTGGGATGGTTTTAGTTGCTGCCTCCTGTACAATGTTATGAACCTCCATCCATAGTTCTTCAGGCACTCTGTCTACCAGGTCTAATCCTTTAAATCTATTCCTCACCTCCACTGTATATTCATAAGGGATATGATTTAGGTCATACCTGATTGGTCTAGTGGTTTTCTGTACGTTCTTCAATTTAAGCCTAAATTTTGCAATAAGAAGCTCATGATCTGAGCCACAGTCAGCTCCAGGTCTTGTTTTTGCTGATTGTATAGAGCTTCTCCACCTTTGGCTGCAAAGTATATAATCAATCTGATTTCGGTATTGACCATCTGGTGATGTCCATGTGTAGAGTCGTCTCTTGTGTTGTTGGAAAAGAGTGTTTGCTATGACCAGCCTGTTCTCTTGACAAAACTCTATTAGCCTTTGCCCTGCTTCATTTTGTACTCCGAGGCCGAACTTGCCTGTTATTCCGGTTATTTCTTGACTTCCTACTTTAGCATTCTAGTCCCCTATGATGAAAAGGACATCATTTTTTGGTGTTAGTTCTAGAAGGCGTTGTAGGTCTTCATAGAACCAGTCGACTTCAGCTTCTTCAGCATCAGTGGTTGGGGCATAGACTTGGATTACTGTGATGTTGAATGGTTTGCCTTGGATTCGAACTGAGATCATTCTGTCTTTTTTGAGGTTGTACCCCAGTACTGCCTTTCCCACTCTTTTATTGACTATGAGAGCTACTCCATTTCTTCTAAGGGATTCTTGCCCACAGTAGTATATATAATGGTCTCCTGAATTAAATTCGCCCATTCCTGTCCATTTTAGTTCGCTGATTCCCAATATGTCGATGTTCAATCTTGTCATCTCATGTTTGACCACATCCAGCTTACCTTGATTCATAGTTCTTACATTCCAGGTTCCTATGCAATATTGTTCTTTACAGCATCGGACTTTCCTTCCACTTCCAGACACATCCACAACTGAGCGTCCTTTCGGCTTTGGCCCAGCCGGAGCTACTCGGAATTGCCCTCCGCTCTTCCCCAGTAGCATTTTGGACACCTTCCGACCTGAGGGGCTCATCTTCCGGCGTCATATCTTTTAGCCTTTTGATACTGTCCATGGGTTTTCTTGGCAAGGATACTGGAGTGGTTTGCCATTCCCTCCTCCAGTTTTGGACCACGTTTTGTCAGAACTCTCCGTCATGACCTGTTCTTCTTGACCTGACTTCATTGAGTTACGCAAGCCCCTTCGCCACGACAAGGCAGTGATCCATGAAGGGGTATCTTTACTCAATGTTAATTATTTTTTTGTTTGTTTTTTGAAAAACAAATAAATATTTCCTTTATAATATTAATATTATGATTAATGGCTATAAACTTCAAGCCAGACCTCATCACACTGATAGTCAAATAACAGTTACAGGTGTGGAGCCAAAACTGCAAAGCTTCTTGTCCATGTCTGGGACAATGCTGATAAGGTCACTTAGAGAAGTGCAACATTGCTGTTGCATGTAGAAACAAATGACCATTTTAGTGTGATTTTTGTCATGGCAGTGGAATTAGGAAATTTGCATCACTACCCAAAGTGGCCACTTAGGTTATCATGTGCAACTCCCTACTCAGTGCAGGAATCGAACTTAAAGTACAGGTAGTTCTCACTTAAAGACCACAATTGGGACTGGCAACTCTGTCACTAAGCAATGTGATCATTAAGCGAGACATCATGTGACTGCGACGGACTTACAACCTCACTTCCACTGTGGTTGTTAAGCGAATTACCTGCAGTCTTTAAGCGAGACATCATGTGACCACGACTTGAGATTTTACTGCCAACTTCTCCATTGACGCTGCTTGTCAGAAGCCGGTTATGAAGCATGCAAATGATGATTACATGACAGCGGGGATGTGGCAATGGTTGTAAGTGTGAGGACTGGTCGTAAAGTTACTTTTTCAGTGCCGTTGTAACTTTGAATAGTCACTAAACGGGACAGTCGTTAAGTGAGGACTACCTGTATTCTAAACAAATTACTGTCCACCCCTTGCTTGAACATATCTACAGAAGGGGAACATAACAACAACAACAACAACAATAGGAGGTGAGTGAAATATGATGATCTTTGTTCCACCGTTTCAGCTTTGTTTTTAAATGGCTTTCTATACAGAGAAGTTAAAATTATTTACACAATGTAAAATTAATTTGGCATACACAAACACTCATTTGATATTCATTCATTACTCCAACTTGGGGTATGCGTACTTACGAAATGGCCTCTATCATATCCATTCCCATTTCAACACAGCAGTGTGCATGGTCTGCTCTGGCCTCAGGTAATCCAGATACACAGTAATAGCAATCACCTAAGATTTTTATACGTAAACAGTGATTCTCCTGCAGAACAGGGGGGAAAAATACAGTTTTATTTCAGGATGCAGGATGTTGACAGGCTGCCTTTGAAGGCAATGGATAATTTGCAGTAGACCAAAATGTGACACCACTATAATTGAGGAGGAGAAGGATGAACCCTACTTACAGCAGCAAGCTTATCAAATCTGGCAAAGAGTTCATTCAGCGTCATGACCAGCTCCTGAGCAGTACACTGGGAAGCGAGACTGGTAAAACCCTCAATGTCTGCAAAGAGGATGCTGTGGGAGAAAAAACGGGAAAGAGAAGGGGAAACATAGACCGGGTTCAATATAAGATACTCTTCTACTCATTTCTATAGATTCTCCTTCATCTCTAAAAGCACAGATCTGGTATCTGATGGTAGTTCAGGAGGGGTATTTATAATGTGTATGAGTATCCTGGTCAATGCATGCTTCATATCTGCTGCAAATTCTGTATGTTAAAAAGTCTCATGGTAGGAAATAATTTGCAGACATTTGATTGATAGAATCGGCTACAGATAATGAAAGGGCAATTGTTTGCTATTTGCTGTACCATTTCCAGCCTAAAACAGAGCAGGGATGCTCAGCTTTTTCTAGATGAGGGCCCCACTTAGCTTTGGAGTGTATTTGAGGGGCCACACTCCAAAAAATAGTTTATTAGGCCAGAGCACAAAATTAAATTGATTCGGTTTTATTCTCACTTACATTTTCAATATATATAGACATACTTAATTGTTTTTGCCTTCTGTCACAATAACAGTTACAATTAGTTAACAATTCTGGAGATTTCTCAAAACTGCACCCAGGGTTTTCATGTGTGGCTTGCATGCCTGACTATACAGATACAGAGTATATATAGTATACAGCTTCAGGACAAAATTTTATACACTATCTCCAAATTCTCTGACTCATATGAAATATACCATATACACTCACTTATAAGCCCATCCATGGATCAGCTGCCCCTCGAAATTTTAACCAAAATACCATGAAAAATGCACCACCCATGAAGAAGCTGACCTGCATTTTTCATGGTATTTTGGTTAAAAATTCAAGGGTCTGCTTATCCATGGATGGGCCTATACATGAGTATATACAGGTACTTTAAAAATGTATTACTGTATATAATCATGGATAAGCCCATCCGCAAATAAGCTGAACCCAATTTTTGGGGTGTATTTTGGCATCTAAAATTCTTGGCTTATCCAAAGTATACAGGTGGTCCTCGGTTAACGACCTCTCATTCAGCAACAGTTCGAACTTACGACTGTGCTGAACGAGTGGTAGTTACGACCAGTCCTTGTACATATGTCAGTCGCAGTGCCCACAGTCATGTGATTGCGATCCAGGCACTCAGCACCTGGCTTGCAATTACAACATTGCAGCGTCCTGCAGTCACATGATTGCCATTTGCGACCTACTTTGCTGGCTTCTTACAAGCAAAGTCAATGGGGAAGCCAGCAGGAGGTCGCCATACAGGTAGTCCTTGTTTAGTGACTTCAATCAGTTCCATTTGTATATGTTATACAAACCAGGCCATGTCAAGGGATGATCATTATAATCCTTATTATAGAATGTAACCATTTCAGTGCTTTATTCATCATCATCATCATCATTACATTTTTATCCCTCCCTCCCTCCCTCCCTCCCTCTCAAAGCAGCAAACATACCTAATACTCCTTCCTCCTCCTATTTTCCCCACAACACCAACCCTGGGAGGTTGGTTGGGCTAAGAGAGGGGGACTGGTCCAAAGTCACTCAGCCGGCTTTCATGCCTAAGGGAGGACTAGAATTCATGGTCTCCTGCTTTCTAGGCCAGCATCTTCACCACTACACCAAACTGTCTCTGTCTCTCATGCCAGAGCAATCATTACCATCACCATCACCTAACTCTAAATGTTATTATCAGGATTAGGGAAAAAAAAGTTATGAGGAGGTGTAATACAAAATAATCACCAGATTTTGAAGGATTTTAAAAGCTGTTGTAGGCACTCTCCCAAAATGGGAATTTGTCTATTTACAAAACAGCCACTATAGTGGAAAGAGCCAGGCACAAAACAGCTATGTATTAGCAGCCAAATCAATTGGTAGTATGCTATAATCTTTTCTATTCTCTACTATCCCAACTTACCTTTGACATTTTTTCTGAATAAGAAATATATTTCTGGGCTGCAATAACCCCCTATTTTTATTAAGAATGATGTTGCAGCCTATGTGATCCAGAAACATTCTCCTGAAATAACAATGATGCTTGAAGCTAACACTTTTCTTTACTGTATATCAGCTTTACATTTAATTTTTGCCCATGTTTTAAAGATCTTTTAAAAAATAGTCAGATAAGGCACAGAAGCCGTGGTTACCAAGATTAGTACTTGCAGATACAGGGAATTCCAGCACTATATAAACACACATTTTGGGGGTAACAACTCATTTTTTATACTTTTTTTTAATCCGTTCAATCGTGTCCGATTCTTGGAGACTGCCTGGACAAGTCCCTGTAGTTTTCTTGGCAAGATTTTCACAAGTGGTTTGCCACTGCCTTCTTCCTAGGGCTGAGAGACAGCAACTGGCCCAAGGTCACCCAGATGGCTTTGTGCCTCAGGTGGGACTAGAACTCACAGTCTCCCGTTTCTAGCCTGGTGCCTTAAACACTACACCAAACTGGCTCTCTTTTACACATCAACAAAAGATGTTTTGTTTCAATGCCCTTTCCACTTATCACTGAGTCTGCAATGTGAAGTAACACTTAAACTTGCAATTCACAGGTTAGTGGATAAAACAATTCCACTCATTCTTTTCAGAATAGTGATTATTTCTAGTGAAGTAATTCTCAGAAGGCTACAGGTAGAGTTTAGCCACAGAGCAACAGTAATGTATGTATGTATGTACGTAATATTTCTCCTATCCCCAAAATGGGAGGAAAATACGTTGATATGAAAACCACTGCCTCAAAGCCTATTTTTATCGCACTGCAGCAACAAGGCTGGTAGTGTTTCTGCCCTTAAAGAATGCAACCTGGGGTACCATCAGAACAGAGATTGGTGAAGTCCTTTCTCTTCCTACACAACTTTACATATTGGCAGGAAAACCAACCACTGACAGCTAGTCTGAACATATGGTAGGGCAGATGTTTAGAGGCTGAGCAACCATTTTTATTTTGTAGATATTTTCTCTTAACAATTCACAACATCCTTATCATGGGGAGAAGTCAGACCACTTGGGGACCCTTGTTTTTTTAGGGGAGCTAGCAAAAGCCCCAGCCATGGGAATACTGACCTCTGGAGAGGTCGCTATTTGAACAGTTAGAACTTTCTGGAAAATATTCTGTGATTTCAAGCACCACCATGCAAGACTTCCAGAACTATTTCATTCGGCAGGACCTAACCCCATGATAAGACCAAGACCGACTCCAAGTCAGTGTGTTCCAACTCTAGTTCTTTATTGTTCTCACTATATAGACAGAATCTTGCAAGACTAAAGCTACTCTAACTAACCTAAGGGTAAATAACCTAGGAAGGCTCCAGGGCAGAACTATCTTGAACCTCTTAACTTTCCCAGCAACAGTGTCTGGGCTGTGAATCCTCTTATCTGCCTGGAATGCGTTTCCTCCCAGCAGCAGCGCCGGAATCCACCACATCACACCCTCCCTTCAGGAACACATTCCATGTCCTAAGAGTTTGACCCTCACACACACCAAGGAGGGAGCAGAAGGGTCCCAGGAAACCCAAGCTCACCTCAGCTTGCAGGGCAGAGCATGCAGGCCTTCCTCAGATTGCCCCCCAAAAGTGATGTACTCCAGACCCTGAGTGGGATTCTACTTACCACAAGCAGACAAGTAGGGAGCCATTGCAGGCAAGCTAGACAAGGGAGGCCACAGTGTTTATGAGACTCTGTTTGGGGATCCAGACTCTGGATCTAGGTAGTCTGAACATCCCATCTGTCTTCACTCTTACAAGGTATTTTTAAGTTTTAAAAAATTAGAAAGCTGGTAATCCTCAGAAGTGAGGAAGGCTGAGAGAGTGACTGGCCTAGAGTCACCCAGCTGGCTTTTATGCGTAAGGGAGGGCTAGAACTAACTAACTAATTAACCAACTAACTAAACTCTTTTACTTAGTGCGTCTGCACATGTGAATGAGGAAAATTTAAAAATCAAAGAATAGGGCTCAATAAGTTTCAGACTATAGTATATAGGTATATAGATATACTACTGTATATGGATATAAAGCCGACAAAGGTCCGTATAGTTAAAGCTATGGTTTTTCCAGTAGTAATGTATGGCTGTGAGAGTTGGACCATAAGGAAGGCTGAGCGCCAAAGAATTAATGCTTTCGAACTGTGGTGCTGGAGAAGACTCTTGAGAGTCCCTTGGACTGCAAGGAGGTCAAACCAGTCAATCCTAAAGGAAATCAACCCTGACTGCTCATTGGAAGGACAGATGCTGAAGCTGAAGCTCAAATACTTTGGCCACCTAATGCGAAGAGAGGACTCACTGGAAAAGACCCTGATGCTGGGAAAGACTGAAGGCAAAAGGAGAAGGGGACGGCAGAGGATGAGATGGTTAGATAGCATCACCGATGTAATGAACATGAATTTGAGTAAACTCCGAGAGACAGTGGAGGACAGGAAGGCCTGGCGTGCTATGGTCCATGAGGTCACGAAGAGTCGGACACGACTAAACGACTGAACAACAAAAATAAGCATATAGGCTCAGCGGGTAAGACGCCAGGCTTGTCGATCGGAAGATCGCAAGTTCGGAGGTTCAAATCCCTAGCACTGCGTGCGGAGTGAGCTCCCGCACTAGCTCCAGCTCTTGCCAACCTAGCAATTCAAAAGCATGCAAATGCAAGTAGATTAATAGGTACCACTTCGGTGGGTAGGTAACAGCGTTCCGCGCGCGTCATGTGCCCACATGACCGTAGAAGCGTCTTCAGACAACGCTGGCTCTTCAGCTAACAAACGGAGATGAGCACCGGCCCCTAGAGTCGGCCACGACTGCACAAATGTGCGGGGGGAACCTTTACCTTTTTATATCTAGGCTGCAAAAATTAGACTACTTCTAGATGGCAGCAAAGGGCTAGTGTTTTCTGAATCTCTCAGAAAATCTAAAGAAACAAGCTTTCCAAAGGTCAGGGAAGTGGTTAGGAGGCAAACAAAAGCCGAAGGTGTGAAACTGAGTAGTCTTATCTCTTTCCAGCTGGAAAGCACAGTTGCAGTCACGTGATGTCCCACTTAGTGACCGCTTCACTTAGTGGTGGAGTTGCCAGTCTCAATTAGGGTTGTTAAGTGAGGACTACCTGTATGTTTTAACTGTTTCCTATTGCAGTTCTTCAGTCTTTCTTTTGAAGAAAACACAGGAGCACAAAAAACATAGCTAGCAGAAAAATATGGAAAAATATAACAAAGATTATTTTCTCCATAAGTCCCTCACCTCATATATTGATGTGACATATAAGAACAGCGAAGTTCAGGACAAAATAACTGCCGGGTTTTTATTTTGTCATCCCATGCGTATCTAGAGGCTTCTGTTTGAGACAGTATCTCACTGGTCTTGGTTACATTAACATAATAATAATGTAATAGCTCAGAATATCAAAACAGTGAAATGTTTTATTTTATTTTGATTTGATTTGATTTGTCTTAAAACACAACTCTGAGTGGCTCACAACAACTGGACCATGTGTTTTCAGAAATATGAGAAGAGAGAATGCACCCAAAAGAAAACCACCCTTAAAGAAAGACAAAAGCCTTTCTATTCCAATGTTCCTTATTGTCCTAACATAGTTTTAATGGAAAGTTAATTCAGAGAACTAAGAATCCAAAGAATTAAAATAATTGAGTCATACGAAAAGAAAGAATCTGACTAAGTTCATTCATAATTCTTATTCATAATCAGATTGCATTTAACCATGGTTTGTTACAAAAACCGCAACTGCCTATGATTATACAACACCCTAAGAACAAAGCAAAGCTATATTGTATCCCAGTAAGATAAGTGAAACCAATCACAAAGGGACAGCCCAATCCTGTGTATAATTACTTAGAAGCTAGTCCCATTTTATTCAATGAGGCTACACACACATTTCTCTCAAATGAGGCAGGACAGTGTGCAGTGAAATGCAGACTGAAGGTAAAACTAATAGAAGATACTTCAAGTAAATTTACATTTATTTGAATTAAATAAAATCAATAAATTATGACTACTACTCATGTGTTTAATCATTTTTCCTGTTGCATTAAGAAATACAATTTAACAGCAACTTTGAAGGGATTTTCAAGCTGTACTTAAGTTTTTTAGGGGCCATGTGTGGCCCTAAGGCATCTGTTTATGAACTCCTATATTAAAAATATGTTGATCACTTCTTGTTTACCTAAGCTCTATCCAGCTTTCATAGTTTGTTGTTGTTCATTCGTTCAGTCGCTTCCGACTCTTCGTGACTTCATGGACCAGCCCACGCCAGAGCTTCCTGTCGGCCGTCACCATCCCCAGCTTTCATAGATAAAAGCTTCTAAAGACTTATAATCTATTAATTCATCTTATCTTTTTAAAATCGTATCATGTTTAAAAACAGGGCACCTAAGGCATCTATAAAATGTATTTAAAAACCCAGCATCACTTTCTGCCCACTAAGTACCTCAGCAGCTACAGTAATAATCATTTTCTAAAAGTGTAGCCTTAGGTTATAAAAATATTGCCTGCACCCCTGCTGTTCTAGATAGCAGGACAGATCTCCAGCTTTATCCAACATAGCTTAAATTGCATATTTACAGCTATGAGCCAATAAGGCATATTTTATGCACAGCAAAATAATAAATATATAAATAGCTGCATCAATAGCCCCATCCTGTAAATATATCCAGCAATATACTTGTGCAATATCAGTTGCATCATTTTTTTCACTTTATTTTTTTAATAAGACAGAACAGAGATGGGGGGTGGGGAGAAAATAAAACAAAACAAAAAAGGAGAAAAAGGAAAAACAATAAGTTGATCTGGAGAACTGCTCTGGCAGGCTTTACAGATTGATGTCAAGCCCCTTGAGATTATAAACCCAGGAAACAAAAACAGTTTGGATTTCTGGAATGATCTTTATTGCTAGCAAGTTAATGTAACTTGAAAGCCTGCCAAAGCAATTCTCCAGATCAACTTATACGCTACTGCGAGTCTCTTTCTCAGGTTCCACCTCTCCCCTGGACTAAGGAATCTTTTCTGTAATGGTCCTACTTCCTCCTCCATGTTCCCAGGATCTGTTAGACATTCCATCACGGTTATATGAATGAGCCCTAAATCTTGTCAAACTGACTTATCTCATATTTTGAAAATCATTTTGAAATGATGGATTTAAATTAGAGAAGGTCAGATTTTGAATGTTAGAAAACACTTAATAACAGCATGAGCTATTGAACAGTGGAACCAATTATCAATGGAGGTGACTATCCTTCATTGGATTAGTGCACGCAACAACACCTCTTCCAGGTCAAAATAATGCAACTTGCATTTTTATGGATTTCAGTAAGGCTTAGAACATAGCAGAATGTCTTTTCCACCTGAACTGAACATGCTCTCGGTGTGTGTTCCCTAATGAGGGTACAGAGGAAAATTCTTGTGCCTCCACTATTATTTTTAGGCAGGAAATCTGAGGAACAGAAGAAAATAGTGGTGAAATACTGTAACTTCTATTCTTTACTATTGAGAAGGAAAAAGCAAATAAATTACTGGATCTATATGGTAACCATTCCAGAGTCTGCAAAAATTCAGATATGAGGTTGTTGATCTTCTGACAAACCAAAGTCACCTGGTGAAGCTAAATTTTGGAGAGCCAAAGCTGTTAAAAATAAGGATTTCTGCATACCACAAATCATTCAGCAGTGGAATTCTGAAGATATAACGATAGCTACCAATCTGAGTAGTCATACAAGGGGACTAGACAAATTCCCAAAGGGTAAGGCTATCAGTTATACTAGTATGTTACCTCCACTAATTGCTGGGGGAAATGAGAGGACGTTACTGCCCTATACCTCGCTTGTGGGCTTCCCAGGTGTTTGATTGGCTACTTGTGAAAAAAGTGTAAAGACTAGTTGGACTTTAGTCTGATCTACCCAAAATTTATGTTCTCACATGGGTAATGGTTGTTGTCATTCCTCAAATCTTATCTGGTCGATCTTGTTTCTTGCCACAACAACAGATTGGAAGAAAAGCTGACCCCTGGCCTCCCAATCTATCCTGTCAGTTTTGAGAAATAAGACTGCATCAGCTCTTAAACAAGTTCACCATCTAAAGCCTGATTCTATCAAAATCCCATTGAAGCCAGATTTTGTCAAACACAGCCTGTCCTATTCAAATAAAATGCAACAGAAATACTCTGCAAAGGAGCAAAGGGCCAACATCACTTGAAGGAAATAAAGAGTACCGAAGAGCAAATAATTCCGACTGAATAACTGGCCTAGTTTCCCCAATAATACTCTGAACAAAAATAGAAACCTATTGACATACTAATGCTAAGAGCTTTATTTAGAGTGCCATAGAACAACAGAATCCTGCCGATTCAGCCTTGGTTAAGCAGCTGAGTATTGTGGAAGCACCTTGCAACTTTCTTATTCCTAGTCCTGACAGGAATAGTGTCAGCAGTTTCTGCTCTTCTTTTTTTTAAAGACCTGCATGGTAAAGCTAAACAAGGCTTTTAAACAAAGCAGGGACTTCCAGGGTGGCTTGCCTGAATCCTCAGAAGAGCTGTGGGTGCAAAAACAAACAAACAAAGAAAGACAAAAATAGGAGCTAAGTTGCTCAAAGTTAAAGGAAGCGGGGGGGGGGGACGGGGGGACGGGACGACAAAAATAGGCAACATCTTCCCACGCCTTTATTTTCCATTTCTTCTCTACAAGTGGTTAACAGAATCAGTTTTGACTTTGTAGTGGGGTTTCATACTAGGGACTGTATTACACAAATACTTTGTGTTTCAGATCATTTGTATCAGAGAGAAGGAGAATGATGAATCCAGAGGCTCAAAGTTCAGCTAATGATCCAAGACACTCCTCAGAATCAAGACACGAGGGAGAAAAATTGTTCCTTGTCTAGGCCTCACTTCCATTTCCATGCCAAGCCTGAAAGGTCACCTACAGTCACTCACTCTGGAATCTCCTCTCAAGGACAGGAGGTTGTCTTAATTGTCGCAACTGATATTGTCAGGCTATTCTTGCCAGCTAGAGTGGCTTCAGCAAGAAAAATGCCAGAAAGAAAAGGTCCATGATAAATGCCATCTTAACAAGGAACTCCGAAGATGCCAGGAACTCCACCGCACCTCAGGTCACACCGAAGAATCTTAGCAGACCCTTTTCTCTTACTGGGTTCAAAGAAGAAGCTCTTACTGGGTTCAATATCACTTTCAAGTAATGATGCACCGAGTGCAGCCTATACTCTTCAATGCAATTGCCAAAAGTGATCCAGCTTTGCTGCTATTTTAAGTATGCCCCTAAACCCCCCAACTCCGAAGCCTCTCTTTTCTCTGATGGATAGTATGCTAATCAGACAGTAAGGGCATACATTATGTACTTGTTCTCCTCCACTGCCATTCTTGTGAAGATGGTGCAGGCTATCCTAGGAGGCAACTCACGGGGGGCAAAATATAACCCAACTCAGTTCTAGAATGATAATGATACCTGATATTCAGAATGGCTTTTCTAAATGGCTGAAGGGCCGATGCACACACTGAATTCACATTTAAGGAAGACATGAAAACTGTACAAGGGTAAGAAATACATATTCTGGTCTCTATGGTTGCAGAAGATATAAGATCAGAATATAAGATCTGTCTTGAGACCTTCTGAATCTGAGCCTAAGGGAGTTTTATTGAACAACACAGATATTCTTTCCACTCAAAATGTCACACTGAGCTAGGATTTAATTTTGTTGGTTTCTTGGAGCAATTATCTGCTTAGAAACAAATTATTTAGAAATTTAAGCTTTTGAAAGCAATCTGCTCACATTTGGTTTGATTCATCTTAGTCTTTCTGTTATTCAATAGGGGCATTTGACATTTAAAAGCCTACAAAATTCTACCATCCTTCTACAACAGAGCTTTCCAAACTTTTCATGTTGGTGACACACTTTTTAGACATGCATCATTTTGTGACACACTCTTACAGCAGGGCATCATTTCGCGACACACTCTTACAGAAGGGCACAAGGCAGGCACTAGGACATGCGTGGAATCACAGCAGGTTTGGAGGCTGCCAGGCACAAGGCAGGCACTAGGACCTGCGTGGAATCACAGCAGGTTGGGAGGCAGCAAGGCACAAGGCAGGCACTAGGATCTGCGCAGAATCCTGGCAGGGCTCGGAGGCAGCAGCACCCGCGACACACCCAGACACTACAGCCGACACACTAACGTGTCCCGACACACAGTTTGGAAAGCTCTGTTCTACAACTTTTAAATTAAAACACCACCACCATCATTCTGGAGCCAGGAGCCCCTTCCGAATCTTAATGACCTCAAACCTGACAGATTCTCTTTTCCCCCCCTGACAGTTCTTTGCTACCATTCATAGTTAATTCACAGGTAGAAATGAAAGAACAGCTTTCTTGTGGCTATATTAGTGAAAGCCACAGCTCCTACATTTCTGCAGCAGGGATGATTTAAAAATAAAGCAACTCTCTGACCCGCCAGCAAAGTCCCAATCCTCTTGTTAACTGCACTATTTCTCCTGTTCAGAGTTTGTCACATCCAATTCTTCAGTTCAGTCACCCCAATAATTTCTTTGTCTTGCCACTTACCTCCCCTCCCAGGTCCTTTTTCACTATTATTTTTGTGTGAGAACCATGTCAGGGTTTTCCTGTGAATTGCAAATTGTTTTCTTTACTTTCTGTTTCCCAAAACAACTTCACTGATAAGATGCAGGTGGCTGCCACCACGTGATGTTATGTCTCAGTCTAAAAACTATCCCATGGGAACTCCGGGGGGGGGGGGGGGGGAGACAGTATGCTTGGTTAGGTGCGACACCGCCACCTCATGGCGGTTTATACTATGTGCAATCCTGAATGCTTTAGGCTTTGTAAATCTGAAAAAGCTTTGTGACCCTCTGATCCTAAGGTTCCAAATCAGAAAGCTGAAACAAGTGTACAGTGGGGCAAAAAAGTATTTAGTCAGCCACCAATTGTGCAAGTTCTCCCACTTAAAAAGATGAGAGAGGCCTGTAATTGACATCATAGGTAGACCTCAACTATGAGAGATAAAATGAGAAAACAAATCCAGACAATCACATTGTCTGATTCGGAAAGAATTTATTTGCAAATTATGGTGGAAAATAAGTATTTGGTCACCTACAAACAAGCAAGATCTCTGGCTCTCACAGACCTGTAACTTCTTCTTTAAGAGGCTCCTCTGTCCTCCACTCATTACCTGTAGTAATGGCACCTGTTTGAACTTGTTATCAGTATAAAAGACACCTGTCCACAACCTCAACAATCACACTCCAAACTCCACTATGGTGAAGACCAAAGAGCTGTCGAAGGACACCAGAAACAAAATTGTAGACCTGCACCAGGCTGGGAAGACTGAATCTGCAATAGGCAAGCAGCTTGGTGTGAAGAAATCAACTGTGGGAGCAATAATTAGAAAATGGAAGACATACAAGACCACTGATAATCTCCCTCGATCTGGGGCTCCACGCAAGATCTCACCCCATGGGGTCAAAATGATCACAAGAACGGTGAGCAAAAATCCCAGAACCACACGGGGGGACCTAGTGAATGACCTGCAGAGAGCTGGGACCAACGTAACAAAGGCTACCATCAGTAACACACTACGCCGCCAGGGACTCAGATCCTGCAGTGCCAGACGTGTCCCCCTGCTTAAGCCAGTACATGTCCGGGCCCGTCTGAAGTTTGCTAGAGAGCATTTGGATGATCCAGAAGAGGATTGGGAGAATGTCATATGGGCAGATGAAACCAAAGTAGAACTGTTTGGTAGAAACACAACTCGTCGTGTTTGGAGGAGAGAGAATGCTGAGTTGCATCCAAAGAACACCATACCTACTGTGAAGCATGGGGGTGGCAACATCATGCTTTGGGGCTGTTTCTCTGCAAAGGGACCAGGACGACTGTTCCGTGTACAGGAAAGAATGAATGGGGCCATGTATCGTGAGATTTTGAGTGCAAACCTCCTTCCATCAGCAAGGGCATTGAAGATGAAACGTGGCTGGGTCTTTCAGCATGACAATGATCCCAAACACACCACCCGGGCAACGAAGGAGTGGCTTCGTAAGAAGCATTTCAAGGTCCTGGAGTGGCCTAGCCAGTCTCCAGATCTCAACCCCATAGAAAACCTTTGGAGGGAGTTGAAAGTCCGTGTTGCCCAGCGACAGCCCCAAAACATCACTGCTCTAGAGGAGATCTGCATGGAGGAATGGGCCAACATACCAGCAACAGTGTGTGCCAACCTTGTGAAGACTTACAGAAAACGTTTGACCTCTGCCATTGCCAACAAAGGATATATAACAAAGTATTGAGATGAACTTTTGATATTGACCAAATACTTATTTTCCACCATAATTTGCAAATAAATTCTTTCCGAATCAGACAATGTGATTGTCTGGATTTGTTTTCTCATTTTGTCTCTCATAGTTGAGGTCTACCTATGATGTCAATTACAGGCCTCTCTCATCTTTTTAAGTGGGAGAACTTGCACAATTGGTGGCTGACTAAATACTTTTTTGCCCCACTGTATATCTCAGCTGTGAACTATGGGTCTATGCTTCTTGACTTCTGTCCGGTCTTTTAGCCATGTTCGTGTGTGTGTTCTACTTCTGAAGACTGGGAAGTGCGTAGCTATGCGTGGCTGTGTGTGTAGGCTATGGCATGAGCCCCTTCATGTCTGTCAATGGAAACAATGCACGAAACTCTGCTTGTAAGTTTGTTTTTCCTTTTTGCAATAATGTAACTGTATATACATTTATTGCCTTTATTACAAGTAAACATTTTAGCCATAAAAGCTGCACTCTGTCTGTTTACTCTGTGCCTTAACCCTATAAGCCAGCATTATCCCACAAACCACTGCAGTCTGTATGCTTCCAATTCCATGCTATAAGGTCAGAAGATCTATGTCACACAGCAAGAGACAACATATTTATTCACCATCTGGGGAGGCTTATGTTGGTGTAGTAGAAACAGACATTTCTCATTTTCCAGTATCACCACCTTTCACCTTCAAAACACTTATTTTATATTTTATGTTTATTATTAATAATCGTATCTATTATTGCGACATTCATGAACTTCACAGACCATTATGCGTGAAGGACATTGTGTGAAGCACAGATAGTATAAATTATATTCACAGAGCCTTCTTTAAAAGCTGCTAGACTGCTGCATGACCACACAGCTCTGATCATATCATCACTTTGCACTTGCTGATGCTATCTTTACTACAATCCAACACTTAATATTTTCTGAAGTATACAATTGTCCCCTGCTTACTTGAAGGTCTCAGACCTCTCTATTAGAATCAAAGTCATGGAAAAGCCGAAGACAAAAAGGCTCATATATCCGAAGGCCACAACAATTCATACAGAGAAGAAACTGCAACACCACTTTCTATAAAGATGCATGTGTGTGGAAGATAAAAGTCCAGTTTAGATACTGCTGTTGGCACTAAACTAAGTCTTTCCTATCAAAACACATGCCACCACTGCTTGGATAGGTTCAGTGTGGCATGTCCACAGGATGTTGGAAAGGCTATTGTTGATACTTAGATCTTTTTATTGGGGTGGTAAGGTCCAGCTACGAGGACTGTGATGCCAAACTATAGTAATACAGTCTTCTTTGAGGAAAAGGTCCAATACTGTATGTATCTTCTTAAAATCTATATTTAGATCAGATTTTGGATTGGATCAAGACTTAGTCATATTTAGAATACGGGTAGTCCTCTGTTAATGACTACCCTATTTAGCGACTGTTTCAACTTACGATGGCACTGAAAAAGTAGGTTTATAAGTGGTCCTCAAAGTTATGATGGTTGCAGCATCCCGCAGTCACGTGATTGCCATTTGCGACCTTCACAGCTGGCTTCCGACAAGCAAAGTCAATGGGGTAGCTGGCAGTAAGTTGCAAGTCACAGTCACATGACATCACACTTAATGACTGCAGGTGATTTGCTTAATGACTGCAGTGGAACTGATGTCAGTCAGGCATGGTCACGTGATGTTTTACTTAACGACCTCATTGCTTAGTGATGGAGTTGCCGGTCCCAATTGCGGTTGTTAAGTGAGGACTACCTGTATATTCATTGAAATGATTGGAACTTAAGTCTGTCAAGAATAATATAAGACCCACTAATTTAAATTGATCTACTCTGTTTGGTTATACTTCTCTTCTCATGGACAATCAATATCTGGAGATAAATAGGAAATCAATTGGGATAACAATTCATCCATCCTAGTTATTTTTTTCATTTTTTCCCCCCCAAATATATTATTGCAGTTTTCTCTCTTGCACTTTTGAATACACACTGATGAGCAGCAGGCTATACTAAGCTCGGTTCTTAGGAAACCACAGTGGGCACTGAGAGGGAACATTTATAAAAGAAGCTGAATTGCAAGTGCTCAGGGATCATGTCTGCTGTAAGTGTTGTGCTGCATTTTAGGGATTGGATTCCCCATTCATTTTTTTCAAGAGCTGCCCATTGTTAGTTAATTAGCTATTACAGCAATTTGTATGCTTCCTACTCATTGGACTCTAGCCAGTTTATAATATTAAAGCATAAAAATACTGTTTATCTGTCTGTCTGTCTGTCTGTAAATAAAAAACTACATCTTCTGCTTCTACCATCTAGGAAGGGCCCTCCATTCTGAAGGCCACACAAAAAAGGTTTGTTTTCATCCCCTGCCTAAATGACAAAAGGGCAGGGGCCACAGTGACCTCAGGGGTCACAGGGTACCCCAGGGAGGAGACTGCTGCAGTGCTCCTGCTCCCTTGATCTCTCTGGAGGGTGGATATCCATAGTGCCTCCTCCTGGCTAGACCATGCTGGGCTGGCAGATTCTATCTGGAACAGAAGGTAACAAGAACTCAAACCATATAGAATTTTATAGGTGATCATCAGTACCTTGATTTGGGCTTCTAAGCCTACTAAAATAAATAAACCAGTTAGTGCCATTAAATAAGCAGGCAGCTTCACTCTGTGCCAGCTACAACTTTTGAGTCATCATTAAGAGGGGCCCATAAACAATGCATTGCAGTAATCTAACTGTGAGATGGTAAGGGGATGAGTCTTCAGCATCTTCTGGTTCAGGAAAGATTGCAGTTGAGGCCAGGGGAACACTCAGATGGCATGCCTGCTCCTTCAAGGACGATGCTATCCCAGCAATGCAATAGATGAAACATCCATGGATCCAGAAGGCATCTATACTAAAAGCAATTCCATTCTGCTTGGGATTCAGTCTGAGTCTTCTCTACACCATCCAGTCCCTCACAGCCTCCAAGCATTGGGTGAAGACTTCCAATGCTTCTCATGACAGCCTGGATTAGAGATGTAAAGCTGGGTAACAGGAGCATAATGATGACACCTGGTCCTAAATTGACAGGTCATCTACCAAAGTTGAAAAGAATGGAGGAGACAGCCAAGCCCTGGGGTAGCCCCACAATGGTGTGCTTGAGAACTCTTTCTCTCCTCTGCCAGTAGCATTGATTAGAACCACCCCCTCAAGAAGGAGCAGAACCCACTGCCAAACATTGACCCCAAGTCTTGCAGGTGGCTCAAAAGGTTGCCATGGCCAATGATACTGAATACCCCTGAGAGATCTGAAGGGACAAGGAGGGTTGTACCACTCCCACCCACAGGTCATCCACAGAAATTACCAACGCTCTTTCCTTCACATGGCTAGTTGAAGGGCAATCAACAGACATTCCTCCCAGAAGAAAGTCACATGTTTTTTTTCCCCCAAAGATATGTCATGCTTTTTTACAAATGACCTTTCTTCTCACAAATGCTTTCTATAATGTCATGTAAACTCAGGAAGCACAACGTTGGCACCAGCAATACTCTAAAAATGCTTCCTTTGATAGTAGATGGGTCCTCATCTTCTTTTAATATACCTTTGAAGCTACTTTCAAATCTATTATAAAGATTGCTGTTAGGTGCAGATGCCCTTTTAAACAATTTTCTCTCAAAGCTGTTCAGATTTCCCCCATCCCTCTAATGGGGAAATAAGGAGCAGAACCAGTGATTTCAGCAAAGACTACCAGGCAAGCTACAGCCTACAATGTAAGGTCAGAATTTTATGTCCAAGCACAAGAGAGAGCTGCTGCAGAATGGTAATCATTATAAAGATGTTGAGGTTCCTTTAACTTTCCCTTTGAGTCTGCCTGGAATTTAAGTTCCGTGCTGGAGATCCTCCTTCAGGCACCTTCATCAGCAGAGTTAAGATAACTGGCACCCAAAGAGGGGCCTTTCCGGTGATGGTGTGCTGGGGAAGAACATGGGGTTGTGATGCACCACCTAAAGTCCACTCACCCAGAGCTCCCATACTGGTTTTGCTCTTGTTCTACTCTTCCATGCATAAGAAGCCCCTGTTAGATAAAATCAGTGGCCAGAAAGAGACACTTATTCTGTGTTCTATCAAGTTTCTTCTAAAAATGCCTTTCCACACAGACATTTTAATTATTTCATTTTGTAGCTCAGAGAAGGAGACGAATGGCTGTGGAATTATGTCTGAGGAAAACAAAGTTGGAGGAGGACTATGGATGTTCAGAGTGGAGTCCAATCTTATCCAACACCCCCACCAACACAAGCAGGACAAGCCATGGTATATAAACAGAGAGCAAGTCCCACTCCCTTTTCGCACTGAAGATGTTGCCTAGCCTGGCAATGAAACGTCTGCAAGACAACAACAAGGCTCAGAGAACACCAAGGACTCCACAGTCCAATCTTCATGTAGCACTTGCTTTGGGATATTATCGGCCAGGACCACTCACCATACAGACATACAGTAGGTTTCACAGCATTGCCATGAGAACTAAACTAAGTGCATGTATTTAGCTTGTGTCACTCATTCTCTTTCCAAGGTTCAGAATTTCAAACAAATTACAATGCTTTCACAGAAGTAACAACTGAGAAGATAAGAATTGATGAGTATGTGGACAGACACCTGGCTTCCGGACATCTGCTCAAGCTGGTAACTTTTTTCCAAATTACTGAGAGTTACTACTCTAGCAATACAAAGCTTTTCTCCGAATATAAAACTAAAACCCTTCTTCTACAAAAAATAAACTGAACATTGAATAAATTATTAGGGTGATTAAATCCAGTCCAGGTCAGCTACTTCAACCTATGCTGACTCAATGTACTTAAAGATGTATTAAAAATCACATAACATCCCATTATTTGCATAGGTGACCATATATCAGCGTGATTATTTGCATAGGTGACCATATAACAGCGTTCCGCACGCGTCATGGGGCCACATGACCGTGGAAGCGTCTTCGGACAACGCTGGCTCTTCGGCTAACAAACGGAGATGAGCACCGGCCCCTAGAGTCGGACACGACTGCACAAATGTGCGGGGGGAATCTTTACCTTTCCCCCCCCCCCCATATATCAAGAGTTTTCTTTGTACTGGATAAACCTAATTTGTGAAGAATCATTCATACCTCCCTGCGAGGAAGGCTACTGAAATTGCAAGCAGGTAAAAGTTCTTAAAAGCCTATATTAGTTCCTTGGTATACATCAAAGCCTGTAAGGGAAGGAGGATGAAACTTATTTTCCACTTATATCCTGACTGCCTCAGAAACAACATTAGTCACCAGAAGCAACTGGGCACATGGCAACTTACAGATGTGCATACAGTATGTAGACTAAGATAAGAGCACCATGAGCAAGAATATATATTTACTTCACTTGAGTTGTAAATTTTATCCTTTGGATGGTTAAGACTCAGGCATTTTGTAAGAGCTATTATCTTATTGTTAGCACAGTTATCTAAATATAATAAATTATTTCATCAGTTTATACTGAGGGCCTTGTACTGGCTTATATTATCTTTCTCAGCTATCTTGTTTCTAATGTCCTATGAATGGCCATGTTCTCATCTCCCTGCCTTTCAGCAAGTCCCTCCTTTTAAAAGCAGTTGTTGGCTTGCCTGGCATTCATAAATATGATTTAGATGCAGTGAGGGTGCTGTCTGAAGGCTCTGATGTTAGTGGCCTAATTTCAAATCCAGCATAAAAGTGCCAAACAGCTGTCAATCTGGCATTAAACCGTACCAATTAGGGCAGGCTATTTCTAATTCAAAAGCGTAAACAGTAACGCATGGGTGAGCCGTGCTGTGCTATTTTGACTTCAGCCAATTTCTTTTCAGTTAGTTTGATGAGACTAAAACAGTAAATTCAAGCATTTCTATTTGAAGAGTCTGTGTGCTGGTACAGAGTTTCTTCATATGCCTCTTTTGAACCTGGCCAGTTAAAACCAAACATTCTAGTTTTAGCGTTTCACAAATTAAGATACTCAGATGGATAAAGAATACAATCACTGAATTACAAATTAAGATACTCAGATGGATAAAGAATACAATCACTGCTTGCTAGGCGAGAAAAACGTTTCCTGAACACCACCCAAGTCAAGGAGATTCAAACCCTTAAAAAAAACCTAACTATAGAGTCAGGTTTTCCCTTTCTACTTCTTTCACAGAGAAATTCCTCAGCACTTCACATATTAAGTTCTGTGGATTTTGCTGGTTAAACGTATAGGATAAATAATGGACTATAAACTACCCAAATGTAGTTAAATGAAATAAGTACACCCTGCTCCTATGTGATCTTTTACATAAAATTGATAGCAACAATAGTTCTGTTTCTCCAAGTGCCCCCCCTCCATTTCCCCAGTCCCATGAATTAGGGAAAGAGAAAGCTAGTAAATGCAGCACCAATGGATTCAACTCAAAGCCATCAAAGCCAGAAATTTATGGTTCAGTTTGGTTTCAGCTTAGTAAGTTGTACTGTATGAACTCAGCCAATGTGGTTTGTACACTATAGTTCATGGCTTAACACCATATTTGAGCAAAACTAACCAGTGTTGCTCTGGTCTTCCCATGCAATTTTTACATGCAAGAGATATCTAAGTGTTTTGAATTGTGATTTGTATTTCAATACTTGTAACAAGACAAGAGATATCAAACAAAGAGGAACTCTTGAAACAGCTGTGCCTACCTCCTACTTTGGAATATAAAAAATGCAGCCTGGGAATGTCCAACCTGAAGCGCCAGGGCCACAGGCAGTTCCCCAAAGTCTTGGATGTGGCTATCAAAGGTCCTTTTAAAATTCCTGACCAACTTGTAATTTTTAATGTGACAGAAGATGGAAAATATTAAACACACAGGAAATAATCACATTAAACATACTTTACAATCTTATGTTTGATCCTGTCCCTATCTACTTTTTAGAATTTGGTTCCTGGCATGCCACTCAAAGTTGTGCACCCTTGGGGTGGGATAAAAAAAACTCAGCAGAGGACATGCGTGTTGTTTGCCCCCATTTCCTTCCTTTTTACAGAATTGCTATGTTGAGTTATGGATCCATCCCACTCCTTTCCCTCTGCACATACCTGACATTGTCATGCTTCTGGATATAAATTTTATGAAACATCATATCTTCTTTCTTGGCATTAATGTCAGCTTTCATCTCCATGGCAACATGGCGAGGCAGTACAGAAAGCAGGAGACGCTCCTGTGGAACCAGACAGATAAATCAATTAAAACTCCTGCTCCTGCTTCCATTTTCAACACAAACATGCCTCTCTTTGAAGATCGTGCTAGAAAAATGAAACGATTATTTTGTGATGGAAACACAGAACCAAATGTATTTCCCATAAAGCCTGCCCTTATCAAGTCATCTAGGATTCTGCTCTGATTAATCAATAAGCAACATCAAGGATGTCATACAGAAAGGGGTTTCCTCCAGTTCCAGTTAGGATGGCCAGCTGGCCCAAGTCCCCAGCTCATATGTGAAATCCAACTTTCTTATATGGCTGCATGTCCAAGTCCTTATATTTTTGAGGCCCTATCTATCTATCTATCTATCTATCTATCTATCTATCTATCTATCTATCTATCTATCTGTAGATAACTTCAAGTATTATGAAGAAGAAACAAGTCCTTACTTAGGCCCACTTCTTGAATTTATTGTGTAAGGCATAAAGCCCAAAAATCAACTCCTTGCATAGTGAGATGACTCTCAAACAAACCATGGAATTTCTTCTTTGTATGGTATAACATATAGTCACCTTCAAAGGTTTAGGTACTCTTCATCAAATTATATGTTTCAATGGTTGAACAGAAGCTGTCACAACCTCTTCAAAGTTAAACACAGCATCTTTCTACAAATTTGAATATTGACTTGCTATGTATGTGCAATTGTTTACAGAACCAAAGTATGAAAAATAGCAAATATGACAGGTATAAACGTTTGGACACCATTACAGTCAGTATTTCATAATACTCATTTGGCAGAAATAACAGTTTTCAAAAAATTCTTTTAGCCAGCTTAGAATCTTCCTGTTCTTAATTTTGAAAGCTTTTCCCACTCTCCCTTGCAATTTTTTTTCCCAACTCTTCCTTGCTAGCTCAGAAACATTCTCTGGCCTCCTTGCATGCACTGCATGTTTGAGATCTCCACACACCTTTTCAAGAATATTCAAGTCTGGGAATTGTGAAGGCCATTCCAAAACCTTTATCTTTCTTTCCTGTAAGTACTTCGTGTTTGATTGGAAGGTATATTTTGGATTGTTGCCTTACTGAAATATCCAATCTCTTTTCCATTTCAATTTCTTCACTGACTGTGGGACCTTCACTTCTAGGACACATTGATAATTTGAATCCAAACTATCACTGAATCCGTTTTTCCTTCCAGCTGCTCAATATTTCCTGTGTCATTGGCTGCCACAAAACTCTACAAAATAACAAGAGCACCACCACCACCACCACCAAGTAATAGTTGATAAGGTTTCTTGTCTTCAAATGCATCACACTTTTTTTCTCCAAATGTATCTTGTGTGGTTGTGGGCAAACACAATTTTGTTTCATCAGTTCAAAGCACTTTTTCCAAAATGTTGCAGATCTATCAAGATCTTTTGCATGCTTTAAACAATGGCTTTTGTGATGAGATAAGGGAAAAGGTTTCCTTTTATCAACTCTCCCATGCAGATCAGTGTCTTATAAGCAAAAGTGTACTGTAGACCTGTGGGCAGCTATTCTAATGTCAACTAAATCTCTCAGCAGCTCGTTTGTAGTGATTTATGGGTTTTATTTTGCAGATCTGACCAGTTCTGGCAGAGATTTTTCTTGGTTTTCCAGATTTGCCTTGGTTTCAACAGTTCTATGTAGCTTCCATTTCTTAACAGTGTTTCTCACAACTGAAATTGCTAGTTGGAAGTGTTTAGACATTTTGTATAGTCTTCCCTGGCTTTGTAAGAGTGAATTATTTTTTATTTTCAAATGCTTAGACAGCTGTTTAGAGGAGCCCATGGCTGTTGAAAGCAGACAGAGAAACAATCAAACCTGAGGGGTCAGAAAGGTCAGAGTATTTGTTTACCTGTGAAATTGTTTTTATCTAGCTTAACGATTCAATCACCATTTTGGTTCTCATCATCAGGCTTACAATACAGAAAAAAAAATGAGCACTGAATCAACTGGAAGGCTGTCCATATTTCTTCTATATTCACTGTTTTCTTATTTGGAATCTATAAACAAGTGCACCTAAACAGTAAGTATGCATTCAAATTTAAAGAAAGACTGCACCATGTAGAGGTTGTGTCAGCTTCAGTGAAACATACAATTCAATTGGGGTAACCAAACTTTTGCATGCAGTTATAAGTATGAAGAGAATCTGTTCCCTATGCTGCACTATAACTATCTATATGCATGGCATCTTATACTCTATGATAGCTGGTACCGGCTCACGAGAGCCGATTGTTAAATTTTCTGGAATTTTGCAAGCTGGTTGAGAGCACAGCTGAACGACAACACTTAGGGCAGAGCAGTGCTGTGGCGGCAATGCGGCTGGCAGAGCTGGTTGTTATGTTTACCAGCATGCTACTGACTACAATCCAGGAATGTGTTTTGGCTAGTCAACCCGCATGGGCATCTACAAGGAAGGTGTCACAGTCTGCAAGATGGCAAGTACAGCATTGTGATCAAAGATCCACCCTTTTTGTACACGTATGCCGCACCAGTGCATGTACAAAAAGAGTGGGGCTTCAATTGCCATGTCATGCTCACCATCTTGCAGAGTTTTACAGCTCTCCTCCCTGTGGATACTGCTGCTACCCAAGGTTGTATCCAAGCTTCACGCTGGCCATCTATCCAGGTAGTTGACTGTTCTAATCTGGTAGGGATATTAAAGCTTCCAGATCTAACTTGGGGTTTGCCCATGGATCCTGAAAAGTCAGAGGCAGACTCTAAAAAATTTACATTTTCATTGTTAAATGTATTGTATCATATCATCATCATCATCATCATCATCATCATCATCATCATCATCATCTACCTGCTGCTGGTTTTCTCTCTGAGAATGTAGACGAGCTTGAATGCATTCCCTTGTTTCCTGAAAGGCCTGTCTTTGGGACACCTCAGCTGGATAGTGTGTACACACGCCTACAATGTTAGTGCAGATGAAGATGAGGATGTTGGATACCAGCTGCAAAGGCCATATGGGTAGGAGAGAAAGACAAAACAGGTTATGTTCTATAAACCAATATAAGAATAGACATAATATACATCTATATCTCTTTACTCTGAGAGCTTAAGGGAAGGTGGACTGTATATACCAGGGGTGGGCAACGTCAGGCCTGCGGGCCGTATAAGGCCCGCGGGGCTCCCGCCTAAGGCCCGTGGGGCTCCCGCCCGCAAACCCCGCCCCTTCCACACGATTGGCTCCCGCCCGCAAACTCCAGCCCCCGGTCCACAGAAATCCCAGAAACCCCGCCCCCCACCCCCCTGGTCCCTGGTTATAAATATCCAAATGGCCCTTGGCAGAAAAAAGGTTCCCCACCCCTGGTATATACCATTCTCTACATATCCCTTCCTGCAAACCACTGAGCACCAGGACCCAGACAGCTCCTGAAGCTAACACACTGTACGTAGTCAGCCCCAGAATGTAGATGGAACAAAGGTTAAGGATCTTTTGATCTATGTTTTTCCTTCAGTAAATCTTAATTCCTCACCTACACAGAATCTGGTTATTATGAAACATTATTGCTTAATCAGAAATTAGGGCCTTGCATTAGAATTGTTCCAGTAAAATATGGGACTACATGTATGCCCTCTTAGGATATGCTTTCAAAATAACTTTACAGTGTCTTATGCTCTAGAGATAATGCCTTTGTTAAAACACCATTTTAATTCAATATTCCTTTGTTGATCCTTAGAAATATATTCAATACAGTATCATTAATATACAGCATATCTTTAAAATGCATTTCTAAATACCATTGTTATACTGACATTTTCTGGAAATACTTCAATCTGGGCCTGCCTAGTAAACATACATTGTCCACTACTGTCTCTAGGACTGTATACCCATTTCCACATGATGACTTGTAGAAGTAAACACATTAAGTTTTTGATGAATGACTCCTATTAGTAGCACTTACAAACATCTCTATATATGGCACCAAAGTTGTAAATGGATCACCTCTTCCTTCTCTCCTCTGCCTTACATTTCAAGATAGTTTTTCAACTTTTGTGAAGAGCTTCTAAATTTAATTTCAAATAAATAAACAGAAAGTTGTCCTTTTGAGATTCAGCTACTCAGTCACATTAATACTGACCACAGATTGACCTTTGTGTGTGTAAAACCAGTCACTGTGGTATTAAATCATAATTTATGACTTTGTATCCTACATGCTCCTTGGAAGGAAAGCTATGGCAAACCTAGACAGCATATTAAAAAGCAGAGACATCACCTTGCCGACAAAGGTCCGTATAGTTAAAGCTATGGTTTTTCCAGTAGTAATGTATGGCTGTGAGAGTTGGACCATAAGGAAGGCTGAGCGCCGAAGAATTGATGCTTTCGAGCTGTGGTGCTGGAGAAGACTCTTGAGAGTCCCTTGGACTGCAAGGAGGTCAAACCAGTCAATCCTGAAGGAAATCAACCCTGACTGCTCATTGGAAGGACAGATGCTGAAGCTGAAGCTCAAATACTTTGGCCACCTAATGAGAAGAGAGGACTCACTGGAAAAGACCCTGATGCTGGGAAAGACTGAGGGCAAAAGGAGAAGGGGACGGCAGAGGATGAGATGGTTAGATAGCATCACCGATGTAATGAACATGAATTTGAGTAAACTCCGAGAGACAGTGGAGGACAGGAAGGCCTGGCGTGCTATGGTCCATGAGGTCACGAAGAGTCGGACACGACTGAACGACTGAACAACAACAATCCTACATGAACCTGAGCAAATAGATTTATTCAGTAAACCAGGATTAAAGTATGGCTTCAGGTGACCTGTTAAGTCAGTCTACGAAAGTATTAAAGCAACATAAACAGATGCTAGCAAAATTCTAAGTAAATTAATAAACTGTCTATTTGACATTATTTCTGCATAAACACTTAAATTTAATCTAACTAATCTCCTGAAGACATTAAAATCGGAACCAATGGATTTAAAATAATCTTGCATGCTGATGTTATGTATTGTTACAATCAACATCCTGAAGAAACATTATTTCAAGTTATGGCAATCATCTACCAGGCTGTAACAGTTACAGATCAAAGACTGAATGTTCATTTTTGACTTCTGCAAATGTTAAAAAAAAAAAAAAAGACAAATGAAGATGGACATATAGACATTGCTATTTTTTTTCTATAAGAATTTTATTAAGTTTGAAACAAAGATAAAAGCTACAAAAAAACCAAGAAACAACAAAAAGAAAAAAAATTAAAAAGTGTGAAACACAAGAAAAAAGAATTTTAAAGATTACATAAAGAGGTGACTTCCGACTTTCAACAGCAAGAATATACAGCAATTTCCATAAACAATCCCTTACTCTATATCAAATCGAGATCACATTATTTCTATAAATCATTCCATTAGCACATTATAAAAATCACTAATACAATTGCTCCTTCCCCTTATATTAAAAGAAAAAAAGAAAAAAATATAAACCTCCAAATCAACTCCCCCCCAAAACATTTAATTATTTCCTTCCTACCACTATTCTATATATTTCTGTCCACTATAATAAACATATTATGAAAACATGCAAATTATCTACTTTTATAATTAATAATACTATAACAGTCTTAACCCTATTAAACCTAAAACCAAGCAATTATTATTATACCTTATAAATCTTAAAATTCAAACAAATCTTAAAAACAATCCGGTAAATCTTAATCCAAATCATTAAAGAAAAATGGAATCATAGAAGCCTTAATATCAATTCAGATAAACATGCTCAAATCTTTACCCTGCTTCAAAATATACAGTACTAAAGCATTCACATATCTCCATATTACACACAGGGCATTTTTCATACAGAAATCAAACAGCCCAACTGCCCCCCTTAGGGACTCAGACTTCTCAGTAAAAAACCTCCCACAGAACAGAGCCTCTTCTTTCCCACAACATTCCATCAGAAAAACAACTCCATTTATAATTTGCAACTCAAACTGTAACCCCTTCAACACCAGAATGTAATCGTCGCCTGGAATTTCAGCAAAAGCTTCAATCTCGCTGTCAGTAGAAACATCTCTATCTTCAGCTTCTTCCACAATGTCCTCATCCAGATGATACATTTTAAAAATAGTATTTTCCACAGTCCCAAATATCTTGCAAAAAAGCTTGGCAGGAGTCAGAAAAGATCTGTTTAATGGACTGTTCAAGCTCACAACGAAACTCTGAGAAAGTCTCCTTAAACTCCTCCATGTTTCAAGCAGTAGATTATGGCAGCCCCTAGATACTTGACTGGCGAACGTAGGAGTTAATGAGTTAATAGAAGATCTCCAAAAGTTGTTGACATAAGAGAAAATATGTTAACAAGCAGCTCCCAGGGAAAGTGAGCAGAAAACTGAAGATTTGAAATAGCAGATTCAACGTGTAGGAAAATATTAGACATTGCTATTAACGTCACATGTTTTTTCTTAAATGTTCAAAAGTTAAATGTTCAACTTTCCTGGTCTAGTAGAATTGTTGCAATTAAGATGTTCTCTAAATTCTTTATTTTAGATAATAACAGAGAATGATATTAATCGAAGAGAATATTTGTAGCTCAGGGTTGAACTGTGGAGTCCTTGGTGTTCTCTGAGCCTTGTTGTTTTCTTGCAGACGTTTCATTGCCAGGCTAGGCAACATCTTCAGTGCGAAAAGGGAGTGGGACTTGCTCTGTTTATATACCATGGCTTGTCCTGCTTGTATTGGTGGAGGTGTTGTTCTCTCCTTAGTAGTTCCTTGATTGGGCTGTTGTTTGCTACTTGGTTGATTGACTGAGTTAATAGTTCCTTGATTAGGGTATACTGTGCTGTTTGATTGTTCCTCTGGTGCTAATCCTGGTGTTAATCTTTGCATATCTGGGTGATGATTGCTGGCCCAGGGGTGTTCTGGTCTTCTGGCTTTTCTATTGTCTCTTATTAATGGTATGTAAATGTTGTTTACCTCTATGTGTCTGTTGATGGCTGCTTTGTCTGAGTGCCAAGCTTCCAGGAATTCTCTAGCGTTTTGGGATTTGGCTTGGTTGAAGATGCTCACAGTTTCCCAGTTGAAAGTATGGTTAAGTCTGTCCATGTGTTGTGAGATTAAGGAGTTTTCATCGTGTCTTCTGACTGCTAGTTGGTGTTTGTGGATGCGTTCTGCTAGTCTTCTGCCAGTCTGTCCTACATAGTGGCTGATACAGTCCTTACACTGTATGTTGTAGATAACTCCTGTTTTTTTCTTCTTGGGCTACTGGGTCTTTTGGGTTACTTACGATGTTCTGAAGGGTTTTGGTTGGTTTGTGTGCTATGGTGATATTATAATAGTGTGTTTTATATTGTATGTTTTTAACAGTTTTGTACATCGCCCATGGAAATATACTATCAAGGCAGTTTAGAAATGTGATTAATAAACAGACTCTAACAAAATAAATAGCTGTTATTTATAGCTGGTGTAACTACTTAGTTTTATTTAGGCCATGTACTATAAGAGTTGAGTCTGACTCTGACGCCGAGCAAGGTGAAATCAAAACCTATGTTAAGCAAAAGAGGGAAATCGAAACCTATCCTTAGAAAACTTGGGAAATCGAAACTGAGAATGACTCAACAGAGGGGAAAATCCTAAGCAGCTGATTAGGCAGGACCAGGGAGCACATTCTAAGCCACCAATCCGCGCAAGGGAAAGGCGAGCCAAAAAACACGCCAAACAGAAAGAAGCCCAATTGGTCTCCAAGGATAAACGGCGCGAAGGGAACAGGATAAAAAGACGCCAGCACAAGGAACAAACCGCCAGAGACAACTGTTCCACTGAGCTAACAACTTCTTCAGCAGAAGTAGAGCTGGAATTGCTCTCCAAAACCTGCTCTGTAGCCTCCACAGAATCAGAGCCAGAGCATTTCACCATTTCAGAGTTGCTCCAGTTGCCTTCTTCAGCCGAGTCTTGCTGTGACTCCTCGCCATGTTTTCTAGCCGAGCCCTGTTTTGCCACGCCGCGCTCTTCAGCTGAACCCTGTTTAGCCACGCCGCCATCTCCAGTCGAGTTCCATCCCAAGACGCCATCTCCTCCTGCCGAGTTTTGCCTTGCCACGCCACATTCTTCAGCCAAGTCCTGCCTTCCAGTCGAGTCCTGCCTTGCCACGTTGTGCCTTCCAATTGAGTCCTCCCTTGTTCCACCGCGCACTCCAGTCGAGTCCAGCCTTGTCTTGTCGCGAATTCCAGCCGAGTCTGTTCTAGTCTCTTTGCCTTGATCTCAAGCTGCATTTCGTCTTGCTGCTGTATTACAATCACCAATCGAATCTTGTTTGTCTGTCTCGTTCAGTGCTCCGACATTGCCAGGTTGGGATTAATTCTACAACATTCACCCTTCCAAAAGACTATAGATGTAATTAGTTGAATTTGTAAATAAATTTAATTCTATTCAAGTCTCTGGTTTATTTATTTATTTATTTATGTTTCAATTTATATACCGCTCCATCTCCCCGCAAGGGAACTCTGGGCGGTTTACAACACACAAAAATTAAAATCCGACAATTAAAACAACCCAATAAAACACTCTAATATATTAAAATTAAATATAAAAATCCAAGATGCGGTGGTATGATGTTTGGATGTTTAAAAGGGCCCTATGGCACCAGCCATCCCCAAGAGGAACTGTTCCCCCCCTCCCCCCACGCAAGGCGGCAGAACCAGGTCTTTAAGTTCTTTCTGAAGGCTGGGAGCGATGAGGCCTGCCTCACCTCCGGGGGTAGCATATTCCAAAGGGTGGGCGCCGTTATCGAGAAGGCACGCCTCCTAGACCCCGTCAGGTGACATTCCTTTACGGACGGGATCCGTAGCATGCCCTCTCTGAATGACCGAGTGGGACGGTTCGACGTTATGGGGATGAGACGGTCCCTCAGGTAACCTGGCCCCATGCCATGTAGGGCTTTAAAGGTGATAACCAACACCTTGAATTGGACCCGGAAGCACACAGGCACCCAGTGCAGCTGTCGCAACAGAGGTGTCACATGCGCTGATCTAGGCGCACCAATAACTGCGCGAGCAGCTGCATTCTGGACCAATTGAAGCTTCCGGATACTCCTCAAGGGTAGCCCCATGTAGAGCGCGTTGCAATAGTCTATATGGGAGATGACCAGGGGCATGAGTGACTGTACGGAGGGCTTCCCGATCCAGGAAAGGGCGTAACTGACGCACAACACGAAGTTGTGCAAAAGCCCTCCTGGCCACGGCTACCACCTGCTCTTCGAGCAGGAGCCGTGAGTCCAGAAGAACCCCCAAATTACACACTTGGTCTGAATGGGGTAGTGCAACCCCATCCAGAACTAGAGATGACAACTTCCTGGATCCACGGGAGCCATCAATCCACAGCCACTCCGTCTTACCAGGGTTCAGTCGAAGCCTGTTGTTCCCCATCCAGACCCCCACAGCCTCCAGGCACTGAGAAAGGGTAGCCACTGCATCACTTATCTCACCAGGGATGGAAATATATAATTGAGTATCGTCTGCATATTGATGGTATCTCATCCCATGGTGACGGATGATCTCACCCAGCGGTTTCATGTAGATGTTAAATAGGAGAGGGGAAAGAACCGAACCCTGTGGTACCCCACAGACGAGGGGGCGAGGGTCGGACCTTTCCTCTCCTATTACCACCGATTGGGAACGGCCCTGGAGGAAGGAGGTGAACCAACGCAGAACTACGCCTCCCACCCCCAACTCCCTGAGCCGTCCCAAAAGGATACCATGGTCGATGGTATCGAATGCCGCTGAGAGGTCAAGAAGAGCTAGGATGGATGCACTCCCTCCATCCCGCTCCCGCCAGAGATCATCTGTAAGCGCGACCAATGCAGTTTCCACCCCATATCCTGGCCTGAAACCCGACTGGAAGGGGTCCAGATAATCCGTATCATCCAGGATCCTCTGGAGTTGCAACGCCACCGCTTTCTCAACCATCTTCCCTAAAAAGGGGAGGTGGGAGACAGGACGAAAATTGTCCAATATAGTAGGGTCCAGTGATGGTTTCTTGAGGAGGGGGTGCACGAAAGCCCCTTTAAAAGCAGCTGGGAACACCCCCTCCCCCAGAGATGCATTAACCATCACCTGGACCCAACCGCATGTCACCTCCCGGGCTGCCTGTACCAGCCAGGAAGGGCATGGGTCCAGATGACATGTGGTGGCCCTTACAACCCGAAGGATCCTGTCCACTTCCTTAGGTCCAACAGGATCGAACTGTTCCCAGATAACCGGGCAAAGACGTTCCCTCGGCATCTCCCCAGACTGTGCTACACGCTTAGAGTCCAACTTAGACCAAATCTGAGCGACTTTATCCTGCAGATGCTCAGAAAATTCTTCCGCACGGCCCTGTAGGTGGGTCACAGACTCCACCTTACCCAACAGAGATCTTGTTATCTTAAACAGGGTCGTCGGGCGGCATTCTGCGGACGCAATAAGAGCGGAGAAATATTGACGTTTCGCCGCTCTTACCGCCACAAGGTAGGTCTTAACAGCGACTCTAGCTTGTGTTCGGTCAGATTCAGACCTTGTCTTTCTCCAGCGGCGCTCTAGGCGTCTCTTAACCCTCTTCAAGACCCTCAACTCCTCCGTATACCAAGGGGAGTATCGGGTCAAGTGTGGCAAGAGAGGCCGCATAGGCGCGATCCTGTCCAAGGCCCCGGCCGCCTCCCTATTCCAGGTTGCAGCCAGGACCTCCGCTGGAGCGTGCAGTAGATCCTGAGGTACAGCCCCCAGCTCCCTCTGAAACCCTATTGGGTCCATTAGTCGCCGGGGGCGGACCAATCGATTGGGTCCTGCCTCCCTGCGGAGTGGGGCGGCATAAGAGAATCTCAAGGTCACCAGGGCATGATCTGACCATGACAAAGGGGAAAGATGTAACTCTCCCCTCAGAGCATACTGCCACTGCTCCGACAAGAAAACTAAGTCCGGGGTGAGTCCACTGTCTCGAGTTGGGTCTCGAATAATCTGGAACAGGCCCATGGCTGCCATGGTAGTCATGAACTCCCGAGCTGCCTCCGAGGCACGTCCCAGGGACGGCAGATTGAAATCCCCCAGAACCATAAGCCTAGGGAATTCCACCGCCAGCCCCGAGACGGCCTCCAGCAGCTCAGGCAGGGATGTTGCTACGCAGCAGGGAGGCTGGTACAGCAGCAACACTCCCAACTGTTCTCGAGAACCCAACTTGAAAAACAGGGTCTCACAACCGGCTACTTGCGGAGCAGTGCCCCTGAAGGCCACTAGAGACTCTCGAATTACAACCGCCACCCCTCTTCCCCTGCCCCTGAGTCTCGGCTGGTGCCACACTTGAAACCCGGCTGGGCATATTTCAGAGAGGGCTACCCCCCCCTCCGAGCTCAGCCAGGTCTCGGTGATACATGCCAGGTCTGCCCCCTCTTCCGTGATCAAATCACATATGAGGGGGCCCTTGTTGTTAACAGACTTGGCATTAAGCAGCAGCAGCCGGAAACCGGGGCCCTGAAGGATCTGCTGACCAGGACCTGGGTATGAACGTGGAGGGCCGGAACACGCCACCGGTAATAAACACCGGGGGCGTCTTCCCCAACGATGGCCCGCCCTCCAGTTCCCGTCATAACATCCCCGGCCCGTCACCACTTCGATAGGGCAGCCCACTCCATAACCCCCAGAGCTTCCAGGTCCAGATGCCTCCACTCCCAGACCTTCAAAGACCCTAGGTTGAAACACGGGTCCCCTCCCACACGCACACATCTCTCAAACTCAGTCAACTTCTAGTGATGGTAGGCCCCCCCCAGCGCACCAGCCTAAGATCTCGGCACTGAAAGGGCCTAACCACTACAACCACACCTACAATGTCCCCCCACAACCACTCTCACTGGTCGCAGAGAGATATCATCCACTCCTGCCCACCACCTGCCTCTCACTCAGGTGTGGGCACTCATACATACTATCACACAATCTTGGACTCCCCCCTGACTCTCTCACATCCAGGGGGGGCCACATTCACACTACAGGGACCCTAAAAAATCTCTGCCGCCTATAAATAAATGTGGGTACAGATGGGGGCTTCCTCTTAGTTGTTAAACTAAAGTTAAAAGTCCAATAAAAACCTTCCACCGTTGTCGATTTCCGGGGGATATTATGGCTGGTCCCCCATTCCTGAACCCGTCGTCCCCCCTTAGACCCCCGCCCCCACAGTTAAAGACCACCAGGCCCACCAAAAGATCGTCCAAATCGGCGTGCCCCAAGACCTAGCACGCTCCGCTGCTCTGCTCTCCCGTCTTGTTGTAGTGCCAAGGTCTCGCAAGCCTCCAGTGTATATTAAAGCTCTGGGGCTCGCCAGGTCCATTAATAGTTGCGGGGGTTTGTCAAAGTCCGTTTTGGCCCCAAGTTCCCAAAAATATAGTGGAGTACTTGTCCACAAGGCCCACAGGCTTCTGATTACACTCCGCCACTCCGCCGTTTCCTCCGCTACACCAGAGGGCCGCCAAGGGGCCGCGCGTCCTTGACCGAATAGTAAGAAGTCACCAGGGATCACTGGGAGTCCGCCCAGTCCGCAATGGGCTCGCCCGAGCCCCCAAAGCCCGCAGGGAAAAGCACCGCGTTTCGCCGTTTTCGCCGTTTTCCAACTCTCCTCCTCCAAACGGCCATCGCGTTTTGCTGCCCCGCTTCGCCGCTTCGTCGCCTGCTGTTCCACCCGGGGGGGTCCAGCCATCTCCCCACCTCGGTCTAGAAATGAAAGCCGAGGGAACCTCACAAAATCCCCTACCCACACCTCCAGGTAACAAAAAGGCAGGTAGGGTGGGATTCAGGAGACCAGGAACCCCTCTCCCGGAGCAGCGCTCAGCGGCGGCCGCTCCCGATCGCCATCTTGGATTTTTTTATCAATGGTTGCCTCCTACTCTGAACAGGACGTGTACAAACCATTGTACTTTGAATCTGGCTGCAACCCCTGTAATCCTGCTAAACTCAACATTGCTTACTGTATGTGTAAGTAGTATTGCTTCATAAATTTTCTTATTTATTTATTTTCTATCCTGCCTTTATTTTTTTTATAAATAACTCAAGGAGGCGAACATACCTCAAACTCCTTTCTCCTCCTATTTTCCCCACAACAACAACCCTGTGAGGTGAGTTGGGCTGAGAGAGAGTGACTGGCCCAAGGTCACCCAGCCGGCTTTCATGCCTAAGGCAGGACTAGAACTCTCAGTCTCCTGGTTTGCCATTGGCTCCTTCCTAGGCCTGAGAGACAGGGACTGGCCCAAGGTCACCCAGCCGGCTTCCAGGCCTAAGGCAGGATTAGAACTCACAGACTCCTGGTTTCTAGCCCAGTGCCTTAACCACTAGACCAAACTGGCTCTAACTGGTTTTAATCAAGTTTGACTCCTGCTGTGTTCCCGGTCATTTCAGTGTTGTTCTCTTGGCAACAATACTGAAGTGGTTTGCCATTGTTTCTTTTGGGGTGTTTTGTTGACTTTCCAGCCTCTTCTAAGTACTGAGATTTCTGGTGGTCTCCCACCCAAATACTAATACCAGAGTTAAATGTTGCCACTTGGTGGAGGGCGTTTCAAGTACCTTTCTTAGATAACATCTTCTGAGCCCTCCTCCCCACTAGAGCCACCTGTGTTCCACAAACGCCTCTCTAGAGCTTGGGGGTCTTTCTGAACAACTTGAGATGGGAGAGAGTGGGCTGTTGGGAGAGGGAGAATATTTCTAAATACAGCTATCTTATAGATCCCAACTATTAAGTGTTTATTGAATATTTGGACATTCAAAGAATATTTGAATAATATTTTGCTTTAAAGATCTACAGCAAGCAATGACCTTAAATGGTCATAGTTAAAATTTGTAGCTTTTTAAATGAGGTAGAATGCTTTTTGAACTCTGTTAACGAGGAACAAGCTTTTTAAAACCAGAAAGCAGAGTCTGAAATGTACAAGATGACAGAATGAATTACTGACTGCACGGCCTCCTTCTGTGATGATTAATAGGAAATGGTGTGTTACTGTCTTTCAGGATACACGATCAGGTTTTTAAGCTGACAAAAAACATTATAGTATGTCTACTCTAAATCTAAGTTAAAATGCCCCTTCTTTTTCCACTTGTAGTTTTTCCACACTATGAATTTATTCTCTGGAGCCCACATATTGAAGGGATCAGGGAGCAATTCCACAATGCGTGAAAATGCTGACAAACCATCTCATCAACTCAGCAGTCAATTACAATGAATTCTTCCTGGCTTTAAAGCATCATTGAGAAACTATCCTCTATGCCTCCAGTGCTTTTTATGCACCAATGAGAGCAGCAATTATACAAATTACCCTGTTGCAAATCTCCACAAAGTCAAGGTGACAAGCTATCCCAAAATAAATAGGAGTCCTTGCTGAAACTATATTTCATGCATGACTTACCTAATATGAGAAAAGAATTAAAGTTTTTAAAATGAGATTTCTGCACCCTATTCCTATCCTGAAAGCAAGCGTAACTCTTGATCAGAGGGGAGTGGAATTCAATTAGGAAACCAAAAGCGAGCTTCAAATTGATTTCTAACTCATGTCTAACATACCTATGACTGAACATGTTCCAGATTCCCTGACTATAATACAGAAACTGCTCATGAACTAGAAAAAACTGATTAAAAATTAACTCTAGAAGCATATCTAAAAATCACCCAGGGCAGGTTCATGTTATTCATATGGTAGCTATAATACTACACATAAATTATTACAGAATGGGATCCTGGCTACCTGTAATATTGCTACCTGTAATCCTCTATCGTCCAGTTCTTCTGTTTATTTTGCTGTCCAAGTGTCTCCTGGTCCCTGATAGTTTAACACAGCTCTTTCTCTGTTGCTCAACCTTCGTCCCGGAACTACCTCCCAGAACAAACCGGGGAGAATATTTCTTTTTCTTCTTTTTTCATATCAAATACTTTTCCAGTACACCTCTGGAACAATCCTCTAAAACCACCAGCACACTGACTGTGAAACTGTGGTAGAAAATACCAGGAGGAAAGGAAGACTGTTCTAAACAGTGTTTGGAAATGATCGACAGTATTGTGAACAGCAACTGATGTCTAAAATATTTATCAGTAGGATGCAGAATTAGAATAGGAAAGAAGATCTTGAAAAGCAGAATTGTGTGGCAAGTGAATCCTGGAACCCAAAATTATTAATAAGTTTGGAATCTGGTCACTTCAGAATGGTGGAGAAGCAATGCCCCATTGAAACCTATGCCTGAATACATATAACTGAAATCAGGGGTGTCTACAGTGATGGTCAAAAAAGTCAAGATGGCAATTGCCACAATGCGATCAAAGCTCCACCCTTTGATGTACATACAATGTTGGCAATGACAAACGAGCAGGGCTTTGATCAGACTGCAGCGGCCTCTGCCTTGCAACCTTTCCTCCGGATCCCACTGAGTAGCAGCATCCCTGGGGGAGTGGGATCAAACACCTCTGATTTACGAAAGCAGTGCTGTGCTGCTAACCCTGCTGCCTTTGTAAGTGGGTCATAACATCACACACACACACGTCCAAAAAGTGGTAGAGTTTGTAGCGTGATGGTGTGACACTGCTTTAATCATTTTGACAAAAGCAGCAGGACTCTGTGGATACCCTTGATGACGACTGTACTCCTTTTCTCAGCAAAACCACTCTTCCCTACATTACCAATTATGGCTACAAGATATATTCCACTGTAATTGTGATATCATAGAATTCGGATAACCACTTATCCTATTTGTGAAACTTCATTACAGTCTAATATCTGAAATATAACTATGTCCTTGTATACATATTTAGTAGAGAGAATTTTGGCCTCATTAATTAAGAATATTAGTTACTCTTTGCCCTTGTTAACTGCAAATGTTAGGCATAAATCTGTCATTGTTTGTTGTGTTTGGTGAGGTAAACCTTGTTTAGATGCCTTGGGCAAGAATGTTTCTGTCCTTCCTAGGTTACATATGGTTAGGATGTTTCTGCTTATACAGTACTATGGTCAATTAATAAAAGTGTCAATCTTCTCAGGAAAACTGGGGGAGAGGAAAATGCCTCATTGTTCCTGGTACTTCAAACAGTATTTTTAATTATATTTTTTACTATCAGTTTGATCTACATTTCTCTATTATTTTTCTGTTTAGGCTTGCACACAGTTGCTTGTTCATATTTTAGAGGTAACTGTGTAATTTCAAATAAAAAGTGTTTATATAATCTACAATTTCTTCCGGTGTTCTAATCTCAGTTTAATTGCCAAAAGCAGTATATTGTCAGAATTAAAACATGCTCACAGTATTAAAAAAAAAAAAGAGGGGGGGGGCTTCCTTATGGCACATTAATGTATTTTCTTCCAGACCCTTAGTTGAAAAAGAGTATGCCAATATAAAATTACACTGCCCTGATGGCTGAGAGTTATTCTGCCACAGTGACAAGGCTAGAGACTTATTGTCTTTTCAGTTTTAATGCAGCAAAAATTAGGGCTATGCAATTGGCATGCAGGATTCAAACAAACAAACAAACAAACAAACAAACAATACTCTGGAGCATGCAGGGGCACACAAGTAGTCCCTATTGCATTGGATTGACCCAGGTACAAGTGCACGGTCAGCCATGAAAGTTTGGTGGTTGCCTTGGGGCCAGTCATTCTGCCCATTCAGCTAATTTCAGAGGGTTGTTGTGGGGAAAAATCTGAGGAGGGAGAACTACATAGTATGTCTTCTTGAGCTCCTGAAGAAAAGGTGGGAAATAAATCTAACAAAGAAAGAAGCAAACAAATTCCTTAAACCAGGGGTCGGCAAACTTTTTTTGCCGGGAGCCATTTTGACATGCTCGTGCACATTTTGAAGTGCTCGAGAGCCAGGGGGCGGGGTTTGCGGGCACGGGCCAATCGCGTGGAAGGGGGCGGGTTTTGCGGGTGGGAGCCAATCGCGTGGAAGGGGGCGGGTTTTGCGGGCGGGAGCCAATCGCGTGGAAGGGGGCGGGGGAGGTTTGGAAGAAGAAGGGAAAGAGAGGCTCGACTGCTTCGGCGGCGGCGCTTCCAGGTTGTCACTGCGGCGGCAACGGCTGCCCCTTCGAAAGGGCAGGCTCCGGGGACTCCGAAAATGCCCTCAGTTTAGGCAGGGAGGCTGCGCCAAGCTGCCTCAGCTGTTCTGCGGGGAGAATTTCCACCCCAGGGCAGCGTGTGCATGTGGGGAGGGGAGGTTTCTGCCTCCCTGCCGGAACCGAGGGCATTTTCGGGGTCCCCGGAGCCTGCCCTTTCGAAGGGGCAGCGGCAGCAGCAGCTGCAGTGCTGCCCCTTCGAAAGGGCAGGCTCCGGGGACCCCGAAAATGCCCTCGGTTCCAGCAGGGAGGCTGCACGCAAGCTGCCTCAGCTGTTCTGCGGGGAGAATTTCCACCCCAGGGCAGCGTGTGCATGTGGAGAGGGGAGGTTTCTGCCTCCCTGCCGGAACCGAGGGCATTTTCGGGGTCCCCGGAGCCTGCCCTTTCGAAGGGGCAGCGGCAGCAGCAGCTGCAGTGCTGCCCCTTCGAAAGGGCAGGCTCCGGGGACCCCGAAAATGCCCTCGGTTCCGGCAGGGAGGCTGCGCGCAAGCTGCCTCAGCTGTTCTGCGGGGAGAATTGCCACCCCAGGGCAGCGTGTGCATGTGGAGAGGGGAGGTTTCTGCCTCCCTGCCGGAACCGAGGGCATTTTCGGGGTCCCCGGAGCCTGCCCTTTCGAAGGGGCAGCGGCAGCAGCAGCTGCAGTGCTGCCCCTTCGAAAGGGCAGGCTCCGGGGACCCCGAAAATGCCCTCAGTTTAGGCAGGGAGGCTGCGCGCAAGCTGCCTCAGCTGTTCTGCGGGGAGAATTGCCACCCCAGGGCAGCGTGTGCATGTGGAGAGGGGAGGTTTCTGCCTCCCTGCCGGAACCGAGGGCATTTTCGAGGTCCACGGAGCCTGCCCTTTCGAAGGGGCAGCGGCAGCAGCAGCAGCGAGTGCTGCCCCTTCGAAAGGGCAGGCTCCGGGGACCTCGAAAATGCCCTCGGTTCCGGCAGGGAGGCAGAAACCTCCCCTCTCCACATGCACACGCTGCCCTGGGGTGGCAATTCTCCCCGCAGAACAGCTGAGGCAGCTTGCGCGCAGCCTCCCTGCCGGAACCGAGGGCATTTTCGGGGTCCCCGGAGCCTGCCCTTTCGAAGGGGCAGCACTGCAGCTGCTGCTGCTGCTGCCCCTTCGAAAGGGCAGGCTCCGGGGACCCCGAAAATGCCCTCGGTTCCGGCAGGGAGGCAGAAACCTCCCCTCTCCACATGCACACGCTGCCCTGGGGTGGCAATTCTCCCCGCAGAACAGCTGAGGCAGCTTGCGCGCAGCCTCCCTGCCGGAACCGAGGGCATTTTCGGGGTCCCCGGAGCCTGCCCTTTCGAAGGGGCAGCACTGCAGCTGCTGCTGCCGCTGCCCCTTCGAAAGGGCAGGCTCCGGGGACCCCGAAAATGCCCTCGGTTCCGGCAGGGAGGCAAAAATCGCACGTGCAGGCTGCCGGGCTTCCCGACGCACAGCTGATTGGCGCTGAGAATTTCCACTCCCTTCAGCGCTTCCGGCTTGTCACGCGACACACAGTTTGGAAAGCCCTGCCCGTCGTCAAGATGGCTGCCGGAGACGGCTGCCAGGTTGCCAGGGGTATGCCCACAGCAACGCACACCATGCCCGCTGCCGCGCCTGCCCCGCCACACTCGCTGCCGCGCCACGCCCGCCACGCCTGCCTGCGGAAGAGCCACACTCAAGGGGCCAAAGAGCCGCATTTGGCTCGCGAGCCGCCATTTCCGACCCTTGCCTTAAACCAAGCAGACAGCGGCAGAGGGATGTAGACAGAGATGCTTTAATATCTGGACTCTGAAAATTATACCTTTTTAAAAAAGAAAGAGGCTTACAAGAGCTGAACGTGGAAGGGGGAAAAATCAGACCCCATCCATTGATGGAAACCATTTCATCAATATAAGAAGTCAAATGACTATTATTCCTTCCCCCACCCCCACAAAATAAATCACAGGTAATTTAAGCCTCGGGGCGTGGTGGCTCAGCGGGTAAGATGCCAGGCTTGTCGATCGAAGATCGCAAGTTTGGAGGTTCAAATCCCTAGCCCCGCGTGACGGAGTGAGCTCCCGCACTCGCCCCAGCTATTGCCAACCTAGCAATTCGAAAGCATGCAAATGCAAGTAGATGAATAGGTACCACTTCGGTGGGTAGGTAACAGCGTTCCGCGTGCGTCATGCGGCCACATGACCGTGGAAGCGTCTTCGGACAACGCTGGCTCTTCGGCTAACAAACGGAGATGAGCACCGGCCCCTAGAGTTGGACACGACTGCACAAATGTGCGGGGGGAACCTTTACCTTTTAAAAAAGAACAACTTCTGCCCACTTCCTCTCAAAAAACAAAACAAGAACAAGCGGCCACTGAAAATTCTTATTTGATGAATATTTTCACACACACACACACACACGTATATACATGTATTACATACACACACACACACATATTATATAAATACAGTATATACATATATTCATTCATTCATTCATTCATTCATTCACACACACCTGCATCTTTGGGAGATCAGTTAACTTGAGAAAGACTGAATAGCCTAAAAGCTAATTGTAAGTAGATTGACAGAGTCTATTAGACTTCGTTAAAATGAGTTTGTCTGGTGTGTGGATTATATATTGTTTGAAAATGAGACGTTGTCTCAGCATGTTCAAGTGAACCAGTTCATTACATTAAATCAACATGTAATTTACTGGTTTGGGCATTTCATGTCATGTCAACAGAACAATTATGCTTTGTTAATTCGAGTTGAGGGTTTAGTGGCTGTTGTGGGTCTTCCGGGCTGTGTGGCCGTGTTCTGGAAGTTGTGGTTCCTAACGTTTCGCCAGCATCTGTGGCCAGCATCTTCAGAGGGCAGGAGCACAGATAGAAGCTGTGCTCCTGCCCTCTGAAGATGCTGGCCACAGATGCTGGCGAAACGTTAGGAACCACAACTTCCAGAACACGGCCACACAGCCCGGAAGACCCACAACAGCCATTGAACTCCGGCCGTGAAAGCCTTCGACAATACATCGAGGGTTTAGCTTTCCTCAGACCTCAACATAGGAACACACTGGTTCTCTGACTGATCTTTGTAGAGAACTCATTGTATTGTTTTAGCAGTAAGTGGGTGAATCACTGAAGGAACATTTATATCTTGCTTAGTTTAGTGAGCATTTTTTCCCACTGCAAAACTAGAACTATCCTCAGTGTTGTCTATCACTTAAAATACCAAGTGGGCTGGGTAGTAGCTTTGCACTGTAATTATTCAGAGGAAAGCCTGGTTCAGCCACCACAAACAGAGTGACAGACCAGCTTGTGTCAATATGCTGCTCCACTCTGTTGCATTTGTATTTGATTATTCAAATACCAGATGCCATTCAACAGGCAATTACAGGAAAAAATCATGCTAGAAGAGAGATGCTGTCAAGATAAACTCTGATATTTCCTTGTCATGACATACCAAATAATGCAGATCATCAATTGGATAAAATGGGGCAGAAGCAAGGATTGTTTTATTTTTAGAGTAGTAGAATATTTTCTGTGTCTGAACTGCAGGCAAATGTTTACTTCACTGTGGACTGTACTTCATTTGAAGAAGCAAAAACAAGCATGTTGAGAGAGAGAAGAATGGGGAAAGAATTCTCATCCGACACATGGTGGAATCTCATAATGCTAATTCTGAGAATGGACTGAAATAATCAGGAGCGACTATAGCTGTTCAAAAGTGAGGAAAGAGGATGACTATCTGCAGTCACTGACAATAAAGCAATATCCCATAATAACAATCAGTACCATAACTGTGTTATAATTGTTGGAACACAAGGGAAACACATATGGCAGTCTTATCACAGGACAGTCATTCTTACTGCATAACAACTTCTTCCACAGTATAAATTGCAAATTGTTTCCAGAAACTACAGATAACTATTACCACTTGTAGATGCAAGTGTACAAGTGTTTAAGTGATCTGTGATCCTTTCCAATTCCTGCGTTCTATGATTGTCCGGTTTTGGTTTAATATTAAGTTTACCAGAAATAAGCTTTTCAAATGCAATGTTAAACTATATGCTAAAAATTTGGAACTTACAATGTTTAAAGAATTCTGGATTTACCATGCATGGACCTAGCTACAAAGACTGTTTTACTTGTTTAAAAATACTCTTGCTAGACCAGATTTTAAATCTTGGATTGATACTTGCTCACTCTTTACCAATAAACAGATTTAATAACAGAGAAAAGATTTATCTATACTTTCTGTTTGGTCAAGGTATAATTGCTGTTTAAAAACTGAGTCATTCCTTTTTTCTTTATATTCTAACACGTATATGCAACTGGTGCTGCCTATGAATTTGTTTCATTTTTTTCTTTATTTCTTTTAATTTTTTATTTGCTCTAGTGTCTTTTTGCTTCCTCTCCTCTTTTGTATATTAAAAGCAATAACTAACTCGATAGCTTGGCTTATGTTAACCTGGATACACTGTTAGCCTATGAATTCAACAAATGTGGCATTAGCTTAAATCTCTGCTGTTTGTTCTTTATAAATGGCCTGAACTTTTTTGTTAACCTGAAATATTTTTTCCAGAACAAAAAACCAAAACTATTTTTGAGTCTGTTTTTCCTAGGAAAATACCTCACTTAATCAAATGACTAGGTTTTCAAAAAACACCAAGACATGATGTCAAACTTAGTTGAGAATATAACTATGCATCAAATGCAAACTTAGACAATTGGAAAGCTTCAGAATAATAAATGTCAGGAGACTACTTCATTTTAAAAATACTGTAGGTACCTACAAATAATAATAATTTTGGAAAATGAAGAAACTTTCCCAATTAAAATAAAATACGTCTTCTCGTGCCTCAGGTGTTTAAGGTGCCCTAGTTCTCTTGTTGTTCTTCTGGTCTAGCCTTCCCATACCTGGTACTTTCCAGATATATTGAGATTCCCATAATTCCCAGATGGCAATTGGCCAGGATGGCTGGATTTTTTAGGAATTGTACTTCCACATACGCCTTAAGGCATAGCTTTCCAAACTGTGTGTCGCGACACAATACTGTTTCGTCTGTGGGGCCCAGGTGTGTCGCGTCAAAACCCAGAAGCGCTGATGGCGCGCCGCCGCCATGCGCGGCTGCACGCATGGTGGTGGCGGGCCATCAGCGCTTCCGGGTTTTCGCATGGCACACCAGGACACCACTGCTGGTACTGCTGCGGCAGGCGAAAAACCGAAAGCGCGGCGGTGGGCAAAAACCCGGAAGCGCCGCCGCCACTGCTGTGGCGTGCGGAACCCCGAAAGCGCCGCGGCGCTTCAGGGTTTTTGTGCACCGCCACAGCGGCAGCGCTTCTGGGTTTTCTTGCGCGCCACCATTGGTGTGTCGCCATGGGAAAAGTTTGGAAAGACCTGCCTTAAGGGAATCCAACTGAGATTGGTTGTTCTGCTCCATCTTGTACAGCATAACCTACTATCTAGGATCAGGAAACTGATTTCTTACCAGTGACAGGATTACATATGAGTAATCATAGACTCTACATACATAGAGTTCCCTTCAGGGGAGATGGGGCAGTGATATAAATTGAATTATAAATAAAATAAATAAATAAATAAGGCATGGTGAATGGAAATCTATGGTACTGTGAGTGAGAGCTTTTTGCCTCATGATTCTCAACCCTCTGGAAGATTGCTCTCAATAAGGTAATTTCAAACCAGTTCTCCATTGGGTAACCTAAGATGTTTATACTTGGTTGCTCTGACTCTGAGCCCTGTAAAATCCCAGTATTTACAGCCTAGGTGATAATACTGGCATATAAAAAATGGTCTCTGTGAAAGTCATCACATGCAAAGTACTTGCCAAGGAATCCCAATTAAACAGTGGAGAGCTCAACACTGCTATTTGGAGACAATCATATGGCAGCAACATGTTATATACACTCAGAAGAGACTGATACGAAAAGTGATTAATATTAATCCACAAAGCCACACCACTTAAATTCATGCACACTTACAATCTGTAAGTTCTCTGCCATGTTTGTTGATACTGCTGAAGTCATCAGCTGCTTATGATACAAAGCAACTAATTACAAACATCAAAGCACTTTACTTCCAGAGCCGGATGTGCAGAGATTGTTCAAAATAATCATCCTGGGTGATGTTGCCAACAAAAATTCATACAAATTGCTTTGCAAGAGTTAATGGTTTTACAAATTTCACATCCTTGGGGATTTCCATTAGTGAGATGCTTGCTGCAATTACGAATTCCACAGGCTTTCTTTTTGTACCACAGGGGCACAGCTGTCTAATACCTAATAATACTTTTCTTACTTCATATATATAGAAGCTCAGAATTTCTCAGGTGTAATCAGTATATCTCTAATTGAATGGGGGGAAAAGGACTGATAGAAATGACCTAATGCCTTATGGAGTTCCTATACTTTGGAAGACAACAATCTGTGCTCACTTCAAAACAAAACAAATTTATACTAGACATCCTATACACTAAAACATAGCCCAATGCATAATTGCCTAATTTTTAAAAAGCAGGTGATTGTGAGAAGAAATAACATGTCACAGCATGAAAGCTATTTATCAGCAGAAGCCAACATTTCTGGAAAAAAGAAAAGAGAAATGTGGAGTTGGAAGAGAAAGATGAGGCGGAATATATTTGAAACAAGGAAGGGATACAGAACTTGGTCTCTGGGATTTTTCCCTACCTCTTAACAGCAGCTCCACTCAAGGTCACATGACCAGGAGGGAGAGGGCTTAAGGACGGCACAATCATTAATATTCTGAACCACTACTCCCCCATAGGGATGGATGGGGATTTCTTTTTCTCTGCAGCCCCTAGCTGGATCTGGCCGTTTTCAAACTCAACTTTTCTTTTTCAGTTTCCCCTTCACACACCAAATTTGGTCACACTCCATTCTGTTCTTGGAAAGTTGTCCTGTTGATGGACAGCTGACAAGACTCTCAAGCCCTTTACGTAATTCCCTTCCAACATTCTGTTGAGTTGGAAAGTTTTAAAAAGGAGGAGAGAACCCCTTCCTGGTCACTGTTCAAAAGCATTTCTGCTTTCAGGGTGCCTTAGAGAAGGGGTCACAAGCAGCTCTTGGCCAAATTTCAAATGCTTTCTGCCATGTCATCAGTTCGCACCAATGGAAAAAAATAATGTGTCTTTTCTAAGTAGCCCACTGGGTGGGAAGGCAGCATGGGAGCAGTGAGGGCTCTTGCAAAGGTGTCCTCTGGCTAGGGGGTCACTGTCCTAGATGTGATCTTAGGTGTCCACTAACCACAATGATGCCAAAATGTTGACACATGAATTGTGGCATCACTACACAAATTCTGTCCTTTTGTACCTGTGATGTGATACTTTTTATCAATGCCCCCCTTGTCTGTCTCCTTGGATGCCTAGGGGTGTGATACAGCCTGGTTTTCCCCCTTATTATCATCTTGTTCTCTTCTTTCAATATCTATCAGGCAAAAAAAGAATACAGGAAGCAGATCATTTCCTTTTCCTTTCTTTCAAAATAATAATAGTAACAACAACAACAACAGAGGTCATCCAATTTTCTGGGCTACCTAACAGCTCTTATAAAACTTTTTGTAAAAGAAAAAAAAGGAAAAAAAAACACTTTGTCTTTCCCACTAACTGGCCTCTTCCATCCTTAGCAAATGGCAGAAACTCAGTCTTAGCTTTTCCTCTTCCTTTTATTACAATATTTTTTATCCTGGGTTTATGACAGAATAAAGTTTCAGCTTTATTTTATTTTCACAATTTTTGATGCCCTTTATATGAAAGAAAGAGATTAAGAAGAGGTGGCAAGAATACACAGAAGAACTATACAAGAAAGATCTTAATGTCCCTGATAAATACGATGGTGTGGTCACTGACCTTGAGCCGGACATCCTAGAGAGTGAAGTCAAGTGGGCCTTAGGAAGCATTACTAACAACAAAGCTAGTGGAGAAGACAGTATCCCAGCTGAGCTATTTAAAATCCTAAAAGATGATGCTGTTAAAGTGCTGCACTCAATATGCCAACAAATTTGGAAAACTCAACAGTGGCCACAGGACTGGAAAAGGTCAGTTTACGTTCCAATTCCAAAGAAGGGCAATGCCAAAGAATGTTCAAACTACTGTACAATTGCGCTCATTTCACATGCTAGCAAGGTTATGCTCAAAATCCTACAAGCTAGGCTTCAGCAGCATGTGAACCGAGAACTACCAGAAGTGCAAGCTGGGTTTCGAAGAGGCAGAGGAACTAGAGATCAGATTGCCAACATTCGCTGGATCATGGAAAAAGCAAGAGTGTTCCAGAAAAACATCTACTTCTGCTTCATTGACTACGCTAAAGCCTTTGATTGTGTGGATCACAGCAAACTGTGGCAAATTCTTAAAGAGATGGGAGTATCAGACCACCTTACCTGTCTCCTGAGAAACCTGTATGCGGGTCAAGAAGCAACAGTTAGAACCAGACATGGAACAACCAATTGGTTCAAAATTGGGAAAGGAGTATGACAAGGCTGTATATTGTCACCCTGCTTATTTAACTTATATGCAGAGTACATCATGAGAAATGCCGGGCTGGATGCATCACAAGCCGGAGTTAAGATTGCCGGGAGAAATATCAACAACCTCAGATATGCAGACGATACCACCCTAATGGCAGAAAGTGAAGAGGAACTAAAGAGCCTCTTGATGAGGGTGAAAGAGGAGAGTGCAAAAGCTGGCTTGAAACTCAACATTAAAAAACTCAGATCATGGCATCTGGTCCCATCACTTCCTGGCAAATAGAAGGGGAAGAAATGGAAGCAGTGACAGATTTTATTTTCTTGGGCTCCAAGATCATCGCAGACGGTGACTGCAGCCATGAAATTAAAAGACACTTGCTCCTTGGGAGGAAAGCTATGGCAAACCTAGACAGCATATTAAAAAGCAGAGACATCACCTTGCCGACAAAGGTCCGTATAATTAAAGCTATGGTTTTCCCTGTAGTAATGTATGGCTGTGAGAGTTGGACCATAAGGAAGGCTGAGCGCCAAAGAATTAATGCTTTCGAACTGTGGTGCTGGAGAAGACTCCTAAGAGTCCCTTGGACTGCAAGGAGGTCAAATCAGTCAATCCTAAAGGAAATCAACCCTGACTGCTCATTGGAAGGACAGATACTGAAGCTGAAGCTCAAAAACTTTGGCCACCTAATGCGAAGAGAGGACTCACTGGAAAAGACCCTGATGCTGGGAAAGACTGAAGGCAAAAGGAGAAGGGGATGGCAGAGGATGAGATGGTTAGATAGCATCACTGATGTAATGAACATGAATTTGAGGAAACTCTGGGAGACAGTGGAGGACAGGAAGGCCTGGTGTGCTATGGTCCATGAGGTCACGAAGAGTAGGACACGACTAAACGACTGTACAACAAAAATATGAAATTGTCAGGCATGTCTGTAATTTGTTCAGACACATGCGTGTAAGGAAATATTTGAAAAGGAAATAGATTTGGCTATTTCTCATTCCTAATATTTAAGAACTCTGGATTTGGATGGATGGATGGATGGATGGATGGATGGATGGATGGATGGATGGATGGAGATACTGTAAGCCCCTAGCAGGACCATCAAATTTTGCATATTGTTCTCCCAGATTAAAAGAATGGTTAATCGTTAGGACTTTTGCTAAATTTCAAATTCCTAAAGATAGAAAATAGCTTACAACAATGATATATTTTCATTAACAATAATATTCTCATTTCTTTTTTAATCATCTTGCAAATTTGCTAATAGCAGAATTTATATAACTATGCCAGAAGTCTCTCTGTCTGAAAATTTTCCTTGGTTGTCAGGAGCTCCAATTAAAAGCTCAAATATACAAGTACCTGCAATTAATAATGTAAAAGGCAGCCTCAAGCTCTCTTTTGTCTTAAATCCATTTTCCAAATGCCCATTTATACACTCAATCTATGCTAAAAGTCTCCACTCATTGTGTAAGATACTCTCAGTGCTCTTGCCTATTCGGTAATCTATGAGGATCGCTGCGAGAGCTCTTTTTTCATTTTCTTGCTGATGTCTTAATCAGGTTGATAAAAAATGTACTCCTACTCCCATTTGCTTTTCAGGGGAAAAGTATACTGAAATAGTCAAAGCAGATGGAGGAGGCATCTTACTTCAAATGCTCTCCAAACAGCCAGTATCTGAAGGCCGCTATCCATGGAATTAAGAAAGAAAATGCTAGCAGCAGGATCAGAGCTGAAGTAGGGTTGGGGCAGGTGATCTGATAAGTAGGAAGAATCAAAACAGAGCATTATTTTAAGAAGATGTACTTTCTAGTGTGATCAGAATGCCCAGGAAGCTGAACAAATAGGGCTGCTCATACGAAGCAACAGCACTGCTCACAATCAGGGTTACTATTGTCCCCTCTGAATGGCTGTGATTCTCCAGAATCTCTAACTGGGAGGTGTCTAGAACTGAACCTGGAAGAACTCTCATGCAATTCAAGTTATTGATATAATATCAAGTTACTGATATTGATATTGTCCTCCCCACTAAGTGCTCCAACAATCTCCTCCCTTCATCACAGCAACTTCTTACAAAAAGAGTCAAGTAATTTAATATTTTGCACAGATTGGATCGAAATTAGACGAGCTACTGCAAATCTGCAATTGCCTCTCATCTTTTTACAAACGTTAATCATTAAATTAAATTATTAATTAAAATTAATGAAGTTTTATTACTTATAAACATTAATTATATTATATATTTTATGTGTGGCCCAAGACAATTCCTCTTCACTCAATGTGGCCCAGGGAAGCCAAAAGGTTGGACACCCCTGGATTAGAGACTTCATTTTTCTTCTTACATCCCAGTATAATCTACTTTTCACTATTAATATTTGCTCTTAGCATATATCCTTTAAAATCTATAATATATTTTATGAATAGATCCTGAAAAATAAATAAAGGTGTTTGAGGTAGCTGCTTTGAACACATTATCTTCGTAGATCTTCTTGGACATAAGATAGCTGAATAACTTTGCAACATTAATAAATTGAATAAAGCCCAAGAGAAAACAGGGCAAATCCTGCCTAGATTCAAGTTCCTGTGTTCTATGGAAAGCTCTGAGCTCTTCAGAAAAAGCATAGTCAAGAGGAACATATTCTCATATGTCTGTAGCTTGAATCATGTCAACTGGATTTCTATTTTCTCAGTGGAAACGTTTCGCTCCTTATCCAAGGAGCTTCTTCAGTCTGAGCAAAGTTAGTAAGGGAATCTTTAAATATGTTTCTAGGTGGCTGTGTGACCTTACACCTGGGGCTAGGTCATGGTTATTTTGAGATGTTATTTCTAAGTCCCTTTATCATCTAAAGGAGGATCGTTAAGATCACCATGCTGCTGTTGACCTACCAGACCTAAAACAGCGACAGATAGGGCTGAGACTCAGAGTAAACGGAAGAACCTGGTCATTCCTTACATGGCTGGCGTGTCTGAAAAGATAAAACAGATATTTGGCAAACACCACATACCTGTATATTTCAAACCCACCAACACACTGAGACAGAGGCTTGTACACCCCAAAGATCAAACTCCAAAACACAAGAAAAGCAATGTAGTTTATGCAATCCAGTGCAGTGAGGAGTGCTCTGAACTCTACATTGGAGAAACCAAACAACCTTTGTACAGGAGGAATGGCCCAACACAGGAGAAGTAACACCACAGGACCAGAGTCAGCAGTTTATCTTCATCTAAAGGAAAAAGGACACTCATTTGAGGACATTAATGTTCACATTTTAAACAGAGAAGATAGGTGGTTTGAGAGAGGGGTCAAGGAATCCATTTATGCCAACTTGGAAAATCCTTCCTTGAATAGAGGTGGGGGCCTCAGGCACAATCTTTCCCCTATTTTCCTCCCTGCTTTGTCTTCTGTGCCTAGGAAGATTAAGACCATTTCACAAGCTCAACAGCAGCATGGTGATCTTAACGATCCTCCTTTAGATGATAAAGGGACTTAGAAATAAACATCTCAATATAACCATGACCTAGCCCCAGGTGCAAGGTCACACAGCCACCTAGAAACATATTTAAGGATTCCCTTACTAACTTTGCTCAGACTGAAGAAGCTCCTTGGATAAGGAGCGAAACGTTTCCACTGAGAAAATAGAAATTCAGTTGACATGATTCAAGCTACAGACAATTCCACCTGGATTACTGAGAACCTTCATAGACATCTTCTCATATGCTTGCTTATTATACATGAATGCTTTACAAAAATCATCAGTGGCTGTAATGGTATGTGGGAATGATCCTGGGAGACAGGACGAAGACCTGCAGCCTAGGCAACGGTCTGATAAGAGGCAGCTCAGTCTGCAGGTGGGGGAAAAGCATGGTGGGAAGCATTTCAGAAGGGACCCTTCCTAGTTTTCCACAGACTATGAAGAGAGGAGGGGAGAAATACTTTCCATCTTGTAAGATTCTGTTAATGTAACCTTACAATAAAGTAGGATTAGTTCATCTGGATGTGCATCTTGTCTGGACTACCTTGCAAGGCTGACAATGGCTAACAAACTGCTACTGCTCAAAAGAGAATATAACTGCCTTCTACAGAACTGGATATCTATGACAGTTTTAAAGAAAATTGAAGAGGAAATGCCAGAGTCTTAAATTAAAAGGTAAAGGTTCCCCCCGCACATTTGTGCAGTCGTGTCCGACTCTAGGGGCCGGTGCTCATCTCCGTTTGTTAGCCGAAGAGCCAGCACTGTCCGAAGACGCTTCCACGGTCATGTGGCTGGCATGATACACGGGGAACGCTGTTACCTACCCACCGAAGTGGTACCTATTAATCTACTTGCATTTGCATGCTTTCGAATTGCTAGGTTGGCAAGAGCCGGAGCTAGTACTGGAGCTCACTCCATCACGCGGGGCTAGGGATTCGAACCTCCGAACTTGCAATCTTCCGATCGACAAGCCTGGCGTCTTACCCGCTGAGCCACCACGCCCCGAGGCTTAAATTACCTGTGATTTATTTTGTGGGGGTGGGGGGAGGAATAATAGTCATTTGACTTCTTATATTGATGAAATGGTTTCCATCAATGGATGGGGTCTGATTTTTCCCCCTTCCACTTTCAGCTCTTGTAAGCCTCAATATCTGCCCTAGAGGTTGTAGACTCTCCAGCTCACATCTGGGGTGGCAGAAAAGATAAAGGAGGGGAGAAGAAAGTCTAGTTGTAGAAATGGAAGTCATGGGACAACACTGAATTTTGTCCCTTGTTAGCTAAAGAGATTTTGCAGGATTTTCAGTGTCACCAAAATGACCTTGGGTCACTTCAACACATAAAATAGCATTATTTTATATAGTTCTTTGCATATTCTGCACTACAATGACAATGCATGTTGAAAATTCAGTTTTTACTTTGGCTGAAGAAAAAATTGACCATGCCTGAACAGAGCATCTGCACTCGGGATTTAAATCTGAGAAATGTAGGCCCCCATTGAGCCATAAAATTCTCTATTTCATTATTAGCCAAATCATTATCTTCTATTCTAACCTATGCACAGTTTGGTTGAGAAAATAATCAAGAAATTCAAATACTAAAAGCTGTTAATAAGCTTTGAATTCCTTAACTCAAAAATGTTCTATAATTCTAAGAAGGCCTTTGCTCCAGCAGAAACTTCTACTCATGGAAGGTAGGGAAAGTGGAAGGCAAAAGGAAGAGGGGCCGACCAAGGGCAAGACGGATGGATGATATTCTGGAGGTGACGGACTTGACTGTGGGGGAGCTGGGGATGGTGACGGCCGACAGGAAGCTCTGGCGTGGGCTGGTCCATGAAGTCACGAAGAGTCGGAAGCGACTGAACGAAAACAAAAAAACGCAGAGAGCTGAGTAAGTAGGCAGAATTAGTCAAAATTAGTAGAAGTCCATCCACACGAGTTTAAGCTCCATCATTTTGTTCTTTAGGACAGCAGCACTGAAATAAAGGTTTGAGAAGGTTGGCATTTGACAGGAGCTATTCATGCATATACGCCACTCTGAAATGAAATTTACCTGATGATTAATATATTAAAAGGTTAAGGCTGCAATTTATAAATTCATTACAGCAGAAGCTGCAAAGCAGAACAGATACCAGAATTTCCTTCTTTATCTACATCTTATAGCATTTTAAATGGTGTTGCCACAACATGAAAGATCTTCAGAATCAAAGGCTACCCCAAACTGTTGTGTTTGAGTGGGATACTGAATCCTCTGGTAAGTAAGCAAGTGTGTTTCCTGTCTGATCATAAGGGAAAAGGCTCAAACTATTAAATTTATTCTACAATCAGAGTGTCTCATCACACAATAGTCTTCCAGATGTACCCCAGCCTCACTACTTTTTCAGACAATCCTGTAAAGAATGAAACATGCAGTAAGTTCTTAATTTACTCTTTTCTTTGAATTATCAACATCCAGGTTTTGGGATTACAGCCCTCAGAGTTCCCACCTAGCATAGTCATTTGGCTGGGAGTTTTAGAAGTCCCAGTCCCAGCCTATTTGGAGCAGAAGAACTTGAGTAGGATGAACTAGAATGAAAGAAAAAAAGTCAGCATTAAGAAAATGTAGTGGGGGGAGGTTCTTGTAGAGACTGAGAGCATTACAAGGATTCCTCCCCATCTCAAATGCCATCTAGCCACAAGCCACCCAGATACTTTGAAAGTGGCTGTGCATTCAAATGGTATTTGCAAAACAAATTTTATTTGGAAACACTGAATGGTTGCTATTCCTATTAAAAGTCCATTGAGAGTCCATTGTCCTGGAGATGGGCGGTCATAAATTCGAATAATAAATAAAATAAATAAAATGTTAGGGATGATCACTTACAACTTTTCACTGGAATAGAGTTCTGTCTCTCTCTCTCTCTCTCTCTTCACAATTTGCTTCAGACTTCATTCAGAAACCAGACATGATTGCTGTAACTATAGTTGGTGAAAAACAGGTATCATCTAGTTCTTCTTACTTTTGTTTTCCCACACTAATTCAAATCTAGCAATATTTGCTGTTTCAAAGTCTCTTCCAATAGTAATGAGTCGGAGGTTCATTTATACTAAATGTCTTTATTAGCTAACAACTCAGACATACAGCCTCCTGCTCTAACTACTTGTTGAATAAAACGAACCACTTCCAGGGCCAAAGGCCGTACTTCCCAGCAGAGGGTGTGCTTCCCCAGTCTCAGTCCTTCCCCTGTGTTACCAACTTTGTCCTCCTGACTCTACCACTTAGTTCCACCTATTGATACATTTACAGCTTCATTTGCAACCTATCACACAACATGGTAACTTAGACTCCTTCCATGTAAGTATTATACACCCTAACCCTACTTATGGGGGATAAGTATTTTTGTGAGCAGTATTCTTAGGAGAAATAATTCACTTGAGGAAAGGAGGTTGAGAAAGACAGTGAAGAAAGAGTTCTGAGAGATGATTGAGGTTTTTTTAAAAAAGAGAACATATATCCCTCCAGAAGCAAGCAGAATGACTGAAAGCAAACAAAAGTTATCCATGAATGAAATGAATTGTATAAAGGCAGACTATGGGCCAAATCAAGGCATGTACTGTATATAAGACATACCAAGAAGGGGAACGTGGTTTATTTTTTTCACATGTGCTGGTTCTGTGGGCTTTCATCTCTCCTTTAACAGCTGATGCTCACCAGATAGCCCAAGCCTGGTTTAACTTCCAGCAGCAAAAATTCATAGCAAAGGAAATTAAACACTAATCACACAATTGTGTACTATTGAAATGTTGACAGAGCTTACTTTCTATGTGTGAATAATAATAATAATAATAATAATAATAATAATACTATCACCAGAGAGAGAAAGATCTTTGTAAATTAAGCCAAGAATGGACAAGACGGCATCTTCTGGGAACCTTTGGACTTCAATACCATCAGCTTCGATCAGTATCTGAACAATAAGAACTTGTGGAATTTGTAGTCCCCCAAAAATGGTAGGCTGCAGAATGCCCACTGAGGCATTAGGTAATTGGGTACAAATGCTTAACGGGGGAATAAAATGCTTGAATGCTCAGAGATTTCCAAATGCAATCTGTTTACAGGGCTAGAAACGTGTTCTCAGGGTAGCGAATTTTTGCACTATTATGATAAGGGTTACATAGATTTGAAAGACAGGGAAGATTAAAATAAATATTATACTAGTAATAGCTAGAAACTACAAATCTGATATTTCATTGCCTTGTCAAGAGATTGTAGAGAAGGGATAAACCAGGCTGTGTTGTGGTGGCTGCCTTTTCCAGACACATGTAAAAGAAGCTAGCACTGCTATTAGCATTCGTTATCTTGGGTACCACTGGAAACTCTGAAGATCCAAAAATGGCAGGGGCAAGACAAAAGGAATGCACTGCTGAAGATCTTTTTGCTCCATGGATATTCAGCAGTGAATTGCTTTTTGGCTTGCATGGTTGTTCTTGGAGTGACAGGTGCTTTCCAAGGGACACATTGTGTTTTTGCTCATTGTTTTTACTCTCTCAAACACTCAAAGGAACACTTGCAAAGCCCAGTTTATTTTCAAGACGAACACAGGGATATTCATGTGTCTTCCCAGAAAGTTTAAAAAAATTGTACAGAGGGTGTTATGGTCAATTTACCACACATGTATCTCACTCATAACTACACAATTTCAGATGTACATATTTACTTTTGGCAAACCTATCGGTTATACTGTTTCCATCCTAAGGGGAGAGAGGCACACTTTCACCCCAAATAAAGCAGGTACAAGGAAGATGCAGCAAACCCAGAGAAGCTTTTCTGCACAAAGATTCTGTATAACAGTTGTAGATGTGTCCTGGTCCTGACTTCCCAGCCTACAGCCAATGGAGAGAAAACTGCTAGTTTTTGTCTGTTATAGAACAAGTCCTTGCTGGAAAATTTCTGCTGGTTTTGGCATCCTTCCAGAAGATTGCAGCTTCTCCACTCTTTGTGTTATATATTGATGTGTATATAAGCATACAACCCCTGAACAGGAATCAGATGTAGCCCTCAGAAGTTTACTCAAGCTTGACATACAGCAATACAAAAGGGACACCCCTTGAATTTCACTCTACTGTGCAACAGTTAAAAATACAGAGGTAGTGACAAAGAATGCTACAACATTTACACATATATGACAAACACCATTACATAATGAATACACCCAGACAAACACACAGAGACATAAAAGCCTTCAAACTTAAATAGCTATTAATGTCTTCAGTGCAAATGCTTGATAAGAATATTGTCCATAAATAAAACAATATATTTTGAATGATTCCTCATATGGAATATTATTTTGTAAATGAACAATGCACCAAATTTTGCTGTTAATCCAAATGCCTGGTGTCATAGATTCAATCTGAAATTGTATCAACATTAATTATAGCCTAATTTAAGTGGCTGAGTCCACGCAGCTAGCTAAGCCATAATGCGGTTTGTTTTGATTTGGCTTTATGTGTCAAGTGACATTTATAATTTGTAAACCATGGTTTATAGCTTAATGTTATTGAATATATGCTTGTGACTTACTGCATTTAGATGAAATAATTTTTGTAGCTATCAACAACTGCAATAATAAATCCCTGTGCATGAAACATGTAGTGCATAGCTTTCCAAACTGTGTCGGGACACGTTAGTGTATCAGCTGCAGTGTCTGGGTGTGTCGTGACTGCTGCCACCTCCAAGCCCTGCCAGGATTCCATGCAGGTCCTAGTGCCTGCCTTGTGCCTGGCTGCCTCCAAACCTGCTGTGATTCCACGCAGGTCCTAGTGCCTGCCTTGTGCCCTGCTGTAAGAGTGTGTCGCGAAATGATGCCCTGCTGTAAGAGTGCGTCGCGAAATGATGGACGTCTAAAAAGTGTGTCACCAACATGAAAAGTTTGGAAAGCTCTGATGTAGTGGATTGTAGATGAGACAACAAAAATTAACACAAACATGGTTGGTTGGGGATGATGACAGTTGTGGTTCAATACATCTGGGAAGCCTCACATGGGAGAAGTCTGCTTTAAAGAAACAGAAATATCACAAAGAATAAATATAACAATAGAAGTAATAAATAGTATGGATTATACTGCGGGAACAAGAACAAAAAACTTATATGGACACAACATCAGAATAACTCATGAGGTTTATAAAAAAAGAGAATAGTGTTAAGTATTAGTTGGTATATGCTATGAATGGTACCATTTCTCAATAAAATTGTCAGCATCTTTTTACCTTGAGTATTTGTTTCAGAAGCTTTTCAACTGAAAGTCTATCTCATTGGTACTATCATATCTTTCCAATATACTGTAGCTAGCATGATAAATTTATAAATTCTTGTAAGGCATAGCTTTCCAAACTGTGTGTCGCGACACATTACTGTGTCACCGGCAGGGTCTGGGTGTGTCGCCAGACGACCCGGAAGTTCTGATTGGGGGGGAGCCAGAAGAAGTGCCAGAAAGCGCCACTGCCTTGCCTCTCCGCCCCAAGACGAGGCAGGCCCGCTCGAGGTCAGGGGCAGCTGGCCAAGCGCGGGTTTGGTGTGAGTGGTTCACGTGACGCTGCATGGGCAGAAGCCTCTCCGCTGGGCAATGTCTTTGGCCGGCCAGAGGCCATGCCTCTCGCTCCCCCGAGATGCAGCTGGAGTGCGCGGGGCGCCTGGGGCTCCCGGTCTGCCACCTTCCTCGCCCAGCAAATGCTGCGGAACAGCCCTGGAATAACTTCAGAAGTAATTCGGTTTTCCTCCCATGTTCGTGTTTACCGAACTATTACTTTGCATATCCAAATATTTATGGGGGGAGGGGACGGTTCTTGGTCCTGGGGTGCTGCGAGAAGAAGCGGCGCCCCCCAAAGAACACCCTTTTTGCAAAAGTCCCGGATCCGAAGCCCCTGAAGGAGGGAGAGAGGCGCTCCCTAAGACGCCCTTTCAAAACTCAATTCCGTGCAGCCAGCAGGACGCCGAGGGAAGGAATGGCGATTAAAGCATTTGCCCGGTGAGGGAGGCGGTGGAACGGGAGCCCCAGGTGCCCCGCGCCTCCAGCTGCATCCCGGGGGGCGAGAGGCGCGGCCTCTGGCTGGCCAAACACATTACCCAGCGGAGAGGCTTCTGCCCGAGTGGTGTCGCGTGAGCCCCTGAACCCAAATCAGTCAACATCGAACCTTCTTTTCCATTTCAAGAGCAGCAGGCAGGTTAAGCTAAATCGCAACAACAGGCTTTAATCGCCATTCCTTCCCTCGGCGTCCTGCTGACTGCACGGAATTGAGTTTTGAAAGGGCATCTTGGGGAGCACCTCTCTCCCTCCTTCAGGGGCTTCGGATCCGGGACTTTTGCAAACGTCCCGAAGCCCCGGGTGTTCTTTGGGGGGCGCCGCTTCTCGCAGCATCCCAGGACCAGGAACCGTCCCCTCCCCCCATACATATTATTTGGATATGCAAGGCAATAGTTCGGTAAATGCGGGGCAGGGTTTTCAGGCAGGAGCCAATCACGTGGGCTGGGGGGGAAGGGTTTTCAGATGGGAGCCAATCATGTGGGCCGGGGGCTGGGATTTTCAGGTAGGAGCCAATCGCGTGGGGAGGAGGTGGGGAGCCCTGTTATTACTGTGTCACAAAATGATGCATGTCTAAAAGGTGTGTCACCAACATGAAAAGTTTGGAAAGCTCTGTTGTAAGGTATAAAATTTAGACTGACCTAAAACTCTTAAGTAAAACCAGTTTTGATCAAAGTACAATCACTCTACTGAAGTTGGTGCTAAATTCTTAATCGTCTAGTTTCCAATAATTTTAACTGTTTCATAATTATAGTATAGCAATACAGTATGACAATCACATTTAGCATTTAGGGGACAGCATACCAAAAACTGGGCCCATTTCTGGTCCATATTTTTTAAAAAACATTTTAGGGGAATAAAGTGAGGCAAAAATGTCTCCCTCATCACATGAATAGATTACATCTTCAGGCATGGCTCAATCATTCTAAAAGTATTTTATAGGTCTCTCTCTCTCATAATTCAAATAAAATACAAGCCACTAAAAGCTTTAAAAAATCCCTTTTCCCCCTATCAAGTAACTTGAAACCATTAGCTTTTCCCAAAGGAATGACACCATGTGACAGTATGCTTTTTGTTCAGAAAGCAAATTAAAGCAAACTACTCTGTGGTGGTAACTTGACTTTTTAAAAGTAATAAAAATAACTACATTCTCTCCCAGTGATTTCAGTGGTTCTTCTCTAGATAAAACTAAGACTGGCACTATTTGGTAATGTATGGGTTATTTTCCATCATTCTCAAAGATGGTAGGGGCAAACAGTCTAAAGTTCCACTATCCCACATTAAGCAAAGTATTTAATCTAAAATATCTTTTTTTTATAAAGTTTTATTAATTTTTTCAACATATACATAAAATATACTAAAATAACAAAAACAAAAACTAAATTATCTACATTTGGTTAATGTCCTTTTACCCAAGGTAAAACCATTATCACCAAAAAAAACACATCAGTCTAAACCTTTAAGAGACCATCCTGATAAACACATTTAAACAATTATCCGACTTCAAAATAGACTAAGGCATTTACATATCTCAGTATCACACACAAAGCTTTCCCCTTACAAGTCTCAAATTCATCAGCCAGCCTTGATTCTTGGTCTCGATTTTCCAGGAACACAGCCAATTGAATCTCTCCCTTTGTGCCTGAAACTCTTCTTTCTTCAGAATCAAAGTTAACTCTCCACAGTCCAATTTTTCTCCCTTCACTTTTTGACTTTGAAACATTAATCCTCATTTTCTTCTTTAAAGAAGGAGCACTACTCTCAAAGTAGTGTTCACTCTTGTCTTCTTTTTCAAGTTGTTGGTAGGCTTTAGACTCCACAAGTTCTAGGAGACGATCCAGGGCTTGGGTGACGTCAAGATAGAGTTCTTTAAAGATCGCTTTCATTTCTTCCATGTCTCTCCACAGTGTGTTATCAGGAGAAAAAAGATGTAAACAAGAGCCATTCTCACAGGAAAGCAGGGGCAGATAGCTCAAAATTCAACTCCGCAGATTCAACAAAGTAGATAAATATTTTATAATCCTCAAAACATTAAGAAAATGGCAACAAAACAGCAAAAAACTTTAAATCCCAATATTAAAATTTAATATTAAAAAAGCCAACTTTCCAAATTAATAAATTCCAAAAATAATGAAAATCACCAAGAGCTTCGCATTTCTTTGTTGCAAAAGGCCTCTCTTTGGTAACAAACAAACGAACAAACAAAAAAACCCTTGGTGTTTTAGAAATGGGATGGCAAGATTTAGTGTCCATTTTATGGCTTCGGTGCAGCCCCAAACTTGATGACATCCGTACCTCCCAGCATTCTCAATCACGGATTGATCACAGGGACTCTGTTCTGCGACCCCCCCGGCAAGAAAATGCTGTCCAGAGAACAAAAGGGATGATTTCCTGGATTCTCCTTACCCGGAGAATGCCCAGAAATGCTGCACCATCAGCGCTGCTTAAAAAAGCAGTACCGTTCAGTCTGCCATTCCGCACAGGAAGCCTTTAATCTAAAATATCTTGAACAATTCAGGTTTGCCCACTTAAATCTTCCTACCACATGATCATGTTAAATAGGTTGTACCTGTCATATGTTATGAAAGTCTGTTTTCTAATGGAGTGATAATATAAAAGACCACTCTAATTTATCAAATGCATTACCTGCATCTAAATGAAAGTTAAAGAAATGGTTATTAAGCTGAATTATATTAGAACTCTTCTAACCAAACATAATTAGAGTCCCCTGTGGGGGAGTTGGGCGGTTATATAAATTTAAATAATAAATAAATAAATAATCTTAAAAAAAAATAAAACTGTGAATGAAAGTATCAATATATTTTGTTGAAAAAGGATTGTGGCACTTTGACAAATGGTCTTTAATACCCAGAAAATAGAGAAACAGCAAGAAATTATTAGATTACATGCAAATAGCATCCCTTACCTTTTCCTAATGAAATGTTTATATTCAGCTTTGTTGATTTTCAACAGTGTTTTTATTTGTACCACTCCATGCATAAATACAATGGGTTGTATCCAAACTACATTAGTCACCTTTTAGTATCACTGATATTTTATATTCTAAGGTTTTTCTGCATCCAAGAAAACAGACAGCTGTCTGTTTCTGGACTTCAATGCTCCTCTGTTACATCAAAACAGCTGTGCTAATAGTATTCAAAGGGGCCTTGACATCATATGCTTTCATGTTATACAGTAGTATAAGATTAAATCCAGACTATTAATTAATTGGGACTGAACTTGAAAGAGTATTTCAGGCTATGACATCAAAGAACATAAGTTAGTTTCCCTCCCACCTCCCCAAAAAAGCAGGGTGCTTCAAAATGGTCTTTGAAAATACTGCGAGAATAAGAAGCATGGCAGGAAATGCAGAATGAACAGCTCAATGTTCATTCATACTGTTAGAAATTATATTTGGGTTACCACTCCTCAATCTTTCTTTCTAATCTGCTTTAATACAAAAAGATAACAAGACAAAAGAAAAAGATTTAAAAACCCAAAATATGACCTTTTTTTGGAGGGTTTTGTTTCTTTCTTTCTCTATTACTGGCCAGCTTAAGCAGCCTAGATTTCCATCTTCCTAAACTAGCCCACATAAACTAAAATAAACTAGCCCACATAAATAAACTAGGTAACAGCGTTCCGCGCGTGTCATGCCAGCCACATGACCGTGGAAGCGTCTTCGGACAGCGCTGGCTCTTCAGCTAAGAAACGGAGATAAGCACCGGCCCCTAGAGTCGGACACGACTGTGCAGGGGAAAACCTTTAAACTAGCCCAACAGCGTATCAATTCATTCTTATATGTTGATGATGTGGTCATTTTGTCCTTGACTTTTGTTGGCTTTAAGAGAGGTTTGCATGCTCTTTTATTTCACTGCAAAAATGAGGATTGAGACATAAATTACTCTAAGATCGTTGTATTTTCCTAATGTCCCAAGCCACACAACTGGCAAATAGAAGGGCACACTGTCAAGTAAATTAAAACCTCTAAATATTTAGAGGTGGTTTTCCAAGCCTCTGCAGCCCCAATGCCCACTGGGCACAAGCTCAGCCTCAATTATACAAGCTTTCTATTGTAATTGAGGCATATAGTTCATCCCAGCTGTTAAGTTATTTACGGCTAAGGCTTGTGCCCAGTTATTGTACAGGACTCAATTAGGCCCATGCGGTGATGGAAATATTAGAGAAAGTTCAATCTAAATTCTTGACAAATATTTTTCAGGTCTCTTGTTGTGTCCCAAATATTGTGGTTTGGCAAGAAGCAAGAGTCACTAAAGTCAGATATGGCCTTTTGATTATTATCTTTGGTTGAAATTATTACATAGCTCAGCTGGATTGGCCCCTTTAACTATAGCAGATGATTTTGAACCCTCCTGGAAAAAATCCATTTCTAATAAATTACATTTTTATGGTTTTTCCCAGGGCACTCTTTTGCCATTGGGACTAAAGCAAGCCAGCTCAATTTTGAAAGAAAAGATTCTAGATGTAGAAGGCCAATTGTGTTGTGCAGCTTGTTCCTGGGATGTATTTATTAACAAACAGTTTCCAAATTTTAAATCAGTTGGTTACCTGGACTAGATTAGTGTTCTGAAATTTAGAAGAATGTTATCCTTGGCCTATTTTAATGTTCTCTCTACAGCAATATAGGAAGGGAAATCCCGGTTGCTAATTAACCGTGTCCCTGTGATGCAGATATGATAGAAACTACAGCCCCTGTTTTGTTATTCTGCCAGTTCTAAAAGGACTCTTATTTGCTGTGATTTCCCCTCTCCTATATAAATTCCCAGGGTATTCTGCTTTATTTTATTTACATTAGTTATTAGACAACAAAGACAATTCTTTAAATCTGTATCTTTAAATGTTGCTAAGTCTTGTTATACTGTGTGTAAATTCTACCCTATTATGAGCTGTATTTTTTTTCTTCTCCTGGTCTATGATCTTAATAAAGTTTATCTAAAGTTTATCTATTATCAGACATGTAGAAAACATGTAGACATATAGAAAACAACTCTGTTTTTAAAGACATCATCTTTAAATTCCATTCCTTTTCCCAAAACCATATTAATAAACAACACTTTTCAATTTAACATGAAACACCATTACTCTTAAGGTTTAAAACATTATTTAAAATTCTAAATGGCTTTCAAAACCATACATTTATCATTGTCATTTGTTCTCAGATATTGAGCGAACTAGAAAGTTAATTTTGTACCCTCAAGAACAGTGCTGGCAATCACATGTTTTCCTACTTGCTCATTAACTTGTCAAATTTTTTAGGGGTTTATCATATGCACAAAAGAGTTATCAAAGAATGAATGGGAAGAATATGACAATTATCAAAACCTGCACAAGCTGCAAATAACATTCTAACTCTTTTGTATTAAAGACAGTAATCTCTACCCAGAAATGTTCTTTTTTGTGTGTATGGAGCCTGCCTGACTAGTTTATTTCTCCTAACTTGTACATCTTTTATTAAAGTCAACTTCTGAACATTATCCCTACTGCAATTTCTGGCTTAGAGGACAGGATCACTCTAGAAGTTGATCTTAGAAGTTAGATCTTTGAATGGATAGCATGTGCCTTTTCAGTTTAATACAAAGATTATCAATCCCCAACAGACAAAAATGCTGATCCATTGCTTCCCAATATCACTAATTTTTAACTGCTTGGGTTCTCCTGAATGCAGCTGTTCTAGAAGAGTAAGTACAAATCAGTCCAATATGAAATGAAATATTCAGCTGAACAAAAGTTAAAAGTTCAGTTTGCGTTCTTGTCTATTACTTATTTCTCAAGGCCCAAATGAAAATGGCTCCTGCTTTAAAACCTAAATATTTTAAACTTCAAATTTGGAGCTCCCAAAATGCTACAACTTTGAATGCGTAGTTTTCATTGTGGGTTTTTTTTTACAGTAATATGACAATGTTTTACATGAGCAAATAAATCAAATTGATTCTAAAGATGGCTGTTGTATTTATACTTTAAACATACATACATACATACATACATACATACATGCATACATACATTTGATTTAAAGCAGTTATATATTTTGTATTATGTTTATGTATTATGCATTGATTTATAGCATTTATACACTGTACAGTACATTTTCCAGGTTCAAACAGGTGTCACTGAACATTATACAGAAAGCTCTATGTTTCAGCATTTTGCACAAATAATACTTAATTTGAAAACAAAAGTAAAACAAGAATTTCAAAATTAAACTAGATGAGAACCTGGAGGCTTAGTTACAGCAGAATCATTATATGTCTATGACGTACTTGCATGTGAAGCTTCTGATAACATGAAAAGAGCCATCTAAACGTTCCTTCCCTTTAATTCCTGTTTAATTTGGCATATTCCTTCCTATGAATATTTAATGCAGACCAAAAATCCACTGAAGGAAGACTTCTTGTCTTTTATATTCAGCTGTATTATAATAATATCCTGGCAACTGTTCTAACTTTTGGTGACTTTCCTAATCCGTGATATAAACTCTACTATAGTGAGCTTAAGTAATGTCTAAACTTCCTGAAGTAATGTAGGTTCTCCTAAGGCTTGGCCCAAGTTAGTACTTGGGCAGGGGACCACCTGGGAATTACAGGGCTATTGGCTAGACTTGATAATTGAAAAAATATCCCCAAAGCGGGGAATGGCATACCTCTCCGGTAACAATAACAAAAGCTGCACAAATTCCATCCAGGAGTTGAGCTTACCTTGAAGTACTTTTATCTTTTTCTAAATTATCTTTTTCAGCTTCCTTTTACCCATTTAAGTTCACCTTTGAGAAACTTTTAAGGTCCCACTGAGAAGAGCTTCATTTTGATTACTAGCATTCTTATGAAAAATAAGCCAAATCAGAGCATCATCAGAAAATAGAAGAAGAAAGGTGTGATGAGAATGTAACAGACAGCAAGGTAATACATAGAAAGTTTTACTAAATTTGATACTTTTTCTGCGTTTAACTATTCTTGCTGTTCTAAATGTCAAATGGTTATTTTTATCCTAGTTGTTTTATCATATGTATTTCATGGAAGATAAAACAAAGATGGAAGTAGTATATTGACATTCTGTACAGTAGAGATGTCAAAGACCTAGTTCTCTGGAGAAGTACATAATACTGAGAAAGGTGGAAGAGAAGAAGAGGACAACCAGCAGTAAGGTAGATGGGCTCAATTACAATGGCAATGGGTGAACTGTTGGAAGACCTGAAGGACCAGGTTGGAGACAGATCATCATAGAGAATATCTTTGTGGTTGCTAAGAGCCGACACATAATCAATCAATCAATCAATCAATCAATCAATTTCATGGATTGTAACTAACCCTGAGAGCCTTAGGATACTGAGCAAGCTATACATGTTCAAATAAATAAAGCAGTGAAAGGCAATACAATAAAAAAAGTACTTCCATGGGTCCACTGACTGCTAACCATTCTGGAAAGGTTACTTTTATAGACAGCATACTTATCAACCACACAAACGAAGATAGTTTAAATTAAGAGCCATTAATATCTGCATTTTCACTGTTTCACAGAATATCAGTTTTCAATTATAGTCGTAGAATGCTTAATATGCTTTCAATTCTATACATGTTTTCTTGGGAGTTAATCCTACTTCATTCAATGGAACATACTCCCAAGTATTTGTACACAGGAATTTATTTATTTAGTACCTTTGAGTCAGTGTTGACTTCTGGCGACTGCCTGGACTAGTCCCTGCAGTTTTCTTGGCAAGATTTCAGAAGTGGTTTGCCCTTGCCTCCTTCCTACGGCTGAGAGTGTGTGACTGGCCCAAGGTCACCCAGCAATTTTGGGGCTTAAGGCGGGACTAGAACTCACAGTCTGGGGATTAAATTTATAATGAAATACATGTAGATATACACATAGCTGGGGAGAAATACTATGTCCAATCATAGGATAAATAGTATTTTTAGGACAGATCCCGCTAGGGAATGCTTAAGTAATACATGGTGAGATACATATTCAAGTCAGCTGAGTTCACATACTTCTTGAATTATTAAATGAGCTTATCATAATTTAGAAAACAAAATGGAGTGGTCAGGAAAGAGTCCCCAAATAGTAAAGCCAGCATTTCTTGGAGCAGGCAGTCATCTCAACAGCCTTAGCATGTGCCAATGGACAACTTTGCTGTTTTTATCTGCTCAGTTGACTCCCTCTAACTTGCAGCTCCAACTCAATTTATCTACAGCAAGGATGTGTTAACGTTATCTGACAGTTACTATTAAAGTATCACAGGCCTCTGTCTTGTTTATACAGCAACTTTCCTGAGTCTTTCTGCTACATCAGTCATTTTAAGCAAAACACCCAGAAAAGAACATGTTGTATACTAGTATCAAGCTGAATATAGTAAAGATCCTTATGTAGTAAGTCAACACCCCACTACACATATGAGAGGCATCTCAGCAGCATTATGAGATTACCAAGGTTTACAGAAGTAGGGAAACATTGTGAGGTGTATATTGAAAAAAATATTGGGAATTATATCCACCCCACAAAAAAAGTTTACAAAAAGTAAGCATGCTGAAGTCTGACAGAATCTGGCTGACTGTTCAGAACTATAAAATAGAAAATGAAAGGAGAAAGACCATGGACTATTTTGAAAGAGTATTTTGAAATACATCTGGCTGGCCTTACTTACAAAGTGAGAAGCAAAAGCCCACTCCTTACCTCAATCTGATTTGCAGTACGAGTTAGCATTAGTTACAAATCGTCTCAACCACCATTGTGGTGATATGGTTGCATAGAAATTGCTTAGAGCAATTTTACCCAGTCTGGTGCCTTCCAACATGTCAGACTTCTGATTGACACTGACTAGCCTGGCTGAGATGATGGCATTTGCTTCCCAGTACATCTAGAGCAGTGTTTCTCAACCTTGGCAACTGGAAGATGTGTAGACTTCAACTCCCAGAATTCCCCAGCCAAGTCCACACATCTTCCAGTTACCAAGGTTGAGAAACACTGCTCTAGAGAATAACTTGCTATGAAGGCTACATTAGAGATTTGCACTAAGAAAGCAAAGACTCCCTTAAACTGAATTTGATTCCTGGTGTGGAAGTAGTTTGGCATTGCCTTCTTTCCTGATTTTTTTAACTTTCTAGTCTAGTACACATTCCTAGGATTTGCTGGTGGTCTGGCATCTTTCCTTTTAGTGTTATTCTAGACATTTCTATTAATTATACATCAGAATGGAATAAAGCAATACATGTAAAGCAGGATTAAGTTGCAAAGGCGAATTAATCTCATGCCTGATTTTGAAGTTCCAATGTCAAGAGTTTTAAAGAGCCAGAAAATGAATGAAATTTTCTTGAGAAGAACATCAGTAGTGTAGGAATCCAATTTATTTATTCAACCTTAATTCATTCAAACATGAAATTTGTATTTCATACAGGTTTTGTCATTATAATAAGAATGAAGTAATGAATAACATCTCATCCTCCATTTAGAACCTCTTGGATATATTTTGAATAATTGTGAAAGAATAAATCAGTCAGAATAGGGCCTAGTTGCAATATTGACTTTTTATTGGGTTAGAGACCACTTCAAATACTGAGCTGTTCTCCACGCAATCTTATCAGGGGTCTGTTTCTACTAAGATCATACATAAGTGCTTTTCATATGAACCAGCTTCTCATATGTCTAACTTGTGAAATCATTTTTGGGATGACAGTAAATATTCCAAAGAAGATGATGTCCTAAAATAATTAGGGCATCAACTACAATCTTTCCTGAGCCTGCTGGCCTTGTGATGGTCATCTAGCCCAGGTTACAAACTGTCTTGACTACAGTAATGACCTCTACGCAGGGCTACCTTTGAAAACTATGTGGAAATTGTAACTGGTAAGGCCACTGGTTCAAAGTCCAGAGGTCATATGCTACCTCTAATGAAATATCTGAATAGTCTGCCAACTTGCTTTTGAGGCACAGTTTACCGGGCTGGTGTTGAACCTTAAAGCCATAAACAGCTTAGGCCTCCTGCTAAGCCAAGCTACTTAGATCAACAGGAGAATCCTTTTGCCAGAAGCTCAGCTGTCTGCTCTGGGGGAGGTGTCTTTGGCTTAGGCTTTGCCAGTATTTAGGAAAACAGCAAAGACCCATCTTTTTCTCCAGGTTTTAATTCTGTTAATAGATTTTTATGGCATTGATTTTATTGTCATGGTTTACGTTATGCATTTTGTTTTAATTGCTTTAAGCTGCCTTGAGTGCTTACATAAGCAGAAAGGCAAGGTGTAAATCTAAATAAACAAAAACAAACAAATAAAAGAACATTGCCAAGAGAAGGCTTCAATCAGTGGAAAGGGGAAAGCAGAATTTCCCCCCTCTTCTCCAAAAATATTTGTGTTTCCATTGAAAGCAGAGAGGGGATGGAGAACTACTACAGTGGAAGAAAAAGAATAAGCAACATTCTGCATATGCAATATTGGATTCTACCTTGAATTATCCATATTTCATGCACCAGCTGAACAAGTCTTCCCCAACTTCAGACTCTCTTGACATGTTGGATTACTATTTTGATCACCCCTAACCAATACCCTGATAGACTGGAGAACACCAAGTTGGGGGAAGCTGAGCTAAAGAACAAACTATATGGTTAGGCCAGGGGTCGGCAAACTTTTTTTGCCGGGAGCCATTTTGACATGCTCGTGCACATTTTGAAGTGCTCGAGAGCCAGGGGGCGGGGTTTGCAGGCGGGGGCCAATCGCGTGGAAGGGGGCGGGGTTTGCGGGCGGGAGCCAATCGCGTGGAAGGGGGCAGGTTTTGCGGGCGGGAGCCAATCGCGTGGAAGAGGGCGGGGGAGGTTTGGAAGAAGAAGGGAAAGAGAGGCTCGACTGCTTCGGCAGCGGTGCTTCCAGGTTGTCGCTGCGGCGGCAACGGCTGCCCCTTCGAAAGGGCAGGCTCCGGGGACCCCGAAAATGCCCTCAGTTTAGGCAGGGAGGCTGCGCGCAAGCTGCCTCAGCTGTTCTGCGGGGAGAATTTCCACCCCAGGGCAGCGTGTGCGTGTGGAGAGGGGAGGTTTCTGCCTCCCTGCCGGAACCGAGGGCATTTTCGGGGTCCCCGGAGCCTGCCTTTCGAAGGGGCAGCGGCAGCAGCAGCTGCAGTGCTGCCCCTTCGAAAGGGCAGGCTCCGGGAACCCCGAAAATGCCCTCAGTTTAGGCAGGGAGGCTGCGCGCAAGCTGCCTCAGCTGTTCTGCGGGGAGAATTTCCACCCCAGGGCAGCGTGTGCGTGTGGAGAGGGGAGGTTTCTGCCTCCCTGCCGGAACCGAGGGCATTTTCGGGGTCCCCGGAGCCTGCCTTTCGAAGGGGCAGCGGCAGCAGCAGCTGCAGTGCTGCCCCTTCGAAAGGGCAGGCTCCGGGGACCCCGAAAATGCCCTCAGTTTAGGCAGGGAGGCTGCGCGCAAGCTGCCTCAGCTGTTCTGCGGGGAGAATTTCCACCCCAGGGCAGCGTGTGCGTGTGGAGAGGGGAGGTTTCTGCCTCCCTGCCGGAACCGAGGGCATTTTCGGGGTCCCCGGAGCCTGCCCTTTCGAAGGGGCAGCGGCAGCAGCAGCTGCAGTGCTGCCCCTTCGAAAGGGCAGGCTCCGGGGACCCCGAAAATGCCCTCAGTTTAGGCAGGGAGGCTGCGCACAAGCTGCCTCAGCTGTTCTGCGGGGAGAATTGCCACCCCAGGGCAGCGTGTGCATGTGGAGATGGGAGGTTTCTGCCTCCCTGCCGGAACCGAGGGCATTTTCGGGGTCCCCGGAGCCTGCCCTTTCGAAGGGGCAGCGGCAGCAGCAGCTGCAGTGCTGCCCCTTCGAAAGGGCAGGCTCCGGGGACCCCGAAAATGCCCTCAGTTTAGGCAGGGAGGCTGCGCGCAAGCTGCCTCAGCTGTTCTGCGGGGAGAATTTCCACCCCAGGGCAGCGTGTGCGTGTGGAGAGGGGAGGTTTCTGCCTCCCTGCCGGAACCGAGGGCATTTTCGGGGTCCCCGGAGCCTGCCCTTTCGAAGGGGCAGCAGCAACAGCAGCTGCAGTGCTGCCCCTTCGAAAGGGCAGGCTCCGGGGACCCCGAAAATGCCCTCAGTTTAGGCAGGGAGGCTGCGCACAAGCTGCCTCAGCTGTTCTGCGGGGAGAATTGCCACCCCAGGGCAGCGTGTGCGTGTGGAGAGGGGAGGTTTCTGCCTCCCTGCCGGAACCGAGGGCATTTTTGGGGTCCCCAGAGCCTGCCTTTCGAAGGGGCAGCGGCAGCAGCAGCTGCAGTGCTGCCCCTTCGAAAGGGCAGGCTCCGGGGACCCCGAAAATGCCCTCAGTTTAGGCAGGGAGGCTGCGCGCAAGCTGCCTCAGCTGTTCTGCGGGGAGAATTTCCACCCCAGGGCAGCGTGTGCGTGTGGAGAGGGGAGGTTTCTGCCTCCCTGCTGGAACCGAGGGCATTTTCGGGGTCCCCGGAGCCTGCCTTTCGAAGGGGCAGCGGCAGCAGCAGCTGCAGTGCTGCCCCTTCGAAAGGGCAGGCTCCGGGGACCCCGAAAATGCCCTCAGTTTAGGCAGGGAGGCTGCGCGCAAGCTGCCTCAGCTGTTCTGCGGGGAGAATTTCCACCCCAGGGCAGCGTGTGCGTGTGGAGAGGGGAGGTTTCTGCCTCCCTGCCGGAACCGAGGGCATTTTCGGGGTCCCCGGAGCCTGCCCTTTCGAAGGGGCAGCGGCAGCAGCAGCTGCAGTGCTGCCCCTTCGAAAGGGCAGGCTCCGGGGACCCCGAAAATGCCCTCAGTTTAGGCAGGGAGGCTGCGCACAAGCTGCCTCAGCTGTTCTGCGGGGAGAATTGCCACCCCAGGGCAGCGTGTGCATGTGGAGATGGGAGGTTTCTGCCTCCCTGCCGGAACCGAGGGCATTTTCGGGGTCCCCGGAGCCTGCCCTTTCGAAGGGGCAGCGGCAGCAGCAGCTGCAGTGCTGCCCCTTCGAAAGGGCAGGCTCCGGGGACCCCGAAAATGCCCTCAGTTTAGGCAGGGAGGCTGCGCGCAAGCTGCCTCAGCTGTTCTGCGGGGAGAATTTCCACCCCAGGGCAGCGTGTGCGTGTGGAGAGGGGAGGTTTCTGCCTCCCTGCCGGAACCGAGGGCATTTTCGGGGTCCCCGGAGCCTGCCCTTTCGAAGGGGCAGCGGCAGCAGCAGCTGCAGTGCTGCCCCTTCGAAAGGGCAGGCTCCGGGGACCCCGAAAATGCCCTCAGTTTAGGCAGGGAGGCTGCGCACAAGCTGCCTCAGCTGTTCTGCGGGGAGAATTGCCACCCCAGGGCAGCGTGTGCGTGTGGAGATGGGAGGTTTCTGCCTCCCTGCCGGAACCGAGGGCATTTTCGGGGTCCCCGGAGCCTGCCTTTCGAAGGGGCAGCGGCAGCAGCAGCTGCAGTTCTGCCCCTTCGAAAGGGCAGGCTCCGGGGACCCCGAAAATGCCCTCAGTTTAGGCAGGGAGGCAGAAACCTCCCCTCTCCACACGCACACGCTGCCCTGGGGTGGAAATTCTCCCCGCAGAACAGCTGAGGCAGCTTGCGCGCAGCCTCCCTGCCTAAACTGAGGGCATTTTTGGAGTCCCCGGAGCCTGCCCTTTCGAAGGGGCAGCACTGCAGCTGCTGCTGCCGCTGCCCCTTCGAAAGGCAGGCTCCGGGGACCCCGAAAATGCCCTCGGTTCCGGCAGGGAGGCAGAAACCTCCCCTCTCCACACGCACACGCTGCCCTGGGGTGGAAATTCTCCCCGCAGAACAGCTGAGGCAGCTTGCGCGCAGCCTCCCTGCCTAAACTGAGGGCATTTTCGGGGTCCCCGGAGCCTGCCCTTTCGAAGGGGCAGCACTGCAGCTGCTGCTGCCGCTGCCCCTTCGAAAGGCAGGCTCCGGGGACCCCGAAAATGCCCTCGGTTCCAGCAGGGAGGCAGAAACCTCCCCTCTCCACACGCACACGCTGCCCTGGGGTGGAAATTCTCCCCGCAGAACAGCTGAGGCAGCTTGCGCGAAGCCTCCCTGCCGGAACCGAGGGCATTTTCGGGGTCCCCGGTCCCCGGAGCCTGCCCTTTCGAAGGGGCAGCACTGCAGCTGCTGCTGCCCCTTCGAAAGGGCAGGCTCCGGGGACCCCGAAAATGCCCTCGGTTCCGGCAGGGAGGCAAAAATCGCGCGTGCAGGCTGCCGGGCTTCCCGAGGCACAGCTGATTGGCGTGGAGAATTTCCTCTCCCTTCAGCGCTTCCGGCTTGTCACGTGACACACAGTTTGGAAAGCCCTGCCCGTTGTCAAGATGGCTGCCGGAGACGGCTGCCAGGTTGCCAGGGGTATGCCCACAGCAACGCGCACCATGCCCGCTGCCGCGCCTGCCCCGCCACACTCGCTGCTGCGCCACGCCCGCCACGCCTGCCTGCGGAAGAGCCACACTCAAGGGGCCAAAGAGCCGCATTTGGCTCGCGAGCCGCCATTTCCGACCCTTGGGTTAGGCCATTAAAAACAGCAGTGTCATTGATGCCTTTAGATCAGAGCTTTCCAAACTGTGTGTCGGGACACGTTAGTGTGTCGGCTGCAGTGTCTGGGTGTGTCGCGGCTGCTGCTGCCTCTGAGCCCTGCCAGGATTCCACCCAGGTCCTCGTGCCTGCCTTGTGCCTTGATGCCTCCAAACCTGCCCTGCCTGGATTCCGCGCAGGTCCTAGTGCCTGCCTTGTGCCGTGCTGCCTCCAAACCTGCTGTGATTCTGCGCAGGTCCTAGTGCCTGCCTTGTGCCCTGCTGTAAGAGTGTGTCACGAAATGATGCATGTCTAAAAAGTGTGTCACCAACATGAAAAGTTTGGAAAGCTCTGCTTTAGATGAAACAGCTAGCTTAAGATAATGCAAGAAAAGTTCTCTGAAAACATTAACAAAAATATATCACTTGGTTCAACAGTCTAGAAAAATCTACTGGGAATTTTATTAAGTACTTTATACAGGCAATATTTTCAGAACACTTGAGATATATGGCCCAGAATGTTCCCATGTTAGAGCAATTCCATAATAGGCAGTTTTCAAGTAATAAAATATATTACTAATTAAACAAGCAGGCAGCCAAGCACTGCAATATGAACCATTGATACCAAAAATGGTAGTTTCTGAATTCTTTTAATAATCTGCTTTTGTTTTGTTATGTACAATTCGATTAAGCAAAATATATGAAACACAAAAACAAAGAGGATCAAATATCAGCTTACATTATAGACTCCACTCTAAACTGGATTATACTGTTTTACATTTGTACTGAGTTGGATAATTATAGTCCATCTATGAACAACCCTTTTGACCAGAACACCGGGTTCCATTTTTAAAATAAATTATCTACATTGTTAACAGAGAATCCTACAGTTATTCAGCTGGTGTATTTAAAAGAGATTGTAGAACATGTGGATATGCAATTTAAATTAATTGTACCATCAGGGGGTAAAATAAGTATTGTACAAAAATGGAAAGCAGTAGCACTACATACATCTATGAATTAGTAGAATAATTAACATTGCTTGTTGAATTAACAAATTCTGTAAGAGGCCAAGAGAACTCAGACAATCCTAAGTTTATATAAAACTATTCATTATTTATAGCTTCTTTTCATTGATAAACCCCATGTATCTTTTTTGTTGACGTCATGCTTTATTTTAGTTTCTCTCACTCATACTTTTTATCTAAGAAAAAAGAATGTAAAATTAGAAATTGATTAAATAATTTACAGTTGAGTAAACTTTGACTGATTAATCAATTTAATATAAATAAATGTGCATATTATCCAAACCTTAATTTAAGTGTCCTGAGATTCCAGGACATAAAAAGATCATATATAATTGAAAACATAAAAAATACTGAGAAGGAAAGTCCATCTTCAACATTTGATTTTAAAAACTCCTTTTATAGTAACATACTAGAAAAAAGTCTCTAAAATGTGTTAAAGTACCACAAAAGTCAGCACAAATTAAATTCACAATTTCCTACTTACTAAATTGGTCTCTAACAATTAATCAAGTAAAGCTACCCTGCTACCAGTTTACTAGAGAAGGGAAGATAAAAAAGGTTGTTGAGAAATTCATTTCATGCATAAATCTGAACTCTTAGGTTTTGTGGAGTAACAAACTAAATGCTTTCTTCTACATAGCATTAAGAAGCCTTTCTGTAACTTGGTTAGAGATTCTTCAGGAAGAACAATACATTTATCCAAACTGGGTCTCTCCAGATTTTGGCCAGAAACCCGTTATTACATATGCATGTAAATTACATTGAACTCAACAGCATTTGATGCCTGAAAGTGCCAGTCAGATCGTAGCTCTCACATTTGTGCATGGAAATACAAATAAGAAAGTCTAGAGGCAAAAACTAGTAAGGCCACAGCATTACACAGTCCAGGTTTCTAAAGCAAGTTATCATGAATCTACGCTCCTTCCCCCATAGCCTTTCTCCTCCCTGAGCCAAATTTAACTTTCCTCCATCATCTTTTCAACCACAATCGAAGAATTCATTGAAGTTGAACCAGAATTTGAACACACTTCAAACCAGTTAATTTTCACTGAGTTAATACTGCTGCCAATGAATTGCTTCATCACAATTTGGAGGAAATTTGCTGGCAGGGGAGCAGAGTCTGCAGAAGCAGGTTACAAATCGGTTAGCCTAACTTAATAAGAGTATTATAATTGTCCCCGTCATTGTTATAACTTAGCAAAACCATGGGATGAGGTATCATCAGTATGCGGATGATACTCAATTGTATATCTCCATCCCTGGTGAGGTAAGTGATGCAGTGTCCACCCTGTCCCAGTGCCTGGGGGCTGTGAGGGCCTGGATGGGGAACAACAGGCTTCAATTGAACCCTGGTAAGACCGAGTGGCTGTGGATTGATGGCCTAGCGTCTTCTGGGAAATTATCATCTTTGGTTCTCGATGGGGTAGCACTGCCCCGTTCGGAACCGGTGCGTAATCTGGGGGTCCTTCTAGACTCACGACTCCTGCTCGAAGAGCAGGTGGCAGTCGTGGCTAGGAGGGCTTTTGCACAACTTCGGTTAGTGCGCCAGTTACGCCCATTCCTGGATCGCGATGCCCTCCGTACAGTCACTCATGCTCTCGTCATCTCCCACGTAGATTATTGCAATGCGCTCTACATGGGGCTACCCTTGAAGACTATCCGGAAGCTACAGCTGGTGCAGAATGCGGCCGCGCGGGCAGTTTTGGGTGCGTCAAGATCTGCACATGTAACACCGTTGCTCCGTGAGCTGCATTGGGTGCCGGTTTGCTTCCGGGTACAATTCAAGGTGTTAGTTATCACCTTTAAAGCCCTACATGGCATGGGGCCAGAATACCTGAGGGACTGTCTTATCCCCATGTTATCGACCCGCCCCACCCGGTCATTCAGAGAGGGCCTGCTACGAACCCCATCAATTAGAGAATGCCATCTGATGGGGTCTAGGAGGCGGGCCTTCTCTGTGGTAGCGCCCACTCTATGCAAAATCTTGCCCCCAGAGTTGAGACAGATTTCCTCCCTCCCGACCTTTAGGAAAGAGCTGAAGACCTGTCTATGAAGGTTCTCAGTCATCCAGGTGGAATTGTCTGTAGCTTGAATCATGTCAACTGGATTTCTATTTTCTCAGTGGAAACGTTTCGCTCCTTATCCAAGGAGCTTCTTCAGTCTGAGCAAAGTTGGTAAGGGAATCCTAAATATGTTTCTAGGTAGCTGTGTGACCTTACACCTGGGGCTAGGTCATGGTTATATTGAGATATTATTTTTAAGTCCTTTTATCATATAAAAGAGGATCGTTAAGATCACCATGCTGCTGTTCAGCTTGTGAAATGGTCTTAATCTTCCTAGGCACAGAAGACAAAGCAGGGAGGAAGATGGGGGAGAGATTGTGCCTGAGGCCCCCACCTCTATTCAAGGAAGGATTTTCCAAGTTGGCATAAATGGATTCCTTGACCCCTCTCTCAAACCACCTATCTTCTCTGTCTAAAATGTGAACATTAATGTCCTCAAATGAGTGTCCTTTTTCCTTTAGATGAAGATAAAGGACTTAAAAATAACATCTCAATATAACCATGACCTAGCCCCAGGTGTAAGGTCACACAGCTACCTAGAAACATATTTAGGATTCCCTTACCAACTTTGCTCAGACTGAAGAAGCTCCTTATCCAAGGAGCGAAACGTTTCCACTGAGAAAATAGAAATCCAGATGACATGATTCAAGCTACAGCTGAAGACCTGGTTCTGCTGCCTGGCATGGGAAGGAGGAAGGGATAGTTCCTCATGGGGGTGGCTAATCCCCTAATTTTATAACTGTCCTTCTTTTAATTATTCCATCACCATCTGGATTTTATGACATGTATTTTATTGTATAACGGAGGTTTTATTATTTATTTTAACTTATTTATTGTGAACCGCCCAGAGTTCCCCATGAGGGGAGATGGGCGGTCATTTAAATTAAATTAAATAATTAAATTAAATTAAATTAAATTAAATTAAATTAAATTAAATTAAATTAAATTAAATTAAATTAAATTAAATTAAATTAAAGAGATGATGGGCTCTCTTTTTTGTTGGAGATCTTAGACATTGATTTGCTTAAGATTTCCTGCATCAACAAGTCAGATGGTCTAGATCAAGGGTCGGAAATGGCGGCTCGCGAGCCAGATCTGGCTCTTTGGCCCCTCAGCTCTGGCTCTCTCTCTCTCTGTCTGCCGCCCGACATCCGGAAAGCCGGTCTCCGGAAGCAGAGCAAACCCTGGGGAAGAAACAGACACTGATTGGTGGAGGCTCAGAAGGAAGGACGCCTCCACCAATCAGTGCGCGCCAAAGGGGAGCAGAGAGGTGAACAAGGTGAAGCCCGATTGGCCCTGCTACCCAGAGGCGCGAAAAAAAGACCAGCGCGGGGCCTCGCTCAGCTGGACGAGCCGCTGGACCTGGAGCGCTTCCGCGCACAGCTGAGCGAGGCCCCGCGCCGGTCTTTTTGGAGCGCATTTCCACAGCCCAGAGCTCAGCTGCACGCGGAAGCGCTCCAAAAAGGCCAGCGCTGGCTGGCTTTCTTCCACCGCCCGCTCTGCACGGGAGCGGAGCGCGCTGCCAAATCACATCCGCGCCCACCCCTGCCCTTTTCCAAATACCCCCCTCCGATCATTGGAAGGCGAGGCCCTGGTGGTGTAGGGGGGGGGCGAGGAGGATTCTCAGTCGGGAGGGGAAATCCCCGGGTCTGCGGAGGTCTTTCCGCGCCGCCTTGAGGCACGCGTGAGCGCCCAGGGCAGGGGAGGAACGGGAAGCGCCAGGGGACTCACCCGCTGCTGCTCGGCTGCCACTTTCCTCCTCCGCTTCAGCCGCCGAGTCCCGGCCCTTCAGCCCCCGCTGGGGGGAGGGGGGCAGGGACTCAGCGCCCGCATGCCCGGAGCCCGGCAGAGCTGCGTCTCGCCCCGCCCCACCCTCCCAGAGTGGCCAGCGGAGCGCCACCGGCGCCCACCTGCTCGGGCAGGTACCAGCCTCTCTGCACGCTCCTTCCGCTGCTGCTGCTGCAGGGAGACGGCGTCCACCCGGCCCAGCTGCCCGAGGTCCAGGGAGATCAGCTCCGGCGGGATCTGTGGCGAAGAGTGGCCATGGGGGGGGGAACGAGGCGGGCGGATCTGATCTCCCTGGACCCCGGGCAGCTGGGCTGGGTGGACGCCGTCTCCCTGCAGCTGGTACCTGCTCGGGCAGGTACCAGCCTCTCTGCACGCTCCTTCCACTGCTGCTGCTGCAGGGAGACGGCGTCCACCCGGCCCAGCTGCCCGGGGTCCAGGGAGATCAGCTCCGGTGGGATCTGTGGCGAAGAGCGGCCGTGGGGGGGGAACGAGGCGGGCGGATCTGATCTCCCTGGACCCCGGGCAGCTGGGCCGGGTGGACGCCGTCTCCCTGCAGCAGCTGGTACCTCCTCGGGCAGGTACCAGCCTCTCTGCACACTCCTTCCGCTGCTGCTGCTGCTGCAGGGAGACGGCGATTGAAATGTTGGTGACTTGATCTCTAGGGCTTCTGGGGAGTGCAGAACTGGGACGGCTAGTTGCTCCCTCCTGCCTCAACAGAAGGGATCTAGCGTTAGTTGTCTTCTCTTGTCTCTGCTTGATGAGCTGCAGAGTTCTCTTTTCTCCACAATTGTTAGAAGTACAGACATCTTTGGACTTCACTTACCTTTTTCCCAGTGTCATATTGTGTACATGGGGGGCCAGCATATGCAAAACTGGGCTCCAGGTATATGAACACGTGCATAATAGTGCCAAACATCCAGACTGAGATAATTTGTTTCCTAGCCAACATCTTACCTCTTGGATTTCTCTTTGCATTTTTTTCCTCAGAGGGTGCTGTTAGAGTACTAAATTCCGTTATTTTTAGAGAGTGCATTTCAATGTGTTTGTTTATTGAGACAAGTCTAGGAATGAACTCCATCTATGTTTTAGCATTTTAGAGCCAACTTTTTTGTTTTTCCCTCTCTCATGCATGCCGACTCCCTCCCTTTCTTCAAGAAATCCTGGCCCTGGGATTGTTTCTGTTCTCCACAGGCACCAGATGAAGCTCAGTACAGCTGATGGGTTCAGAACACACAGGGCGAGACCTGAAAGTCATTTTGTGTGTTTATACATTGCAGGAACAACACAACAAACAAAACGTCCGAGAATGCCTTGTACTGTGTGGATTCCATTGTAGAAGAGAATCTGCCTAGTAATAAAGTTCTTATCTGGTTCCTTGATTGATATTTGGACATCAGCCATTTTGCTTTCAACCTTGAGGGGCTACATACAAAAAGGAAGTTATGTGCTCTTATTAACTAAGTAATTTATTTCTGTGCCCTAGAACAATATGTAATGTATGTAGGCAATGAATTCTTCAGGTCTGAATTCACAGAATTAATTTGGCTTCTCGTAAATGTCAGTTCAGACGGGCTGTGCAGCAGCTATAAAATCACAGCACCTTAGAGTTGGAAGGGGCCATTTGATCATTGAGTCCAACCCCCTGCTCACTGCAAGAATCCAAATTAAAGCATCCCAGACAAATGGCTGCCTAGCCTCCACTTGAACCTGTCCGGTGGAGGGGAGCCTGCCACCGATCTGGGTAATTGATTTGACTGTCAAACTGTTCTCACTGTTCAGAAAGATTTAATTGGAATCTGTCTTCCTGTGACTTAAATCCATTATTCCGTGTCCTGCACTTTGGAATGAGAGATAACGGGCTTCTTCTGTGTGGTGTCCTTTCAGATATTTGGAAAATGCGATTGCATCCCCTTTGAAGTATATGTGAAGTATATGTGAAGCTGAAAGAAACGCTGCTTTTAAATCTGGTGATATGGAGGCTCTTAGAACAGCCAGAGCTGATCTGAACCGGGCGATGAGAATAGCAAAGCGGGTTTATAGTCGGAAGGTTCAGGAATTTTTTCATGATTCCACAAATACCAGGCGCATGTGGCAGGGTATTCAGACTATTACAGATTATAAGGCTACTCCAACATCATGTGAGGAGAATATAGATTTTCTGATGAACTCAATAGGTTTTTTGGTAGGTTTGAAGCATCTAATAATACTCCTGTGAGGAAGGTTGAATCCCACCCTGACAAGCAGGCACCTACCCTTGATATAATTGATGTCTGGAGGACCCAATTAGCTCCTTATCCCTCCCCCCTCAAAAAATAGGGCTTAGTTTCAAGTCCCTAGATCAGCGTTTCTCAACCTTGGCAACTTTAAGATAGGTGGACTTCAACTCCCAGAATTTCCCAGCTCGAAGGTTGAGAAACGCTGCCCTAGATTATCTTTATTGTCCTTTTCTGAATCCATTTCAATGTCTGTGAATTCTTCTTAAAATGATAGTACTCAAAGTGAGGTCTGTCCAAATCAGAAAAGGGTAGAATAAATACTTCCCATGATTTGAAACTTACATTTCTTTTGATGCAGCCTAAACTGCATTTGGAGCCAAATCACTCTTTTGGCCCTTATTCTGTTTGCAGTCAACCACTTTCTAAGATCTTTTTCACAAGTGCTACTGCCAAGTAGTAATAATGTCACCCATCCTTTACCTGCATATTTTATTTTTGTTCCTTAAGTGAAGAACTTTGCATTTGTCTTTGCTAAATTTCAGTCTGTTATTTACAGTCCATTTTGCCAACCTGTCAAAATGGCTTAGAATTGTATTTTAGTTTTCTATGGTTTTAAGTAGCCTGCCCAGTTTTGCATTATCTATATGTTTTATCAGCATTCCCTTCACCTCTTCATCTAAATCCTAATGAACATATAGAAGAATAGAGGAAGATCTGGAGAAAATCTTTTGAGCCATCTAGACCAGTGTTTCTCAACCTTAGCAACTTTAAGAAGTCTGGACTTCAACTCCCAGAATTCCCCAGCCAGCATGCTGGGAGTTGAAGTCCGTTGCCAAGGTTGAGAAACACTGATCTAGACCAGGGGTCGGCAAACTTTTTATGCCGGGAGCCATTTTGACATGCTCGTGCACATTTTGAAATGCTCGAGAGCCAGGGGGTGGGGTTTGCGGGCGGGGGCCAATTGCGTGCAAGGGGGCGGGGTTTGCAGGCGGGGGCCAATCGCGTGGAGGGGGGCGGGGTTTGCGGACGGGGGCCAATCGCGTGGAAGGGGGCGGGGTTTGCGGGCAGGGGCCAATCACATGGAAGGGGGCGGGTTTGCAGGCGGGGGCCAATCACGTGGAAGGGGGCGGGGTTTGCGGGCGGGGGCCAATCACATGGAAGGGGCGGTGGTTTGCGGGCGGGAGCCAATCACGTGGCTTATTGGGGCGGGTGGGAGGGCCCATGTAGCAGTTTCCCCCCCCCACCGGCTTCCCGCCCCTCCCTCCTTGCCTGCAGAAGGCAGCCGGCCTTCTCCCCCCGCTATTTCTGGAAGTGATCCAGCGCCGATCTGCGGGCTGCGGGGGCTCCAGCTTCGGAGGGCGCCGGCTGCGCCTCTGCCTCGGCAGCCAAGCTGTTCCGAACCAAGGAGCCAGGGCGGAGCCGGGGCAGCGCTGGGCTGTGGAAATGCGCTCCAAAAAGACAGGCGCAGGGCCTCGCTCAGCTGGACGAGCTGCCGGACCTGGAGCGCTTCCGCGCGCAGCTGAGCGAGGCCCCGCGCCGGTCTTTTTGGAGCGCATTTCCACAGCCCAGCACTCAGCTGCGCGCGGAAGCGCTCCAAAAAGGCCAGCGCTGGCTGGCTTTCTTCCACCGCCCGCTCTGCACGGGAGCGGAGCGCCCTGCCAAATCACATCCGCGCCCACCCCTGCCCTTTTCCGAATACCCCCCTCCGATCCTTGGAAGGCGAGGCCCTGGTGGTGTAGGGGGGGCGAGGAGGATTCTCAGTCGGGAGAGGAAATCCCCGGGTCTGCGGAGGTCTTTCCGCGCCGCCTTGAGGCGCACGTGAGCGCCCAGGGCAGGGGAGGAACGGGAAGCGCCAGGGGACTCACCCGCTGCTGCTCGGCTGCCACCTTCCTCCTCCGCTTCAGCCGCCCGCCCGCCGAGTCCCGGCCCTTCAGCCCCCACTGGGGGGAGGGGGGCAGGGACTCAGCGCCCGCATGCCCGGAGCCTGCACGTCAATTTCTCAGACGTGGTTTGTACTTTCCTTTTCCCAGTGAAATTATCTCTTTTAGGCTTCAGATACCAGTTTGAAGTAAAAGCCATCTCTCTCAACTCCCAGCCCCTCCGTTCCCCAGAACAGGCAGAAATGTCAGACCCTCAACTCCCATGGTATCATCACATACTTGCAAGGTTCCTATTGACTATGAAGACGAATTAACAAAAAAGATCGCCCATTTCCATTCCCTGTCCTGTTTCCTGACTATATGGCACACCTGGAGTCCTGCTGGGAGATTTTAATATGGTTGATAGTACTCCAGCTTGGTGATCTGGCAGCTCTAATGAGAACCATTTCTTTCCCCCTTTTTATCCTGCTGTCACATAAACCTAAAGCCAATTTAGTTGATGGGGAAAACGGCCATCGCTGGACAGAGATCTGCCCACAAAACGGCAGCACGATAGGTGAGATCAATCACAAAACACTGTTAATTATACCAAGGGTAAGTTTGCTCCCCACCACTCCAGCTTTTCTTTATTTTCTGGGCATGCCTCCTAAGCAAGCATTGGGTTGCAATACTGCACCATTTCTGTTTTCTAAGAATATTCAGGTGGCCTTTGTGTGGCCCCAAACCATTCATCGATATAAATATGATGTTAGAAACAGATGCTTTTCAGCATGCCAGCTTTTAATTTATTGTTCATATTATTGATTTAAAAGAACCTTAAAAATGTAAAAGCCAGGAGGTGCGGGGAAGGATCTTAGTAGGTGTAAAAGGAAGTATACATTCTTGCGAGACGGGGGGGGGGGGGGGGACAAGGGGGAGCAACTGATGAAATGTGTGTTATAACATCACAACACAAACTCTATGACTTACGTATTCACATCCAATGTCAGGAGTCAAGTACAAAAGCCGGAGTTTGTCTGTGATGTCACAATACACAATTTGTCACTTTTTTCATCATCTTGGTTTGTAATTGATGCCTATGGGTCCCTGAGGTATAGCATTATCTACTAAATGCCACAGGAAAGGGAGGAAAACTTATCTGAAAAGGCAAATTCCAAGGAGATGCCAGAAATAATAAAAAGCTTCAACATTAAGAAGAATATGCTCAAAAGCATGCAAAATTCTTGACGAGGGCCTACTAACTTGCTGCGGAAAAACTACATGGAACGCTCTTTTGCATCAGAAATAGTTGAAGTAAGCAGGATAGGTGATATGCGTGTATATAAACACAAAGGTTCAGATTTAATTGAAGCTCAACCAAATTAACACATTGAGAACTTAAGATTGCAGTAGTGCAAAATACACAGGCTGCTAACTGGGCCACGAACGTTTACACACAATCTAAATATACTTTGCACTTGTGAAATCATCAGTGCATGCATATTAAACAAACACTGTAAATATAGTATTTCTGCAAAGATATTCTTGGCTCATATTAACAAACAGGTACCCTGCCAAGAAGGTGCGCTAGGTCGAGTGCACAGCTTAGTTTAGGACCCAAGTTCAATTCAGTTTGCCTTATACATGAGAATAAAAAGATAAGAGGCCCAGGATTTGTTTTGAGGAACTTATGCAGGTTTGTCTATAAATTTTAAATAAATATACCAAAGACAAAAATACTATAAACAAAACAACAAGCAAGCCCCCCACCTCCACCTCCCTAAACAACTGATAGCAACCAAAAATAGGACTACATTAAAAAAAAAAGGTGCAGCAACAATTAGGTTGACCAGCCAAATTCAGCGATTCTACCTTATTCTGAAAACCGTGCTCAGAGACCTCCTGAATGATGAACCACCATAGTTTGGGAGCTGCTCTTAGCAGCAGTGTGGAAGGTGCATTTCCCTAATGTGTAAGAACAGCAGAAAAACTCCCCACTCCCAGTAGAAAAAGCTGGGCTATTTAGAGGCATCTAAAGTGATCAGCCAGCTGAAGTCTAGTAAGGCACTTAAAGTGGATGTCATTCCTCCCAGTGAGTGATGGGCCCCAATTCTGGCCTCACTTTTACATAAGCTGGCAGCTCAACTAACTTTCTGAATGTTAGGGCCCAGCGATAAATGCTTTTATTTTTCAAGGAGGGCAACAGAGACTCCCTGCCAACTATAGTCAGTGGAGTGCAATCACAAAAATTTATGCCAAATATCAGTTGACTCAGAAAGCATCCTGCCAGAGGAACAAGTTGGCTTTAAAGCCAGTCACATTAGATCTGATTGGTAACTAAGTCATCCAGTGAAGAAAGATACTAAAAAGCCCCAGTCTGATCTATATGTAGCTTTGTCAATTTCAATCAATCCACCATACATAAACTAACAGATAAAGTTGCTTCCTGTAATTTTACACACTGTGAGAATATATGTAAAATGTAATTCAGCAAGTAAGGAGGAGTTAAATTAGGATATATGTTTGCCCTACGTCTATGTGACTTTTATATCAAGTGTTAATATCACAGTCATGAGTGTCCGTGTGGGAAGCAGGGGGTAAATAATAAAAAATTCACAATAACATCATTGCTCAAATGTTGTGAGTTATGTACTACAGACCTTAACTCTTTATTGTTGAAAACAATTGCTTCAAATAAATATGGATAAGACAAAGGTTATAACATGAGCCTATTACATCCCAGTGGCAATTCAGCTTTTTGCTACTAAACAATTCAAATCTTCTACAGAACTTGTACCAGGTGCCATATTAGCAACCTATCAGACTCATTTGTCAAAATTTTCAAGAAGATGTTTTTTCTTGAACCTGCCTGCGTCCCCAATGTGGCCCTGTGAATAGAAGTGGGTTTACTAACAGTAGAGATGGATGTATTAGTAGCTTTAATATATGGTTGAAGGTGAATATCTTTCCACAGGCCCAATTCCCTTAGTATTTGCTTATGGTTTTACATCCACATGGAAATATGAGAACAAATGGAAAATGAGTCAGCAGAGGTGTCCCCCCCCCTCCAATTTGTTGTGTTGATTTGTCTATGACCAAGGAAAGGTTGCATGAAAACAGAGGCTGGTACATGTTAGCAAGCAGTCAGACTGAGGAATAGCAGATGATAGAAGAGCTTAAAAGAAGATGAGAGGACCTTTATAGAGAAGAAAGCATTCTGAGATTTTAGCTTGTAAATCTGTGCCTGCTGAAATGATCTAATCATATAAAGGGTTATTTGCAAGGCTTATATTCCAGCCAAATTACAACAGATGAGATTGTCAATAGGAAAGACCATGAAAAACAATGTACTTTACACATGCAGAAAAACCCAAATGCCACAGGGACAATTATTTTCCTTGGGATTGTGACATGGGCAGAGTGAGTCACCTTTGCTTCTCAGCAGTTGCAATCCTGAGAAAGCAACATTTGGAGGAAATGGAAACATTTCCTCACCTTTCTCTGTTATGTCCCCCACTATTGGGATTGAGAAAGTCTTAAGGTTGTTAATTATCTTAGTTATTGCTTGAGGTCAAAGATCACAATTCATGAAAGAAGAGAAGAAATCTAAATAGCAGAGGGGAAAGCAGTATTTAGGAACATGGTAAAACACGTATCTCATTAAGCTTTAATTGTTAATTATTTTAAGGATTTATTTTATTTTAACTATATTAATTATTTTTGTTTTATAATTCATAAATTCAATAGAGGAGAATATATGTAGCTCAGGGTTGAACTGTGGGGTCCTTGGTGCTCTCTGAGTTTGGCTGTTTGCTTGCAGACATTTCATTACCCGACTAGGTAACATCATCAGTGCGAGGGAGTGTGGGGTTTGCTCCCTGTTTATATACAGTAGCTTTCCCTGCCAGTGTTGGTGGGGGTGTGGTTTTCTCCTTGGAAGTTCCTTGATTAGGCTATTGTTTTCTGCTCAATTGCTTGCCTGGTGTTAATCCCTGCTTATCTGGGTGTTGACTGCTGGAGGGGTTCTGGTCTTTTTGTTTCCTTCTTAGCTTTTTATTGTCTCTTTTGAATGGTGTGTAAATGTGGTTTATCTCTATGTGTCTCTTGATGGCTGATTTGTCTAATGCCAGGCTTCCAGGAATTCCCTAGCATTTTTGGATTTAGCTTGGTCCAGGATGCTCACAATTTCCCAGTTGAAACTGTGGCTGAGTCTGTCCATGTGTTGTGAGATTAAGGAGTTTTCATTGTGTCTTCTGACTGCTAGTTGGTGTTCATGGACACAGCATCACCACAGCACACAAACCAACTAAAGCAAAGTAAGTAAACATCTTAAGTAAACCAAAAGACCCAGTAGCTCCAGAAAAAAACAGGAGTCGTCTACACAGGGGTACCCAACCTTTTTGGCACGAGGGACCGGTTTCGTGGAAAACAATTTTTCCACAGACTGGGGGGGGGGGGGTTTGCAGGTGGGAGCCAATCGTGCAGACCGGGGCACAGGGTTCGGAGACCAGCATGGCGGCATGGTTCCTAACAGGCCACGGACTGGTACCAGTCCGCGGCCCGGGGGTTGGGGACCCCTGATCTACAACATACAATGTAAGGACTGTAACAGCCACTATGTAGGACAGACAGGCAGAAGACTAGCAGAGCGCATCCATGAACACCATGAACATGAAATCTATTCACCTATCCAGGAAAAAATAGAAAGATGTAAGCTTAGGGTAGTTGAGCATCCTGGGGACAACCTCAACAGTCTGTCTTTGACGTGCCATCCCCAACTTTGCAGTCCTCAATAGCCATTTTGTCAGAACACCTAAGAATTTTCTAAAAATTCCAAATATGTTCAGTCCCAAAGGCTGTCTAAACCTGAATTAGAAGACACATTTGCAGCATAGTCACAAAAGCAATGTTTTTAGCAACTACAAACAAGCATAATATATTCTTTCAAACACTGGCTGAAGCTGATAATCATAGAGGCTTGCTATATTGTTTGAGGAATGGGTATAATCAGCCTGTATCACATTCAATGAAAGCTTCCATTAATCACAAACACTCTCTTAGACATTATATTAAAATAATTTACATTACCATTCTTAATGGTCCTGTTCTGAAATCAATACACAAATGTTGTATGAAGAAAAAAAATCCCAAATGGTTCTTTGTTGTCTTGAACTTGATTTTTCAAAAATAAAATTTATCACCACAATTTCTGAGTCATTATTTCATTTAACTTTTAATACAGTAGCTTAAAAAATTAATTTATATAAAGGTTGTACAAGGCTGAAAAAATTAAACCAAGCAGAAAGAAAAGGGGGTAGAATGAGAGTCTACTATGTAGAGGTGATTGTGGGGTTTTCTCCCTTTTTTTAGCCCAGAAATCATTGGCTAGATTTTATTATCTTAGGCCAACATTTATACAAAGATTTTTAGTTTCTGGAGTTACATAACCCTGTTGTTAAGATGTTAATAGGATTTTGCCTTCAGAAAAGCAACCAGTGCTCCAAATAACTCTTCCAACTCAAGAAAATTAATTTTGTCACAAGCCTAAGGACACAAAGATTCAACTTCAGCTTTTTCCTAACTGTAAAATTATGGTGCCACCAATGTCTCCATAATGAGGTGAGCTGCTAATAGTCTAACAAATAAAAGGGAAATGCAGGAAAACAATTTTTTTTAAAAATGGGCAGTGCAAGTATTACACAGAAGTAGCATGGACGTTGCTTAGCTTTATGGGACCTTCTGTCTGCAAAAATGGGTATTAATAAAAAACAGAACCTCGTGTGGAGAAGAACTGTAATATACAGGTAGTCCTCACTTAACGACAGTAATAGGGACTGGAATTTCTGTTGCTAAGTGATGCAGTTATAAAGCGTGATGTCACATGACCGCACCACTTAGCAACAGAAATTCTGGCACTTCTGTTTGCCATTGTTAAGCAGATCACCACGGGTCATTAAGCGAGGACGTCATGTGATCGCCATTTGCGACCTCCTGCCAGCTTCCCCATTGACTTTGCTTGTAGGAAGCTAGCAAAGAAGGTCACAAATTGACCTTTCATTGAGATGGGCGGTGACGAAATTCGAAATATAAATATAAAATCATGTGACTGTGGGATGCTGCAACATCATAATTGCTAGGACCGGTCGTAGGTACTTGTTCAACGCCGTCGTAAGTTTGAATGGTCGTTGAACGAGTGGTCGTTAAGCGAGGTATGAGCCAGAAGTATCTGAAGGATATGGTTAAAAATATAAAGATGGTAGCCATGGCAGTGTGACTGAAGCTCCGGCCATTTTTTCTGTGCAACCCTGATTTCGTGTGGAAGGGGCAGGGTTTGCAGGCAGGAGCCCCGCGGGCCTTAGGCGGGAGCCCCGCGGGCCTTATACGGCCTGCAGGCCTGACGTTGCCCACCCCTGAATTAGTTGATAGCCTAATCCTGGGTTCTGTTTTTTCAAGTACAATGGCTTTCTACCAAATTTGGCACCAGCCTGATGTGTTCAGACTGTAGGTCTCAGAATCTGAATCTACAGATCAGATCAGATCAGATCAGATCAGATCAGATCAATCTTTATTAGCGTAATTAACCAGCACAAAGCAAATATAACAGAAAGTCTAAAGATAAAACTTAGAGTGACAGACAGTAAGTATAAAACAGTAATTTTAACTAAAAGAACATTTTAAGATGAAAAGCTTCACTTAACAGTAGGCTTAAGGATAAAACTAAAAGGATTAGAATAAATGACAGTGGATAAGTAAAACAGTAATTTTAATTAAAATAACTTTAAAGAAAAAAAGCTTCACTTAAAATGGCGAACTTTTGGCTGATAAAATGGTAATAGTCCTAAATTTAGCTTTAGAAATAAGCCATATCCAGCAAACCCTAATCAAACAGGTCCAGCTGCTTTTAGTTGCTATGTCCTTATTTTACATGCAGCCATGCAGAAATTGGCTGTAACATCTTGTCTTGGGGTTCGCATCAGATAGCAAGAACTGTGGATTTTGTGAGTGATAAATCCTACAATATTATTGGGAAGTGGGGTAATTAGGGCTCTGCGGGGTTCCCTGTAGAACTGCTAGTAGAGAAGGACATACTCAATAGATTCTACCTGTCCTAATTCATAGGGATATACTCATAGTGGCTGTGCTATCTCCTCGTATTTACCTTCCAGCAATGCCAATGGAGGGCATTCCATCAGGCTAAGGCAGTGTTTCTTAACCTTGGCAACTTTAAGAAGTGTGGACTTCAACTCCCAAAATTCCCCAGCCAGCATGGAATCCTGGGAGTTGAATTGCACATGTCTTAAAGTTGCCAAAGGTTGAGAAACCCTGGGCTAAGGTGAAGCCCTTCTCTGGTTGGGACATCCAACCGCATGAGATACGTAGTTGGTCCCATGACATCATCTCAAACTGTCAGCCTCAAAGAGCTGGACATATTGCCCGCAGTGATTTAGTGTTCTATTTCAAGCAAACTCTGCTTGATCATCATTGTTGCTTGTTTGAAGCCCATAGAGAGTAAGTAAGAAGGTGAAAGCCCCTGAAATGAGAGTTTACTGGCCAACACTTTGTGGCACACGTGATTACTCACATCCCATCTGGGGTGCCAAAATGTTAGAAGTAAATTTTATCTTACCAAGTTCGTTCCTGAGCCGGGAGTAAAGAAACTGACAAACTACCATGAAGTTTGAAATCTTGTGTTAAGGGGAAGGAGTGTCAGTCTCAACCAGTAATTTAATGTAGCCTGCTATATTCTGGTCTCCATTCTCACCATCCTTGCCTCCATATATAAGGCTGCATTAAAGACACAGCAGGGAACTTGGAGATTGCACTTAGGAATTTGGACGGAACAAGCCTGAGCAGTGCCAAGTTGGGAAACGGTCCCAGGTGTGCACCCTGTAGTAGTTGTGCTACGGGCTTGGCTTCAAATCCACAGGATTAAAATTAGTGAAGGGAGAGGGAGAGATCTGTACAAGGTAGTGTATTCCTATTTTCTGAAATGCCACTGACAACTTAGAAGAGAATCACCAGTGTACACAAAATAATTCTTTGGCTGTAGGATGCCTTCTTTGTTTCAAACTTCTTTTTGAAAGTAGAAGCTATAGTTTATAAAATCTCAGCCTAAGTAAATGGGTTTGCTCTGGCCAGAAATGCACAGTCCAACTGAGAATTATTTTTCAATTCATGCAGATAATTTAACCAATTTAGACTAGAGATATGGACAGGCCACTATGAGCATGGATTACCAGATGGCTGATCCTGAATGATGCATGTCAGCAGCTCAGATGGGTCTGCTCTTTTCACCTCTTTTTGTTGTGATAGGCAACAGTGCTAATGCTGAGATATTACACGGCTGAAACCTCCCTCTAGACCAGAGCTTTCCAAACTGTGTGTCGCGACACAAAAGTGTGTCGCCACACACGGTCTGGTGTGTCGCCACACAACCTGGAAGCGCTGATCATCATCAGCGCTTCCGGGTTTTCCCGCGGCGACACAACAACTGCAGCGCGCAAAACCCGAAAGCAGCAGCAGCGCTTCCGGGTTTTTGCGCGCTGCCGCACTTCCGGGTTTTCCTGCGGCGACACACCAACGCCGGTTGGTGTGTCGCTGCAGGAAAAACTTTGGAAAGCCCTGCTCTAGACTGAAATGGGGGATTCAAGCAGCTCTTCTTTACTATACTTAAGGCAAAGAGATTAAAAAACTATGGTAGTCACTGTGGTACAGCAGTGAAGGTTCTGATCTAGGAACAAGGAGACCCAGGTTCAAGTCTACCCTCAGCCATGGAAACTCAATAGGTGACTTTGGGCCAGTTACCCTCTCTCAGACAACCCACCTCCAAGGTTTCTTGCTGTGGGGAGAAATTGGAGGAGGAAATATTAAACAAGCAGCCTTGCGATAAGTAAGCAGTTAAACAGACTAATAAAGTCACTTGAGAAGGAAAAAAAAATCACAATCCGAGAGCCAGTTTGGTGTAGTGGTTAAGGCACCAGGCAAGGAACCAGGAGATTATAAATTCTAGTTCCACCTTGGGCACAAAGCCAGTTGGTGACCTTGGGCCGGTCCCTCTCCCTCAGCCCTAGGAAGCAGGCAAGGGCAAACCACTTCAGAAAAACCTTGCCAAGAAAACTGCAGGGACGTGTCCAGGCAGTCACCAGGAGTCAAGACTGACCTGAAGGGACACAAACAATCACAATCCACAGAAAACATCATCCTTCTTTTGTTCCTGGATTATGGGGCTAATTCCTCTTTCTGCCTTAACTGAACTATGACATTATAACATAACTGGAATGGATGTACCTTTTTTTCTTTTCTTTTCTTTTCCTTATCTTGGGTGGGGAATTAACAGGCAAAAAATCCACACAGAACATTGATGGATGAAAAAGAATCCGTGTATCTGTGAAAGGGGCAAAAAAGAAAAAAGGGGGAAGAAAGATCCTCCCTTTGGCAAGCCAGCTTATGCATTGTCTTGTCAACATGAGAGACAATTCAAGCATTTTATAACCTCAGTTTATCCAGATTCTAAATGGCTAAATCTGTCATAAATTTTACCATATTGCATTTTTGAATATTTGCAACAGATTTCATTCTATGTATTGTCGAAGGCTTTCACGGCCGGAGTTCAATGGCTGTTGTGGGTCTTCCGGGCTGTGTGGCCGTGTTCTGGAAGTTGTGGTTCCTAACATTTCGCCAGCATCTGTGGCCGGCATCTTCAGAGGGCAGGAGCACAGACAGAAGCGATCTCTCTGTGCCCAGGTAGAGTGACAATGTTTGTTTTCTATTTCTATTTTCTATAATAGATTTCATTCTATTTATTTATTTATTATTTAAATTTGTATCACCGCCCATCTCCCCCAATCAGGGGACTCTGGGAGGTTATGCTTATCTTTATCTTGGCACAGAACCTGAGAGATATATTGTCTGAGTCCCAATAAGATAAGACTTACGGAATTTATATAGCTAACTAACTTCAAAGTAGTATGACCATGTCCAGCTTTCACAATTATACTTTCTATGGGAATCTGTTTCATCACCAGCTGATTCTGGGTTGCTGTCAGAAGTGAAACCATTTTGTTACACACACACACACACACACCCATTGAGATAACATCACAAAAGATTTATAACATACCATAGTTTTAGTAGACAAACATATATTCTCCCATTTCCTTCTCCTCCAAAATGAAACCAAGCAAATTGAACTGTCAACGTGTAAATAAGTGTTTATATCAACCACACAGCTAAAACAACCAAGTTTCTTTCCTCCACAGATTATCTGCACCCATTTGTAAAGGGAAATGCAATTAAAAGATGAGCACATCACAATGAAGACAGTTATAAAAGAAACAGACATGTTTACCTACTTGTTTATTTAGCCTGTGATATTTTATATAATTACAGACAGCACAAAGTCATGTTTAATTCAACCAAATGTTGCTGGAATACTTCCAGAATGTTAATTCAGTTGCATTTTGTAACCTTATGCTTTGTTGTGAAAAAGCACAAGTTAAAAAAACAAACCCTAAAATATGCATAAGTCACTATCAGAAAGGGGCCAGCAACTGGGTCTGTCAGAGACAAACTGCAGTTTAGCACCAACAGTTGCATTCCACGAATTTCTATATATTGCCAGAGATAAAAGCTTTTTTTAAAGTCATTACTGTTAATTTGTAATTACTCTCTGTGTGCAGCTGTTGGGATCCTATTGAGAAATTAGTTAAAGATAAGTGAAATTCTCCATGTCTTTATAGTTTAGGAGCAGAAGCAGGAAAGTGTTTTGACCAGGTAATTGTTGAACACACCATATATGCCGAGAGCATCACATGGCATAGCATGATCCAAAAGATGATCTATAACCTTGCCATTTTCAAACAAAAGATAAGCTTACTGCTCCATGGGATCATGATAGTTAGTTTCAATTACAGACCAAACTAATTTCCATTGATTTGCTGTTGTTCAGTGGGCTGCAAAACTAGAGAGTAGATTTGTGGATTCTACTTTTGTGGATTCAAGAAGAAAAGAGAGAAGCCTAGATTATGCTTTCTCAGTCAGATCTATAAATCTGATTTGGCCACAGATTTGGCCATGGCCATTCCTGCAGTTGCCATATATAGTTAATGTAACCAAACCAGACCTGTTCTAGGGCCAAAGTTTAGGTCAGTCTTCTCCAAGTTGCCTCTCTTCAGGTCTGTGGGATTTCAACTTATCTGGGAATTATGGGAGCAAGTCTAATATATCTGGACCTTAATAAACAATGTAGATTCTCAAAGCTCTTTCATGATTTCATGATTAATATTTTTATAGACAAAGGAAGTACATCATACAGCATTTGCTCTGCAATATACACACTTTATGCATGTATATTTTCAGAGTTGCAAATTCTTGTAATAGAAGGTAGGGGTGTTAACCGTTCTATCAAAATATCTGAGAGTTTTGAATTCTAATTTTTTATTCAAAATTTATTTTTGATCTAACTGAAGCTTTTTGTTCCAAAATACATGAGATACATAGTACAAAGATAAATCTGTATTTCTAGATTTCATAAGCAGTTTCCTAACAAAGAATCTATAATTCTTGCATTGCAATTGGCTTCTAATCTGATGTTTTAGAGTTATTTACAGAAAGAACTACTCTATGTGCCTAAGATACCATTGGCCTTTTGAAAAGTCATTTTTAATTCCCACTGTGACAGACAAGCTTTCAAGCAGAGAAATGCCAGATGGAAAATTTGTATCTGCTTATTAAATATTTTTAGAGAATATGAAACAATGCCTTCATCTTTAAAACATGCTATTTAATATTTCCGCACATGAATCATCTCTTCTTCGAATAACAATTGCAATTACAAACTGGAAGTAAACTTAAAAAAAAATCTGAACAAGTTTGAAGGCACTGCAAGATGAAGGGTGCTATTCAGATATTCAGGACCCCAGACAGAGTTCTGCATTTTTGCTCGGATATCTATATTTTGGTCAGGGGAAAAGATGCAGAGCTCCTACATGCATTTCTGCCTCTACTATTGCAACAGATATTACACTAGGCACGGTCAACAAAGAGTGACAAGGTCCATAAGTGAAGAATCTGTGATCAGCTAAATCAAACAAAATTATGAAACCACCATAAGCTTTTGGCCACTCTGTGAATGCTCTGACACGTCCTATCAGTTGTGAGAAACAGCTTGCCAATACCTTGAAAAATGGAGTCAGGAGCTGATGAACCAGTTTTTGTCTCATCGAACTATAAATAAAATAATTTCCCACTGATTCTGGGAACTGCATTCCCACTGATGTCATCAGAATCCAATTTGCTTCATATAATTCAGCATAAACCAGTGAATTTCCTCATTTGGGGCAGGGGATCTTCTACCCATTTCTATATCAAACTGTTCACTGCAGCTTAATACAGTAACTGTGGAACACTGACAATTGTTTTGGTCAAGTAGACAATGGTGTGTGGAAATCTTGGATGGAAGACATAGTTAGGAGAGCTCATCCAACCAATCGGGCGACTTCCGGTGGGGACATGGCGGACTGAGCAGCTGTGCCCATGGGCTCCGCGGGCGGAACTGACAATGCGGCAATTTTTTTCAGGCTCAGGCAGGTTTTCCTTTTTTTTTTAGCTTCTTTTTTTTATATAAGAATTTTATTAAGTTTGAAGCAAAGATAAAAACTACAAAAAAGAAAAAAACTACAAAAAGAACAAAAACTGAAAAAGTGTGAAACACAAGAAAAAATAATTTTAAAGATTACATAAAGAGGTGACTTCCGACTTTCAACAGCAAGAATATACAGCAATTTCCATAATCAATCCCTTGCGCTTTATCAAACCGAGATCACATTATTTCTATAAATCATTCCAATAGCACATTATAAAAATCACTAAATACAATTGCTCCTTCCCCTTATATTAAAAGAAAGAAAAAATATACTGTATAAACCTCCAAATCAACTTCCCCCTTCAAAAAACATTTATTTAATTATTTCCTTCCTACCACTATTATATATATTTCTGTCCATTACAATAAAAATATTATGAAAACATGTAAATTACCTACTTTTATAATTAATAATACTATAACAGCCTTAACCCTATTAAACCTAAAACCAAGCAATTATTATTATACCTTATAAATTTTAAAAATCAAACAAATCTTAAAAACAATCCAGTAAATCTTAATCCAAATCATTAAAGAAAAATGGAATCATAGAAACCTTAATATCAATCCAGATAAACATGCTCAAATCTTTACCCCGCTTCAAAATATACTAAAGCATTCACATATCTCCATATTAGGGGGGCGTGGTGGCTCAGTGGGTAAGACGCCAGGCTTGTCGATCGGAAGATCGCAAGTTCGGAGGTTCAAATCCCTAGCCCCGCGTGCGGAGTGAGCTCCCGCACTCGCCCCAGCTCTTGCCAACCTAGCAATTCGAAAGCATGCAAATGCAAGTAGATTAATAGGTACCACTTCGGTGGGTAGGTAACAGCGTTCCGTGCACGTCATGCGGCCACATGACCGTGGAAGTGTCTTTGGACAACGCTGGCTCTTCGGCTAACAAACGGAGATGAGCACTGGCCCCTAGAGTCGAACATGACTGCACAAATGTGCGGGGGGAACCTTTACCTTTTTTTATCTCCATATTACACACAAGGCATTTTTCATACAGAAATCAAACAGCCTAACTGCCCCCCTTAGGGACTCAGACTTCTCAGTAAAAAACCTCCCACAGAACAGAGCCTCTTCTTTCCCACAACATTCCATCAGAAAAACAACTCCATTTATAATTTGCAACTCAAACTGTAACCCCTTCAACACCAGAATGTAATCGTCGCCTGGAATTTCAGCAAAAGCTTCAATCTCGCTGTCAGTAGAAACATCTCTATCTTCAGCTTCTTCCACAATGTCCTCATCCAGATGACACATTTTCCACAATGTCCCAAATATCTTGCAAAAAAGCTTGGCAGGAGTCGGAAAAGATCTGTTTAACGGACTGTTCAAGCTTACAACGAAACTCTGAGAAAGTCTCCTTAAACTCCTCCATGTTTCAAGCAGTAGATTATGGCAGCCCCTAGATACTTGACCTAGATACCACCCTCATAGCAGAAAGTGAAGAGGAACTAAAGAGCCTCTTGATGAGGGTGAAAGAAGAGAGTGCAAAAGCTGGCTTGAAACTCAACATTAAAACAACCCAGATCATGGCATCTGATCCCATCTCTTCCTGGCAAATAGAAGGGGAAGAAATGGAAGCAGTGACAGATTTTATTTTCTTGGGCTCCAAGATCACCGCAGACGGTGACTGCAGCCATGAAATTAAAAGACGCTTGCTCCTTGGGAGGAAAGCTATGGCAAACCTAGACAGCATATTAAAAAGCAGAGATATCACCTTGCCGACTAAGGTCCGTATAGTTAAAGCTATGGTTTTCCCAGTAGTAATGTATGGCTGTGAGAGTTGGACCATAAGGAAGGCTGAGCGCCGAAGAATTGATGCTTTTGAACTGTGGTGCTGGAGAAGACTCTTGAGAGTCCCTTGGACTGCAAGGAGGTCAAACCAGTCAATCCTAAAGGAAATCAACCCTGACTGCTCATTGGAAGGACAGATAGTGAAGCTGAAGCTCAAATACTTTGGCCACCTAATGCGAAGAGAGGACTCACTGGAAAAGACCCTGATGCTGGGAAAGACTGAAGGCAAAAGGAGAAGGGGACGGCAGAGGATGAGATGGTTAGATAGCATCACCGATGTAATGAACATGAATTTCAGTAAACTCCGGGTGACAGTGGAGGACAGGAAGGCCTGGCGTGCTATGGTCCATGAGGTCATGAAGAGTTGGACACGACTAAACGACTGAACAACAACAACAACAAAAAGATACTTGACTGGCAAACGTAGGAGTTAATGAGTTAATAGAAGATCTCCAAAAGTTGTTGACATAAGAGAAAATATGTTAACAAGCAGCTCCCAGGGAAAGTGAGCAGAAAACTGAAGATTCGAAATAGCAGATTCAACGTGTAGGAAAATATTAAATCCTTCAAATTCAATACAAAAATAATAGCAGGGAGGCAATTATTTATTCTCAGTCCTCCTTAGTATTTAAATGGGAAGAACAAGCCAAAGCTTAAAAAAAATATTAAAAATTAATCCAGAAATAACGATAAGCACCAAGAGAGATCGCTTCTCCTTGCTGTAGAAAGCCTCTCTTGGGGTACATAACTTAAAGAAAAAATATAAATTGGGTGATTTAGAAATGGGGTGGCTCGACTTAGTGTCTCTTTAAGGCTACAGCGTGGCTTGGAAATGGTGACGTCCCAGTCTCCCGGCGGCTCTTACCCGATCGTTGTGAACGCCGTTTGCGATTCCCAGGCTGCAAGTCGCCGTTCTGGAGAACAGATGGGATGATTCCAAGCAGTTTCTTTGATGAGAAAGCGCTTCAGGGCTTCAGGAAAAAGCCTGCCTGAGCCCAAAAAATCGCCACATTGTCAGTTCTGTCCGCGGAGCTCGTGGACACAGCTGGTTAGTCAGCAATATTCCCCACCAGAAGCCTGGGCTCAGGCACGTTTTCCTGAAGCCCAGGAGTGTTCTCCGGATGAAGGAAAACACCAGGAATCACCCCATTTGCCCTCTGGATGGCTGCTTGCAGCCAGAAGATCGCAAACATTGTTTCGCGTTGGTAAGAGCTAGCTGGGAGGCTGGGACATCACAATTTTCCAAGCCGTGCTGTAGCCTTAAAGGGACACTAAGACCGGCCACCCCATTTCTAAATCACCAAATTTATATATTTTTTAAAGTATGTGTACCCTAAGAGAGGCTTTCTACAGCAAGGAGAAGCAGGTTCTCTTGGTGCTTATCGTTATTTTTGGGATTACTTTTTTAAAAAATTCTTTTTTACGTTTTGGAATTTGTTTCCTGTCCAAATATAAAGGAGGATTGAGAGTAAATAATTGTCTTCCTGTTAAGATTTTGGTATTACTTTTGAAGATATTAGCATTTTCCTACACGTTGAATTGGCTGATTTAAACCTTCAGCTTTCTGTTTCTACTTTCCCTGGGGAACTGTCTGTTTATCTCACTTTCACTTTGTGTAAACATACTTCGGAACTTTTCCATATATTTGACTTTCGCTGGTTAAGCTCCTAGGAGGCGCCATAATCTACTGCGTGAGACATGGAGGATTTTAAACAGATTTTTTCTGACTTCCATCAAGATTTTAAACAGATCTTTTCTGACTCCTGTCAAGTTTTTATACAAGACATTCAGGACATTGTGGAAAATATGAGTTTTAAAATGTGTCATCTGGTTGGGGATGTAGTGGATGAAACTGAGAAATTCAGCAGTGATAGAAATGTTTCTTCTAAGAATGAGATTGGGATTTCTGTTGAGATGCTGGATGAAGATTGGATAGTGGAGTTGGAGAAATTCAACAGAGAGAGGGATCTGTAAGCAATAAGTAAAATTGACTTTTTGGTGAAATGTTATGAAAAAGAAAGGGTCATTATGTATGGGAGGTTTTCTGAAGAGAAGTTGGAATTTTTGAGGGGGGCAGTTGGGCTGTTTGATTTTTTCAAGAGAAAAGCTCTGTGCACATTGTGGGGATATGTAAATGCTTTGGTTTATTCTGAAGTGGGATAAGGGCTAAAGAACGTTTATCTGGATCGCTTTTAGTGTTTGACTGATGTTATTTGTTTTTAAGGATATGGATTAAGATTATTAGGGTATAAAAATGTTTATTTGGATGGTTTTAAGAATTTGATTTAAGGTCATTGTTTTGAATTGCTTTTCTTTTTTGGGTTTATTAAGATTAAGATTATTAAAAATTTTGTATTATTTAGTATAATGGCATAACATTTATGTGCTTTTTAGTTTGAATTTTATTATAGTAGACAGAAATGTATAGAATAGTAGTAGGAACTGAATAATTAAATAAGTGTTATTGGGGGGGGGAAGTTGTTTAGGAGGTTTATATATATATTTTTCTTTATTTTAATATAAGGGGATGGATTAACTGTATTTAGTGATTTTTATAATGTGCTAAAGGGGAATGATTTATAGAAATAATGTGATTTTAGTTTAATATAGAGTAAGAGATTGATTATGGAAAATTTTCGTATATCCTTGCTGTTAAAAGTCGGAAGTCACATCTTTCTGTAATGTAAATTCTTTTTTTTTTTTTTTTTGGTGTTTTCACACCTTTTTAGATTTTCTTCTTTTTTTTTGCAGTTTTTTGTTTTTTCGTAGCTTTTATCTTTCTCTTTAAACTTAATAAAATTCATAATAAAAAAAAGGAGAGCTCATCCAACCAATCTAGTAAAGAAATTAAGCAAAGCTTAATTAAAATGCATCAAACTTCCTTATAGGGTAAAACAGGTCCAGAGCTGCCAAATTAAATCAATTTCATTTCCTGACAAGGGAAGAAAAGGGGAACATGTGTCTTTGTGTGCTGAGCATACAAAGGGGCTGGTAGTGGTGTTTTAAGAATGTCAATGGATTGGTTATTGGTACAGCAAAATCCAGCTAAACGTAATTGTTCTATTCATGTAAGTTCATCTTCCCTTAGAGTGTGAAACTTCATGAAATGTACTGGAAAAGAACCCCTCCAAAATCATTGCTTTGTTTGAATTAATCCCTTCTGCTAGCTCATTCCAATTCCTAGTTTCAAAGGGCACTAATATTATTACAGAAAAGATGGAGATACTAAAAGCAAGGGAAATAAATTATTCCATTTGTTTTTACAGCACTAAGTTCTTGGGCAGGATAATAGAATCTCAGTTTTCCTAACAGCCTTTCTGAACACTGAAATTTCTATTACACTTAAGAAAGGCTTCTAGACGCATAATAATATTGCATTAGATTGTACTTATTTACGTATCATTCAAAGTTGGAATGCAACAGACATTATTGATTCAGAACTAGAAAAAAAATAAAGAACTATTTCTCCCAGCATTTCAGGAAAAATAATTCTGTTTGAATAGCCTACTTCTATTCCATTATTATTATTATTATTATTATTAATATTATTATATAATATATTATTAGAATATTCCATATTCTATTCCAGAGGTTAGCCAGAAGAGATAAGGAACTATTTTTAAACAAGCAATGCACGGAAGTGGAAGAAGATAATAGAATAGGAAGGACAAGAGACCTCTTACAGAAAATTAGAAACATAGGAGGTAAATTCCAGGCAAAAATGGGTATGATCAAAAAGAAAGATGGCAAAGACCTAACAGAAGCAGAAGAGATCAAGAAAAGGTGGCAAGAATATACGGAAGATCTGTATAGGAAGGATAATAATATCGGGGATAGCTTTGATGGTGTGGTCAGTGAGTTAGAGCCAGACATCCTGAAGAGTGAGGTTGAATGGGCCTTAAGAAGCAAGAAGAAACAAGAAACAAGACGGCCTTGTTTAAAATCACTCTATCCCTTCTGGGGAAGGTGGGCCCAGTGACCCACCTACAGGGCCATGCAGAGGAGTTTTCTGAGCATCTGCAGGATAAAATCGCTTGGATCCGTTCCAAGTTGGACTCCAAGTGTGAGGCATGGTCTGTGGAGATGCCGAGGGAATGTACATACCCAGTTATCTGGGAATAGTTTGATCCTGTTGGACCCAAGTGGACAGGATCCTCCGGACTGTAAATGCCACTTGTCATATAGATCCATGCCCCTCCTAGCTGGTGAAGGCAGCTCGGGAGGTGACATGTGGTTGGGTCCAGACGATGGTTAATACATCCTTGAGAGTGGGGGTGTTTCTGGCTGCCTTTAAGGAGGCACTGGTGCACCCCCTCCTCAAGAAACCGTCGCTGGACCCTACTGTGCTGGACAATTTTCGTCCAGTCTCCCACCTCCCCTTTTTAGGGAAGGTGGTTGAGAAGGTGGTGGTGTTGCAACTCCAGAGGATTCTGGATGAAATGGATTATCTGGACCCCTTCCAGTCAGGTTTCAAGCCAGGATATGGGACAGAAACGGCACCGGTCACACTTATGGATGATCTCTGGCGGGAGCGGGATGGGGGCAGTGCATCCATCCTTGCTCTCCTTGACCTCTCAGCGGCCTTCGATACTGTCAACCATGGTATCCTTTTGGGGCAACTTGGGGAGTTGGGATTGGGTGTTGTGGCTCTGCACTAGTTCACCTCCTTCCTCCAGGGCTGGTCCCAATCGGTGGTAATAGGGAGCGACAGATCCGACCCTCAGCCCCTCCTTTGTGGGGGGGCGCAGGGTTCGGTTCTCTCTCCGCTCCTCTTTAATATCTACATGAAACCACTGGGTGAGATCATTGGGCACCACGGGATGAGGTATCACCAATATGCTGATGATACCCATTTATACATCTCCATCCCAGGTGAGGTAAGTGATGCTGTGACTGCCCTCTCTCGGTGCCTGGGGGCTGCGGGTCTGGATGGAGAACAACAGGCTTCAACTGAACCCTGGTAAGATGGAGTAGCTGTGGGTTAATGGCTCCTCTGTATCTGGGAATTTACCATCTTTAGTTCTGGATGGGGTTGCACTGCCCCAGACAGACCTGGTGCAGAATCTGGGGGTCCTTCTGGACTAGGCTGACCATATTTCCTTGAGACAAAAACGGGGCATTGTGATGGCAAAACAGGATGGGGTCTTATGTAATATTCTGTATTCATGAAAAAGACACGGGTCCCAGCCCCCCGGTCCACATGATTGGCTCCCGCCTGCAAAACCTGCCCCCCGGTCTGTGTGATTGGCTCCCACCTACAAACCCCGCCCCCGGTCCGCGCAATTGGCTCCCGTCTGCAAACCCCGCCCTCCTTTGCCGCGTGCTGATAGGTGGGAGGGCTTCCTCTTCCAGGCTGCCTCCAATCGGCAGCTCCGGCTCAGATCCTCCTTCCGCGCCATTCCCGCTGGGTTTAAAAAATGGGACAAAATTGAGATTTTTATCAAAACGACGGGACGGTTGAAAAATGCTAAAAAAACGGGACTGTCCCGTTCAAAACGGGACGTATGTTCAGCCTATTCTGGACTCACGTCTCCTGCTCAAAGAGCAGGTGGCAGTCATGGCTAGGAGGGCCTTTGCTCAACTTCGTGTTGTGCACCAGTTACGCCCTTTCCTGGATCGGGAAGCCCTCCGAACTGTCACTCATGCCCTGGTCATCTCCCATATAGACTATTACAATGCGCTCTACATGGGGCTATCCTTGAAGAATATCCGGAAGCTACAGCTGGTCCAGAATGCGGCCACATGGGCAATTCTTGGTGCCCCAAGATCGGCGCATGTAACACCTTGGCTGCGCGAGCTGCATTGGGTACCAGTTTGCTTACGGTCCAATTCAAGGTGTTGGTTACCTTTAAAGCCCTACATAGCATGGGTCCAGGTTACCTGAGGGACCGTCTCATCCCCATTACATCGACCCGTCCCACCCGATCATGCAGAGAGGGCATGTTACGGACCCCATCTGTAAGAGAATTCCATTTGGCAGGGTCCAGGGGTCAGGCCTTCTCTGCAGTGGCTCCCGCCCTGTGAAACATTCTGCCCCCGGAGGTGAGGCTAGCCCCTTCTTTCCTGACCTTGTGGAAGAACCTGAAGACCTGGCTCTGCCACCGCACTTGGGGCGGGAAGGGGAGTAGTTATTCTTGGGGATGGCTGGCGCCTTAGAGTGCTCCCCACATACATATGAACTGAATGAGATATTTCACTGCCATCTGGATTTTATATTTTATATTTACAGTATATCTTGTATTTGTATTTATATTTTATATACTATTTATGGTTATTGTTTTTAACTTGTTAGGTTTGTTGTAAACTGCCCAGAGTCCCTCTTCTGGGGGGAGATGGGCAGTGGCAAAATTTGAAAAATAAATAAATAAATAAATAAATAAATAAATAAATAAATAAATAAATAAATAAATAAAGTATCTAGCTGTTTATTGTTTTAACTATACTCCCCCAATTCTTTGAAAATTAAACATAATTGAGTGTAGAGCTGATTCATGTTATCATTATCTTGCACAAAGTCTTTAGGCAATAATAGACTGTACATTTGTTAAACTATTTTTTAAGGTTAGAGCAGCCGGGGTATAGCATGATTATGTAACTGGAGGAGCATGACAGGTTTTACTGTTTTGAGAGGGTAGAGGTTCTCCCTCTCTTTTATAGAAAGGTTAAGCCTATCTGACGCAAATAATTTTCCTTTTTTCCCCCCTGCTGAAAGCATAATTTCAGAAGCAATAAGTACCACATCCACAGCCCTTGCCTTGCCCCCACACTGCATATTTCTGTGTGTAGTACAAAGATTGTAGAGGGCAGAAGGAATGGCCTTGAGGGACAGGAAGAAGAGCCGCTGCCAAGGCAACCGTCAGATAAAAGAAACCTAAGGGCAGGGCGGTAACGTACATAAACATCTCAGACAAGCCCCTCCCTAGTTCACATGATGATAAAGGGAGGGAGGGGGGGGTGCATTCAGGCTTGCAAGATTCTGTTACTATAACTTTATGATAATAGTAGTATTTGCCTACATGACTTTGGTTTCCTAGTCTGGTGTAGGAAGGGCTGACAAAGATAGGTGCAGAACTAGCATATCAGGCATCTCTTTCTTACATGAAATTCAAGAGCTCACCCCAAAAGCACTTAATTACTCTTCCCATGTTTCCACATTTTGTCTCATAGAAGAAAAAGCAATGCAGCAAACACACACACCAAGAATGGGTAACAAGTCAAAAAGAAGAGGGATATGTTCTATACTGTAGCATGCTCTGGGAAACAGCTAAGGCTGTTTCAGTTAAAAGCAGAAGCCTGAAAATGTACTCAGAAGCAGGGGTGCTAAACACAGCTCTCTGGGCCCCAAGGCAAATCTCTCAGAGGGACCCCAGTGATCCCCACCAGTGGTGAGAGAGTCCAGATGCAACTGAGGGTGAGCGGGAGAAAGGGAGGAAGAAATTCACATGGATGCTTCTTCCTCTGTGCTGTTGAAATATTCCTGAGCCATGTGAAGGTCTCCACTCGCTCAATCACTGCCAAATCCCCTTCTCCACTCCTGCTTGACAGTAGAGACTCCCCGTGTGGCTGCTTGAAATTCTTTCCTTTGTAGACATACCATATCTGGGCTGCAAAGACTCCAGTGGTCACTAGATGACAGCAAAGAATTAAAAGTCTTGTGGATCTTTTTGGTGCCATCTAGTGGAATATTGTTGTCCATGCTGTCAGCAATGGCCGACTCAGGAGCCCCAGCAGAGGAGGAGAAAATCAATAATAATGGTTTTCCCCTCACTGGTTATCTCTTTCCTTCTGTTACCACTTTTCTTCTATGGCTCCTATTGGGTCTTTGTGCTTAGACAGCTGTGTTTAGACTCCGAAAATCTGGATGATCCCTAGACATAGCAGCCTGATACATTCTAACTCTTTGGATTTGGACTTTTTCCAGGCCAGATATGGGACCCTGCAATCAGGTTTGTGGAAGGCCCAGAGCAAGGAGGAGCTCAGTGACACCCCCTATGCCTGTGGGCCACAAGATGGCTACCTCTTCTGCCTTCACAATATTTGCAGCACAGAGTACCCAAGGAAATCAGCATGGATAGTTGTGTACTGGTCCTACTGGCTAACAATCCATATCAAAAATTTATTTGAATTCTGAATTAAATTCCAAACATTTGAGAGCTATTCGTTGATGAGTGAATGTACAATGGCTTAAAACAGGGCTTTCCAAAGTTTTTCCCGCGGCGACACACCAACCGGCGTTGGTGTGTCGCCGCGGGAAAACCCGGAAGTGTGGCAGCGCGCAAAAACCCGGAAGCGCTGCTGCCGCTTCCAGGTTTTTCGCGCTGTAATTGGTGTGTCGCCCCGGGAAAACCCGGAAGCGCTGATGATGATCAGCGCTTCCGGGTTGTGTGGCGACACACCAGACTGTGTGTGGCGACATACTTTTGTGTCGCGACACACAGTTTGGAAAGCTCTGGCTTAAAACATAGCTCAAGGTGATTGATTTTATAATTACTAGTTTGTTTGGGCATTTAACATCAACAGCTCAATTGATTTGTAGAATTATAGTTTTCTTCTTTCTTGTGGAATAAATGCTTCTTTTTTCTGTGGATAATATAAAACTCATACATAATTTTTTTCCCAATGCACATAATAGGAGAATCAAATATTCTGCATTCAAAAAGGGTTGACAGATGAAAAAAGGCCTTGTAGTCAGTATGTTTCATAATAGCTCTCTGAAGTTGCCTGATGAAAACTGATAGGAAGAAAGGATTCCCCACCTCTTTGAAGCTCAGTTCATTATGCCAGAACGACAGAGAATTGCTCCAGCCCTTTAATCATGTTGGCTGTAGTTTCTGCTCCTCTCCCAGCAACACCCTTTGTGAGATACCAAGACCAGAACTGTAGAATAGATTGCAAAGAATACACAGTTCTCCTTAGGTTGTATGAAGACATTACTACTCAAGATCTTACTATTCTGACAGCTTTATCTTCAATTTCTTTCCTAACTACCACAAATGTAAAATGTGGATCGGGCTCCCAAGATATGACAATAATTCACAAACCTTCTGCCACAACGTAACTTTACTCAGCTTAGTTTGGCTAAGCTTAGCAGAAGGCTCCCGGACCCTGCTCAGCTAAGTAAGAAACTTCACTGCAAACAAAAATAAAACTATTCCAAATAATTGAGTGCCCACTGCTTTTTCTTGTTGTTCAGTCGTTAAGTCGTGTCCCGACTCTTCTTGACCCCACGGACCATAGCACGCCAGGCCTTCCTGTCCTCCATGAAAAGATATAAATGACTTCTAGAACCTTGGTACTTTTAAGTTGTTGTTTCTTCCTTTTGCCTGTCCCACAAATTAAGAGACTCACCACGGTACACAGTGGCCTTGAAGCCAAGCAATTATTGCATGTTTACCTAACAGACATCTCTGCCCTAAGACTCATTGGCCCCCATGTGAGCTTTCACAGAATTTGCCTTTCTCACAGAAGCTTTTTCTCACTATCTTCTCTTTGTCAGACTGTAGTGGAACACAGTCTCTCCCTGCATCGGTTTTAACAAATACATTGCCTCTCTAAAACTGCTATTTGAATATCAAGAGAGGCATCCTCTGGCACTAATGGAGGATCCTCCTTGAAATAGAGACCGAATTTTCTGGCTGTAAGGCTTCCCAAGTGCAACTACTGACCTAAAAAACAGGGATACTAAATATATTTTTGAAATTACCTGGGCCCGGAAATGTCCTTGTTTCTGTAATTTCAAGAAGGGATAGGATTATCTCTGACTGATTCCTTGCCAACGATTCCTATTTACATGATTATATCGACCTGGGCTATTGAGATTAATGTTGAACTGATTCAGAATAAAAATTTGAAACTTCCATGGTCTTATGACTAATATACATTAAAAAAGATTGAGACAGATGCCATCTATTAACCTCTGAGGAAGGGTTAGCGTTTAGGTGTATTAGTAGTTTCCTTCTGCTGAATGAGTGACAGCTGGCTAAAAACGTTACCAAGATGAAGCATGAGCAACTCACACTTTGCTTTCTGTAAGTTCTGATATGGAATTAAGGGTACCGGATGGGATTTCTAAAATCTGAAATTCCCAGAAAGAGGAGCAGAAAGAAGGCACAAGATTCAAAGCTGCTCTAAGAGCTGGTCTGTGCATTTCATTTACATCTACCCTACGCAAAAATACATATTAGATTGGTCCGCCCCCGGCGACTTATGGACCCAATGCGGTTTCAGAGGGAGCTGGGGGTTATACCTGAAGATCTGCAACACGGTCCAGCGGAGGTCTTGGCCGCAGCCTGGAATAAGGAAGCGGCCGAGGCCTTGGACAGGATCACGCCTATGCGACCTCTCTTACCTCGTTCGAGTTGAGGGTGTTGAAGAGGGTTAAGAGACGTCTGGAGCGCCGCTGGAGGAAGACGAAGACTGAATCTGACCGGACACAATCTAGAGCCGCTGTTAGGGCCTACCTTGTGGTGGTAAGAGCGGCGAAACGTGATTATTTCTCCGCTCTTATTGCGTCCGCAGAATGCCGTCTGACGGCCCTGTTTAAGATTACTAGATCTCTTTTGGGTCGGACAGATTTGGTGACCCATTTACAGGGCCGGTCGGAAGAGTTTGTTGAGCATCTGCAGGACAAAATCGCTCAGATTCATTCCAAGTTGGACTCCAAGCGTGAGACAAGATCTGGGGAGATGCCAGAGGAGTGTGCTTACCCTGTTATCTGGGAATAGTTTGACCCTGTTGGGCCTGATGAAGTAGACAGGATCCTCCGGATTGTAAACGCCACCACATGCCATCTAGACCCGTGTCCCTCCTGGCTGGTTAAATCAGCCCGGGAGGTCACATGTGGTTGGGTCCAGGTGATGATTAATACATCTTTGGAGGAGGGGGTGTTTCCGACGGTCTTCAAGAAGGCGTTGGTGCACCCCCTCCTCAAGAAGCCTTCCCTGGACCCTCCTGTTTTAAATAACTTTCGTCCTGTCTCCCACCTTCCCTTTTTGGGAAAGGTGGTTGAGAAGGTGGTGGCGCTGCAACTCCAGAGGATTCTGAATGAAACAGATTATCTAGACCCCTTTCAGTCAGGTTTCAGGCCGGGATATGGGACGGAGACTGCATTGGTCGCGCTTATGGATGATCTTTGGCGGGAGCGAGATGGAGGGAGTGCATCCATTCTTGCTCTCTTGGACCTCTCAGCGGCTTTTGATACCGTCGACCACGGTATCCTTTTGGGGCGGCTCAGGGAATTGGGGGTGGGTGGCGTTGTTTTACACTGGTTTGCCTCCTTTCTCCAGGACCGTTCCCAATCGGTGGTAATAGGAGAGGAGAGATCTGACCCTCGGCCCCTATTGTGTGGGGTGCCACAGGGTTCGGTTCTCTCTCCTCTCCTATTTAACATCTATATGCAGCCGCTGGGCAGGATCATCCGTCACCATGGGATGAGGTATCACCAGTACGCTGATGATACCCAGTTGTACATCTCCATCCTGGGTGAAGTAAGTGTTGCAGTCGACACCCTTTCTCAGTGTCTGGAGGCTGTAGGGGCCTGGATGGGGCACAACAGGCTTCAGCTGAACCCTGGTAAGACGGAGTGGCTGTGGATTGATGGCCTCTCGATTTCCAGGAAGTTGTCATCTTTAACTCTGGATGGGATGGCACTATCCCGTTCAGTTTCAGTACGAAACTTGGGGGTCCTCCTGGACTCACGACTCCTGCTCGAGGAGCAGGTGGCAGTCGTGGCCAGGAGGGCCTTTGCACAGCTTCGTGTGGTGCGCCAGTTGCGCCCCTTCCTGGATCAGGAGGCCCTCCGAACAGTCACTCATGCCCTTGTCATCTCCCATATAGATTATTGCAACGCGCTCTACATGGGGCTACCCTTGAAGAGTATCCGGAAGCTTCAGCTGGTCCAGAATGCGGCTGCACGGGTAGTTCTGGGTGCTATGAGATCGGCACATGTAACACCGCTACTCCATGAGCTGCATTGGGTACCAGTTTCCTTCCGGGTCCAATTCAAGGTGTTGGTTATCACCTTTAAAGCCCTACATGGCATGGGACCAGGGTATCTGAGGGACCGTCTTGTCCCGACCATATCCACCTGCCCCACCCGATCATGCAGGGAGGGCATGCTTCGGATCCCTTCATTAAAAGAATTCCATCTAGCGGGGTCCAGGAGGCGTGCCTTCTCTGCAATAGCACCCGCCCTGTGGGATAACTTGCCCCCTGAGGTGAGACTGGCACCCTCGCTCCTAGCCTTTAGGAAGTCCTTGAAGACCTGGCTCTGCCGCCCTGCCTGGAGTGAAGGAAAGGATAGTTCCTCCTGGGGGTGGTTGATTTAGTGGTTTCCTCCTTTTAAGAACAGACCATCTTTTGGATTTTTATTTTTTTATTTTTATAGTAGTTTTAAATGTCTAGGTTTTATCTTTATATTCTGGTTGTAAACCGCCCAGAGTCTGCCACGGTAGAGATGGGCGGGGATAAATCTAAATAATAAATAAATAAATAAAAATATTTACAACTGTAGATTGTATTATACATACATTATACAGGATATGTCAGGAATCCAGGACTGATGGAAGTTTCTTTTCCTTTGGACATACCATATTGAGTAAGGTTTCCATTTATGTGTTAAATGACTTTAAAAGCAGCTGTTTATGAATGTTACATACAAACATACACAAAATTTTACTAATCCTACATTTAAACTAAGGTAGTATAGTAATAAATTAAATATAGTAAAAAATAAATTCGTTCGGAAGGTCGCAAGTTTGGACGTTCGAATCCCTAGCTCCGCGTGACGGAGTGAGCTCCCGCACTCGCCCCAGCTCTTGCCAACCTAGCAATTTGAAAGCATGCAAATGCAAGTAGATTAATAGGTACCACTTCAGTGGGTAGGTAACAGCGTTCCGCATGTGTCATGCCAGCCACATGACCATGGAAGCGTCTTTGGACAACGCTGGCTCTTCGGCTAACAAACGGAGATGAGCACCGGCCCCTAGAGTCGGACACGACTGCACAAATGTGCTGGGGGAACCTTTACTTTTTTTTAGTATAGTAATAATTACTACTATTATTACTTCTATGCAGCTATTGGAGAGACAATCAAAGCCTCTAGATAGATTAAACTGTAAGGAAAGGAAATTCAGAAGTGTAGTATACCAAAGAATTAGAACATTCCTGCAATAATCCTGCGATTCAAAAACCAAAATATGAGCTTAGTTTTAAATCTGTGCAGAATCAAAAGCTTAGAAACAAGTGTTTCCTCAACAGTGCTCGGTCAAAAACCATTGTTTGAAATGTGCTTTTCATCTTCATCACACCTGTTCCAGCTGTTTCTGCCTAAATAGCTCTCCTGTGAAACTTTCCTTGAAAACAATACACATTTACAGAACATGGCAGGAAGTGTATGCAATAAATGTTTTTGCTATAAAATATTTCTAAAGCACAGATGGGGCAGCTGGGATTCATGAACCTTGCAGGAATGCGTATAAATCAACAGACACGAGAGGAGCTGCATACTGTCTAGCCAACCAACAACAATCTTTGGTACTAGGATTGTGATTACTGGCACTATGCATGACCATGGTTCTGATCTTTCAAAATCACAGCTGTATATCTTTTGTCCTAGTTTTCTCGTCCTGCTGTCAGGACAGATTGCCAGGCCACTGTAAGAAGGATGCCCTGCATCTCCTCATTACCCACACCAGCCATGAGTGCTAAGACAGCTAGGAATTCAAAGAAAGATCACTGCTACGATCTCAGTGTTCAAATTGCTTATCCACGTGATGTATCAAGGCAAAAATCTACAACCCACCAATATAGAGTACCCCTTACATGATTTTGCTCTGAACCAGGCAGTGTCACCACACTGAACATTTCCCACTCCAGGGCCAAGGGGACACTAAGGATAACCCAGTTGCATTATGTGTCTGCTTTAACTAAACAAGAGAGAAAGCACAGCAGCAGTTCAATGTTTCTGATTACATCCTTCCCTGTAATGTTTATTGTGAGTCTCAGAGGCAGCAAAAGGTACGTTGTGACAAAATCAAATAAATTGGACTACCCCAAAATAAGTCCTCAGGTTTGAGCAAACATCCTTCAGGTGTATATAGACTCCACTCCTAGAATCCCCACCCAGCATGGCTAAGACTGGCTGAGAATTCTGGGAAGTGTAGTCCCAACTTGAGGGGACTCCACATTGGGGGTGATTGGGCTACAGCACTTCTTCACCATAAATGGTTTCCTTTCTACCTGAACTCCACTATTCTTTTGATTGCCTAAAATAACCAGAATCAATTTCTTTTTTTAATTAAAGCTTGGCTCCCTGCTATTAGACCTGACTTAAATCAGGTCTAATAAGTTTGGAATGGGACTGCAGGGTGAATGCCTTGTTTTTCATTCATAATTAACTACTATGCTTACAGAAATATCGGTATTAAATAGACAATCACATTTGTGAAAGGAATAACATTTCTATTGGACTATGAGGTTAGGTTACAAAAGGATTTCACATTTACCTTTATGAGCCCTTTCACATCAGTGGATGGTGGCAAAGGCAAAATTAGGGGCAAAACAAAACAAAACAAAACAAAACAAAACAAAACAAAACAAAACAAAGGTTGGTATCTTTAGCAATGGGTACAAATTCATTAAATTTAGCAAACACACCTTATCAGAAATGATTGAGAAATTCAAATAATATATAATTATTATTGTAAATCTGAAAGGCAGAAGTCTAAAGACATGAAAACGTGCAATATTGTTTTAACGGTTTATTAATTTGTGGTAATTTCATTATTTATTTATTTATTTTTCAAATTTTGTCACCGCCCATTTCCCCCCCAGAAGGGGGACTCTGGGCGGGTTACAACAAAGCTAAAAAGTTAAAAACAGTAAAACCATAAATAGTGTATAAAATGTAAATACAAGTACAACATATAAATAAAAAATAAAATCCAGATGGCAGTGAAAGATCAAGTTCCATTCGTATGTATGTGAGGAGCACTCTAAGGCACCAGCCATCCCCAAGAATGACTACTCCCCTTCCCGCCCCAAGTGAGGTGGCAGAGCCAGGTCTTCAGGTTCTTCCAGAAGATCAGGAGATATGGGGCTTGCCTCACCTCCAGGGGAAGAATGTTCCAAAGGGCGGGAGCCACTGCAGAGAAGGACTGCTTCCTGGACCCCACCAAATGGAATTCTCTTACAGACGGGGTCTTTAGCTATGCTGTAAGTGGGAGATACAATTGGCCAAAGCGGTATGCCAGGTTTGTGTATTTTGGGGTGTCCGTAGAAGACGGACCAAACTATCATCATCCTCCCAGCAGACAAAGGCCGCACCACCGTCATTATGGACAGATCGTAATATATACAAAAGGCTGAATAATTACTTGAGGACAAAGAAACCTACACCCTAGTAAACATCAATCCCATACAGAAACTGGACAACAAGGTAAAAATAACTCTTAACGACCTCACCAGGAAAGGTCAAATCACAAAAGAAGAACAGAGGTGGATGAAAAGCAGTGGACCCATCCTCCCACGCTTCTACAGACACGCCAAAATACACAAACCTGGCATACCGCTTCGGCCAATTGTATCATTACCAGGGACCCCCACAGACAACATAGCTAAACAACTTACAAGAAAACTTGGGCATCTCACAGAGGAGAGCGAGTACTCTATCAACTCCCCACTACAGTGCCTCCAGAAAATCAAAGACTTAAATCTTCTGTATAGATATTTAAATTGTAAAAATGTATTTTGCAAACATGTAAAAAAATTTAATTTCAAGCGTGCTAGAATTTTATATTATATTTTAGAGGGATTTTTAATTAGGCATGGCTGGTTTCATGCTGAAGTTGAACTTCGCCCCCCAAGCCTATAGTTATATGATAATCACATGCTACACTGCAACAAGAATTTCTGTGACAAAAATCCTAGAGACAGGCTTCTTTTTGCTTATATTGGTACCCAATTGAGACACAGCTTCCATCTTGTTTGAATATTTAGGGTTTTTTTCTGATTCAAAAGCTAGTTGTACCTAGTTGTACATTTCTACCTGTAGTGAAATGTCTAAACATTTACGCTCCTATGAAGAAATATGCCAGTAGAGCAATGCATGCTACAGAAGGAAAACATATTAATACCCATTAATTGAAAAGGCACATTTTGGATAATAATGTACTTGAAGGGGTGCGCTGAGGAATTTGTGGATTTTCTGACAGATAAAATCACTCAGATTCGTTCCCAGTTGGATGTCAGCATGGATAATGGTCCAGTGGAGATGCCTGGGGTAGGTTCTTGCCCAGTTATCTGGGAACACTTTGACCCTGTTGCTCCTGAGGAAGTGGACAGGATCCTAGGGACTGTGAGCTCGGCCACTTGTGTGTTGGATCCATATCCCTCCTGGCTAGTAAAAGCCTCCCGGGAGGTGATGTGTGGGTGGGTACTGGCGGTGACTAATGCATCTCTGGAGTAGGGGGTTGTACCCGAGCCTTTTAAAGAGGCTGTGGTTCGCCCCCTCCTTAAGAAGTCATCGCTGGATCCCACCCTGATGGACAGTTTTTGTCCTGTCTCTAACCTCCCTTTTTTGGGAAGGTTGTTGAGAAGGTGGTTGTGCTGCAGCTCCAGAGGATCCTGGATGAAACGGATTATCTGGACCCCTTTCAGTCAGGATTCAGGCCTGGATATGGGACAGATATGGCATTGGTCTCACTTTTCTATGATCTCTGGCGGGAGTGGGATGGAGGGTGTGCAACCATCCTGGCTCTACTTGACCTCTCGGCGGCTTTCGATACCATCAACCATGGTATCCTTCTGAACCAGCTTCAGGGGTTGGGGGTGGGGGCCACTGTGTTGTCCTGGTTTACCTCCTTCCTCCGGGGCCATTTCCAGTCGGTGATGATCGGGGCAAGAGGTCCCGCCCTCAGCCCCTGCTTTATGGGGTGCTGCAGGGGTGGGTGCTCTCTCTGCTCCTGTTTAACATCTACATGAAGCTGCTGGGTGAGATCATCCGTCACCATGGGGTGAGATATCATCAGTATGCTGTCGATACTCAGTTGTACATCTCTGCCCATGGTGAGTTAAGCAATGCCGCGACCGCCCTCTCCCAGTGCCTGGAGGCTGTTGAAGTCTGGATGGGGAGCAACAGGTTGAAGTTGAACCCTGGCAAGATGGAATGGCTGTGGGTTCGGGGCTCTTTGGTTTCCAGAGAATTACCATCTTTGGTCTTGGATGGGGTTGCACTGCGTAACCTGGGGGTTCTCCTGGACTCATGACTCCTGCTCAAAGAGCAGGTGGAAGTCATGGCCAGGAGAGCCTTTGCACAACTGCATGTTGTGCACCAGCTACGCCCATTCCTGGACCAACAGGCCCTTCTCACAGTCACTCACGCCCTAGTCACCTCCCGTTTGGACTATTGTAATGCACTCTACATGGGGCTGACCTTGAAAAGTATCCAGAAGCTTCAATTGGTTCAAAATGCAGCAGCCCGCATAGTTTTGTGCAAGCCTAGACTTTCCCATGTGTTACCTCTTTTGCGGGAGCTGCATTGGTTGCCGATTTGCTTCCAGGTCCAATTCAAGGTGCTGGTTATCACCTTTAAAGCCCTACATGGCTTGGGGCCAGGTTATTTGCAGGACCGCCTTTCCCCAGTCACATCCACCTGGCCCACCAGAGCGGGGAGGCAGGGCATGTTGCAGGTCCCTTCAGTTAGGGAGGTACAGTACATCTAGTGGGGCCAAGGAAAAGGGCCTTCTCCGTAGTGGTTCCGTCCCTTTGGAACATCATTCCCGCAGATATAAGATTGGCATCCTCCTTGCTCCTGTTCCAGAAGGCCCTGAAGACATGGTTCTGTCAACAGGCCTGGCGACCCCCGGCTGCTTCGGAGCCAATCAAGTGGGTGGTTTGAATGTGTTTGCTGCCGCCAGGGGGTGTCTATTGTGTTTTTATGGTTTTTAATTCTGTAAGCTGCCCGGAGTCACCATGTGTGAGTTCGGTGGCCTTATAAATCTGTTTAATAAATAAATAAAAATAAGTTTTACCTTAAATCTGAGTTCAAATGAACAGGAAATCAAGGAAGCAAAAACTGTTCAGTTAAAGTTTGCATCTCCCTTAGAGTGCAGTGTCTTCCAAAGGCGGGTGGTGTATCCTGATTGCCCCTTGACATATTTCTGTATGACAACATGATGAGATGCAGCAGGCTAGATTTGGCTGTGGTGGAATACCTTCTGGTGACATCAGGTCAATAAAGACTGGCTAACTGGGAGTTGAGTGTGACAAATTCTCAATCAAAATAACATGGGGATTATATTGGGAAGTGCTAATGATGTCCCGCATAGCAAATGAAGAGGTGGGAGGTTTATGACCTGGAATACTTTTGGGCTTGGATGAGATTTGAGAGGAAAGAGGTAGAGCAGTTGATTCAACCAAATTTAAAAAAAAATTCTGTATTTGCTGCTATACATTTCTCATTGTTGATTGAACTGGGAGAAAAAGAAGCCTATTCTGAGATGGCCCCATTAACCGAAGATCTTAGGAAGGCTTGACCTATTGAACTGTCTTCCACTGTGATTGGCTTTTGAGGCCTGACTTTTGGTACACTCTGTATATACATATCTATCTACAGGTAGTCCTTGTTTAATGACTGCCTCATTTATTTATTTATTTATTTATTTATTTTATTTTATTTTATTTTTCAGATTTATTCCCCGCCCATCTCCCATGCAAGGGACTCTGGGCGGGTTACAACAAATACAATTTAAAAACTATACAAAAATATCTAAAAAACACAACAAAAAATAAATACAATAAAATCCAAGATGGATTAAGACCCGCAGATAGATCATGGAGCTACAGGGCGAGCCAACCCCAGGAGGCACTACTACCTCCGTCGTCCCAGGCCAGGTGGCAGAGCCAGGTCTTAAGGGCCTTCCGAAAGGCCAGGAGGGAGGGGGCCAGTCTCACCTCCGCGGGCAAGATATTCCATAAGGCGGGCGCTATCGCAGAGAAGGCATTTAGCAATAATTTGGAGTTATGATGGTGATGAAAAAGTAACTTTGCAACCAATCCTCGTATTTACCACCTTTGCAGGTATGTAAAGCAAAGGAAAGCTGAAATAAGATAATAAGAACAGTTGAGGTTTCACTTAGTAACTCCTTCACTTAACGGCCAAACTGCCAGTCCCAATTGTGGTTGCTAAATGAGGATTACCTGAACTGCCTTTATAGCTTGACCTGATTATTCAATTCAAATAATATGTATTTTTTGTTTTAAAAATCTCTTAGATACACTAATCCCAGTGTTCTTCAGAAGTTCAAAAGATAAAACACAGAATGTACTACAGTGCAAGACAGGTTATTGCTTTTTTTCTTGTCCCAAAGTTCTCATAATAGGATACAATTTATGTATATTTTCATAAAGTTTACTTCTCCCATTAAATTATGAATTCCTCATTTAGCTAAGTCAGTTTGTTTTGTCCTCCAAATCAGATTAACAATACATCATGATCATTACAGCAGTCCAGCCTGAGGACTGGTTTGAGAATACTGAATGGGGGGGGGGGGGGGGGCATGAGGGAAGACAGTTTGTGCTTTTGGCACAGGCAAGCCTAGTTTAATGGATTCAGACAAAAATGCAGTCTCTTTTATTTTCTGACACTAAACATTACTGCAAAACAGGCTTTTTTCCCCACTGAGACATGATCCGTCGCACTTCTATCACGCATTGGTGCACATTCATTTTTTAAAAATGATCTAACGAGCTGACAGCCACACTGCAAGCAAACTGCATTTTCTAAGTTAAAGATACTGGTGTATGGGAATAAACTGTGACCTGTTTTGGGCTCTTCAGAGTTGATGCACCTTCAACTTACAGAACTGTATAAATCACACGTAAACTTTCTTCTGCAAATAGGGTGGACGTGGAGCAGCCAGGGGGTGGGGGAGGGATAGAATGATATCTGACAGCTGCATTTTCAGGATAATGTCCTCTAAATGTCCCTGGGAAACATATTTGTTATCTGTCTGGAGAGTGCAGTTAGTTCCATTAGCAGTGGATTGATTCTTATGTTTGCCAATTAGCTAATGGAAAAGTATTTCACTCATCTTATAAAAGTAGGGCCCTTTCTAGGGAAGATATTTAAAAAAAAAAAAAAGACTTGTGTAGCGGGTATTAACAGATGGGAGCACACTATTCAGTTTATGGTCCAGATATCATTAAAATTAATGGCAGCTTGGACAGAGCTGTACCAAAGCCCACAAAACATTATTTTTAGGACTCAAAACGCTGTGCATATCCTGAGGAGCTGCCCCATAGGACACAGCTCAAGGAAACTCCTAACCCTAACCTTAAAAACCCTTCGTTTCCAAAAATTAAGGCATGCCTGTGGATTTTGTATTGTGGCAGATTATATATATATAATCTATATATTATATATAAACCTATATATATATATATATATATATATATATATATATATATATATATATAATATATAAACATATATATATATATATATATATATATATATATATATATATATTATATATAAACCTATATATATATATATATATATATATATATATATATTATATATAAACATATATATAATGTATATAACATATATATGTTTGGTTTATCCTTCAAATGTTAGAATTTACTAAACCAACAGGACTAGTTTTGCCCAGCATCTGTCTGCAGGAGAAGACAGGCAGATGCCTTTGAGAGCTTTCAAGGAAGGCCGGGCAAGAACAGCTCTGGTATCTGGGCCCTTTGAACAAGATACATTTGTATATGCAGAAGCATCTTCGGACAACGCTGGCTCTTCGGCTAACAAACGGAGATGAGCACCGGCCCCTAGAGTCGGACACGACTGCACAAATGTGCAGGGGGAACCTTTACCTTTTATACATTACTTGGTAATCCTACCTCCAGTGTTTCCTTATTCAGTGTCTCACAGGTAGACTACTTCCATTACAAAATACTAGGTTTGGGATGAGGCAACCGAAAAGTATCAAACTTTCTGCTTGAAATGTTGTTTCTTGAGTGATCAGATGCTACCTTCGGCAAAACTTATTTCACTGGATCTAGGATATAATGCAAGGCACTTTAAACATTGGTCTTATATCTTTAGCAAATGAAAATGCACTGATTTGATGCCCAAACCAGGCTTCTGAAGCAGAAAAGAAAAGAATAGTAACATCCCAAACATGCTTGGAGTAAGCATATGCAACACCTCTTGACACAACAAACCTAAAACTGTTTATTAACGATTAAAAAGCTTAGGATATCTGTTGGAGAGTGTATTTTCTTGCACACGCAGAGTATCAGAAAGCGATCAGCACCAGAGACCATAAATGATGCCAGTCATTGTAGTAATTTAGTTGTAGTTATATTTGTTACTCATATGAACAGATATTTACAGTCCTCTTCCAGATCCCTGGAAGTATTACAATTCCACATACCAGATAGTAGAAACAAACAGGAGTAAACAGAAACAGAAACAGAGAAAGCAGGGCGGGGCAGGCAAGTTCTTTTATACTCTTCAGCCTGGATCACGTGCTGCCTGACCTTTTAAAGTTTGCAGGTGTTTACCTAATAAGGTTATATTGCTGTGACTTACCCTCAAGGAATAATACACCAACAGTATCTTCAGTATCAATGCCATTTGCCAAGTGTCCTGAGGGAAACATGATCAAAATAATATCTTCCTGTGCTGCACATTACATAATGTGTCCCAGTTCAGACACTTCCAGTGTCCATGCAGTTATACAAAGTTTAAATAAGATATTTATAGGTAAAGTTCAATGAATGTAGATCCCAAATGAGTTCTTCCATCCAAAAAATAGCTCCAGAAAAGATTTTACCACTTGGTATCTTGGTGGTTCACTGAGCTTGCTTTCTTCTTCTAAACATTTCATGACCAAACTAGGTAACATCATCAGTTCTTCGACACAAAGAAGTAGGGTTTGTGGCTCTTTACAGTATGTGTGACAGCTTGCCATACCTGTCTTGATCAGGATTATTTATTTGTTTATTTGTTTTTCGAATTTATATAGCCGCCCATCTCACAAACAAGCGACTATTATTATAGTTTCTGTGCCTGTTTCTGATTAGCCTACTTGGCTTGGTTGTGTACAGTGTCTCATCTTAGATTGTGGAGTCCTTGATGCTCTCTGAGTTTGGCTGTTTGCTTGCAGACATTTCATTACCCAACTAGGTAACATTATCAGTGTGAGAGAGTGTGGGGTTTGCTCCCTGTTTATATACAGTAACTTGCCCTGCCAGTATTGGTGGGGATGTGGTTTTCTCCTTGGTAATACCTTGATTAGAGTATTGTTTTATGCTTGTCTGCTCGATTGTCTCCTTGGTAGTTCCTTGATTAGGATATTGTTTTCTGCTTGATTGTTTGTCTGGTGTTAATCCCCGCTTATCTGGGTGTAGGCTGCTGGAGAGGATGTGCTCTGGGTTTTTTTGTTTCCTACTTAGCTTTTTTATTGTCTCTCTTGAATGGTGTGTAAATGTGGTTAATCTCTATGCGTCTATTGATGGCTGATTTGTCTGAATGCCAAGCTTCCACGAATTCCCTAGCACATAGCTTTCCAAACTGTGTGTCGCGACACTTTAGTGTGTCGCAACACACAGTTTAGTGTGTTGCGAAGCGGCGGCACGGGGGCGCGCGCGGTGGCGGCAGTGTGTATGGCGGCGGCAGCAGCGCGCCATCAGCGCTTCCGCGTTTTAGCAAGGCCGCCACTGTGCATGCCGCCACCGCGCACCCCCTGCGCCGCCGCCGTACACGTGTGCGCACCCCTGCGCCGCCGCTGTTGGTGTGTCGCCAACGGCGGCACTTTGGAAAGCACTGCCCTAGCATTTTTGGATTTAGCTTGGTCTAGGATGCTTACAATTTCCCAGTTGAAACTGTGGCTGAGTCTGTCCATGTGTTGTGAGTTTAAGGAGTTTTCATCGTGTCTTCTGACTGCTAGTTGCTGTTCATGGATGCGCTCAGCTAGTCTTCTGCCTGTCTGTCCTACATAGTGGCTGTTACAGTCCTTACACTGTATGTTGTAGATGACTCCTGTTTTTTCTTCTTGGGCTACTGGGTTTTTTGGTTTTCTTAAGATGTTATGGAGGGCTTTAGTTGGTTTGTGTGATATGGTGATGTCGTATGGTTGTAACAGTCTGTTGATTGTTTCTGAGATGTTTTTGATGTATGGTAGTGTTATCCTTCTCATAACTTGTGTTGTCGTGGGTTGAGAGGTCAGGCACTTTTTGATAAAGTTGCGTGGGTATCCATTTTCTAGGAAGATGTTGTATAGGTGGTCTGTTTCCTTTTTCTGGTGTTCTGGGTTGCTGCAGTGTGTTTGTACTCATCTGAATAATGTTCTTACACAGCTCCTCTTGTGGGAGGTTGTGTTGTTCCTTTGTAATGGAGCACTTGGTTTGTGTGAGGTTTTTTTTTTTTATAGACTTGTGTTTCTAATTTGCCACAGTTTCCTCTGCTGATGAAGATATCCAGGAAGGGTAGTGTCTTGTTTTCTTTTTCCCTCGTGAATTTAATTCCTTTGAAGATGTTGTTGATAGTTTCAAGTGTCTTCTCTAGTTGTTCCTTTTTTATTATGATGGTGTTGTCTACATACTGCATCCATACTTTTGGTTGTATGTGTGGGAGTGCTATAGTTTCTAGACGCTGCATTACAGCCTGTGCTATGAGTCCTGAGAATGGTGATCCTATGGGTGTTCCTCTGATTTGTTGGTATATTTGTCCATCAAACTGAAAGTAGGTAGTGAGGCAGAGGTTGATGGGGTCCAAGATTCTGAGTATTTCGAACTTAGTGTATTTGGCTAGGTCGGGTGTGTTGTATAGTACTGCTGCCATGGATTCTTTCACTAGTTCAGGGTTTATGGATGTAAAGAGTGCTGTGATATAGAATGAAACTGTAATTTCATCTTTTTCTATTTTTAGGTCTTTGATATTCTGGAAGCACTGTAATGGGGAGTTGATAGAATATTTGCTCCCCTCTGTGAGACATCCAAGCTTTTTTGTAAGTTCTTTGGCTATGTTGTATGTTGTGGTCCCTGGTAACGATACAATTGGTATGTCAGGCTTGTGTGTTTTTGAGCGTCCATAGAAGCGTGGGAGGATGGGTCCACTGCTTTTCATCTGCCACTGTTCCTCTTTTGTGATTTGACCTTTCTTGGTTAGGTCATTGAGGGTTCTCTTGATCAGGTTGACTAGTTTCTGTATTAGGTTGGTGTTTACTGGGATATAGGTTTCTTTGTCGTCCAGTAATTCTTTTTTTGTATGTATTGTGTTCTGTCCGTGATAACCATGGTTCGCCCTTTGTCTGCTGGAAGGATGGTGATGGTTTGGTCCTTCATTAGGTTTTTGAGGGCTGCTCTGTCCTCTGCTTTGAGCTGGTTCTGCTTCTGTGTTCTTCTGGTATGATTGTCTAAGTTATATTTTCTTGGATCTCTGTGGCAAGTCCTGTGGTGTTAAATGCTGCTTCTCAGGCCACAATTAAACAAGATGATCATCATGTTTACGACTGCCAACTGGTGTTCATGTATGCATTCTGATGATCTTCTGCCTGTTTGCCCTACATAGCAGACATCACAGTCTCTGTGTTGTTTGTTGCAAATAATTCCTGTATGAAGATGCTTGGAGGATTTTGTTGGTTTGTGAGCTACTATGATGCTTACCAGTTGAGGTCATTTCTGAGACATTTTTTATGTAAGGGAGAATTATTCTTTCATGGGTTGCAGCGGCTTAATTGTAGTTGTCGAAAGACACTTTTTATAGTATAGGTACCCATTGTGTTGAAGGATTCTGTAAAGGTAGTCTGTTTTTTTTTCTTTTTGGAGTTCTGGGCTGCTAGGTTTGAATAGCATTCTCATACAACTTTTCCTGTGGGCAGTTGGATTGTTGCTCTGATAGTCCAGCACTTGGTTTGTATGTGTTGGGGTATGGGTGTGTGCATGTATGTATGTGTATATGTGCATGTATGTGTGTGTGTGTATATACACACTTGGACAGAGTGGTATGTCTAGTTTGTGTATTTTGGAGATCCATAAAAACATGGGAGAACTTCACAACTTGTCTTCATAACTTATTACAAGGCACACTGGACTTTACATGGATTTGTTTTTTTCAAATGTTATGATCACAAATAAGTATATCAGAGTTTTAGAGGAGGGCTGGCTGGTGAGCAAGAGGGTGTCATTAGGCTACTATCTGAACAGATTATCCCTCCTGCATCATTTCATAGATCTAAAAAAACATCTGAGAGCATTACCTTGTTGATAAGGCAGGAACAGAATGCATTATTCATTAAGAAGCGGTCATCACAAAAATTGGAGTCCCCTTCACTATTTTTTGGAGATATGTGAAACTTTTTTTTAAGAGCCATGTTTGGGAGAATGGTAGTTTGCACACTCAGATGTTCAGTGAAGGAAAACTTTTTGTTGAGTGGCTAAACAAATCATATGAAACCTAAAGAGCTGCTCTGGTTCTCATCCAAGGTATGTGCTCTAATGTCAGGTCAAAGGCTTCCAAATGCCTCATTTTACAGCCTCAGAAAAACGTTACAGAGGATACTAATAAGGAAAGGTACTGTGCTTTAGGAGGAAGAGCTAGTTAAATGCTTGAACTTGTCTAATCCAGCTCAGGCTGAATTAAAAAAACGAGGTAGCTCCTCCAACCCTTCTGACAAAGCTAAGCAAGACTATGGACAGGACTGTGGCAGGGATGTTTTCAGCCACATAAACTCAAGAGGTTCCCCAAGGTTAATAATTCCACAGTTGCTGTGTTCACTGAAGTCTCATCCATGCCCCTTCCTTGGGCCAAGCTATCAGGTGATCTGCTTACCAAGGCATGTCCTCACATATGAGGCTTCATCTTGGGGCCAGCAAGGCTGAATCCTGATCAAGATGTTTTGGGAGGAAATGAGTATTTTCCATCAGAAAATAGGACAGCCTTTACTATGAGAACATACTAATTCATCTGGGGAAGGAGCCTGAAGCAGATTGGCAATCTACCGGGCTTCAGTTGACCTGCTGCAGAATCATTCCCTCCCACCAGGCCACAGGCTCGGTGACTCCTAGACATTTCTGCTTTGGCTGCCAGAGAGAACAAGTCTCACTTGTCAGCCAATTGCATCTTTTGGGTCAAGGGAATATCAACCTCATAGAAGACTTTCTGTGAGGTCAATATTTACATTTCTGCTCCCTCAGAAGTATTTATGGGACTGGCTGCCCTAAATGGGTGGTGGGAGAGAAGGGCAGGCATGAAGTCTCTTCCTCTGGCCTTTCCCTCTTGCCATGAAAGGTAGGTTGTTTGCTTTACTATTTTGTTGCTTGGGCTTGAAAAGGCATGAGTACTGCAAATTGGAGGGTTTTCCCTTTCCAGACAAGTTCATGAGGCCAAAGGCTCAGCGGGTACCTGACTGTTTGTACCTGACCCACCATCAGAAGATAGCTTGCCATAATGGCAGCTTTGGATTCAGCCGACTGGAGCAACTCTCCAACCTTTTTGCTCTGTTGCAGGCCTGCATCCTCATCTCTTGGGGAGCACAGTTTAATTTATTCATTTACAATAAATAAAAGAAGAACTTAATATGATATTTACAAACTGGAATGAATTTACATACAAGTAATGAATGGCAGAAACTTATCAGACTTTCTCACAATTAGAGTGAGGTATTATTTTTAAAATGATTACCTAAAAAGACCAAGAGAATGCATGATTTGCATTCTAGCCCCGGGGAAGTGTTCCTTGCATTCTAGGTTATTAACTGCAAAATTAATTGGTGGGTAGAACTAATTTGTAACTCACTGGCATGACATCTTAATACCACTATTTTAAAATAAATGTCAGGAAAACTGCCAAATCTAAAATGGAGCACATCAGAGTAGCAGTAGTTTTGCTGGTAATCTGTGTTGATTGAAAGCATGAAGTTGAAGCTTCTGCCTTTCTCACTGAACACCAACTATAAAAAGTTCAGCCAGTGTAGAGTTGTCTGTGGAACCCAACAGAGTTAAATTCTCATCTCACTCTGGGGAAAACCTTAAATTATTCATCACTAAGTTTGGTAAATCTGGTTTATATAAACCTTGGCTGAGAAGAACGTGAATGAATCAGATGCTCTTTGCTAATGAAGCTTCAGATATTAAATAAAGCAGCAACCTCCAGAAGGATGGACTCTTACCAGTCCCTTTTTGTGCCTGACACAAACAGATACAAGGGAGATTATTCAACCTTACAGAATGAGCCACTAACACATTTCCCTATTACTATTGATTTTACATTTCCCTATTGACTTGCTACTCTGACAGATGAAACCATGAAACTTTAAATACAACCTACCCAGTTCTCTCTAAACCTTTCAACAAGGAACGTTATCATTCTTTACATTAATCTTCTGAAACCTGGTATCCCTGAGATGTCTTACAATCCACAAAACACCAGAAATTGGACTATCCGATGTTTGTGGCAGTAGCCAAGCAACATTTTTTCTGCTACCAAAAGAGACACATTTCCTATATTTTTTTTGCAGAATGCAACATCAAGGGGAAGGGGAAGAACTAATATAATGACCACTCACCTGGAACATTATTCTGAAATATCTCCTATATACTCAGACCAGTCTCGGCATAAATACTTGCTCAGTTGTCCTCTGATTCCTGTACTGGAGGAGGAATTCCTTAGCTTGAGCAAAACAGTATTTTATCATCATTTTCATTGCTATATAAAACCAGATGAAACTACTGTAATCATATCTGTTCTGATAATGTATTCACACCGTTTCCTCCCTCACATTTATTTGTAAAGTTATTTTACAATGTTTAGTTATCCTGACTCAAAGAACAATGAAGTGTTAACTCAGCCATATGCAGTAAGTTGTCTTAAAGAAGAGCTTCCTGTCATCTTTTGATGCAGCTCTTCTTGAACAGCTAGAAGGCAGAAGGTAAAAGAGAAGAACTCAGCCAAATAATTTCCAGGGAATGCAGTGCTTAGTCACAACATGCAAAGCAGTGTTTTAAATAAAGTTTTGGTAAATGTACTGACTTAGAGACTCGTTATGGTTCAGGCAAAGCCACAGGAAGGAAGCTAAAACTACACCTGCAGCCCTGCATAGCTGCCAAAGTTGAGGTTTTAGACTTGCTAGCTGCTGGAGAAGGGAATGGAAACAAAATTATCGCATAACATGGCAGCCAAATTCAGAGAGAATGTGCTTTTCCCCTTTCAGCAGGTGTTCAGAAAATCAGGTAAATGTGTCAGGAAACAATGGCATTCCAACAATGCATGGCAGAAACAGTAAGCAAGAGAGGCTTATGTACCCAGGTGATTATGCTGCATCCAGCATTTTGTCTGCCGGGAGACAAAGCAGCCTAGCAACCAAGACATGTCCTGTATGTACTTGGATATTTTATCTCACTTGCAGAAGGAAAATGCAATTAGAAAGTGGCTTGCATGGCTGGGTTCTACTCAACACACGTACACAAACACAGAGTATTTCCCACTTAAAGAGCAGGTCTATTAAAAACCTGAGTCATAGCAGGAAAGGGGGGAAAACATCTCCAAAGATTTCACCAGGCCCACGCTCCATTGCCATCTAACTTTTCTCCTGCACTCCGGGAGAATGTAGAGAAATTTAAAACAGCCTTTTCCTTTCCCTTGGAACAGAGCATGAATATTCTTGCTTGGCTACAGAATTTTTCAAGTAGTCAAGGAAAGCTTAGAGGAAGTACAATTGAATATGAATAAAGTTCATTATTAGCCAACTTAATTATTGTGGTTACAAAACAATACTTCTCCACAACCTCTTCAAGACATCCACAGAAGCTTTTCCAAGTGCTTGAGATCTTTTAAAAACTGGGCCAAGTGGTGATGATGAAGAATCCCAGTAGATTAATGCTATCATAGATTTACAAGACAAATTTGAACAGTACGATCCCTTGTGTCTATCATAATACAAGACTCTACCCTTGGTGCAGGCATGGAACATGGACCACCACTTTCTGGTCCTTTAGTTTTGAATGATTTTCATTTTGTAGCATTCAAGTACATAAACAAAATTTGATAGGATTTGGCCAACTACATCAGCCCTTGCTCTTCATGGCTTATTATGTCTGACAGGGAGGGTAGAGTTGGTTGGGCTCAGGAGATAGCCATATCCACTTGAAAAGAAGGTGCCAGCCTGCTTAAAGTAGGCATGATGTGATGATGATGATGTCTAAAGAAATCTTTGACGAGTCTAAAACTTGATACCTACGGGCACCAATGTGCCTATGGAAACCTCTCTTGGGACTCCAAGCTGTATAATCCATCTGATTTTATTTCTTGTTAGATTCTTTTAATTAAAAAAAAAGTGGAAGCTCCTATGTTGCAAAGCAATGTACCAGCCTCAAGTGTAAACTTATTTCCAAGAAAGCTTCTGGGCCCTACATATACTCCAAGGGTTTTCTTAGAAAATAAAAATGACAGGGAACTGCTGTGTTTAGAAATGTGCCCATCCCACTGCACACACCCCTCCAAAACAAAACACCACAGAAATAAGTTGGAAGGCTATAGAGCAACCTTTCTCAACCTTTTGACCCTGGTGGAACCCCTGACATATTTTTCAGGCCTTGGGGAACCCCTGCACATTCAGGCTCAAATATAGGCCAGCAGTTACAAAATTATTATATTTGTTTCATGTGTAGGCCTGTTATACAGTATGCATTAACAGTGTTCTTAAACTAAAAATAAAGAATGAAACTTACCTCTGTAATGTGAAGTTACCCAAATCTGAAATAATTTTTTAAATAAATCGTGATCTCCCAAGGAACCCCTAGTGACCTCTCGTGGAACCCTAGGATGCCACGGAACCCTGGCTGAGAAACCCTGCTATAGATGATGGTGACGACAGACCTCATCAGTTTGCCTTCTAGTAAAGGGATTGTTCGTGTCTAGCCACACAATTCGTGGCAGACGTTTTGTGTTAGTGCTCATAACCAAGAGGAAAACAGTGATAAATTTGTGAAGGTATGCAAGAACCATTAGTAGACAGAAGAGGCAATAAACAACATCTCTGCCCTGGGAAAGGAGTGAGTGAGAAAGAGACTCAAGATATCCAACCTTGATTCTCTATAGTATAAGAGCGGGCAGAGGGAAACTTTGGCAGGCTTTCAAGATTCTGTTATTATATCCTACAACAATAAAGTTGAGTTCCAGTAGTCCTGTGGAGTCTGTTTCCAGACCTGGCCTACCTCAAAGGGCAGACAATAACATATCCTCAAATTTTAACTGGCCAAAGAAAACTGGGAATCCCACATCTATAAGATCTAGATAAGATGGAGACAAGCATTCCCTTCTTAAGACATAACAGTTGAGCATGTAATAGAAGATATTCAGGTTGTTTTAGATGAGATTGATTTCTGTAGTCTATTTCTACTGGAGCTGAAGCTTAATTCTGGCAACATCATGAGCTTCATTACTCTATGGAATGTCCTATGTTGAAAGGTAGAACAGGGTGCATGGTTTCTTTGAACTCTTGATAATTTTTATACCATTGACAATGGTATCATTCTAGAACTGAATGTGACAGTGTGCTTCTATTTATGTTTGAATCAACGTTTCCAGAGGTGGCACTGGATCCCACCATGAAAGTTTTATTTAGAGGCCTTGCAAGGTTCCTCTCTGATACCAAATGCTGGCAAGAATGGTGCATGTCATTATCATTATGCTGATGATAAATAACCACCTCTCTTTTCTCCAGATTGGGATGAGGCTGTGAATGTGCTAGATCAGCGGTCCCCAACCTTTTTGGCACCAGAAACCGGTTTCGTGGAAGACAATTTTTCCACAAACCGAAGGGGGGGGGATGGTTTCAGGATGGTGCGGACAGAAGTGGTAAGTGGACGGGATGGCACGGACAGAAGTGTGCGGCCTGGTTCCTAACAACCTTTTTGGCACCAGGGACTGGTTTCGTGGAAGACAATTTTTCCATGGACCATGGGGGATGGTTTTGGGATGGCGCAGACGGAAGTGGTAAGTGGATAGGATGGCACAGACGGAAGTGTGCGGTCTGGTTCCTAACAGGCCACAGACCGGTACCAGTCCGCAGCCCGGGGGGTTGGGGACCCCTGTGCTAGATTGATGCTTGGCTGCTATAATGGGATTGGATAAAGCCTACCAACTGAAGTTCAACTAAACAGATAACAGCACTGCCTGGACTTGGTTTTTAACTTATTTTGGAGGGGACTGTATTTCCCTTGAAGGACTAGGTATGAAGTTTGGGTGCATAATTGGATCTATCACTGTCATTACAGGCTCAAATGTTCTCACTTTCATGGGATGATGTTTAACCACTTAGAACTGTAGGTGGTACATCAGCCTAGCTGGAAGTGAATAACATAGTAATACATGTTATGTATAGTGTATGTTATGGGAACCTCCAATTATTTTGATGTCTTTTCTGTGGATTCTTTTGAAGATGGTATTGGCATATTTCAATGCTTTCTGTTTCTCCAAAGTTATAAAGATATTTCGGGGAGACTAATTATGCCCCTTTAAAGAGATTATCCAGGCAAGGAATCTGTGGTGTTTCCTAACTCCTATCAGCCCAAAGGCTAGGCATCTCCAGCAGGAGAGAAAAATTCTATGCAGTCACTTGCCCCACATGTTGCCTGCTCAATAGCAACTTTTCAGGTGCCCAACTTTTGGTAAATGATTCTGTTTCCTAACTTTGGTTTTGAATTCTAAAATACATATATCAATCATTTTATACTGTGAGTTTGTCTGTTTTTTCAATATTTGATATGCTGATCTTTGACTGTTACAATAGATTAACTAACTCACTATTTTTTTTCTATCTGTGGTAAAACAATAACAAGGGATTTGTTAGAGTTAATGTCAATTTTATACAGGACTCAATAAATATTTATATATCACATTTTAAAGAACTCAGCACCTGGGATTTTTTTCCAGCTTGACAGCATATTATTATTTTGTTCTCAAATTGTTTATGAAATATTTCCTACACACATACACATACATACACACACACAAAGTAATGGAAGACTGTAATACAAACCTGGTGCTTGGTGACTGCCAACATTTATAGATAAAACAATTGTACAGGACATGTAACAAATGTCAGAAATCTTTGATCATAAGCTTTCTTTCTGTCCTTAATAGCCATGGCTACTAAATGTCCACTAACTGTAAATGAAGTAGACATTTCGATATTTATTGAGTACCTTCAGTTAGCCTTGACATTTTTACTGATAAATTTCTTTCAGCAGAGCAGATGGGATGGGTAGGGAAGTGGCTGCTACCAAAATGGTTGAATATATTGCCCACATAGATTCATTCTTATCCATCAGAAGGAAGGGAAATAGAGAACTCTTATACTGCATGATATGTCAACAATGTGTAGCACGCCTACTAAAATGTGTGGTAAACTGGATCAACATTTTCTATATCATTAAAGCAAAATCAGGCACTCTTCTGATGGCTGGAGGCAATTTTTTTTTGGGGGGGGGGGAAAGCTGAGGGCACCAAAAGTAAAATGAGGGCAGTCACAAAGATTGCAGAAAAAGGGCTTAGGGGATGCAGATTGCCTACCCACTCATTAAATCATGGCTTAGTGGGGCATGGTGGCTCAGTGGGTAAGACGCCAGGCTTGTCGATCAGAAGATCGCAAGTTCGGAGGTTTGAATCCCTAGTCCTGCATGACAGAGTGAGCTCCCGCACTTGCCCCAGCTCTTGCCAACCTAGCAATTCGAAAGCATGCAAATGCAAGTAGATGAATAGGTACAACTTAGGTGGGTAGGTAACAGCGTTCCGCGCACGTCATGCAGCCACATGACCATGAAAGCGTCTTCGGACAGCGCTGGCTCTTTGGCTAACAAATGGAGATGAGCACCGGCCCCTAGAGTTGGACACAACTACACAAATGTGCGGGGGGAACCTTTACCTTTAAGCACTAAATGTACAAGCTAAAAGAAATCTAAGCAAAACCTTGGGATCATGCATTCTTCTCCCTTTCTATTCTCCTCTGCAGCTGGGAATAAACCAAGATTGTTTTTTTGCCCCTTTCTTGATCTATTCTTAGAAGTAAAGCAATAGGCTGAGCTTAGCAACTGACTGATGTTTATTTTAAACAAGTTAAAACTCCATTATTATTTAACAGGATTCCAGGTTACAGGGGCATCTGCAAGTGGGGAGCCAGGAGGGCAAATGATGAAACATGCTTGACCACATCATCACACAAATGCTACAATTTACGTAGTTGCATCAGACATCAGGACACATGTACTGTACATACTGATGGCATTTGTGTGATGACGTCACTGCACGTGCATCATCAGGTTGGCATCACAATTTACTGCAGATGCCACTGCTAGGTTTACCTACCATGATATTACAATACAAATTGGCTAAAGCAACACAGAATTTTAGTTTATTTCTCCTCCCAGCTGTACAGAACAGAGAGCGCCTAGGGCAGGGCTTTCCAAAGTGCCGCCGCTGCATGGGGGCGGTGCGGCGGCGCGCGCACGGCGGCAGCAGCCTCCGCTAAAACGTGGAAGCGTTTTATTTATTATTCTTTTTAAATCCTGCTTTTTTACTTTTTATACTTAAAAAGCAGAAAAAGTGGCTTTTAAAGTTAAGTTTTATTACAGCTAGTTTCGTAACAAGACACATAACTTTGGGTCAGGCAAATAAGGTTTATGAATAGATCCAATTCAGCAATAATATACCAGCAACAATATACCTAATAAAACATAAGAACAGCTGGCAAATTGGCACACAAACAAAAATATGTTGAAGATTCAAATGATTATGAGAGAATCGTATTTTTAAAACACATTCCCCAGACATTTCTGATTATTGCAACAGAATGCTTTATTTTACATTAAATCCTTGTGGTTCTCTATGTATTAGGTTCTTAGCTGTAGATCTGGGGTGGGCAACGTCAGGCCCGCGGGCCTTATACGGCCCGCAGGGCTCCTGCCTGCAAACCCCGCCCCTTCCACGTGATTGGCTCCCGCCCGCAAACCCTGCCCCCCAGTGCTTGCGATTGGCTCCCGCCCGCAAACTCCGGCCCCCAGTCTGGGGAAATCCCAGAAACCCCACCCCCACCCCCCTGGTCCCCGGTTATAAATGTCCAAATGGCCCTTGGCAGAAAAAAGGTTCCCCACCCCTGCTGTAGGTGGACAATCCAAATCTTAAAGAAGGCAGTCGAAAATCACTTAAGTACTGCTACTCCAAAACCTTCCCAGATGGATCATGAAGTCAATAGGAATCAAACTTGACTCAGCCTGATTCTTACAGTAAGCCATTTCTGCACTTGATCCTAGCCATGAAATAAATATAGCTGCATCTTTTTTTCTTCTGTATCCTCATGGCATCACCTTTATTTTGTCCCTACCCAAAAATGAGATAGGATTAAGTCTTCTTTTGCTGTTACATTGTTAAAGTGGTATTTCCCCCTTTCTTGTGAAGTTGCACCTTATGTGTAGAGCTCAGTATATATGGAAACCATTTCTCTACCCTACATTTATTAACAATGATTCACGAAACTGCAATACTAACCCCTCAGTAATTATGTTCAAAGACTACTCATTACATTTTGCCTGCTTAGTGAGTGTTTTCTCCTATTGCTCCAAATAAGTATGACATTCATTACTACCTAGCCTTAACATTTCCCTCACACTATAGCAAGCTGTTAGCTGCCATGTACTACAGATGAGGTGGACGAAATGAATCGTGCTTTACATATAGAGCTGTGGTCTATATTTTTTTCACTTCTATTTCTTTAAAAATTGACTCAATCTAAGTTTATGCACTTAATATGCTAATGCTGATTTGAATTTCTGCTTTGCGTAGACCAAGAAAAGTAGTATTCTTTTAAATATCCCTTCTTTCTCATACCTGACCCAGGGACTTTCAGGCAGAGAGATCCCTTTGTGATGCAGGAGTTGTGATTCACAATTTCATTTAAATTTATACCCTGCCTCTTTTCAATTTTTTTTAAAGGCAGTTTACAAGCAATAAATAATAATACAAAAATAAGTTCCAATGCTTTCTCTCACATACAGGCTGCTATTTCCTTTGCCAAAATGTCCTTCCTCAGAAATAAATTCATAGGTTCTTAGTATAACATATTCTGGAAAAAATAGCAAGCTAGATTTTTATTTTCAGAAGAAAAAGAGAAACCAATGATAAAAACAAGATTCCTTTTCTACCCTTGCTGGCCCAAAACTGATTATATATAGTTAATCACTAGTTAGTTAACATTTAAATCGTAGTTAATCACACAGAAAAATACTCTACTTACCTAAAAGGAAGACTAGGGTTTTTTTTCTCCCAAATAATTTACCTTTAAAATAGAAGGGTTGTGTTAGATATGCTAAGAATATGGTAAAGCAGAGCTTTCCAAACTTTTCATGTTGGTGATACACTTTTTAGACATGCATCATTTCGCGACACACTCTTACAGCAGGGCACAAGGCAGGCACTAGGACCTGCGCGGAATCACAGCAGGTTTGGAGGCAGCACGGCACAAGGCAAGCACTAGGACCTGCGTGGAATCCTGGCAGGGCAGGTTTGGAGGCAGCAAGGCACAAGGCAGGCACTAGGACCTGTGTGGAATCCCGGCAGGGCTTGGAGGCAGCAGCAGCCGCAACACACCCAGACACTGCAGCCGACACACTAATGTGTCGCGACACACAGTTTGGAAAGCTCTGCGGTAAAGGAAGCAATTAGATTTTTAAAAATCTAATCTTCAATAGGATTGACTTAAATTTGGATTGTCTTCTTTTTGGGCACATATGGTGCATTTCAATTCCAGGATACAATAACTTGTGGATTCATTTAGCCATTCCTTGCACAATGATTTTCCTTAGGGTTTATGTTTTAAACCATAGCTTTCCAAACTGTATGTTGCGACACTTTAGTGTGTCACAACACACAGTTTAGTGTGTCGTTAAGCGGCGGCGTGAGGGCATGCGCGGCGGTGGTGTGCATGGTGGTGGAGGCGGCGGCAGCGGCGCGCCATCAGCGCTTCCGTGTTTTAGCGAGGCTGCCGCCGCTGCCGCCGTGCACCCCCCCACGCCGCCGCGCACGCGCGCCCCCACCACACACACCCCCGCTGCCGCCGTTGGTGTGTTGTGAACGGCAGCAGTTTGGAAAGCACTGTTTTAAACAAACAGATGTCTTACTACATTACACTGATAAATTGTAGCTAGGAATTGACCATGAATTACATTAGTAAGAGCCACAGAGCAGTGGGTGCAATAAAATGCTTGAAATCTTGTGAAGGATTTCACCCAACATTTCAGGCAGGAATTGGAAATCTCATGAGATTTCATTCATTTTTATATAATTCTTTTTACTCCTACACCATCATGCAAAATAGTTGCTGAAAAAAATGCCAACTCTTGCCATAGACAAATCCCTCTAGGATTTACTTCCCAAATTGCTATTTAAAAACTTTTGAGAAGCTCCACTAATATTGTTACCCTTGTGTTCAGGTGATGTCCTTCCCTTCCCTCAGTTCATAACTGAGAAATAAACACATTCCCATTTTACCTATATTGTTCTCCCCTCCAGAATGCAATAAACATTTAAGAGTTTTTATATTTGTCCCAGTTTTGATGTTCCTGAGAATTGCTGGGATTAAATAATGCCCAAGAGCTATACTTCCTAACTGACTTTTCCCTTACTTTCTATTGTTGCCAAATTAAAAGATCTAATTTAGACTTAGTCATGCATTAATACATTTCACTTTCAACCCTTGTGTGCACAGATCCTAAATAAATGTCACCTTCAATTAGGGGCTAAATTCTTCATGAAACAGTAGCTTGTTTACCTTCCTTAGGATTAAGCAGAAATATGCAAGTTCTTTTATTTTGCTAGTAATAACTCTGTATTTGCATACTCAAGCAAAAGTTGCACTGAAGTCAAGGGCACTTCAGAACAGCAGAATTTGTCAGGACTATGCAGCACTTTAGAAATAATTCAGAAAAGGCACTATGATATACTAGCATGAATGCAGCATTTGTCTGCAACTCTTTAAAACAACCATGTCTTTTCCTGGGATTGTGTTCTGTAATGATCCTGGGAAAAGATGCATTTACTTACAGAGTTGCAGACAGGTACTATGTATGCATCCCTATTTGTCCTGAAGCACTTTTTCAGAATGAATGCAAAGCACTGCATAGCCTTAAATATATGTCAGAGCTTTCCAAACTGTGTGTGGTGACACAAAAGTGTGTCGCCACACACAGTCTGGCGCGCAAAACTCGAAAGCGGCAGCAGCGCTTCCGGGTTTTTGCGTGCTGCCGCAACGGCGGCACTTCCAGGTTTTCCCACGGCGACACACCAACGGCGGTTGGTGTGTCGCCGCGGGAAAACTTTGGAAAGCCCTGATCTATGTACTTATATGAAAGAAGAAAAAGTTGCATTTAATACAACTTTTAATACAGCTTTTCCCACATATTTATCTGTAGTCATTCCGCTCATTATCTTTATAAGCCCTATTTTCTGTAAGAGCGCAAAGTGATCTGTGAGAGACTCCCCTAATTCTGTTCCCACAAATGGGCTGAGAGGGAGTGACAGGCCCTAAGTCACCTAGGGAACTCCATGGTCAAATGGGGACAAACATGGGTCTCCGTAGTCCAAGTTCAACATCACGGCCATTACCCTATACTCACTCGCTTGATTCTACACTATTTAGAATTTGCATCCGTCCAGCTAGGGGTTTTATGCTTTCTTCACAAGGATAGACATAACTGGAAGTGGTTCAAAGAAGAGAGGGGAATCGATGGAAACAGATCCTATGGGTACATTTAGCCTGGGAAAGAGAACCCTGGGTAGATGTGATAGCATTCTTCCAATAGGGCTGCCGCATAAGAGATAGCAAACACTCCGCTGCCAAGCTAATAAAGGATACATCTCAGTTAGGACAAACATCTTAAGGATAAAAGCAGTTTGACATTTGCACAGAGGTATAATGAGCTCTCCCTCACTAGAAGTTGTCAAAATGGGAGCTGAATCTACTGGGGATGCTCTAGCTCTGGATTTCTGATGTTGGGTAAGAAGTTGGGGTAGATGGCTACAAGCCCCTTCTCGTGCTATGATACTAGGAAAAACGAAATGCCCTTTCCATCGTATAATAAATAAAGTAACAGCTTCCTTACCGGTTGCACTGGTTAGCTCCTATTTATTGCAGAAAGGCCTAAACACCTCTCAATAAAGCCATAATGAAAAGCACTGACAGAAGCACACAGACTGTGAAAGCTAATATTTGTTTGGTACCAAAGAGCTAATGGCCACATTCTTCTCGCAGAAGGCCAAGATGCCTCTCCAACTGTCTTGCCAGTGGAAAAAACAGGACACTGTTGATTTCAAAACAAAACACCCTCCTATGAACTGCATTTCTAAGCTATGTATTTAAAAGAACATTAGCACACAATTTTATGATAAAAAATTTGAATCCAAGCTATTGCTTGGAAGCCACAGCAAACAAAACAGTTTCCACATTATATGTTCAAATATTACCTTCAAAGAAGCTGCTTTAAAAGTAATAAATAAACCTAGAGGCATGCTTCAGACGAGTAAAATGAAGCACAATTTCTAGCTATCGAAAACTAATTTAATCAATTTCAGGATGTTTGATTTTTTTAGCAGATGGGGTTGGGTTAATGAGTTAAAGACTGCATTATGCCGTTCTTGGTTTTTAGAATTTCACTTATCTATTATACTGTTTTTATACTAGTTTTTTTTATCATTTTATTCGTTTCTGTTCCTTATCTTTAGGTTCTTTAAATAATACATACTGAATAAAAAGTAAGGACAACTAATAACTCAGTGCCTTTAATAAAGCTAAGTAGCTGGTTTTTAGCCAGTCACCCAGTAATCCTACTTCAATTTGCTAGCTCAGACAGTCTAAAGTAGGTATGCCTAAATGATTGCCTTTCTAGCAAGAGCAGAAATAGATCACTCATATACACTATGCACCCCAATTGGAATAAGAACACCTAAGGTTAGAAACAGCATTGCCAAAGGAGAATTAACCTGTACTCGCTTCTTTTACAATGAAAATATTTTAAAGGTGTGCTTACTTCCCTCTTTCATCCTAAAATAAAGGCAGTTATAGATGGTTTTTATTATCTTTGTACCATCGTATTAGGATATTTTACCTTGTAAAATACCAAGACTTGCATGATTGCACTCTGGGGGTCCTCCTGCACTCATGACTCCTGCTTGAAGAGCAGGTGGCAGTCATGGCGAGGAGGGCTTTGCTCACTTCGTATGGTGTGCCAGTTGCGCCCATTCCTAGATTGCGGGGCTCCACTCACGGTCACTTATACGTTAGTCGCCTCCCGGTTGGACTACTGTAATGTGCCCTACATGGGGCTGCCCTTGAAGAGTATCCAGAAGCTTCGGCTGGTGCAAAATGCGGAGGCACGGGCAGTTATGTGTGTTTCTAGAATAACTGTACTCCGGGAGCTGCGTTGGTTACCAGTCTGTTTCCGGGTCCAATTCAAGGTGCTGGTTTTGATCTTTAAAGCCTTACATGGCATGGGACTGGATTATCCGAGGGACTGCCTCTCCCCAGTTACATCTGCCTGTCCCACCAGATCCAGCAGAGGGCACGCTGCAGGGTCCTGTCGGCTAGGGAGATACATTTGGTGGCAGGACTTTTCTGCTGTGGCCCCTGCTTTATGGAATATCCTCCCCCCCAGAAGTGAGGCTGGCTTCATCCCTTTTGAATTTCAGGAAGTCCCCCAAAACCTGGTTGTGCCATCAGGCCTGGGGACCCCAGGAGACTGGTGAAATAGTGAGTTGGCTCCATTGTCATTAACATCTGCTCTTTGCCCAATACTTTTTTCTCTTTTAGCTTTGTGCTTTTTTATAGTTTTAAAGTTTTTAAAATAGTAATAATTGTTTTATATATATTTATTGTTTTTTAGCTCTGTTGTACTTGTTTGTGAGATGGGTGGCCACATAAATTTGACGAATAAAATAAATAAGTAAATAAATGAATAATCTTTGGAAACTCATTACACCTGTTCAGGTACGAGCAGGGGTATGAAAAATGCAGGCCACAGGCTGCATGCAATCCCAACATCATGTCTGTGGTCCTCCCCCCACCCCCAGCATCCTGAAATTGTGCCACTGAAATTCAAAATGGCAAAATCTGGGAGCAAAAATTTGCCTTTTTAAAAATTCTGGGTGGAAAAAGGGAGGCAATTTGGGAGGCCGGCTTGAGCCCATTTTTGTGATTTTGAGGGAGTTAAGAATGGGAAGCCACTGAATGGCAAACCACTCCCATTCCCACTTTTAACCCCACCCCAAACACTGAACACCTGGATTCCAGACAATTTTTCAGAGTTTGGGAGAGTTTAAGGATGCGAATTGATGTGTTGTGATTCCCAAAGATCTCCAGCTTGCAAACCCAGGGGGAAAATATGAAAGATTTTGGCTTAAACCCTTTTGGAAGTGTCATTATTGTCACTGGATGGCCTCCTGTGGCCTTCCAGAAGGTTGGGAGGCTGAGTCATAGCCCCCAATTCTCGAGCATTACTCATCCATGCTTGAGGGAGATGCTGTGATTTTGAATCAGCGAGAGATGGCAAAAACCTTTTATGAATCTGCATAGACTGGAAATGAAATAGTATATGAAGCCCTTGGTCAGCTCTTAAATCACTCCTTGTTGGGTGGATATTGGATGAAATCTGAACAAATACAGCAATTGATACATGCCGAGACCCAGGAGGGGAAACATTTTATTTATTCAAAAATAAATAAAGACTCTGGGCAATTTACAACATTTATTTGTACATTTGGCCATTTAAACCTTCATTAAACATTTAAGTCGGTTTTTAGCCACGTGCAAAGTAGAAGTCAGAATTTGATTTTTTTTCCCCCCAGGGTTTTTGCTGTTTATTGGGCCATGACTTCCCATTGCATCATTTTGCAATACTTTGGAAAAATGTCTAGTTCCTAAGGCCTCCATGGAATATTGACACTCAGCCTTAAGTGTGCCTTCCTCAGAAGCAGGGAGAAAAATGGTGGTGCCTGAAGCCATGCTGTTTGTAGCTGGAGGAAATGCCGTTTCTAGATCCATAGTAGCATTACAGGCTCAGCAAAGTCTTGACAGCTTATGTTGTAAGGTTATTAAGGTTATTAATTTCCAATCTGCTGGATTTTTGAATCATGAGTAGAGAATAGGAATGAGATTAATTCTATCATTTAACCTAAAAAAAATTTCTTGTAATAAATACATGATTAACTAAAGCTATGTATGAATTTGAATTCCCCCAAATTGGAATACTCATTTGCTGTTACAAGTTGTTTTTCAATTCTGGATAAAATAGCAGTAACGAACAATAACAGTAAAGGCAGAAGGACAGAAAATAATACAACCCGGCTTGTTGTGAGCATGTATGAAATACATGAGGAATTCAATCTTTGCACAGTCCTGTACAAAGGGTTACACAATTATGAACCACAAACTCAGGCTAATGGGAATCCATCAGATTATGTACTTCTCTGAATACTGTGACGCAGCTCATGGTGGTCTACCAAAATTTACTTTCATTTTAATAAATATTTTAAAAGAATATCTCTATTTAAATTAAATGAATGTTTGAAAAAGATGTTCTTTTAATTCATAATTAATGCAGAAATGGAATGGAACAGAATTAGAGATAAAACATTTTGATAGTGATACAAATCAGAAATATGTCTGCCTATCCCATTTGCCCTGAAAAAGTGCATGGAAAACAATGTGTACTATCTGCGTATGTACTGTACCTCAAGGCAAATAGCCAGAGAAGCATGACTTACTTCTGTTTAAATGAAAATAATTTCAATGCTTAATGTTTCTATATGATATTTTATGTGAGTGCATATCAGGCCATTTAAAAGGTAGGCCATCTACAAGGAGAGAGTTCCCAGAAGAAACATTTGGGTGTCACTATAGTAATGAATTAGCAGCCAGAAGTACACCTGCCTTCAAAGGCAAACATAAATATCTGTACTAATATACAGCACGTCAAGGGAGAAAATGGATCATAAGCATACAGAGAATCCAAAGGCAAACAGAAGGCTATGAAAGCAGCAGAAATAGTCTATTGTCCTTCCCACCCCTTATTATATCAGCGTATTGGAAAGGCTGGTTGCCCACAACAGATGTAAGACAACAGACATAACGCAAAGGGGAATTCATAACAATTAGTCTCTCTGATTATAAATGAAATCATTGGCAACTGATCCTGTTGCATTCTTTTGATTCCATGGCTTACACATTCTGAAGACCTGGTTCTTTGCTCCAGCCTGGGGCCCCGGTGTCTGATGGAGCCTGTTTCCTGGCTATGCTGAGGGCTTTTCATGATTTTCCAGCTGCTCTGTGTTTTATTTCTCATTTTATTTTGTATTTGTATCTATTTTTTTTTTGTTTTAATGTTGTGAGTCATCCAGAGTCATGTGAGGGGGGAAGCTATATAAATCAATCAATCAATCAAATAAATAAATAAAGTGAAATAAATAAAGTGAAATAATGTAAGCTTCTAGATAGCCCCAAATACAATTAAACTATTCATGGCTAATGAATTCTGTCACTTTGCTACTGAATTTCTTTTCTAGTGAATTTTCTTAAAAGGTCAACTCTGCCAGTCTCCTGAATGCGATGCCAAGGTGAAGGCAAAGCTATGCTACTTATGTATTTACTCAGAGTATTGCCACTGACTGCTGCACATTGCCGGGACAACTCTTCAAACAAGCTGCCTCTGTCAGAGCACTGCACTGTCTTTGTACCACAGAGTGTAAGATTTGAGATGTAAAGTGGACTAAACATGTATGTATACTAATACAAATCTGAAAGCTTGCTTTTATGTACCCCAAGTGACACCACCATGCATAATGATGTACAAGTCAATTTATATCCAGCCTGTGTCAGTTCTGTGTGCACGTAACCCTAAATTACTTAAATTTCTAATTGTTTTGCCATTAAAAAGAGAAAACAATTATTAATTTTCATATATGGTTTTTCCCTATTATTTGAATGTATTAAACAATTTCTCAACTTGAAAACTGCCAGGCAAAGTCTGAAAAAATGGCATCCAAAGGATAACTGCATAACAGTTCAGGCAATAAGAATTTGATCAGTTCACTTGAAAATGGAAACTAAAATAAATTTTCTGGCGTATCTACCCTTGCACAACACAGAAGAAAAAATATTAAGGAAATATTAGAAGACTTGGATTTGCAAAAAATACAATTATTATTTTAAGCTAACTTTAAGAAGTGGGGAACGAAAATAATCCAATGAGAATGAGCAAACCCATTAGTCACAGAATACTGATAATCTTTGATAAACTTGATAAACTGAAGTAATCTATTCTGCAAGTCACAGATCCCGTGTATATTTAGTTTTTAAGTCCAACTTGTATATAAACTGTGCACATTCCCTTGGAGGTTAAGGTAGAGAACATATGTTTGTCAGCTCAGGCCACTAATTTTATATTTGTAAGGAATATGAAAAATAAGAGAAAAAGAAAATACCTGGATCTTCACACTCTACTAAATCATGGCTCAAACAAATTATAGCAGTATGATTCAGATACAGTGCTAAGACATAAAGCAAATGACTGGTTTATAACCAAACAAACCATATTGACTTAATTCAATGCATGGAACTAGCTGCCCTGTACTAGCCAATGCAAAACAGAAAATTGGAAGTCTTATACTGCCATGTTGTAAACTTCCCAAGAGTTGATAATTAATTAGAGAGTACCTTGAAATCTATGTCATAAACTCTGTACTTGCAGGAGAAAGGCAGAGGCAGAGCTACAAGTGTGGTCTGTGACAGACCAGGCCTTGGACACCAGAGAATTACTGTACATGAGCCAGTCCAAGCGTCAAGCCAAGGTTCTGAGTGCGGAGCAAGAAGCAAGAAGGACAGAAATATGCATGCGGAGTTGGAAGCTGTTTCCCACAGAGGTGCAAGGACCTAGAGGCTGCTTTTATATAGCTCAGGTATTGGTGTGGCTCAACTAGGAACACTGCCGCCCTTTCCTCTGAAGGAGGTGTGCTGATCGCATTTGCTCTGCCCTTTGTAGCTGCTGGGATGTTCTTGGGTTAGGCACCCTGATCCTCATTATCTGAATCAAGTCCCATCTAATCAGACTCATTGTTTCCTAGAGTTACTACAGGTGTCTGCCTATTGGCTTTTCAGGTTGGCAGTCTGTCTGGTCTGCCTGTTTAGCCTTGGATTCAGAGGAGGCCATAAAACCAGTCGGGAAATATACTTCCTGAAGATTATGGGTTATACCCCAACATACCTGGAAGCCTCCATTTTGAGGCAGGCTGGTCTACAGTATCACAAGCACGTTAAGCTTGTCCTAGACCCCGCCAAGAGGACATCGAAGGACGGCAGGTAGTATAACTGTGCGAGAGGAACATGGTCTTTTCCTTTCAGCTCATGCTTCCTCAGAATTTTCTCTTTTGGAATCAACTAAACATACCCATCAACAAGGCTATGAGTAGGTAGCATTTGACATATAAACGCTGCAAGCTTAACTTTCTGTTTGTGGCCACTCTATCTAAAAGCAACATGAGATAATTTTGGCTTTCAGAAAACAATGTTCAACTGAGAAGAATGAACACTGCACGTTCACGTTTATCCTGAATGATTTTTCGAGTTCTTTACTTTTAAATTTGATGATTATCTTAATTTTCATTTCTGTTAATGGAATTCCTTGTTTGAGTGAGGAAGAAACAATTCAATTGATATGCAGATTGTCTCTCTTTTCTGTTTTCAAAAGACACATGGGAAAAGTTTTGATTCAGGTGGGTGGACTGTTTTTCAAAAGATACTTACATACTTAATGCTAACTTTTTTCAGAATGAGCAAGTTTCATTTTTTAAAATTGAATTATCTTGTTGCCCACTTATTTTCTGTCACAATCACTGCAAACTGCAAAATGTTGCATTATAACTTACCACCCAAAGATACAGGAAACTAATGCTTTCACAACTCAACTGAAATTTTGGTGTCTATTATTTCTTTGTTGACTTCAATGGCATTAAATGCACAATGTGTTTATTTTTCAAAACAAAATAAAAAAGAAATACTCCAGAATATTTCTTCTAGCTTTGGAATCAACAATCTGATGAACTTGTTATATTTGTACAACGTTTCTATCTTCTTCCCAAAACCCTCTAGGATAAGGACAAACACATGGGTATCACTAACTCCTCTGATCATAATGGCTATTATTCCTAAAAGCATCATGAGTCTAGGAGAAAACTTCTCAGATGAAGAAGAGATACGTATATTTTCCTCTGGACATCATACTGATGAAACCAAATCTTTCTGGGTTCTTTAAGAATTTTGCAAACAAATTCCAAGTTGCCTGAAAACTCTTTGTTGTGCCTGAAAGCAAGTTCTTATTAGTACTACTACTTTAAAAAAAATTACTGAATTGTTATAAATGAAGCAGCACACTCAGAGTCAATGTGATTTAATAGTTAAAGTGATGAACAGGCACTGAGAAAATCTCAGGAAATTAATCCACATAGGACCTAGTGGGTATTTGGGGGCATGTCATCTCTCAGCCCAGCTGATTTGGGGGAGTGGGCATCTCTCAGTCCAGCTTTTTTCAGGACTGTTATTAAGACTAAATGTATGCCATCTTAACTTCCAGTGGAAATACTAGATATAACTAGAGTGATAATAAATACTATATATTTATTTTAATAGAAGTCACAAACAGCAGATCTAGTTCCATACACTCTTTCAAACCTGTGGGTGCAGCCCACAAACCCCTTCCAATAGTTACTGCCAAATTATTAACTGAAGGGGGAAATTATTCAATGCATGGGAATTAAACTTCCTTTAATGAATTTAATTAGAAAAAGATAGAATGAACATACACAAACCAGTTCAACATTTCAAAATGTACTGGAAAAGAACATTAATTTTACTTTCATCATAAAAAAAAATCACTTTTGTAGGACATGAAGAATCATACAAGTAAACTCCTGATGGGACGGAGAATGGAGCTACTGTACAACAGAGTTTGAGTATTGGGGGGAAATGCCTAACTGTTGTACATGTGATTTATCATCAGTAATTCAATCACAAGTATTTTTTTAAATAAAGTACTTGAAAAATTTGAAGTACAAGAAAAAATTGATCTCGAACTTCTTGGCATGGTACCTTCAGATACATCACTTGTCAGGATTGGATGACCTACCAAGGATAGGAACACAAGGGCTGTGAAAAGATTCAAGATCCAACTTGAAGGACATTTGATCAAATCTCCATACTGCAATGATTTTCTGAATAGGACCACTAATTCAGATCAAACAGTCTAGCTGAACTTCTTGCCACTGAATCTGATGACCTTTTGCACATCTACAGAATTTTTCCCCCACTAATTGAGTTCAAAAATCCAAACAAATGATGTTTAAAATCAGATCTGATTCAATCTGCATGCCCATAGCTAGTATGTGCTCACGTCTTGATTGTTCCTAGGTTCCACATTCATTTGAAGATACCACTGGAATTTATTTTTGTCAAGAAGCAACACTTCTAGAAATTACCACTGAGAAGGAAACTACCCTTAAACTTTGCAGTTGTAAAAAAACTACTATAAAACTCTTAATCAGCTACCCTGAACAATCATTCCATTTTGTTTCCTGACTTTTTAAAAGGTCATTGAAATGCATTACATACTGACATGGCCAATTATCAGGGTCGGTTTTATTTGCTCATTAAGCAGTTAAACTCAGAAGAATGAGAGGTCACATTATGCATTTTCCAATTCAAATTAAACCTCTTTTTAAATTACAATAAAATATGTTAAAGATTTTGGACTGTGCTTAGAAAGACTGAAATGGATGTGAATCTGATCATATTTGAAAGATTGCAAAATCAGGAGCTTTACACTATGGTTTTAATATTTTGTGTTTTAGTATGTTTCGAGTCACTTTGAACGGCAGCATTTGATATGAGATGTTTTCATTTTAAACACAAGTCTTGCTTCCCTTCTGTCCTCCATATCTTCCAAAAATTGCAATACCTTCACCTGTATACAAAACTCAAACTGTTCTGCTTAAATCTTCCAGTAACATCACCACTGGTTGCCAGGCAACCAGTTTCCCTGCTTTTAGTTTCCCATCTAACTTCCAAGATAATTTCAACTTGTTTACTTAAAATCTATTTGGAAGGTGGGGGAGTGAAGAAGACAAAACTACCGGTGTCCGGCTTTTACACCATCTGGAAAAATGCATGGCCAATTAATAAGTTTGCTTGCTCTCATCATACACACAGACTTCAAAAAAGCAGAATGGAGTTACATTCACAGATATATCAGAACATCTGGCATATTATATTATTTCATCAAGAGCCTCATCAAGGATTGGCAAAACTTTTAAAATGAAGCTAAGGGAAACCCAAACAAAAAGTCTCTTAAACTTTAGAGATGATGATGATGATGATGATATTTTTCAAAGTATGATGCAGAATTAATTATAATCAATTGGCAACTTACACCTATATCTGTCTCAAAACTAAGTCCCAATGAGTACAATGAAATTTACTTTCTGGGCTTAGAACTGCAGCCTTCTCTCAGCTTTTTCAAAATCCTGGGAACTGCAATCAGAAGCATGAAAGAATCCTTTCAGTTATTGTTCTTGTGCTTCTCCCTAGGTTTCCTTACTGAAGCATAGTTTTGGCATTTTATGTTCCAGCTCTTTGCCTTTCTATCACATTAGTCTACCCTGAGGTTTGCAACAGAAGTGATTGGAATTGATGTTGAAAAGACCCAACCTTGATTAAGTCTTAATTTCTTAGTGTATTTTAACATTAGATATGTGCTGTGCCCATAACTGTGGTTGTAAAACAGATACTATAATTATGTTCTGCGTACATAATTTTACAGGTTGTTAAAATCTGTTAATAAATTACGATCTGACCAGCGTTAAGAATTTTACAGCAGAAATACCAGCCACTCTCACCTCAGATGTCAAAACAAAGAGGAACAAACAGAAAGAAGAGCTATGCCATCAATGTCAGAGACACATTGCAGTACAAATATTCCTGATGACAGAAAATAAACCCCTTAACCCAGTGCTTCTCAAACTTTTTCCTTCATTACCCAAACCCACTTATCAGAAAGTCCTTTTTACCCAATGTGGGTAAAACAGAGCTGAGGCGGGTTTCCTCGCTCCCGACCTTTCGAAAAAACTTAAAGACCTGGTTCTGCCGGCTTGCCTGGGAGGGAAATGCCAACAGTTCCTCTTGGGGATGGCTGGTCCCATGAAACCCCCCAGTATTGCCATCTTTAACATCTTTTATGCTTGGATTTTATATTATTTATTAATATTGTAAATTCTTATTTATGTTTTTAACTATGTTTTATTGTGAACCGCCCAGGGTCCCCCAATGGGGGAGATGGGCGGTAATACAAATTTAAATAAATAAATAAAACACTTTAAGTCAATTTACTGGCTGGCATATAGAACTGAGAAATAAGATACCTCTGATTATGACTGTACAGACTTGAATAAAGTATTTTGAACAAATGATCTGCAAAAATTGCCTTATACATTCAATTTATGTTAATAAATGGAGTGAATAGAGTCTCTGCAAAACGGAAGAATCTCCATACTGCTAAAATCATCTCCTGCAGGCTCTTCCTGAAATCACACCAAGCATTCTTTGGCCCAATCTGGACTCCCATTCTGCCCTCAACTGGTTGCAAATGTACTTCTGTCCCACAGTCCGAAATCACAATTAGCAATCCAAAGTACTGTCTTACAGTGTCCTAAAACTTGTCCCCTCCCCCACGTGGCATTTAACTGCAACGGACACTTGCAGAAATTGCAGCGCCTTCCTTTATCTTCTAAGATTATCCCACCATGCCTATATTCTCATACCTAACACTCTCATTCCCCAGGTATTTTGTGATTCAGCCCTTCTGTCACATAAAAAATGACAATACAGCTGCAACTTTTAATGAGGCTCTCAAGATTGTCCCCAAAGCTTTGGGAAGCTGCCTGAGCCCTGGAATTGGCACAGCTGGTGCTTCTCTGGCACAGAGGCTATAACAAGTACGGATAGGTGAAGGGGTTTCCACTACTGCATTGATGACAATACAATGTTTCATTTGCTGATCTAGATAACAACAACCATTGAAATAATGCTTATTAGTAGTAGGTAAATTAATACATTTTATTAATGTGCACTGAGGCTGGAATTCCACAGAACGTTTACTTAAGCAGAAGCTTAATGTGGATGGACAGGAACTGCTCACTTCCCAACCCCACTTTCTAGTAAGTGTGCATTTTCACACTGATTCTATCTCTTGCTTCTATTAAGTATATACTGTATGCAAGTGTAAAACCTGCACTGGCCAGCATCTCATGCTCATTACAAATGCCTCTTCTCTGCTTTCTCTTTCACTGTCAAAAGATGTTAACAAAAAACACGGCAGCGGCTCAATAGACATACAGTATATACATCCTTTTGTTGTATATCTATCTTTACTCCAAAAATGGGCAATCTGAGCTCTTCGGATATTGCTGCACTCCAAGTTTGCTCAGTCACTGATGAGAAGTGACCACTCTGGTATATGAATACAATCTTAAGAGTTAGATTTCTGAATAGAAAAGGTTGGCCAGATGTAGGATATGGAAAGAAACAACACAACTGCCCTTCTTCATTTTACCCTGGAATGCTGCCTACATGTGCCGGAGTTCTAAAAGCTAGAATTCTGAATAAGAAAGAACCAGATGTTTATTTATTTATTGTGGTATTTATACCCCGCCTATCCCCTCCCTAATGCAGGACTCTAGGCGGCTTACAAGTATATATATACATTTAATTATACAATTCACAAATCATCATTTCCACAGTGCGTGAGGGGAGGGGGTAAGGGAACCGACTCTTCCAGGCTCTGGACTACAATTCCCAGGATGCCTTGAGCCGGCTGCTGACGTCCTGTAGCTGTTGCATCCGGGTCCGTCGTCACCGCCTGCCATTCGATCTTCCTCCAATCTTTTCCTCCGGTGGTGCTGACTTCCTGACAGGATGCCAGCAAATTAGCCCACTTAAAAGGTGGTACCCATTTATCTACTTGCAAAGCTTTCGAACTGTTGGGTTGACAGGAGCTGGGAGTAACAACGAGAGTTCACCTCGTTGCACGGGGTTCGAACTGCAGACCTTCTGATCTGCAGCTTACAGCTCAGTAGTTTAACCTGCTGAGCTACCCTGTCCCATGCTGAGCTACTGTGTCCCATGTTCTTATAAGGGTTTCCCACTCTTAGAACTCTGGCACCTCTACACACGTAGGCAGCATTCCAGGAATGGAATGCGAAACCAGTCCATATCTGCATAGGAATGGATCCATACCAAAAGCAATTTCAAAGTCAAGAGAAAAATAAATCTCAAGCATCCTTAGTTCAAGACTCCAGAGCTCACCTCAGTGGCCACCATAGCTCCACAATGTAGAAAGTGCCAGGTGATGCATTAAAAAGGAACTCAGAGGAGCTGAAAAGGCCTCAGCCTGATGCCCTGGAAGACTGCTGCCAATCAGATTGGGTCAGAAAAGCCGAAAAGTGAACTCGTTGCAAAGCGGTTATACTGTAAGTCAAGGGTAATTTTGCATCTACCAAATGCAAAGCATCTCCTTTTGCTTGCAGTTCTAAGGTGGAGCAGCAATGAGAAGAAGGGGCCACTACTATTTGTAATCAGCAGAGCCAGGAAAACAGTGATTTTTAAAATGTTCTACTGCCTTTCAAAGCAAAGCTATTTTTGCCATGCCCATAAAAGTGGGATCTTATAAGTAGCTCCCAGTTGTTTCCAAAATAGTGATAGGCCTTGAATCTCCCATAGGAGACTAAAAATATACTCCCAAAGATGTGAATGGGGCCACATGTTTGCTTTCTATTATTAGCAAAATTATTTTCTGCTTTCTGCATTTCTGATTTTGCTGGGATTGATATAGGAAAAAATTGGGAGGGGACGAGAGCTCTCTCGTTTCTCATGCAACTCCAGATGTAAACTGAAATTGGAAAAAAGTCACAGAGACTTTTCTTTTGGCTCTAATGGACAGGCAATTAGAAAAAAGTCATGGAACTTTGTTTTTATATATGACAACTGCAGCAAGACTATTATATGCTCAAAAGTGGAAAGGTTCGATACTACCCACAATGGAGGAACGGTTGGTGAAGATGATTGAACTTGCGGAGATGGCTAAATTAACTTTTGATCAGAGAAAAAACAGTATCTACATTTATGGCTGACTGGAAACCCCTTATGGACTTTTTGCATGAAATGGAAAAAAATGCACTTATGATTTGTGGTTTTGATGCTTAGAAAAAAAACTGGATAATAGAAAAAAGTGAGCTTTCCTTTTTGTAATCATAGAGTAAGAGTTAATGTTGTAAGTGTACTTATATTTGCTGCAAAGGAAATCGGAAGCTGCTTCTTTCTTTCTTTCTATTTCTTTCTATTCTCTTTTTCTGCACTTTTGCCTTTTTCTTTTTTCGTTCTTTCTTTCTTTGCTCTTTTTACTCTTTATTAATTTGTGTTAGTTTTTATGTTCTTTGTAAAACTTCTAATAAAATTTATTTAAAAAATGAAATTGGAAAAAAGTCACTGCACAAGCTGCACATCAGTAGACAGGAGCGTAACCCTCCAGATTGCAGTGATGTTTACTGTACAGAAACCAGAGGAACCATTTATATTTGTACAGCTAATAAAATCAACATAAAACAATGCAATTGATTGCAACTAAAACCTTTCCCTCACAGCCTCAGAGCTCTGCCATTTCTGAACCCTACTCTGCAGATTTCGGCATTGTAAGCCAGGTATCTTCATTTATCTTCATCTAAAGGAAAAAGGACACTCATTTGAGGACATGAATGTTCACATTTTAGACAGAGAAGATAGGTGGTTTGAGAGAGGGGTCAAGGAATCCATTTATGCCAACTTGGAAAATCCTTCCTTGAATAGAGGTGGGGGCCTCAGGCACAATCTTTCTCCCATATTCCTCCCTGCTTTGTCTTCTGTGCCTAGGAAGATTAAGACCATTTTGCAAGCTCAACAGCAGCATGGTGATCTTAACGATCCTCCCTTAGATGATAAAGGGACTTAGAAATAACATCTCAAAATAACCATGACCTAGCCCCAGGTGCAAGGTTACACAGCCACCTAGAAACATATTTAAGGATTCCCTTACTAACTTTGCTCAGACTGAAGAAGCTCCTTGGATAAGGAGCGAAACGTTTCCACTGAGAAAATAGAAATCCAGTTGACATGATTCAAGCTACAGACAGCATTGAGTAGATGTTAGAATCCTATAGAAAGTGGGACTCAGATGCACAACATAGGCCAGGTTACATTCTCTTCTTCCTCTCCAAGATCTAATATGGAGCAGGCTCCTCTCTCTTTACATTTAAAGGAAATCAGGAACTCCCAAAGGAGGAAATAGCTTTCATAGGTCCTTATTCACACTGGCTCAATTACTGGCTCGCACTCCTATACTCAGAAAAGAAGGGAAGGAAGTTTACATTGCTACCAGGCTGGCTTACCAGGAGATGCATCAATAGCAGAAATTGCTTTAGCTCCAATGAAAATCCCAAAGAGAAAGTCCTTTGAAGGTGTTAGCCTAGTCTAAGTAAGATTATTATTCTGCCTATTGATTGTATCTTTTCTCAATATGGTTTGAGCTATAGCTCCCGTAAGTTCCAACCAGCATGTTTCCAGATATGCCAATGTCTATCACATCAAAAAGCTTCCAGGATGCACAAAACTGAGCTAATTTTTAAAATACGATTCAATGGTTCTTTCAAACATAGATAGATATTTTCCATGATGATCTATCCCTAACCTGGTCCTTCAGCTCTTCCAATGGTCACTCATCACTACTATAACTGAATCTATCCGCTTTGCTGCTGGTCGCCCTTTTCTTCTCTTTCCTTCTGCCTGTCCCACCATCAGAGCCTTCTCCAGATAGCTAGATCTTTGCATAATGTGTCCAAAGTAGGATAATTTGAGCCTGTGTTCAGACATACATAGCTCAAATAATGCAGTTTGGAGTGTGATACCTCACTAAATATTCTCACTGGCACAGTCTTTTCCTCCTGCTAATGCCTCCTTTCCTTGATCCCTCCTCTGGCTGCCTCTGGAACAGCAGGACAGGGACAAGATGGCTTGTCTGCAAGGGAAATCAGTGAAAATTCTCTTTCTGCAATTTCTTTTGCCTTTGGATCAATGGCTCTTCCATGAACAAAAGGAGCACTTCCACTTATGGAAAGGCAATTTGTACTCCAAACCACAGAACTTTCAGTTCCCAAATATTTATTAGGTCCTCAGCATTCGCTGAATGTTTCTTCTCAGCCCCAGATAGTATATTTATAAGAAAATGGCACTGAATTTTACAACACTGAACAGAGCGTCATGGTCTTATTCAGTTTGTGATGAAACTAATCTGTTTGATGACAATAACTGCTTAAAATGAATCTATTTTAGCAGAAGACAATTAGGGTTAAGAGAAGCAATTATAAATGCAGCATTCAGCAAAGCTTAACTGAATAATACCTAAAAGATTTAGCATAGCCAGTTTGGCCTAGTGGTTAAGGTGCTGGGTTAGAAACCAGGAGTCTGTGAGTTCTAGTCCCACCTTAGGCCTGAAAGCCGGCTGGGTGACCTTGGGCCAGTCACTCTCTCTCAGCCCAACTCACCTCACAGGGTGGTTGTTGTGGGGAAAATAGGAGGGGGAAGGAGTAATATAGTAGGTATGTTCTCCGCCTTGAGTTATTTATAAAAATAATAAAGGCGGGATAGAAAATAAATAAATAAATAAATAAATAAATAAATAAATAAATAAATAAATAGTGTATAGTGAGGAAAATTATCAGCTGAACTTAATTTTAAAATTGGTTAATATAAAACAGTATATATAGTAAACTTATTTCTACAATTTATATATTCTAATTTATCAGAAGAACATACTATTATATTAGCTTAATTGTATAGAGCAGTGGTTCTCAAAGTGTGGTCTGTGGACTGCTGGGGATTCCCCAATGGGGATTCCCCAAGACACTTTCAGGGAGTCCGTGAAGTCAAATAAATAAATATTTTTAAATTTCTTATTTTTAATTTCTAATACAGTAAATATTGTTAGATATTACCCACATAAACCAAAACTCTTTGTAGCTCTCAAAAATTTTTAAGAATGTAAAGGGGTCCTGAGACCAAAATGTTTGAGAACAGCTGATATAGAGTATCCCTACATTTTTACAAACAGGCCTGGGACATATCCAACATAATTGGATAATGAGATTTCTCAATCAATGCAGAAATTTATTTATATAGGGAAATACTCCAGAACATTATGACAACTGCAAAAAGAAAGTTATTTACATACATGTAAAACTGACCTATCAAAGATCTAATATGCTTAAGATGTGTTGAGATGCTGTGTTTAAAACTGAGTAATCACAGAGAGAGAACTTTCGAATCATTCCATGTCACATCAGGTAAATCAGAACAGAAAGGGTGCTGCTTCATAAATGGAGAGTCGTACTCATCCTTCTCACCAAGCCCTCCTAAACTAGAGAGATATATTAAGTGGGGTGCCAAAAGGATTTGTCCTGAGTCTTCTACTTTTCAATGTTTTAATTAATGATTGGGATGAAGAGGTGGAGATAATGCTTATCTAATCATTAATACAGAGCTTTCCAAACTGTGTGTCGCGACACAAAAGTGTGTCGCCACACACAGCGTGGTGTGTCGCCACACGCCCCCCCGCGCCACCGTGCGCGTGCCGCCGCACGCCCCCCGCACCGCCGCCGTGCGCGCGCACGCCCCCACAAGCCCCCCCGCCAGCGGCGGCACTTTGGAAAGCCCTGCCTTAGTAGAAACGGTCCATGCATGCAAGCAAGTGGTTCTGACCAAACCCGCAGTCTTCATTAATGCGGCCTTGCTGTCTGGAAGTATGAGAAACACGTGGCAGCAGCCATGTGGCTGGCCACCCTCCTTGGTGGGAGATTCAAGCAGAGAGAGAGAAAAAGAAAGGGAACAGGAAACAGGAAACCGGGATTCAGCCCCTCCCACACACAGCAAGTGAGATCAGGTTACAGCAGAGGCTGTCTCCTCCTTCAAGTCTGTGTGTGAGACGTGCTTGATTGAAATCCTATCTCTAACAAAAGGTTCTTCAAAACCTTTATTTTAAGGTCGCCAAAATCCATTTACTGTGGATTGTTATCATTACACTATAAAACAAAAAAGGTTTTTGCATGTTTGTGTGTATATATGTGTGTGTCTTGAACTGAATCAGTTAAACTGAGAATCAGGCAGCACTTTTCAGTATTTGTAATTAGCTGTTGGTATTAACACAAGATTGTTAATACACATATATAGATTCTATATATTATGATATAGATAAATTATGACATTATATACTATGATACCATTCCTGGATAGCAGAAAAATATTTTTTTCTTTTATTCTGCAGTGTGGAACATGCTATCAATAGAATGCATATGACCGTCTACCTTCTAATTTACATTATTGCTTTTTCATAAAATAGAATAAGACAGCAATATCAAAGTATCACTGGGCAAAAGATGCCTACATGTAAATCCGTGCAATCTTTTTCACCAAATATTTTTGTAATTTCAGACATCACTTCCCTACTGTAAATTTATAAACCTGCTTCTCCATAACTTTTCCAGCAATGCTTCATGAATTGCTACTTCATAAAATAACGTTTTGTGAGCTATAAGATTCTACCTTGATATTCATTCTTTTCAAGCTCTCTAATGTTCAAAGATAGAGATTTGAAAGATTATATCCATATTCTTTGTTCTGTGTCTGCCTGTAGATCTCAATTCTGTATTCTGACATAAAATAGATAATACCTTTTATTTGTTAAAAGGGTTTAAAATGAATAATTTGGTTGAAAAAAATCTTATTCCTGACTCCAAATGTTTAAAGTGCCTACATTACTCCCTAGTAAAGGTAAAGGTATCCCCCACACATGTGTGCAGTCGTGTCCGACTCTAGGGGCTCATCTCCGTTTGTTAGCCGAAGAGCCAGCGCTGTCCGAAGACACTTCCACGGTCATGTGGCTGGCATGATGCACGTGGCACGCTATTAATCTACTTGCATTTGCATGCTTTCGAATTGCTAGGTTGGCAAGAGCTGGGGCAAGTGCAGGAGCTCACTCCATCACGCGGGGCTAGGGATTCGAACCTCCGAACTTGCGACCTTCCGATCGACAAGCCTGGCATCTTACCCGCTGAGCCACCACGCCCCTCACATACTCATTACTCCCTAAAAAGGTAAAGGTTCCCCCCTCACATTTGTGCAGTCGTGTCCGACTCTAGGGGCCGTGGCAAATGTAAATGCCTTGCAAATCCTTCTTTAAGGTATTACCCCAATTCTGTTCATGTTGTTATAGAACTTACATGGAATGTTTATGTGTATAATCTTATAGCCTCCCATTCTCTTACTTTGCCCAGCTGCTTCTGCCTTGGTACGGCCATCCCTGCTTCACTAGCCACTGAAGACAGAGCAACAGCACCCGCTGCTCCTTAGCGGACGGACATCACTGTTTAGTAGCAAGAAGAAAAAGGTGATACACAATCTGATATTTTGTTACGCACTTCCCAAAAGAAGATGATCATATGCTGGGTATGGACAAATAATCAGTTCTTTTTGTAAAGGATTAGAACAGTGCTTTCCAAACTGCCGCCATTGGCGACACACCAACGGTGGCGGCGGTGGCTCAGGGGCGTGCGCAGGGGCGTGCACGGCGGTGGTGGCGTGCACGGTGGTGGCGGCGGCCTCACTAAAATGCGGAAGCGCTGATGGTGCGCGACCACCGCCGCTTTACGACACACTAAGCTGTGTGTTGCGACACACTAAAGTGTCGCGACACACAGTTTGGAAAGCTATGGATTAGAAACTGCTGGTTTCATATCTCCTAAGACCAGGCTTGATTGGTTGGATTCATACAACCTGCTAAGCTAAGCCATAAACCATGCCTTATAAACCACAACATATTGGTTTTGGCTTAGCATATTGTGTGAACCCAACAAGTCACACAGTGACATAATGGGTTAATGGTTTGATTTCCCTAATTACAGGAGATATATTTAAATCTAGGTGGTCAGGATGCACAATAACTAAAATGAGCCTAATAATCATATTGCAAAAGACTCCCTAACTACTGAGAAAAATACAGAGGCTGAACCCACAAAATATCTGTATTCTCTTACTTATTCCACTTATAGATTGGGACTTTACCAGGGCACATTTTGACTCTCTCCCTTCTCGTATCTTGGAAGGCACATTCTAAAACATTCCAGTATTGCAGAGGCAATGCCTGTATAAATCAGGGGTAACGATTGGCAGGTGTGATCAAATCTATGGAGCAAAATGGCAGTCATGGCATTTTTTTCCATGGGAGAACAAGCCCCATCCTTTCCCCGTAGCTTAGAAAAATTCCTGTGGGTGACTCTGGTTGCTTTTGAGTGAATTATTTTCCCCTTGGAGCCCCATGAAGTCCTCTCAGAACCCTTGAGCTCCACAGAACACAGTCTGAAAACCCCTGGCCTGATTGGTAATCAGGGCATCTCCTCCCCATGAGAAACATTTTGTAAGGGCATAGATATCTTATTCTGCAAATGCCAAATCTGCTCATGGGCCCAAAACATTTGCCAAGCAGAGATAAGGGTTGGAATTTGAGACAGAGATGGCCATTAACATGGCCACCTTTTAAGGGGGAATTCCCTATATTCATGGAGTACAAAATGCTCAATGGTTACTAGTCAGGATGGTTATATATTTTTGGAGGCAGCATGCCTATGAGTATCAGTTGCTGGAAACTTGACCAGGAACCACACCTGCATTCATACAATGCTTGGGGGCTTCCCCCCTCCTCCTCCTCTGCACTGGAAACAGAATCTCTGACTAGATAAACAACTTTGCTCTGATGCAACAGGGTCCTTCTTTCCTTCTCTATTCTTTCCAGGATTATTCATTACAGAAATAATCATGCAAACACAGGCACACAAACACGCACACATCCCTGGTCATCTTGAGGCAGGATTGAAAAATGGCAAGTGTCATACTTAGAGTAAGATTTCCATGGAAACCCTGCATAGGCAGCTCAGCGCAGCATGATACTGAAATGGGTTACTTTATGAAATATAATGCTTTCCTTGGGAAAAATAAATCAATACTTTGCATCTGTCTTTGTAATTCATGCCCATGAAGGAAAATAACAAAACGACATGTAATGCCTGCAAAGGAATTATAATGCAGGTGGTTTTTTCAGTGCTGATGGATCTTGTCCCATTGATATAGTGCAACATGAGGGAAAACCCTTCTATTATTGTGAATGGTTTTCTGCTTCCCTAATTACAGGGTCAATGCCTTTGCTTTCAAGCGTACTTAGGTTCCCCAATCGCTCCCTCTCTCAACCAAACTGTTCCAAGCCTACTGCAGACACTCTTGGGAGAGCTAATTTGGCTTCCTCAGTTTTGCCTGATTTACAAAGCCTTTTTCCTATTGCTACTGATAAATGTTTGTCTATTGACATCTGATTATTGGCAGAAATACTATTCTGCTTGCTAACATGTCTGGATAAAATGACTAGTAAGGCTTGGAGCAGATATCCTGGAGCTCGTGTTTAAAACAAGTACCAGTTGCTGATGACAGGAATCAAGTGAATTCTGTATCTGAAAATGTAAGTAATTCAACTTCCCAAGGCACTAAATGACAGGGCTGTGTGAAGCATTTGAACAAGGTATTTCCCAATATAAAGGAGTGTGAATAAAGTACCTCCCTACAGACCATAAAAGTAGCTGCATTTTTTGCAAGGCTGCGCATTCACATGTCACTGCATATTCATGCTCTCAAATATTATGAAGCACCTCGTCTGAATGCTTTGCACAGCCCCATTCCATCATCTGTCTGTCTGTCTGTCTGTCTGTCTGTCTGTCTGTCTGTCTCCCTGTTAGATTCCTTGGGGGAAAAGTCAATGCAAATTAAAAAGAAAATAACAAAGTTACATACATATTATGCACATAGAAACAGTTACTCATATAAACTTTGGCGGATTCATACATCACACAAAGCCAAAAGTAAGTTAGTTACACCATAGCATAGTGTGAATCCAGGCACACGTTTTAGACCCTCTTTAAAATACAGGGTGAAATTTAACTGTAGATTTCAGAGGATAGAACTGGTGGCAGATTTATTACTTTTTAAAAAATGTTTGACTGAGGGTTATGGGTTGTTGATCTGTAATAAACAAAAAACAGAAATTCCCACTGTCTAAACCAAATAGGACAATATTAAGAATTTCTACTCATCTCTAGTATCATATTTCAAACTACAGCCTGCTATCAACATTACATTAGTTTAATTTTTAAGTTGTTGAACTTTGAGTTATTATGCAATATGCAGAGAATTTCTGAAAAATATCATTTGCACATGATATGCCCCATTATGTAAGCTTTTTCTTGACAGATTTTCTAATGCATCAAGCAAATATATCAATCTATTTCTGACGTAAAGGCAATATACAAAAGCAGCTACTCCTACAACATGATTTAAGGCAATGACAATTTTCACAGTATAGCTTTGACCTTTTACATTCCCAATCATTTCACCAGTGACTGAAGAGATTCATTCTATGATACATATAATTTAGAGGATGTAAGCAGACATGAGGCATCTCTGGCTGCACTATTTCCAATCTCTTCTTGAGTTTCCATCATAAATGGAGTCACATCTGTTGCTGGTTGATAAGTAAAATCACAAAATATAAGTCACAACAGCTCATTAAAAACTGTATTAATGAACTGCATTATTTAAATTCTGCTTCTGCTGTCACTTGAGGAAAAATTCAGACATAAATTAAACCAAGAAAGATAATTGAAGTACAGTGCAACTTATACTATAGTATAAGTCCTAGAATTCCCAGCCAGCATGGTCTTTCCTATACCAACAAGGAATTCTGAGTTGCAGTTCCAACACACCTCAAAGGCTTTAGGCTGGGAAATGCTATTCTAGACCTCCAAATCTCTACTGCCAGTCACATGATGAGATACTCTCTATGTGCATAAGTACAGTATATCAACAATACAACTATCAGTTTCTGTTCAGATAGGTAAAGGTTCCCCCCGCACATTTGTGATACTCAAGTCAAATTTGTATTGAATCATACTGACACTGTTCTTAATTTTTTTCAGAAATTTACAAATTTTCATTTGACTCTTCTAGTTAAATAATATTCGAGGTGTGAGATCAAGGTAAGGGATTCCATATCCACAGCAGCATTTTCCACCCTGGTGTTTTCTACAAATATGAATGCTTCCACAGATGTGAGTGAGCTACAAAAGACCCCCAAAGTTGAAGCTCTGCCACCTGATCCAAGTGGAAGTGGTCTATTACCAGTCACCATGAAGAAGAAAAGAAAGGTTGTGATTGTAGGCAATTCCTTCTTGAGAGGCACAGAAACTGTCATTTGTCAACCAGATCTTTCATCTTGACATGCATGCTGTCCCCAAGGTGCCCAAATCCAGGATGTGATGGAAGGATCAAAAAGGCTTATAGGACCTGCTGATCACAGGCTATTAATCGATGTAGGTACCAATGACACTATAAGACATAACTTTTAGAATTTCAAGAGTGGCTTTGAGGAGGAAGGAGAAAGATCTTGGATGCAGATGGTATTCTCACCAATACTTTCCATTGAAGGCAAAAATCTAGCAAAAGAAAGGAAAATGTCTTAAGTAAACTTTAAGTAAACTCCTGGTTGCAACACTGGACCAGGCAACAGAGGTCTGGGTTGTTCAACAGTACAAACGTCAAAGAGAAGGGGGAGCTTTGCTGAGATGGACCTAAAGTATCTCTTTAGGTGATGGCTGGCTAACTTGGTCAGGAATGCTTTAAACTAAAATGCATCATTAGTGAATAACAAATTGGCAGATTATGGATTTAATACAGCAGCAAAGCGAAGTGTTTTGGAAGTTACTGATTTAACAAAGAAACAAAGGAAATTTTATTTATTTATTTGTTTATTTATTTATTTGTTTATATTTCAAATTTTGTCAAATACAGGCATAAAGAAAAAAGGAGACTGAACACAAGGAATCTAGTCCATTATCTCAAATTTCTGTGTATTAATGTAGAAACAAGATGAACTAGATTTATTTGTTTATTTTATTTTCTATCCCGCCTTTATTATTTTTATAAGTAACTCAAGGCGGCGAACATACCTAATACTCCTTCCTCCTCCTATTTTCCCCACAACAACAACCCTGTGAGGTGAGTTGGGCTGAGAGTGAGTGACCGGCCCAAGGTCACCCAGCCAGCTTTCATGCCTAAGGCAGGACTAGAACTCACAGACTCCTGGTTTCTAGCCCGTTGCCTTAACCACTAGACCAAACTGATGTCATAAGGCATCACGTCAAGTATTCCACAATTCAGAAATATGGATAGAATGAAGCATTGGGCATGATGAGTATACCTTGTTTCAGAGGTAACACAAAAGAAGAGTGATATAGCATTGTATAACAAAAGAGGAGGTGGTAAAGCATGTAAATAAAAATAAAAGGGTAAGCTACTAGAAGGGATATTATCCTAGGAGTCTGGTACAGACCACCAAACCAGTCAGAGGAAGTAGATGAAGATTTGCACAAGCAGGTATCTGAAGCCTAAAAAAACATGAAGTGGTTGCGATAGGAGATTTCCACTACTCAGATATCTGTTAGAAGACTAATTTTGCTTAAAGGCAAAGTGTTGTAGCCAGCTGTGACATCTTGAAAAGGAAATTTAGCATAGTGCAATAAGGAAGAAAACTAGGAGATATCTGAAGGAGCCAACGTGGTTAAACAGGTGGCTTGTGAAGGAAGTTAAAAAAAAAGATGCTTAATGGAAATGTAAGGAAGAGCTACTGACCAATGAAGTTTACAAAGCTTCTGCTTTTAGTAGCACAGACTGGAATGAACTCAGCAGGGGAGGATGCAGGACGTAATAAAAGAACTTCTAGCTAACCTGAATGCCTTCAAATCCCACAAGCCCAGATAAAATACACCCCAGAATACTGAAAGGACTGGCTATAGGGCTATTAAGATGTCCATCAATTATATTTGAGGAGTCCAGGAGAACTTGGGAGTGCCAGAGGACAGGAGAAGAGCAAATGGGACTCCTCTGTTCAAGAAAGGGAAAAAACAGGATCCTGGTAATGACCACCCTGTGAGCCTAACATTACTCCCTGGAAAGATGTTACAGAAGTTAACAAAGCAGGCCATTTGTAAGCACCTTGAAGACAGTGATGTTGACTAAGAGTCATCATGGCCTTGCCAAAAATAGGTAACCTGAGAGAAATCTAATCTCCTTTCACAAAGTAACTACTTCAGTAGACAAGAAGAATGCTGTTGCTATAATTTACCTCAATTTCAGCAAAGGTTTGACAAGGTTCCATAAGACATTCTCTTTGAAAAGCTGTTAAAGTGTGATTTGTATGACACTAAAACATGGTGGGTCCACAACTGTATGGCTAACTGCACTCAGAGAATCAGCATAATGACTCTACATTGAGCGGGAGGCAATAACAGTAGGATCCCACAAGGTTCTGTTTTGGGGCCTTTTAATAATGACCTTATTTATGAATTAGTGGCTGGCACAGTCTCAATACTGATGCCAGTGCAGATACCTTTATCTTGTCATTACAGCTAATCTTAACAATAATCTTAAATCACCACTGGGGGGCTGACCTCCCCTCAAAAGAACAGACTGCTGTTGCTTTGATTTTATTTTATTTTTTCTCCTGATGTGAATCTGCATAATTCTTGCTTACATTCCAATATAAAAACTCAGCAACCCCATACACTTTTCCCACCTTCTCCCACAACCTGATGTCCTCCAAACATGTTGGAACTTTAGCTCCCAGAATTCCCAGCTGGCCTGGAGGGCCCTGGATTGAAGAAGGCAACAATATATTCCCATACAGTTGCCCACATGAGCTCTTCATCCAACTCGGTTGATAACTGGCCTAAAAGTAGAATATAACATAAATTATTCCCATTTCTACCATGGGAATGTTTGGCACTATGCTTTATTTTTTTCCCCTTTCAAGCCAGTTTGACACAACATTTGCTTACAAGTAAATCTAGGCTGAATTAGTACACAGCGTACCCTTCTCAGTATCTTTTTCTAATATTCTTACTTCTATTGCACTGCATACATCCAAATGCAGGACTTGGTTGTTTCCCCAAAAAAACCTGACCAATAAAATGCAATGGACTAAATTAAATTAAATTTAGTTGAGAATAAGACAATGGAGCTTGGCAGGGTTTTCCCCCCTTAATTTACCCTTTGGGGGGTAAATTAGAGAGAAAAAAGTTAAACTCAGTGTCATCTCTCTTTTGAGTAAATATGGTTTTTAAATTTCTAGCCATTTATTTTTAAATTCATATGTAAACTGGTAATAGTGTAAAATTTTCAAAACTTGCCCAGAGCAGCTGGTATTTGTTTTCGCAGATGCATTTCCACCTAAATACTTCACGGATAGTAACATTTTTAAAAAAATGACAAATCTGAACAAAAAATCTGAACAGCAACATATGGTTTGAATTATTACTAAACAATCACCAAAACCAAACAAGTTATCAAATTATGAATGAAAATAGGTTTTACGAGGGATGCACCAGTTTTACACACCAAGAGCAGCTCTTTGAATGCAATGTGTTGGGGCCCTGCTCAAAAAGTGGGCAATATCAGGGACTTAACAGGCCCAAGGAATGATTTCATTTACTATGTATTCTCTCATTCTTTACTTCTATCACATAAAAAATTGCAACTTAGCAGAAACTCTTGGAAGATCTTCTGGGGCCCTAGCTAAGATTATGGGAGGATGAATGTAGCCCTTAGGCTAAAAAGGTAAAGGTAAAGGTTCCCCACGTACATTTGTGCAGTCGTGTCTGACTCCAGGGGCCAGTGTACATCTCCGTTTGTTAGCCGAAGAGCCAGCGTTGTCCGAAGACTACATGTTATTTATTCAGGTATTTATTGGTTAAGTTTATCCTCCTCTTTTTTTCCAGAAGTTCAAGGAAACACATAAAGTACTATATCCTTCAATTTACCCCAGACCAACAACCCTGAGTTAGGTCAACCTGAGAGTGTCCAACCAATAGTCATGGATGGATGGATGGATGGATGGATGGATGGATGGATGGATGGATGGATAAAATAATTATAAGCTTCCTTGAGTGATTGCATAAACAGAAAAGCAGGATATAAAACCAACTACAAATAAAGTGTATGTATTGTGATGGAGCTACAGCTTTCCCACAGGTCTACCCAGTGGGAGTCTCAAGTTCAAGTCATCAGAAGAACCTAGTAAACCAAAATGCAATTTATTTGGTTTTGACATAATATGTTATAGGAATCCAGGCATTGTGGCAATTCAACAAATCCTGCTTAAAAAACATTGTACTACTTGGTTTGACTGAAAATACTAACAGGGGAAAAAATCTTATATATCACGGGTTGTAAGATTCTTCAAGCTTCCTGGGAAATGCAAAAGAAGTCTAAATAGGGTATGTTTTATTAAAATGACTTTAGCATTAACAAGTTTATTAACATCTTTCTTGATTACCTATCAGGTCTAACTTGCATAAACAGGCCTAGGTAAAAGCAGAATTGCAGCTACTCAAATAACTAGAAAAATCCAGGTAGTAGGTTTATAAAGATTAAATAAGACAGAGAAGCCTCTTTTTGGAATTGGAAGAAGACAGGCACAAAAGAGCTTTGTGCTTGACTACTCAGCTAGTCTTCTAAAAAAAATAGATCAACAAAAAGTAGCAATAATTTCACATCAAAAACAGCCAAGCTAGAAATGGTAGAACTGAAAAATGAAAAACAGAATAACAACATTCTACACACCACATTTAATACCCCTCTGAATTATTGCAAACATTTACAAGCTACCAATTTATTATACTGCCATGTTCTTAGTGCAGTAATCACTCTGTACAAATGAAAATGTTTTTCTGGTCTCCAGGCAGGGCTACAACAGAAATCAATGTTAATTATAAATATTGGGTCCGTGCAATAATTTTAAGTGTATGGAAGCAAATGACAATATGTATGTCTTATACTTTAACAATTAAAATAAAAGCAGTTGAAAATTGAAATTTAGGAAAAGAAAATGCACAGCATGCTTGAGATTCCAACTTTGGAATTTCAATAGTAGGAGATTTTAGCTACTTAACCAGCCTTTATATTCTATTTTTTATTTATTTTTATTTATTTAATTTTTATCCCGCCTTTATTATTTTTATAAATAACTCAAGGCAGCGAACATACCTAACACTCCTTCCTCCTCCTATTGTCCCCACAACAACCACCCTGCGAGGTGAGTTGGGCTGAGAGAGAATGACTGGCCCAAGGTCACCCAGCCGGCTTTCTTGCCTAAGGCGGGACTAGAACTCTCAATCTCCTGGTTTCTAGCCCATTGCCTTAACCACTAGACCTTCTTAAAATAATGCACATATTGCATAACTTTATTAGACTAATAATTTCACTGCTACCTGTACACTATAATCAGTGGGAAGTGACCAAAGCAAATCATTTGTACAAGTGAACCAACATTATGGGAAGGGAAAACTTAAGATGAGACTTTTCTTCACTGATACATATGTACTTATGTAACGTGGTATCAGATCAATGAATTCAATGTGAGTTATGTGGAGTCCTTGGTGCTCTCTGAGCCTTGTTGTTTTCTTGCAGACGTTTCATTGCCAGGCTAGGCAACATCTTCAGTGCGAAAAGGGAGTGGGACTTGCTCTCTGTTTATATACCCTAGCTTATACCTTAAACAGAGAGCAAGTCCCACTCCCTTTTCGCACTGAAGATGTTGCCTAGCCTGGCAATGAAATGTCTGCAAGAAAACAACAAGGCTCAGAGAGCACCAAGGACTCCACAGTTCAACCCTGAGCTACAAATATTCTCTTTGAATGTGAGTTATACTGTATTGCATACTATAATGAGAATAAAAATACATCTACCAGTTATCAGACCTTGCAAGATTTTAATATAATTCCTGATTAATAAAAAGTTTGACCATTGCAATAAACTGGATAATCCTTATAAGTAAGGTAAAGGTAAAGGTACCCCCCGCACATTTGTGCAGTCGTGTCCGACTCTAGGGGCCGGTGCTCATCTCCGTTTGTTAGCCCAAGAGCCAGCGCTGTCCGAAGACGCTTCCACGGTCATGTGGCCGCATGACACATGCGGAACACTGTTACCTACCCACCGAAGTGGTACCTATTCATCTACTTGCATTTGCATGCTTTCGAATTGCTAGGTTGGCAAGAGCTGGAGCTAGTGCGGGAGCTCATTCCGCACGCAGGGCTAGGGATTCGAACCTCCAAACTTGCAATCTTCTGATTGACAAGCCTGGCGTCTTACCCACTGAGCCACCACGCCCCTAATCCTTTTAAGTAACTGTTCCCCTATTTCCAAATTATGGATAGTTTCAAAGAATGTTCACATCAGGCCATGAAAAGCATTCAAAGGGTCGGGGTACCCACAGTTACATAAACAAACTCTATCTTCTGTCCTTCTGTGAGCAAGTATTGTCATTTTTCTGTCACACTTTGTAATCTGTTTGTAATTCCAAATAGAGTATAACTGGAGTTTGACACCCAGCAGGTTTATTGTGCACCATGAGAACAACTGAAAGTGTTGAAACAAGCACTTTCGCTTCCGGGTGCTGGACTGAGTGGAGCGAAGAGCTGATAGCTCCGCGGTTTTCTGTCTGCGGCGAGAAAATCGCTGAAAAACCACCCTCGAAGAGAGGGTGGGCAGAAGATTTATCACAAGGGTCGTCGAACCTGCTGCTCTATCCTGACCCCTGTATACCCACTACAGGGGAAGAGAGATTTGAGTGGTAACAGACGACTGGAACTAACATGAAAGCTCTGCAGAAACCGTGAAACTAAATAAGTTAAGTAGCTCCTCATCCAGCCTTTTAGTTGCACTTTTTTTTTTAAATATTACTGGATTTATTAAGCACTAGGATTTATTTCTGGACTGTGATTTATAGATGCTGGTGTTTTATTTTTCTTTCTTGTCAGAGGAGTGTTTGAACGGTGGGTTTGGAAAGATAATTGACTCTGCCTGGAGTGGGCTGAGTGACTTTCTCTTTTGATTCTAAATATTTCTACTCTTGGTTTGCTTTCATCCTTATTGCAATTATAAGTATTTTTTTTTCCTTTGGGGACTAATTTGTCTGGATTTAAAGTTTTTATGGATAAATGAATTACTGATTTGATATTCTTTCTTCTACCTGTTTGGGATTTTTATTATGAAAGAACTCTTTTTGCTTTTCTCCATAAGTGTTTGAATATTTTTTGGATTATATAAGTCACTTTATAGAATTTTTATGAATGCCTTGGACTCCTTCTGTATATAAATTAGACGACTTATTCATGGTTGGACTGTGTGGATATAAGCTGCCGTGAGAAACCTTGGGATTGTTTATCTTTTTTGTTATTATTTTGACTACAATAAAACCTCTCTGTTCTTTTTTTATCTTTTATTTACTTGCTCTTACGCTTGGACATACAATTTTAATGGACTAGATTTTTTGCTATTCTGATAATTACATTTAAAGGACTATTTTTATTTTTAAAAGTTTTTTTATTCTCCTATTATTAAAGGGGGAGAAGAAGAGAGGTTCTTTGTCTTTGTCTTCCCCCTCTCCTCTCCTCTCCTCTCCTTTTTTTTTTTTTTCCTTTTTTTCCTTCTTGCCTTTTCTCTCTTACAGGGAAACTATCTACATTATGACAATCATGGCATTAACACCTGGAGCGTCGGTGGAGCCTCTTCAGTCAGAGATGAGAAAACTTCTGGAAGTGATGACATCATTTAATAAAGAAATGAGAGAGAAGGAGTGCATTTTGAGACGGAGACAAGTTCCAGAACAGTTGAATGAAGATGTAGGAGAAAGGACTGTTTCTATATTAGATAAACCCTTGGAGATAAAAGAACAAGACCTAGATTTGGAAATAGATAAAATTTTTAGAGAACAGAAAGTGTTTAAAGAACAAAAGTTAAGGATAATTTTTACTTTAAAAGTTAAAACATTTTTAGAGAAATATAAGACAGACATGAGGGAGGCACCAGGAGAACGTAAGAAGCATTTCATAGAATAGAATAGAAGTAAAGGATAGAGATAAATGGCTGACCTATAAGGACTTTTTATTGTTAAAATTGATGGATTGGCAGAAAAGGATAAATTGACACGTTTATTAAAAGAAAATTCAATTATTACTCTTTTAAAGATTAGAAACTATTAATGGACTATTTGGAAAATGTTGGAGGGGCAGAGCTTATAAGAGGATTTGAAGATTAAATTATATATAAATTGATATATTAGATAAGAAATGTTTTTTAATGTGATTTACAGATTTAGTATGTAAGATGCATTTTATAGAATAGAATAGAAGTAAGGAATAGAGATAAATGGTTGATTTATGAGGACTTTTTATTATTAGAATTGATGGATTGACAGAAAATGAGAGATTGATATGTTTATTAAAAGAAAATTTAAACTATTATTTTTTTAAGAGTAGAAACTAATAATGGACTATTTGGAAAATACTGGAGGGGCAAAGTCTATATGAGGATTTGAAGATTAAATCATATATAAACTGATATATTAGACAAGAAATGTTTTTTTAATGTCATGTATAGACCTAGCATGTATGACAAATTTTGTAAAGTATTGTGACCAGAGATTAATCGGAAGCTGACTACTTTCTATGTTTCATCTTTTTTCTTTTTTTTCTTTGCTTTACTACACCTTTTTTTCTTCTTTCTTTGATTTGTATTTCTGTTTCTCTTCCCGTTTCCAACTTTTAACTATGTATATTCAAAACCCAATAAAATATTTAAAAAAAAAAAAAAAAGAAAGTGTTGAAACAAGCACTTGGGTTCAAATCTACCCATTCGTAGATTAATTACCTAATAGAATTGTTGTGAGGATACATTTGGTGGTGAGGAGCAGTTAGGATTACCAATTACTTTCATAAATAATGAAATGCAGATAATGTCCCCAGCCAACTAACTATTACTCCCAATGTTGTCATCACTTAACTTTAATCTACATATTCATTACAAAAATATCAGTGAAATTTTCACAGTATTAGAACTCACTCATGGTCTTTTGTTCAACTATTCAAATTTTGTAAAACATAAATAAATGGTGGGGAGGCCTCCCATGCATTCCAACTCTTTCCACTTACAATCTTCCCAGATGATTTACATAGAAATATAACTGCATTTGGCTTATCAGTTAAAGAACTCCATACAAGCACCAGTATAAACCCAGGGGCCCAATCTTGTGGCGTTAAGTAAATACAGTTCCACTTCCAATTCAGATTTCCATAAACTAAAGGAGAGCTCAAGACTACAGCTGCAGCAAGTATCTTCATCACCTTCCTCCTGTACAAATTCTGAATGTCTGTAGGGGACATATGCTTTTACAATATCTATATTCTGATTGACTGTTCAACATTCACATTTTATGCCAGTCCCTATTTTGTGTTTATACAGCCTGAAGGTAGACTCCAGCAATTCATGGAGCGAGAATTGCCAGATGTACAAGCTGGGTTTAGAAAAGGCAGAGGAACTAGAGACCAAATTGCCAATATCCGCTGGATAATGGAGAAAGCCAGGGAGTTTCAGAAAAACATCTACTTCTGTTTTATTGACTATTCTAAAGCCTTTGACTGTGTGGATCATAACAAATTGTGGCAAGTTCTTGGTGGTATGGGGATACCAAATAATCTTGTCTGCCTCCTGAGGAATCTGTATAACGGCCAAGTAGCAACGGTAAGAACAGACCACGGAACAACGGACTGGTTTAAGATTGGGAAAGGAGTACGGCAGGGTTGTATACTCTCACCCTACCTATTCAACCTGCACGCAGAACACATCATGTGACGTGCTGGGCTTGAGGAATCCAAGGCTGGAGTTAAAATCGCTGGAAGAAACATTAACAACCTCAGATATGCAGATGATACCACTTTGATGGCAGAAGGGTCCTCCTGGTACGCCTGGCCTGGAGTACAGGACAGCCTTCTCCGAGCCAATGTTCCTCAGAGAAGCACCTCTGACTCCCCCAGCCTAGGCAATGGAGGCATGGCAGTTCACCTAGGCCAGTGTTTCTCAACCTTGGCAACTTTGGCTGGGGAATTCTGGGAGTTGAGGTCCACATGTCTTAAAGTTGCCAAGCTTGAGAAACACTGGCCTAGGAATTTACAAGCTGCTCCAGAATCAGGCTCTACCTTTTACAAATAAACTTTAAATTCATTCTTGTACTCTTATTATCTTGCTCTAGGAAAGGTTTATTGTTATTTTATTGCTCTTTTTCTGTGCTGCTTAGAACTCCTTTAGGAGAAAGACAAAAGTATTGTGGTGGTTGCTATTGTGCAATTGTTATTTCCATCTCTTGGAATAATTCAAAAAGATGCTGACTTTTGATAAGATCCACTGGTATTTGGCAGAAGTAAACAGAGAACCACTCAGATTTTTGCCTCCGTTATCTGCATCACTATCAAAGTTCACAATGCCTTTTAAGCTGAAAGGAATTAAAGAGCTCCCTACTATATCCCACTTGGTCTTTCGGACATGAAGTATTTTAAGTAACCAAATATGCAAGAAGCAGAGAGGTTTCCTGCACTTTTAATAGCAGAGTGAAAGAGAGGATTTCAGAATGTACAGGAGAGGAATGAACAAATTTGAGCAACTGGGCCCACAGCACAGCTCCCCAAATTTCTGCAACAAGTGACTTCTGGCAGAACCACTGTTTTTTTCTTTTTTTCAAATTTTCAAATACTTCCCTCCACAACACAGCTGAAACTACATACTTGAAATTCAGCCACCTTCAGCAGCTCAATGTTGGGCTGCTTTGAAGGGTAAATGTGAGAGCAGTTTTCCTCCCAGAGGCCTCCTGCTACCATCTCCACCTTTCTTAAAGCAAACAACACATGCTTCCATAAAGCAGCCATTTTGCCACTGAATTTCAATAGTACAATCTTCGTTTGCTGGCAGCAGGGGGCAGACTACTCCCCACTGGTATAAGCTGACATGTTGTTGAAATTCTTCAACACAAATATTAAAAATGCAGGTGCCTTATCCTGTTTTGGCATCTATGTCACATCTTGTCAGCCTTACCAGGTGGACCGGACAGGAAACATGACCAGATGAGCTAATTCTACTTTATTGTAAGGCTACATTTAACAGAATCTTGCAAGTCTGAAAGTACAATTCTCCCTCATCTCCTTTACACCCCGAGAAACTAGGGACAATCTCTTCTGAGCCTCTTGCCCCGCCCACTATCCAGCTGAGGACCATGCTGTCTCTTATCTGACCGTTCCCTAGGCAGCGTCTCTGGGCCCAGTCTCCCAAGGTCATTCCCACATACCATTACACATCTTAAGAAGAAGTTAGCTTAGTCATTGTTTGACTGGCTGCTTATTTCACTAAACCACTATAGTTTAATCACTAAACCACTACTGTTAAAACTTAACCACTACACTTTACCACTTATTTCAATAAACCACTACAGTTTAATCAGTTGTATGAGCGGTCCATGATGCTAGCAGCTTCCACACACAGATGCTGTAAGGTTTTTGGACCTGTGTGAGATGCCCTCTGGGATCTATGGTGTGCCACCCCCAATTTTCTTCTTCTGGTATTCTTTTCTTTCCCTCTCTCTTCATACAACCAAGGAGCAGCATTGGCAAGGTTTCTTTTCTGCATTTTATTAAATTTAATTTTATTATTTTCAGCCTATTTCTATAATCTATTCAGAATGTTTTTAATTTTATTTCAATGTTCTAGAATATTAGCTATTCCAGTTAATTTTGTGTCATCTTCAAATCTGGTAAGCATTCTTTCCATTTTGCCATCCAAACCATTAATAAAAAAATACAGAGCCCAGGACCAAACCTCATAACACCCACTCAATGCCTCCTTTTGGTTTGTTGAGGAACTGGTGATGAACACTCTCTAAGAACATTTTTTGAGGCACTTATGTATTACTTAGTGCATCCAGCCCACACTTGGTAGCTTGCTATCAAAATATCATAAAGTACTTTGTCAAATGTTTTGCTGAAATCAAGATATATTATGTCTATGGCATTCCCACAATCAACTTACCTACAATCAAGCTACCCAACCAAAACGTGTGAACTCACCTGCAATTCTTAGTTATCCAACTATAAATAAACCCATCAACTGGGCTAATAAAGCCAAATGGAACCTCAATGAATGTGTTTCTGGGCCAAAAAGGGCACAATACAGAAGACATCTCAGGCAGGCTCAATGTTTCTGCCTTAAGCAGGTTCTTACTCAGAATCATCCTTTGTATAATGAGATGCAATACTTTTATCAGTATCTAGGCGACTATCCAACCTGCTTTTTCAATAGACTGACAGGAGTCATTAAACCATGGAAGCTGCCTGAAGCCTGATAAAGAAGGTATCCAACGTTGCTCTTGTAATTTAAATTAGCCCAATGGATTGAGAGGGCTGGGCACAGTGGCACAAAGCAGGAGATAATGACTGCAGCATTATGTTGGATGTTTTCCTTTCTCCCCTCTTTGCCTCATTTTCTCTTCCCACCCACAACTCTGAAAGGTTTCCTTCATTCAGAATAAATGAATGCATGATTCTAATGCAAATTCTATTTACTGAACTTGGCTTTCTCATCACTCAGATGCCAGAAAGGTTAGCACTTGAGCTGTTACCTTCTGACACAAACCCAGCTGCCATTTAACAGGCAAAGATAACCCACATTCCAGGTCAAGGCCTCTATTAGAAACAATAATGAATAATTAACGCCCATAGAATTCATCTCCAATTTCTGAGGAGAGGGGATAACATTCTTACCAAGTTTCCTCTTACAGCGATCACAAGTTTTTCATTTTATTAGGACTTGGGCTGGAGGGGAACATATTTGACACAAACATCCAGAAAAGTATAAGGTCTAGAGGCTGAGTCAACCTTCTCTGGGACAGATTCGTATGGAAAAGATAATCAATTAGATCTTGAAGAGGGCAGATCGAAGAGGAGGGAAAAGGCAGTTAACTATTTTTTCCATGCAAAACTTCTCTCCTGTTTTTCCCTTCTCCAAGGAAGTAACAAAAGCATGTAACAGAAATATAAAGACCAACACAAACATGTAATTAATAATTCCACATGAAAAACAACTACTAGATAAATACTGTAGCACACAGCTAAAGACAGCTGTGTGCGATCGGAAGATTGCAAGTTCGGAGGTTCGAATCCCTAGCCCTGCGTGCGGAGTGAGCTCCCGCACTAGCTCCAGCTCCTGCCAACCTAGCAATTCGAAAGCATGCAAATGCAAGTAGATGAATAGGTACCACTTCGGTGGGTAGGTAACAGCGTTCCGCGCGTGTCATGCGGCCACATGACCGTGGAAGCGTCTTCGGACAACGCTGGCTCTTTGGCTAACAAACGGAGATGAGCACCGGCCCCTAGAGTCGGACACGACTGCACAAATGTGCGGGGGGTACCTTTACGTTTTTTAAAGACAGAACACAGTATTAAAAAGGTGGATCAAGGAGTGAACCAGAATAGAATTAAACGAATATTTTAGCACATGTGAATGAAGGAAAAAAATTATTTATTGCAACAATAATTACTATGCCATTACTATGCCCAGGTATCCATCATGGGATCTTCAGCTAGTATTCCAAGCTCTAACCCAAGTCAAACTGCAACCCTTGCCTAATTCAGCCTTAGTGCACCTGGCATAGAAAGTGACTTTCCTGACAGCAATAACTTTGGCCAGGCACGTATCCAAAATAGGAATTCTGTCAAGAAAGAATTTTGTATCATCCAACCAGACACCATCATTCTGTATCCAATCTTCATGACTAATATAAGCTCAATCTTTCACAGGGCCAGGAAGTGATCCTTCCTTTCTTCTGTTCCAATCCCAAGACCCACTGCACAAACTGGATGTCAGGAGAGACATCAAGGAGAGTACAAACAGCCTTCTGGTCTCCTGAGCTGCAAGCTTTATCAACCATGATATCCAGATGCATCAAGGTCTGTATCAAATTAGCCCACAAGACCCAAAGTAAGATTGCCCCACAGGGAATTGAGGCCCACTCCATGCTCAGCAGGTAAGATGCCAGGCTTGTCGATCGGAAGATCGCAAGTTCGGAGGTTCGAATCCCTAGCCCCGCGTGACGGAGTGAGCTCCCGCACTCGCCCCAGCTCTTGCCAACCTAGCAATTCAAAAGCATGCAAATGCAAGTAGATGAATAGGTACCACTTCGGTGGGTAGGTAACAGCGTTCCATGTGCGTCATGCCGGCCACATGACCGCGGAAGCATCTTTGGACAACGCTGGCTCTTGGGCTAACAAACGGAGATGAGCACCGGCCTCTAGAGTCGGACACGACTGCACAAATGTGCGGGGGGAAACTTTACCTTTTTTACCATTAGAAGTGCATCCACCTTGGCTGCCTATGACACTAATACCCTTCTAAGAGACATCTGTTGGACTGCCACGTGGTATTCTCCTTTTAAGGCTTGTAAGCTTAAGTCCTATGGCTTGGGTGAAACTTCCTTTGGCAGGATGGTGCTGCAGAAAATAGTTCCTAGTAAGATCCCACATTTAGGAACAGCAGTGGTATGTCCCATGATAGAATGACTGGCTCCTCTGTAGGAAAATGGTACACTGGATTAACCAGGAAGGTCCATTTTCTACACTGGAGAAAGGAAATCTCATCAATTTCAGATCCATCAATTTCAGCCACCATCTGTACATGTTTCATACTGTATACTTATCTTTACATTAACCTTTCTCAAGTGAGCTTCCTTTGAACCCCTGGCTTCTTATTCTGAAACTAGGGGTGGAGCTATTACAGGAAGCACCATCAGAAACTCATAGCTCTGCCTCTGGGGAGAATCAGAGGGATATATCCCACTGTGTAATGCCGTCTCCACTTTCAGAGTAAGACGAATGTATCATTCCCAAAGCACATTTTTGAGCATTTTTCCACATTTGCAACACAAGCTTCCAAATATGTCCTAATCTGTCATTTCCCCCTTAACTTTACAGCAAAACATCTGTAGAATATTTATTGGGTTTATTGAAACAGCATTTAATGTTTGCTCAGAAGCAAAGCCACAAATCCAAACAAAATATAATTTATGAAAATTAGATCCTAGCGCCACTGGCTTAATAGTTGTCTTGTTACTAGACTTATGGGTATACTGAATTGCCTGCTTATTCCCAACACAACCCACAAAGTCTCCTTATTTGTAGCTATTGTATTAAATGTTCACTTTTTTATTTTTCTGTGTGAAAAAATACGTAAATCAGAGTCCCATTTGGAATGAGAGCAAGGCACAATGTACCTTGCATATCAGCTCTCCATTTTCTGTTTCTTTGTCTAGATTGCATTCTTTGTGATGAAATATAGTAGTAGATAACACAACCAAATTATTAGACCATGAGCACTTCCTCAATATGTACTCTAAAACAATGCCCTCAAGTAGATTTGCAGTGACTTCAACATGTCCCCCGATACCCAGGATTTAGTTTGGTATGGTGCCAGCATCTGAGGGAGGAAAGAATGGGAGTCCTCCAGAATAACTATTTCCCCTGAAACAATGATACATGCAGGGCAATCTTGTACTGCATTTACCAGACAGACCTGGAATGAGATGGAATCACTTTTCTCAAAAACAGCACTGATTATGGTTAATGTTGAAGTTCTTGCTTGGGACTGTATTGAGGGGCATCATATTTTAAGGCATGCCTCCTTGGGGCCTTCGGATATCCTAGCTAAGAATTCTGGAATTGAAGTTCAACAGATTGGAGCACGCTAGTTTGGGGATGTTGCTTTAAGGCAATCCAAATCATGATAGAGATAAATGCAGACTTCAAACTGTAGGAAGCTTAATGTCCAAGCTGTTCTGCTTACAGAATGGCATGCAAGAAACATTACACTTCTTTCTCATACAAATCGTTTGAACTAGAGCAATGTGCCCTGGACTGTCATCCCAATGATTAATGTGTCTGGCTGGTGAATGGGTTTACGTTGCTATTTGAGGAAACTGGTGATGGCACACACCTTCAGTGCTTGAGTACAGTTTCACTTCTTTAATACACAGCCCTGTTCCTTGTCCTCCCGCCAGCAATACCACTTCCATCCTCTAGAAACAGGAAAGTTAAAATTGTCCTTTCTAACAAGCCCAGAATTGCAATTCTGGATTTCCAGGCCATGATAAATGGATATGGAATTGCAGCACAGTTGCCTCCATCACTTCAATTAAAGAGTTTCAACTATAATTCTAATTGTTCAATGCAATTAGAATTTGTATTTCTTGCCATTGGGTTATTTACTTATTACCTGATTTGTCAACTGCCAACTTCAAAGCAACTCCCAGTGGTTTACAACCATTAAAAAAAATAAAATCCTAACATCATAAAATCAGTGTAAAACAATAACACATTCAGAGATATGAATCCCCACCCAGCCACTGTTTGAAACCACACATTGTACCAGCTCATTCTGCTCTACATACAGTATTTATATATATATGCATATACTGTATATATGTAGATAAGTCAAGTCTAAAATAAAACTCTGCATGGAAACCATCAATTTCTCTTTGCTCAAATTCTTTGTTGCTGGGATCCTGATGCACAAATTTGAATTTATATATTTTTAAAAAGAAGCCTCATGTGGCGCAGAGTGGTAGGCGGCAGTACTGCAACCGAAACTCTCCCCACGACCTGAGTTCGATCCCAGCGGAAGTTGGTTTCTCAGGTAGCCAGCTCGGGTCGACTCAGCCTTCCATCCTTCCGAGGTCGATAAAATGAGTACCCAGCTAAGCTGGGGGAAAGGTAATCACGACTGGGGAAGGCAATGGCAAACCACCCGCTATAAGTCTGGTCAGCGAAAGCGGCATCCCTCCAAAGGTCAGTAACGACTCGGTGCTTGCACAGAGGACCTTTCACTCAAAAAGAAGCTAGCAGTCAGCGCTTCCTGCAAAGTGCAACCATGCAAATACTGCATCATAGGAGGAGCAGCCCAGGGTCAAAAATAGCCTAGGGTCGACAAGTCATGGACTCCAGGCTTGGCTGCCAGCTCGACCAGTCAGATTTCTCAGAACTGACTGAATTTCCCTTGCTTGCGTGGATTGCAGAAGTTGTGGTCCACTGAAGTTTTTTTTGCCCTGGAGAAGGGGAGACCAGAAGATTACTCGTGGGGCCATTGGGATTGCCTACCCTTGTTTTTTCTGTAGTTTTCCACCGCGGAAGGAACAGGGTAAGTGCAAGGCAATGGCCGAGATATATCAGGCTCTCGCAGGGGAAACAAGTCTCTTTGAAGAGACACAAGAGCGCCCAGCCGCTTTTAGATCACTTTAGGAATGTTTTTTTTAGATTAAAATATTTTTGAAATCTAAGATCTATTTTTTGGACTTTGTTGAAAATGTTGGCTAACTTTGTGCTTTCTTTGCTATAACTGATTCTGGTGGAAGTTTGATGGACTCTATATTTGCAACATAATGAAACGTCTGCATTTTTTTTTTTTTTACTTCTCTTTTGTATTAGAGGGATTTAAGAGACTCTGTTTGTAATTCTTCGCTTGATAAACTAAATGACTATTCATTTTTTGAGAAACTCTTTGTTTGGATTAAGCAGCTTGCAGCTTGAAGAACGAAAGCTCGCAGTTTGAAGAATAAAAACACAGGGTAACGTGTTTTTTTCCTTGTCGTCTTTTTCTACATCCTCCCTGGTTGGATTTTGCTTCATTTGTAAAAACACAGGGTAACGTGTTTTTTTCCTTGTCGTCTTTTTCTACATCCTCCCTGGTTGGATTTTGCTTCATTTGGAATATATTTTTTATTTCTCCTTCTATAAACTGTTTAAAATATTATTCTCTCCTGTATTTTGGATTATTGGAACTTTCTTTTTTCTTTTGACTTTAAAAAAACAACAACGACGTTCTGCTTAATAGATTCTGCTGGTAGTATTCCATGGACAGATTACATGATTATTGTTTTGACTAGAAGGGTTGTTGTTTTAATTTGAAGGACACAGGAAAGATGGCTTTCCAACTTGTACCTGAGGAGCTCAGAAGAGAGATTACTGAGGCTTTTTCAAATATTCAAAGGTCGTTGGAATTACTGTTCGTAACTCTGCAAAACAGAGAGAAAGAACAGAGAACAGAAACGGAGACAGAAAGGAAAAATGTTTTTCAAGTGGAGGAGAAACAGAAGGAGGAAATTTTGAGTATATTAGTTCAGAAGAACATTCTGAAGGCTTTACACTACAATCTTGGTATAGATATGTTGTGGCAGTGGAGACAGAGTGAAAATATGGGTGCACAGTTGGATGGATGTTGTGAAATATGTGGAAAGGGAGAGAAGGTTGCTCTGATATTCTATATGAGATATAGAAAAGAGCAGGCTGTATATTGCGAATCTCCCACAGTGTATTGTGATTTTGGCATAACCTAAACAGAAGATATGAGAAACTGTATGGATATAAAGGTTAATGAAAAAATATGGACTTGAATTGTTATGAGAAACTGTATGGATATATAAAAAGTGATATTCTAAATGTAAGATGCTAAATACAAACACAAGTTGATATTATAGAATATTGTTTTCCTTAGAGATATATTTATGAGAAGATAATGATATGATGGAATTAGAATGATGGTTACTACAGGATGATATATATCAATATGTATTGTATGAATATTATAAGAATTGATATATTAGCTATTAGGTTAAGTGATATGATAGATTATGCATTTAGTTTAAATGGACACTACTACAAGGAATGGAAATTATAGATGGATAATTGAGATTCAAGAATTCCTTTTTTATGGAGATATATATATATATTAGAATTAAATTATAGAAATATATATGTATGAACACTATAAGAATTGCTAAATTATGTATTAAGTTACATAACATGTTAGGTTATGAGTCATAATATGAATAGAATATATTGTAGTTTATTAGAAGTAAATAAGGCTTTTATTTGTTATACTAATTGGTCTTTATTGAAGATATAAATATGTAGTAATGAACATTCAACATTTAACTACTACTTCAAGGAGTGGAAGCCAAAGATGGATTATTGGGAGACAGTAAGATGAAGGTTAGAAGATTGGATTAAAGAAATCAAAAGGCATATGACAAAGAAAAGTTCCTGTATACTGTATGAAGTACTAACATTTAAAATCAATTGTTGTACTTTAAGTTCAAAGATAGATTGGAGGACATCTATTTTCTATATTTTCTTTGCTTATTATTTTTTGACTTCACTTTTTCTTTATCTTTTTCTTATTTTGTATTTCTGTTTCTATTTCTTTTTCTACTTTAAATTTTATTATGTATTGTAAAACTTAATAAAATTTAATTAAAAAAAAAAATAGCCTAGGGTCAAAAATAGCCATCTGAACTGCCATCTACTTATAAAGTTGTCAGCAGAGGCTGTGGGAAGGAGGGGATCTTATCAAGAATACCGAGAAAGCTGTGATGCCCAGTACTCAAGTACTCCTGATATTTAGCTGCACCAAGTACTAAAAAAGGTAGGGAAATATATTTTATATTAGATTACTATTTTATTCATATATTATAATGCAATACAGTTAATTATACTATAATTAAAGATGTTAATTAATCAGTTAATATAAATTACTTAATTAATTTCCTGTATCCTACAGTAAAACACTCACTTTCCTTTCTCTCTCCCAGGGTGAAATTGGAGCAACTACTGTGGTGCAAATGGTTGAGAAGTTGAAAGTTAGTAAATCCAAAGTAGAACAAGGAATCCTGGAAGTTAGCAAAACAAATACAGTAGTAATGACCCAAAGTTAACTTTAAGCCACCTACTACAAAAAAGCAAATAATGAGCAATATCTTGACATCCTTTTCTGCCAAAGAAGACTGAGACACAGATTTTAAAGCCTTAGCTCTCCATATTCCTTTAACATTTCACTCCTTAAAAGATGATACAAGTATTCAAAGCAAACATATCAACCTGAGATAGATAGTACGGGTAATCCTCGCTTAGCAACTGCCTCATTTAGTGACCATTTGAAGTTATGACGGTGCTAAAAAAACAACTTAGCAACCAGTCCTCCCATTTACAACCTTCACAGTATCTCTCTGCTCTTATTTTTACTTATTTACCCCATAACAAGATGTCCTCAAAGAGAAAGAACCCCAGTTCAGCTGAAGGAAGTAGCAAGAAGCAAAGGAAAACTGAAGTAAAATTGTATGCACAGTTGCAGTCATGTGGTTTTCACTTAGCAACCACTTCGCTTAACCACCAAGTTGCTGGTCCCAATTGCAGTCACTAAACGAGGACTACCTGTACCTTGTTGCTTTACTCATAAAAACTAAAAACATAACTCCAACAACTTCCACCCAAGTGCTTTTCAACCCTAAAATGCATACCAAGTTCAAGGATATGCAAGGCAGAGACTGAGGCAGTCACATACGAATTATAGCATATTGATACCACTTAGTTTCATTTGGATTAACTGATAAATTAACTTCTAAATTACATCTCTGGATGTTTGATATTCTAATCTAAATCAGCAATGACACTTCAGGCTGTAGGTAAATGCTCACAATGAATATTTTTCTTATAATTTTTAAAAAATATTTGTACATAAAAACCTAGACATGTAGCAGGATTATATCCTGGCTTTCTCTGTAATCTGCTAGTTATCAACATGGATTAGTCTTTTCATGAGGAGATCCCACCCAGTTTCTAATGTGGCAGAACCCAGAAATAACTCTGCCCCTTCATCTGCTATTGGCATCCTACTGGCTGATTTCAGAGTCTCTTTCCAGTTCTACATCAGTGCTTCCTCACCTCTGGGCTCCTTCCTTGTTGTGTGGTCTTCCACCCAACATAACCACACAATTCTGGGAATTGAAATCCACACATCTGGCAGCTGCAAGGGATGGGAAATACTGCTTGTGAATTGTCAGGTTTCAGCTCTGTACTGAACCAGTTGGACATGCAGAAACTATCAGTCGCAAATTGTATACTCCCCTCCATGCCCAAATTGTCATGTTAGCTCTGTAAAGAGCAATTTACTGCACTGGACTTTGAACTAAAATTATGCAGCTAAAAGGGCAATTAAGATGAGACAAGAAGCTACCTTATCCGTGTTTTAGAAGGCTTTATATGTTTTCCCCTTCAGGAGAGCTTTGAAGAACCCCTTAACTTTTTTCACTCAATTCTGAATATTAAGAAAGAAAACCTTGACTGAGTCCAGTCCTATGATAATTTTGTGTAACATTAAAACTTTTCAAGAAGTAAAAACCATGGCTATCTGCTTTCCTCTCAAGCACTTTATGACACTATTAACTTTGCATATTTCCCCTGAATCCCCCCCACAATATTTCAACAGTATGTTAGAAGGCTTGTGCATACCCCCTCCTCAGCCACAAAACAGAATTTACAAGTTTTCATTCATTCATGTTCTCTTTAACTCATTTTCTCTTGACTTGTTGGCAACTATCCATAATCAAGGCACGGGATATAAAATTGGCTTGTTTCAACAACCTGTGGTTAATCAAAATTGGAAGCAGAAATTTCTAGTTCTACCAAGCAAAGGGGGTAGGGATAAATGGCAAACCAAGGCATGGCCCCATCACAGCCTGGTGTCATCGAGATATGTTGGGATTAAAGTTCCCAAAATTCCCAGCCTGCATAACAGATAGAGAGGGCAAGCCTACCATAAAACATGATTTATATTGATGTCTGAATGTGACTTATGATTAATGAGTGGAGTTTGTCAGGAAAGAATATACAACATTATATACAATGTTCAGCCAACAAATTTACTTTCTATAATATCAAGGAATGGACTTCAAAGTTTTTAGAAAACCTTATCAATGCATGTTAGCTAAATTTGGAAATCCTTTTTAGTGAGCAAAATGAAATCATGAGCTATTTGATCAGACCTGATAGCCATTTTGGATGAGCTGTGTCAACAAGGATATATTTTGTTTGCAAATTGCCTGTCTTCCTCTCATCTATCTAATTTTAGTATGAGCTGTTGTTAAATGAGTACATTTAATAAGGCCTTTCAACTCCTGGCCCTGGTCATTTTTTGAAGCCAGTTAACTGTAAACATCTATATTCAGAGGTGGATGTAATGAAGGCGTTCCAGCATAAATATCACAAAGAGAACAAGGTTTCATCTTGAGAAGTTCAGGAAGCATCAAAGCTCCATTTTAGAATGGAGTGCCAGATGCTCTAGAGCTCTGGTAGGCAGTGGGATACCCATGGAGAGTCAGGTGCATGGAAACCTCACTGGTGCCCACCAGGCTTCCTGCCCCACCTGACTTGAAAGCTTTTCAGATTTTAAACTTAAGGGAAGCTGTCATGCTACAAAACAAGACTCCAACTCCATCAGCCTCTTTCTTCCTTATTTATTTTCTCAGAGGTTGATCCTCTACTTACTTCCCCAGCAGCGTTCTTTAAAAAAATGCCCACTGTTTGCAGCCTACTACTTTGCTTGGAAGCAGAACATCTGAACAGAAAATAGGCAGAAATATGTTGGGGTGGCTTAGTAACAGGATGGAGAAGGCCCAAAAGGAGTGGCAGGAACAAACTGACCAGTTTGCCCTCTGATCACTGGGGCTTTGTGACTGACCACACCTTCTGTGGAAGCCATTTTTAAGAGCACTCATGACATGTTCTCAGTTGTACCCGTGGCCTTTGGAGGAAGAGAGCTGTGGCAAAAAATCAGGAGTCCAGTAGCACCTTTTCTGACTAACAAACTTTATAAAAAGGCACGGGTTTTTGTGATCTGCAGCTCACTTCATCAGATGCATGGAGTGTCTAGACCGATATAGGATTTAAATTGGAGTGAGGTGGTGGGGAAAAGGGAGGGGAAGATAGGTTGATTATGCAGATGCAGGTTACATGTGAGACAGATTACAAGTACTTTATCAATTAATGATTAAAAGCGTTAAAAACCCATTGTGTTTGTTGAGACCTTCTGAGATTGCCTGAAACCTTCTGATGTGAATTCAATTTCTCATATTAAAGTCCCACTTTTCCAAAACAGTCACTTAGAGGTCTGCCATGGAATGTCCTGGGAGGTTGAAATGCTCTGATATTACTCAAAACAAGGGTATCTGGTGTAAACAAATAAACCCTGTGGACATATACTTGTATTTCTTCATATTGTATCACTGAATTTAACACAAGTATCTGCAGGGAAGGGAGGGGTCAAAAACTTTAGAAAGTGGGTACAACCATGGGATTGAAGCCCCGCCCCAATGAACATGTGTGATGTCAACACACATACAAATGGGTGGGGCTTTGATTCCATGGTCATGTTCACCATCTTGATTTTTTTCATCTCCTCACCCAAACCGTGGATGCCCCTGGAATTTAAAAAGTATAGGTGCTTCAGTTGTTTGAAGAACAACTCTGTTTCACTACATTGGCCATGATTTATCCGCCATCTAGTACCCTCCAGAGGTGTTAAACTTCAGCTCTTATCCTATCATCCCCAGCCAGCATGGCTTTTTTGAATAATATTTGGAATCACATCTGCAGAACACCAGATTAAAAAAGGATGGCTTATTCTCTAGGACAGGGTGAACAACAGCTAAAGATTGTTTGCCAGACGTAGTTCCTTAGATACTTCAGTGCCCATCCCTGAGACCTGGAACAATCCTGTATTCTTTATCAAAAGAGAGAGGCCTATGCTACAGCTTATACATACATTTGCTATTTTGCTAAGCAGAACTCTATTTCTTATAAAGTTCCTTCTTCCTTCATCTATTCCTTCATCTATTTGATCCAGGACAAATCCAGTGAAAGTTAGGCTAAGTAGTTAGAAAGTTAGAGTAGTTTTTGACATGTATTATTTATATTGGAGGAGTGTATGAAGATTGTTTTCTTCTACAAACTGACAGTCCTTACCAATAAACTGTGATTTCTTGGACATGAAGAAGCCACATTCCTCTGTTTTCCTTTTCTACTCCACTTCTTCCACTGGTCTGCCTTTCTATCTTGGCTTCTAAGCCACAATCACATCAGTTTCTCGGTATACATATTATATTGTGGTTTCACGAGCCAGGATTTACTTAACTTAATTTGCTGGATACTGTCTTTCCGTGGAGTTGAGCATGGGCTAAAAGAACAACTTGTTTCTGTTTTATCATATCAAATTTAACACGGTTGTATCTGGTCTGAACTAAGCCATTCTTTGACACAAAATTTAAAGCCTTAAAAACCAAGCCAGCTGTGTATAAGGATCTCTGCCACACCCTTTGTCTCTGAAGTCTTAATATTTTCCAATTTACTTTTATTCAGTGAACTAACAGTGTGGGAAACTCCCAAGCTGACATATTCTCTAGTCAATAGGGCAAACTTGGCTTTAACCCAAGTGCTCAGAAATACCTGGCTATGAATAGTACATAAATAAACAGCAATTTTAAAAAAGTCACTACATATCAATAGTACAATTACTGAAGTTGAAAGTGAAAAATATCACTGTGGGAATTGTTTTCACAATGTATGACAGTGCTAAATCAGTCACTTCTGCTAGGCAGTGAGCATAAGCAACATTCACGGAGCAGGAATGTCTAATATTATTATTATTATCCTTGCAACAGAAGCTGATATATTACAAGATTTAAAAGGACTTGCTGAGATTTGCACAGCACACTGCTATATTGTCCATTCTTTTGGCTTATCTTATCCTCTTGTGTCCATTAGTCAACACTTTGACAAAAGGATGAACACTAGTTCAGAACCTCTGTAAATCACAGTTACTGAGATGATTCCACCAAACTGGAAGCTCAATTTGCTGTTATATCTCTTCACCTCCAGTCTTCTCACGTCAAACTGCATGTACAAAATGGAATGATGGAAACCTCCCTGCCCCCCAGGAACAAATGAAGGAAATAACTGACTTGGGAAAACGGGGAGCAGCTCATTGTTCCATAGTGAGTACATGAACCAGCATGCAAAGGGATCAAGTTTAACATCAGGGATTTTGAGTTAAAGGATGGCAGGTAGCAGGACTGAAAGACTTCATTGACAAAGTTGACTTGCGTGTTTATACAACCAAAAAGGCACAATATAAATTTAAAATCTTCAACAGCTGCTGCCTCTCAGAGTAGGTAGCAATGGACTCCCACCTGGGCACCTTCTGCCTGATGACTAGGAATTCTGGAAGTTGAACATCCATGCACCTGGAAGGCACACAGTTTGGGAAAGTTTGGACTATATTGTCCAAAAAGGCTTCATCTGTCCACAAATTATTTCAGCATGCAGCAAGCAATACAAAAGAGCATGATGACAATACTAAACTTCATGCATGTGGCTCAAAAGCTAACCCAACATGTGAAAAAAATCCGTAACAGATCTTAGATATATTGCCACCAAGCATATTCTAAAACAGCTTTCTTGAATCTAGTGTCTGGCAGATATGTTGACTAATTCCCAACATGCATGGTTTTGATGCTGGTGGCTAGAAATTAAGGGAAATGTCAACATACCTGGAGGGCTCCACATTGGGAAGGTGCTCTTAAAGTCTTGGTGAAGAAATGCATGTTCCTATCTTACTCATTCTCATGCTGCTTGTCTTTTATAGACTGAACAGAAGCTCCTTACTCAAATTTGCTTTCATTTCCATGAATTTGGAAATATAACTTCCATTTTCAATATTTTTCAACTTTCATGGCAAATCCATTCATGTTGTTTCAATGGCGCTCAATCCCTCCAAACCCCATTCTTTGCCCTTCCTGTCCTTGACCTTATTTGTCCTGATCACCTTTTAGTTTAATTGGCAGTGCAATCCTACACAGTTTTCTGATAATATCGCCACACAGTATTATACCTGATTTCATTAACATCAGAGGTCCATTACAAAAAGCTCATGTAGTTGCCCATGTCAACTGGGACAAAGGAAAAGTGCTGCTGGAAGAGGCAGACAGACAAGGGTGTAGAATGAAGAAGCCTCAACTTGAAACCCATCAAAATTGTCTCAAATGATGCAGCCTTTGGCAGGAAAAACTATTTATTTTGCAGTTACCCAATTTAACTCCAGTTTCTGATCTTGGTTTGTTTCCAAGTAGTTAGCTATAATTTCCAGTTCATACATCAGAAGAATCTATGTTCAGAGTCAAATCATGTATAGTTCTGTTGTCAGTAAAAGGGAACAGCAAACTCTGATATGTATTGCTGAAGCAAATTATTCAAAAAATATTCATTTAACATTACAGGCTACAACTGCCTTTAACATACAAACACTCTGATCACAGGACCCAATCAGCTCTCTTGCCACACACCACCCATAAATGTATTTACCCCGGACTTTCACCACTTTATACCTCAATAATATAAACTAATTGTAGTTAATCACACTAATAGTCATGTGCAGAGCTATAACCAAAGTGGTACAAAATTCCAGCTGACCACTAGAGGGCAACAAATAGTGAGGAATTTCTGTAGCTCTCTGCCAGCCTCTAGCAGTCCTCCAGATTTTTGCAGCCATTTATGGTAGCCCCCGTCATGTGATACAACTGGAATTGTTGTTGACACCTCTATGGTACTGTCAATACAGCAAAAATGGCTCATGGAAATCATTGCATATACACTATACAATTAAAGAATTTAAGACCTCAGCAGCCATTCAGCCGTGGAAATATAATACAACCCTTGGGGATTGGACAATGTGGCAGATGGAAAAAAAAACTCAACTTCTAATTTTCCTAATTCTTCTTTTTCAACTTTATTTTTGTTATAATTGTGTTTTCAGATGTTGAAAATGGTGGGAAGGAATATAAAATCTTTATATACTGGAGAGCTAATGTAATATGTTAGCCTGGGACTAGGGAGAACCAAGATCAATCTTTGCTCAGCACTGGAGTTCAGTGGATGATCCTGGACCAACTACTCTTATCCTACCTAACTTACAACACTGTAGTTGCTGAAATAGCACAAGGGAAGACTTCTATGAATGCTGCCTTGGGCTCATAGTGGAAAGGTAGGATAGATGTATAATAGTAATAATTACAAAACAAACAGCTTTCTTATAACCCCTTTATTTGCATTATTTATTAGATCTGTATCTTGTCTTTCCATCTAACAAGGAGCTTAAGTACCTTACACCAAATTATATTAAAGTTAGAATTTTTTTTTAGATATATACTCCATCTTTCTTTCAGGAGTTCAAGGCACTGCACCCATTTTTTCCACAACCCTCTAAGGTAGGTTAAGATCTCACCAGAGCTAGTCCAACACTATATTTGCTACACTATACCGGCAAGTTACAGAGTTACTTACAGCCTGTTAAATGTGAAAGTAAATCAGCACTTATAGACTCTCACCTGCAGGAAAGAAATGGATATTTAATGAAATCTAAAATTCAATTGAAACAATTAAAAGTAATTAAAAAACATTAAAGCAATTCAGGAGGCTAGGATGAAGAGGTATGGCTCGATTCCTTTAAAGGCAGTATCCAGAGCAGAGCTTTCCAAACTGTGTGTCGGGACATGTTAGTGTGTCAGCTGCAGTGTCTGGGTGTGTTGTGGCTGCTGCTGCCTCCGAGCCCTGCCAGGATTCCGCACAGGTCCTAGTGCCTGCCTTGTGCCTTGCTGCCTCCAAACCTGCCAGGATTCCACGCAGGTCCTAGTGCCTGCCTTGTGCCGTGCTGCCTCCAAACCTGCCCTGCCAGGATTCCGTGCAGGTCCTAGTACCTGCCTTGTGCCCTGCTGTAAGAGTGTGTCGTGAAATGATGCATGTCTAAAAAGTGTGTCACCAACATGAAAAGTTTGGAAAGCTCTGATCCAGAGGAACACAATCCACGGTTTAGAAATGACAAAGGAGAAGGCACCTTCATGTGTATCTAACCAATGGACCTCTTCTGTAACAGAATCTTTATAAAGGCTTATCCTACAGATCTTAGTGTCCCTACAGGTTCCTAATGAGAAGAGTCCCATGGATAATTAGGCTTTAAGCTATTTAAAGCTTTAAAGGTTAAACCATCAGCTTAAAAGTACTCAAGAAAAATTGATAACCAATCCAAGTCTTTCAAAATCAAGAGATCTAAGCTACACTTATAGAAATAGTAAATAAATAGATAACTGTTAGAAAATATCATTCAATGCTAATTAATTTCATATAATTGGAGGTGTGTAATAGATACTGAGGGCAGGGAACAAATCACCTGCCCATTAACAAACCTAATTCCGCTTAAGCCAATCATCACACCTTTTTCACCTAACTGGAAGACCACTGTAAGGGAGAAATAGGGGAACCCAACTTTGCCATCCTGTGCTCCTTCTAGCAGGGATGCGACAAAGTAAAACCAGTAAAACTTACATGTCTCTGTTTTGGGGTAAATTCTGGGATCTTATCATAATATTCCCGGTTGAGCAGTTGCTGCTTTTTTGGGAAGCGCAGCTACAGAACTGCCAGCTTTGATTGCAGGAAAGAGAATGGTAGCAAAACAGATGGCAGCACCATATTAAGTGTTAGACAAACCCAATTAGTATTTTCAAAATAGCTCCTTCCTTTGAGACCCTCCTTCAATTATAGTCATTAACAGATAAGGAGAGAAAGGCATTAAGAAGCCAGAATACACCTGGGCTGCCTCCACTTGCTCTTCTAATGACCACACTGGGAATACAAATTGTTCTCAAGTACACTAACACAGGCCCAGAATTACTCTAACCCCATGCAGAAGATCAGACTAGTGTTACTCCAGCCGCATCATCCTACCATGCTTAATTCTGTCCAGCATTCTCATCTGAAGATCCAATTTGCCAAGATATACTGCTGTGTTTTTTTTAATTATGTGTCATCAAGTCGTTTTTGATTTCTAGCGACCACATAGATAGCTTTTCTCCATGACGATCTATCCCTAACCTGGTCTTTCAGGTCTTCCAACACTACACCCATCGCCACTGTAACTGAGTCCATCCACCTTGCTGGTCGTCCTGTTCTTCTCTTCCCTTCTACCTTTTCCAGCATTAGAACCTTTTCCAGACACCTGGAACTTCACATAATGTGTCCAAAGTAGGATAATTTGAGCCTGGTCATTTGTGCCTCGAGTGACAACTCTAGGTTGATTTGTTCAATGATCCACTGTTTTTTTTTTCATGGCTCTCCGTGGTATTCTCAGGAGTCTTCTCCAACACCAAAGTTCCAAGGCGTCAATATTCTTCCTATCCTGCTTCTTCAAAGTCCAGCTTTCACTTCCATAGAGTCTCACAGGAAATACCATGGCTTGTACAATTCTGATCTTTATAGGTATAGACACATAGGCTTGTAAAATCCAGATAATCACCAGATGACAGCAAAGAGTTAGATTTTTCAGTATCTCTTTGCTTCCATCGAGTGTTAGATTTTTACAACTCAGATTTGGTAGCCCTACACTGCAGGGATGCAGACCAGGCAGAGCAAAGCCACTTCCAAAAATGGTAATTTACCAAAGCAAATATGTAACCATGTAGTAAGCTGATCAGCTTTTTGGGGTTTTTTGTTTTGTTTTGTTTGTTTATTCATGCAGTCACTTCCGACTCTTCGTGACTTCATGGACCAGCCCACGCCAGAGCTTCCTATCAGGCGTCACCATCCCCAGTTCCCCTATGGTCGAATCCGTCACCTCCAGAATATCATCCATCCATCTTGCCCTTGGTCGGCCCTTTTCCTTTTCCCTTCCACTTTCCCTAGCATCAGCATCTTCTCCAGCGTATCCTATCTTCTCATTATGTGGCCAAAGTACTTCAGTTTTGCCTTTAATATCATTCCCTCAAGTGAGCAGTCTGGCTTTATTTCCTGGAGTATGGACTGGTTTGATCTTCTTGCAGTCCAAGGCACTCTCAGAATTTTCCTCCAACACCACAGTTCAAAAGCATCTATCTTCCTTCGCTCAGCCTTCCTTATGGTCCAGCTCTCGCAGCCATAGGTTACTACAGGAAATACCATTGCTTTAACTATGTGGACCTTTGTTGTCAGTGTGATGTCTCTGCTCTTAACTATTTTATCAAGATTTGCCATTGCTCTCCTCCCAAGAAGTAGACGTCTTCTGATTTCCTGGCTGCAGTCAGCGTCTGCAGTAATCTTTGCGCCTAGAAATACAAAGTCTGTCACTGCCTCCACTTTTTCTCCCTCTATTTGCCAGTTATCAATCAAGCTGGTTGCCATAAACTTGGTTTTTTTGAGGTTTAACTGCAACCCAGCTTTTGCACTTTCTTCTTTCACCTTCATCACAAGGCTCCTCAGCTCCTCCTCGCTTTCAGCCAACAAAGTGGTATCATCTGCATATCTGAGATTGTTAATGTTTCTTCCAGCGATTTTAACTCCAGCCTTGGAATCATCAAGCCCAGCACAGTCGCATGCTGTGTTCTGCATACAGGTTGAATAGGTAGGGTGAGAGTATACAGCCCTGCCGTACTCCTTTCCCAATCTTAAACCAGTCCGTTGTTCCGTGCTCTGTTCTTACCGTTGCTACTTGGTCGTTATACAGATTCCTCAGGAGGCAGACAAGATGACTTGGTATCCCCATACCACCAAGAACTTGCCACAATTTGTTATGATCCACACGGTCAAAGGCTTTAGAATAGTCAATAAAACAGAAATAGATGTTTTTCTGAAACTCCCTGGCTCTCTCAATATCCAGCGGATATTGGCAATCTGGTCTCTAGTTCCTCTGCCTTTTCTAAACCCAGCTTGTACATCTGGCAATTCTCGCTCCATGAATTGTTGGAGTCTACCTTGCAAGATCTTGAGCATTACCTTACTGGCATGTGAAATAAGTGCCACTGTTCGATAGTTTGAACATTCTTTAGTACTGCCTTCCAAAATAAAATTAGGTATGTTGCTCAACTATATTTGGTACAGAAGTTCCCATCTTTGGAATACCCTCCATAAGAAAGCAAACATGGCTTTTATTCTTTTGGTTGCAGGCAAGGAACTCTCCTGTATTTGATAGTTTTTTCAAATTGCTTTATGACTAAACTTTTTTTTTCATTTAAGACCAAAGCTAGTAGAAAGCACAGAAATCTATTCATAAATACAGTATCTTCCTCTGGACAATTTCCCAACAATATTAAAGATTCAAGGAGAGAGCATTTACCTTGGAAGTAGGGAAAAGTAGCAGGCAGGTTGCCTTTCCCCTTAAAAAACACTGTTCATCTAGGTGTAAAACTCAGTCTCTTGTACGATTGCTGTCACTGTCACAGGCATACACAACATCTCTGAACCCTGTGGCATCTCCTGGGCATCAGGAAAGAAAGAATGAAAATGTTTCATCTCTCCCTGAGGCCTGTTTTCAGCCAAAAACTTTAATTACAAACCAGATGGGATGGAAAAGTGCAAAGAAAGAGATGAAAATAATGTAACATTTTTGACCAAAATTAAAACCAGGTCAGCATGTTCCAATTATTATTATTGAGGACATATGTAGCTCAGTTCCCTTTCCTTAGCAGAAGAAATTTGCCCAATGGCTCTGTGCCTCCAGGAGTTCCCTATTACACCTTTCCTCAGCTCTGCCATTCAAAGGTCCTGCTCACCCTCTCCATCCGGATTCCATTTACTGTACTGCTTCTCCTATCACAAAAGCAAAATTGAACACTGGAGAATTCCGATAGCCTTATAACCTTCTACAATCTATTCAAGGTATTTTGCTGATTGTGACTGAAACACAAAGTTGGCCAGATATGGAAAAAAATATTTGTGATCATGAGCATCAGCAGGGGGAATGGGGAGGACAAGAGAGAGCAAATGATGAAATGCACATAATGACAGCATTGTGCAAATGCCATGGCTTGTCTACTCGTATCAACAGTCAAGACACCACTGTGTAATAGCAGCATTTGTGTAATGATGCCATTGTACATGACATTGTTCTGGTGTCATCACAGCTTGTGATGTGGAATGGAAGGCACATGTGAGATCCAAGTGTCTAAAACCACACGCACACATACACACACTAGTATCAACTTTCCTTTAGTTAATGCACTCTAGCACTTTCAATAAGGGGAAAAAAATCCTTTCTTTTTTCCCAGTGCCACCCTTTAAGTAGGTGAGAATTATGGGAAATGATATCAGACCACAACATTATGGATTTCTTTCAGTTTTATACCATTTGCCTGTCTTCTAAAGAGTGCTGAGAATTACAATTTGGTGAGGGCACAGAAACTTCTGCAGCAGAAATTCTGAGCAGCTCCTTCTTCCTTACCTGACTCCCATCACAGAACTACAGCCTTTAGGATTCCCTAGGGCAGAGCTTTCCAAACTGTGTGTCGGGACACGTTAGTGTGTCTCCTGCAGTGTCTGGGTGTGTCGCGGCGGCTGCTGCTGCCTCTGAGCCCTGCCAGGATTCCGCGCAGGTCCTAGTGCCTGCCTGGTGCCTTGCTGCCTCCAAACCTGCTGTGATTCCGCGCAGGTCCTAGTGCCTGCCTTGTGCCTTGCTGCCTCCAAACCTGCTGTGATTCCGTGCAGGTCCTAGTGCCTGCCTGGTGCCCTGCTGCCTCCAAACCTGCTGTGATTCCGCGCAGGTCCTAGTGCCTGCCTTGTGCCTTGCTGCCTCCAAACCTGCTGTGATTCCGCGCAGGTCCTAGTGCCTGCCTGGTGCCCTGCTGCCTCCAAATGTGCTGATTCCGCGCAGGTCCTAGTGCCTGCCTGGTGCCCTGCTGCCTCCAAACCTGCTGTGATTCCACGCAGGTCCTAGTGCCTGCCTGGTGCCCTGCTGCCTCCAAACCTGCTGTGATTCCGCGCAGGTCCTAGTGCCTGCCTTGTGCCTTGCTGCCTCCAAACCTGCTGTGATTCCGTGCAGGTCCTAGTGCCTGCATGGTGCCCTGCTGTAAGCGTGTGTCGCAAAATGATGCCCTGCTGTAAGAGTGTGTCGCGAAATGATGCATGTCTAAAAAGTGTGTCACCAACATGAAAAGTTTGGAAAGCTCTGCCCTAGGGAGATAGACTGACATTCAGTTTCTTTCAGTGTTCCTCAATAGCAACTGGGGAAGGCAATTGGGCTAGCATGGCATTGACTAACTCTCAAGAAAGTCTGTTGCTTGCAATAGCTGGGAAGACAGCTTCTGCTCTCCAATGATGGCATGCTTCTTTTATTTTTAGAGAATAAACCTCGGTATGATGATACACCCAATCTTTGAGGCAGTCTTCTCCCACCACACAAAATATAAGTTCTATGATTGTCAGTGAGCTTGAAAATGAGAGGACCCTAACTATCAGGCAGCATGTAACAGGCAATAATAAATAAAGGGAGAGTGGAAAATGCTTTCTAAACACCTCCAGATCTAAATTGCTTAAGACTTTAGAATTTACAGTAGCATAGGCAATTGGGTAAACCTCTGAGAGTTCCTTGCTTCTAAACTCTCGGTCACCTGCTGCTAAGCCCCCTTGAGGGGAGGTTACATGCATCCTTGCACCTGGGAAGTGATCTGATTCCATTTGGGGGGATTTGTTCCAGTTTTTGAGGATATAAATATGACAGTTGCATCTGTCTACCTAACTAGATGTATGCTTGACCCTTGCCCATTCTTGCTATGAAGATCAAGCAGAGGGGTTTGACAGGGTGGGATCAGGGAGTGGTAGATGCCTCATTACACAGCAGAGGGTGGTTCCGCAACCTCACCTAGTTTGGATGTTGCAATGGGGTGGATGTGGGTCAATAAACTGAGAAGGAATCCTGATAAAAGGCACAGGCACTATGGGACAATGGCTTACAAGTCCAAGAACTGGACAAGTCTCTAACTATGGATGAATTTTCATCCCCCATAAAAAGGTATGACATTTTGGTGTTCTCATTATTCACTTCTATCACTTGAAGCCCAGGTATCCTTGGTGGCCTGGAGCATATTTGACCAGCAGTAGTTGGCCCATCAGCTGTGACATTTCCTGGACAAGGACAGTCTAGTCAGACTATTCGGCGTTCAGCTATCTTCCCTTGGAGAACAATCAGAAACTGCAGCTGGTGCAGAACATAGCAGAGGCAATGGTGTCTGGAACATTTCTTAGAATTTATCTAGCATCAGTGCTAACATAACTATTTTGACATGGAGTATATATTACTGGTATTTCCACTGAGGGAGATGCATTAAGTTGGAATAAGGGAAAGTGGTTTCTCTGTCGTGGCATACCAACTTTGGAATGTCCTCCTGGAAGGCCAGCATCAACTCTTTTCATTGTCAAGGGAAGACCTGGTTTTTAGTCTAGCATTCAGAATTTACCAATCGTAGCTGGCCATGACTTACTGTCCCTAGTAAAACCTGTGCCTCTTTATTATTGTATTATAGTTACAGTAAGGTAAAGTAAAGGTTCCCCCTGCACATTTGTGCAGTCGTGTCCGACTCTAGGGGCCGGTGCTCATCTCCGTTTGTTAGCCAAAGAGCCAGCGCTGTCCGAAGACGCTTCCACGGTCATGTGGCCGCATGACGCGCGTGGAACACTGTTACCTACCCACCGAAGTGGTACCTATTAATCTACTTGCATTTGCATGCTTTCGAATTGCTAGGTTGGCAAGAGCTGGAGCTAATGCGGGAGCTCACTCCACACGCAGGGCTAGGGATTCAAACCTCCGAACTTGCGATCGACAAGCCTGGCGTCTTACCCGCTGAGCCACCACGCCCCATAGTTACAGTACTGTTGTTTTAATCTTTTAAAATACTGTTTATTTTTATTTAACTTTATCCTGTATAACCAGCCCTAAGATCTGTAGGGTGGGCTAAAAATGTTTAAGTAAATAAATAAAAGAATACCACTGCAGTTTATATGCATCAATAAAAGAGCAGCTGCAATCTGGATCTGCTGAAGTTTCAAAAACATGTTCAGCGTGGAGCATTTTAAGTAGTAGAATGAAACCTTTAAATCTACACTTAAGCAATGTAAACCCAGGCCTTCTCCAAAACATATTTGCTTGTTTTGTTTCCTTTGGGGAAAAAAGAGCACTGAGCTAAAACTGCATTACAAAAATTAGCAATTCTAGCTTGGAGTACGCCGCCTATAAGCAACAAACTTTTGACTAGTTACGGAAAGACATACTGTATATATATACTGGCACTGGCACAGGATTGGTTTTATTGCTACTTCCTCTGAAAGACAACAATAAACTGAATGAACCAGAGATCCCATTAATCTAAAGCAAAAAAGATAAACAGCTTAGCCAGTTGTCAGCACAGTGTTCTACGGAACTTGTGTAATTTGGCATCAGGCACCAGTTAGTATCGATCAGCCATTCAATAGAAAGAGATCTCTGTGGACCAGCACACTGATTTCCCAAGTGCATTTACATGTTTGATCAAATATGGCTTTTTTATGACTGGGGAGGAACACTGTATGTGCACCAGGGTGATTTTATCTCTTTGCTTCTAGGCGGAGAAGCAGATGTCATCACAGTTCTATAAGAAAATAATCTTGATGGGAGGAAAGGAGAAAGAGAGGAAAAAGGAATAAGAATAGCATCCTAGAAAACTTAATCAAGAGCTAGCATGTTATATATAATGATTTTAAAATATGAGTGTTGCCAGCAATGTAGTGGTGGTCTCCATAACACATACTACCCAATATTTTCTATTAATGTTTTACAACACAACACAGTAATAGTTCCCATGAATTTCATTGCAATGAAATGTATTAATGTATACAATAATGTCAAGCCTGTGGTTTATCAATCCCAAGAAAGATGGAAATGGCAAGTCAGATACTTTTGTGGAAGAAATCTTGGACATTTCCAAGTAGAAGAAAGGCCAGGGGAAGAGGCAACATAATTAAGGAAAGGGGGGCACATTTTATTACAGACCAAGGTGTCTGAATCCTCCTCCTCAGAATCCTCCCAGGTGATCAGAAAAAAAAACATTTATTATGCTCATCAGCTGCCAGATGTACCTGATCTTGATGGCTTCTGAGCATTGCACAAGCACACATCTGGATAATATGAAATCTGATCATTTTTATGTGATAAAAATGCCATGCTCAATCCTATACTATCCTCCAAAAATCACCTAATTCCTTGAACATTAGATGGATAAAAGATAACATAAAATATATATTTTCTGCATTCTACAAAATTTTGGATGGTTCACACATTTATATAACTGAATTTTATGGTACTCAGAAAATCAAAGGTGAGCCTGTGAGAATTCTCTGAGGTTTATAATAAGTCCTTCAAAGAGATCACCACCATGCAGCAGCCATTCCAATAACTGTCTGACTCAGATGAAAGATTACCCTCCCCCAACCTTGTGTGTTCAGCTCCTAGGGTTGGAAGAGGCCATTTAGGCCACGTCCAACCCACTTCTCAGTGCAAATTAAAGCAACCCCCACAGATGGCTGCCTAGCTTCTGCATTAATACGTCCAATTAAGGAGCTCACCACCTTCCTGGGGAATTGATTCTACTGCCAAACTGCTCGTATTTTGAGGAAGGTTCTCCTAACATTCAATCAGAATATGCCTTCTTCTAACTTCAATTCATTATCCAAGTCCTCCACTCTGGAAAAAGTGAACTGGTCATGACCTTCCTCTAATGCAGGGGTGGGCAACGTCAGGCCCGCAGGCCATATAAGGCCCCCGGGGCTCCCACCTAAGGCCTGCAGGGCTCCCGCCCACAAACCCCACCCCCAGTGCTTGTGATTGGCTCCCGCCCGCAAACTCCGGCCCCCGGAAATCCCAGAAACCCCACTCACCCACCCTGGTCCCCGGTTATAAATATCCAAATGGCCGTTGGCAGAAAAAAGGTTCCCCACCCCTGCTCTAATGAGACATCTTTCCAGGTCCTTGAAGGGTGCTGTCATATGTCCCCTCAGTCATCTGGAGACAACACTTCCCAGAAACCCACCTCATTTGCCATGCTGGGTGAGAACTCTGGGAGTTATGGTTCTAACACGGTTAGATGATATGAGGCTCATGAAGAACAACACTGATAAACAGTTACAGTGGCAGACCATGAAAGATAAGCAGTCCTGCCTGGATTTTGAAACCCATAAATCTTTTAGCACAACCTCATGACTGCAATCAAGGAGAAGCCCAACAGTTTGGTAACCAGTAACAGGTCCAGTCTGTGACCAAATAAAATCTACAATGTTTACTCAGCATGCAATTAACAGCTCCAGTTAATGGCATAGACTCAAGGCACTGCTGTTGACTCGACCCCAGGAGGAATAAAAATAACATTCCAGAAATGTTCCAGCTTTATAAGAAGAGCCAGGCAGGCTGCAACAGATAAACAAGTTTCAAGTCACTCCCAGTTTACAAAGTAAAATAAGAAGGCAAAATATATTGTTAGTTTAACACATCTAAGAAATGGCCTGATGGAGAAAGTTCACATTCCAGATGTGTAAACACACCGTGATAATTTGCCTTTCTACTCCCAATCTTAGGCCATTTCCTCACTAGTGCTATGTAACAACTTCTAGCATCATCAGATCATCACTGTACCGCTATACATTGGTGCATCACCTCAACAATGGCCAGGTAACCATGGATATCAATTTGGGGGGCAGGGTGAAATGATCAGAAGTGGTTGATAACATGATGCCAGTGCTGCAACTTTCATACATTCATAAGATATCATGACAAATGTAAACTGCAGCATTGTGAGATGATGTCATCATGTATATATTGCAGTTTGGACATCACTGCAGTTTGTAAGAAATGTTGCTGCATTGTGAGTGATGCTAGAACACACTCTAAAGCAGGGTTTCTCAACTGGGGTTCCATGAGATGTCACTAGGGGTTCCCTGGGAGATCACGGTGTATTTAAAAATTATTTCAAATTTGGGCAATTTCACATTAAAGGAGTAAGTTTCATTCTTTATTTTTAGTTCAAGAATACTGTTAGTGCATATACAGTATACAGGCCTACACATGAAACAAATATAATTATTTTGTAACTTCTGGCCTATATTTGAGTCTGAAGGTGCAGGGGTTCCCCGAGGCCTGAAAAATATTTCAAGGGTTCCTCCAGGGTCAAAAGGTTGAGAAAGGCTGCTCTAAAGCATTCATGAGGAAACAACCTTAGTAGCCTTAGCATGGCTATATATCTTTGTGTTTCAGCATGAAGAATTCAGAGTTCTCCAGGGCATGATATGGTTCCTTTTAATAAGAAATGCCATCCAGTGGGATCCAGAAGACATATTTTCTCTGTCAGTACACCTGCCCCATAGAATAGCATTCTCCCCCTCCCCCCAAAGCCCTCCGAGATCCAGATAGCCCTGACCTTGTCTGCTTTACATAAGGCCTTGAGTCCTGGGTTTTTCCCAGATATTGGGTCACATTATTTTGTGAACCTGTCTGGGTTGCTTGTTTTTGATTGCTGCATTGCCTCTGGTGTAATTGCTTTATGTCATACTATATTTTTCTTACAAAAATCTTACCTGTCATTGTTAAAATTCTGTAGAATGACCATCTAAAAACGGCAGAAACTTCTATGTTTATGCCTACTGCCACTGGTGCTACAATTATTTTTGTTTAATGCTTAAAACATTTTAAAAGACAAACCTTGCCCACCAACAAACAATTCAATGGCCTCTTCCTAATATTGTCCATCTGTGAGAAGAGCTGTATCATTAAAGAAACCAGCTCTTTTTCTCCCAAGGAAAATATTCAGTTTATAGGTATCAATCCTAAAATTCATTATTGCATTGAATCAAGCAAACACAGCATAACCAGTATATGTTTAGTTTTTACACTGTCACCAAATTAATAGAGCATAAAATAGTTTGTGATGAGCTTAGAGAAGTGAGCTTGTATTTTTCAAAGAACTCGAGCGACGAAGAATCACATCCAAAACTTTTGTATCCAGAGAAAAACTCTACAAACAGCTGTTACTTCATTTATATCCTACTTTTTATCTGCATACTCAAGGAGGCATACGTGGTGGTCTCCCTTCATTTTATTCCCACAATCACTTTGTGAGGTAAGCTAGGCTAAGAGATGATTGCTGGCTCAAAGCTACCTTGTCAAACCCATGTTTGTATGGGACTTGAATCACTACTTTGCATTTGTTCTATTGAATGATGATACAGAGAAATTTACATGTGGAATACTATCTCCTTTTACTGATTTGGTAAGTATGGAATGGATGGGTTCTCATAACATGCTTAGCCTAGGCTAAAGCAGGGTTAGGTAGATGGTTGCTCTGGCACCCAGCCATTGTCCGAGTATGTTGTGTGACTGAGACCATTATAAGGTAAAGGTTCCCCCCGCACATTTGTGCAGTCGTGTCCGACTCCAGGGGCCGGTGCTCATCTCCGTTTGTTAGCCAAAGAGCCAGTGTTGTCCGAAGACGCTTCCACGGTCATGTGGCCGCATGACACGCGTGGAACACTGTTACCTACCCATTGAAGTGGTACCTATTCATCTACTTGCATTTGCATGCTTTCAAATTGCTAGGTTGGCAAGAGCTGGGGCGAGTGCGGGAGCTCACTCCTTCACGCGGGGCTAGGGATTTGAACCTCTGAACTTGCGATCTTCCGATCGACAAGCCTGGCGTCTTACCCGCTGAGCCACCACACCCCTTGAGACCATTATATTAAGCAATATTATGGTTTATTGGTTTGGGTGCAGCGTATTATAAGAATAGCAACTATGTTTTGTTAATTCGGATAGAGCTTTAGCTCTCATGAGAACCTAGCCAAGGTTCAGCATCTAAACTAATCCAGGTCAAGTTTTAGTAGGTTTGGTCAAATAACCATGAAAAAATAATACTTTGGTGATGCAATTAAAAAATTAGCAACTATTTAAAAGAACTGACTGACCAAAATATTAATTGAACAAGCAAGAATTATGAAACAATGAAATTAGAGTCTTGTGCATGACTGTTTACAGATAGTAATATACTAACATAAAAACAGAAATTAATATGCACCAACCTCCGATTGGTCAACTGTGGGTTCTACTACAATGCTGCCACAACTTGCTATTACTGGATATAATTGACCTTCAAGGCATGTGACAGCATGGGTGTCTGCAGCTGACCACACTGATGGAAAAAAAATGACAAAATGCATGTGATGATAAAAAAAAGTAAAGGTTCCCTCCGCACATTTGTGCAGTCGTGTCCAACTCTAGGGGCCGGTGCTCATCTCCATTTGTTAGCCGAGGAGCCAGTGTGGTCCAAAGATGCTTCCACGGTCATGTGGCCAGCATGACGCGCGCGGAACGCTGTTACCTACCCACCGAAGTGGTACCTATTCATCTACTTGCATTTGCATGCTTTCGAATTGCTAGGTTGGCAAGAGCTGGGGCGAGTGCGGGAGCTCACTCCGTCACGCAGGGCTAGGGATTCGAACCTCCAAACTTGCGACCTTCCAATCGACAAGCCTGGCGTCTTACCCACTGAGCCCCCACACCCCCACATCACATGCATGTGATGATATCCCACTGCAAATCCCACCCTTACATACTGGGTCCTGATGTTGGTATTTGTTTTGGAACCACAAGCATCACCCAATCACAAACTTAGTTTGGAATACAATAAAAACAGTTTAAAGAACCAGTTTAAACAAAAAGTGGTTTGGATTTCCTTGATGCATCAGCAACATTTCTTCCAAATCCCTAATCCAGGAGCTTTTTATTTGGGCCTCAACCACTGAATAAAATTAAGATCAAATTTAAAAGGCAGGCTATATTTTTTATAAGGCTATTCATTGCTTAACAACTTAACGGTCAACTGATTAGCATCCCACCCACCCCTACTGGCCCAAGGCAACATTTCTTTTCTTTTACTTATTTATTTAGCATATTTATATAGCTGCCCATCTCACAAACACTGACTCTGGGCTGCGTACAACACGACAACAATTAAAAACTCCATAACCATCTAAAAACAATTAAAAATAAATAAAATAAGCAGATAAAGTAAACAGATAAAACCCAAGAAAGCGGGAGGACAAACATCACTAAATCTCATACAGCCACCTTGCAGGCTCTCCCTGGGATCCCCAAGGGTGGTGAAAAAACTAGGTTTTAAGGGCCTTCTGGAAGGCTAACAGAGATGGGGCTAACCTCACCTCGGGGGGGGGGGATGATCTTCCAGAGGGCAGGGGCCACAGCAGAAAAGGCCCACCGCCTGGGTCCCACCAGATGGAGCTCCTTTGGAGACAGGACTCCCAGCATACCCCCCCTCCTGCCTGACCTGGTGGGATAGGTAGATGTAATCAGGAAGAGGCGGTCCCTCAAATAACCTGGTCTCATGCCATGTAGGGCTTTTATATCTAGGATACTGATAAAATCTGGAGAATGGCTTCAACTCAGACAGAAAGTCAGGCAGTCCTAGTCCTGGAGAGAGAGAGCAACATTCTCAAACCAGCAAATAGCTTGGTGTTAAAACTCTGTCCTCCTTCTTACTTTGTCTACCTGCAGGGCAGTTGCGGCTCCCAAAGCAGGTGCTTTTATTAAGCAAGATCCAGGGAAGGGCTTATTTTACAACTAGTAAATGGCTTACGCAACAGCTTCCAAACATTTCCCATATCAAAGGAGCAAGAAGCCACACTACTGACTTCCAGCAATTGTAGCTGGAGGGCATTCCAGGGCTACAAAAAGATGAAAAAGAGACTTAGATGCTGCAGGTAGTCCCTGCAGCCTCTGGGTGCTCATGCCTGGCATGGACAAACAGCCCCATCAATATGGGAAACAAATAAGATCTTAGCTCCAAAATCTACAGAAGTGCTGTGAAGTTCGCAATGAGCTCAAACAACATGCTTGTATTCTTAAGGCCATTATCTCTGGCATTAAACCTGCTCCACTTCAACTCATTTAAAAATACATATATTTATGTGCTGTTTAACAGGAATCTGGGATGTCAGATGGGATCAGTCCTACCAACAGAGAAAGTATGTTGAAGGAGGGGACTTTGTGCTATGTGGCCTGTCCTGCATCTCTTAAACTATTTTGGAGAACATCTTACTGGTGCCACTTCAGCTGCCAGTCAAGTTGACAGAAATCCAAAAAGGGAGGGGCACCATTTTATTCTCTACCTGCTCTAAAGTCAGCTTACATTTTATTTGAAAAGGCAGCACTGCTCTTTAAAAAAAGGCAGCATCTTTTCTTGCTGTGGGACCACAGTATACATTGTTGGAGTGTGTGTTTTCTTGCACACGCAGAGTATCAGAAAGCGATCAGCACCAGAGACCATAAATGATGCCAGTCATTGTAGTAACTTAGTTGCAGTTATATTTGTTACTCATATGAACAGATATTTACAGTCCTCTTCCAGATCCCTGGAAGTATTACAATTCCACATACCAGATAGTAGAAACAAACAGGAGTAAACAGAAACAGAAACAGAGAAAGCAGGGCGGGGCAGGCAAGTTCTTTTATACTCTTCAGCCTGGATCACGTGCTGCCTGACCTTTTAAAGTTTGCAGGTGTTTACCTAATAAGGTTATATTGCTGTGACTTACCCTCAAGGAATAATACACCAACATACATTACATATACCTTGTGGGGGAGATGGGCGGGATATAAATATGATGATAAATAAAAATAAAATAAATAAAAATATACACACACAGGCTCACCCATCCACTTCAGAAAGAGTGTAATAAAAGCAGGTGGGCTTTTATTTTATTATTTATTTATTTATTCGATTTATCACCGCCCAACTCCCTCAAAGGGACTCTGGGCGATTTACAATCAAACATAATTAACTGTGATACAAATATAAATAAAATTAAATAAACATTAAAATAAAATAATTATTACACTCTTTGTAAAGGTAGCCATTTTACCACTAGATTGAATGGTTTAAATTAACATAGACTGTGGGCAGAAGAGGCACCACACTGTACTTGTTCTCACAAGAGCACTGAAGGGGGGTATTGTTGCGACACAGGCATTGGTAAAAGGTCTACACAGCTGAGAAGCTGGCTTGGATAAGAGAAGAGTTATAAAATAGAGACACATGATGATGCAGCTGTTTCCAAATGATGCTATCAGGAAAGAAAATGAATTTGATTAAAATTCAGGAGTTGGAAGAGAAAAGTGTAGTTGTTGTCAGTTCCCAGGTCACCTGGACAGCTAACACTAGATTAAAAGTACAGTATCATTCATAGATCTATGTATGTTCAAGACTTTCAGAGACTCCTTGGATATTGCTTCTACTCTAGAGCCTGCATCCCTGTATGATGCATTTTATATTCCAGGAAACTGTATAATCTTTCTGTTTTTCAGGATGCATACCCAAATACAATACACTAAAAATAATCTTCTAAAAAAAAGTACAGCATTAAAGCATGCATACCTTAGTATTGCAAGATGGAACATTTGGTAGACATGCACAATCATAAGTAACCCTACCTCTTACTCTTCAGCAAAATGAAGATTTTAGAGTTGCCACTGAAATCTCACCTAGAGAAAAGTTGGAAATGAACTTAGAACTTCCTAGGACGGGTTTTTGAAGGGAGTCACAATAAAGTGATTGGATAATGCGTTCTCTAGGGTTAGAAAGCCAAGGTGTGTGAATTACAGGTAGTCCTCACTTAATGACCACTCATCTAGTGACAGTTCAGACTTATAACAGTGCTGAAAAAACCAACTTACAACCGGTGCTCACACTTACAACTGTCGCAGCGTCCCCACAGTCACGTGATCGTGATTTGGGCACTCGGCAACTGGTTCGCATTTATGACCGTCGCAGCTTCACATGGTCACGTGACCGCCATTTTCGACCTTCCCAGCCAGCTTCTGGCAAGCAAAATCAATGGGGAACCACGTGGTTTGCTTAATGGCTGCAGTGATTTGCTTAACGGATGCAGTGATTTGCTTTATGACCGCTGCAAAAAAGGTTGTAAAATCGGGTTGGATTCGCTTTAATGACTGCTTTGCGTAGCAACTGAAATTCCAGTCCCACTTGTGGTCGTTAAGCGATGACTGCCTGTACATCATAATGCATAATTTAGTGTAACCATTTTTGAAATAAAACAGGACATTTTTGGCTTTATTGTTCATAGTAAATGCAGTGTGAGCAAAACACCCGAGAAGCACAGAGCAACTCAGGCTATGGCAAAACTGCTTCCTTCAACCAATACAGCTGTGGGGGGAGAGAGAGAATACCCCCACTTTCCATCCTGCAACCCCCTGCCAGAAAAATCTGGAATAATTTGGGAGGCTTTAATATTGAGGCTACTGTGGGAACACCACCAGAGAAGCCCACTAAGGCAACACTGGATTTCATTCACCAACCTTATCCCCACGTGATGCTATCCTAGATCAGAGCTTTCCAAACTGTGTGTCGCCACACAAAAGTGTGTCGCCACACACAGTCTGGTGTGTCGCCACACAACCCGGAAGCGCTGATCATCATCAGCGCTTCTGGGTTTTCCCGCGGCGACACACCAACCGCGGCGCGCAAAAACCTGAAAGCGGCAGCAGCGCTTCCGCTTTTTTGCGCGCTGCTGCAATGGTGGCACTTCCGGGTTTTCCCACGGCGACACACCAACAGCGGTTGGTGTGTCGCCGCAGGAAAACTTTGGAAAGCCCTGCCCTAGATTAACTTACCCATAAATAAGCCCTACTGAGCTGAGAGGCTCTTGTTCTCAGGAAAATAGGGGCAGCCTTCTGGCCTGGGTCATGATTCTACAACTGTCCTGTCAATATGGATTTCATTAGGAAAGAGTAAAGTGAAAACAGAAAATAACTGCAAAGTATTAGAATAATTTATTTAGATTTGGTTCATTCCCATGTTTCCTACCCCCCCAACAGCCTTTCTTATTTGGAAGAAAAAGGAAGGATATGCATCAGCGGGGCAGTGTCAGAGAAAAATTAGATTTCCATGGTAACAAGCTACAGTCTAGGTAATAAAAGGCCTGTTAACAGTTGTGAGGCAGTTGCCAATTTAAATTTTAGTATCAGATGGCTCTAAACATAAGCTCCGTTTTTAGCTTGAAAGACAACATTTTAGCCTGGGTATTAACTCTTCCAACAGAAAGAAGAAAAGATATAAAGAACTAACCCACAATTTAAACTAAATTAAAAATAAATCTTATTGTAGTACAGATGGCTCGTGAGATATAGCTGGCTAATGTTGTATCAAAAGTTTCAAGCCTTACAAGCACTTTACATCCTGCGTCACTTCACAGTTAAGCCAAACCACTAGTTCGACATAGTCCCTTTTTCTTTATGCATTCCAGTTCACTTACAATTTCCCATTATATCTGTGAAACTATTGTTTCAGTTCAGGTGTTAAAGCAATGTTAGTGCAAAAGAGAGCCAGTTTGGTCTAGTGGTTAAGGCACCAGGCTAGAAACCAGCCTTAGGCATGAAAGCCAGCTGGGTGACCTTGGGCCAGTCACTCTCTCTCAGCCCAACTCACCTCACAGGGTGGTTGTTGTGGGGAAAATAGGAGGAGGAAGGAGTATAAGGTATGTTCGCCGCCTTGAGTTATTTATAAAAATAATAAAGGCGGGATAAAAAATTAAAAAAAAAGTGGTGTGTGCTAAACAGGAAAATAAACAAGTGAATCAGATAATAGGATAGGAAGAAGCACAAAATTGAGGCTTAGTCAGCCAGTGAGCAGAGAACCTTACAACAGTCCAATAAAGTAGGCAAGAATTATAATATTCATCTTGCCGATAAGCAGGGGGAGAATCAGGGACATTTATTTAAAGTTTAAGTAAAGCCTCAAAATAAGTTGTATCATAGTGGCAAGATTTGAACCACAAAAGTTCTCTGAAGCTTTACTAGAGTGCTTCTAAGTAAAAACAAAAGACAGGTTTGGAAAGATTTTCCAAGTTAAGTTTAAAAGATGGAGGCAAGATATGACAGCCTCCTTGCTTTCTTTGTCAACTACTTTTGTTTAACAAAGATGAAGTGTTATAAAATTGTGAAATGATCCGCTGAAGTCGTATTTCAGCAAACTTAAAACTGCATAACCTTAGCAATTCCCTTAATAAGTGTCATGTAAAGTCTATACATGTAACTACATATTCTTCCACAAGCTGGTTCTTCCAAAAATATTACTAAAGCCGTTATGTTACTGTTACCATTTAATTTCCATGCTAATAGAACAGAATTTAAAAAACTAATCACAAAACTACAGTCATGCTTTAAGGAATCTTTCACAGTATATCTTAGAGCTGCTCTATGTGGACTGCAAATTTCTGGATGGACTAAATGGCAGTAAAATGATATGGAAAAAACTAATACTTTCTTAAAGTCTAATGGCTATTAGGATTTTTGCAGCACAGATATGGTATACTTGGTATCAATTCCCAAATTCCCCACTGGGGAGGGGGAGAGACAGTAAATATGCATGCACAAACTGAGATGCAGAGTTAGAACACAAAGCCTTTGTACATAAAATACAATCCTGTATAACACATTCAACTGATGCAACTTCAAACATTCTCTTTAACTATAAACTGATACTCCCAAGGAATCTAAGCACCTGATCCTTACCTTCATGAAAGGAAAGTCTACATATAAGAACAACAACATTTAAGATGAAATAATGTTTTACCCTCTGGTCCTGACAATAGTGACACAACTATAAACAAAACCCTCCACACACCCACACAAAGAGGAAACTGCTTTTTTTAATCAAAAATAAAATTTCCTTCCAGAAGAACAAGCTAATTTGGGAGGTTTGCTATGTGATATACTTATTGGAAGCATTTTCTTTTCTCTTAAGCTTTGTAGAAGTTCATTGGGGGGAAAAAAGTTAATTTTGACAACTGCCATACAATAATGCAATTCTTTGGTTGTAAGCATGCACTACGTACCATAGTCAAGATGTACTTCCAGACTGTTTTCACCTCTTTAACCAGGGCTTTCCAAAGTTTTCCCGCGGCGACACACCAACCACGGTTGGTGTGTCGCCGCGGGAAAACCCGGAAGTGCCGCCGTTGCGGCAGCGCGCAAAAACCCGGAAGCGCTGCTGCCGCTTTTGGATTTTTGCACGCCACCGTTGGTGTGTCGTCGCGGGAAAACCCGGAAGCGCTGATGATGATCAGCGCTTCCGGGTTGTGTGGCGACACACCAGACTGTGTGTGGCGACACACTTTTGTGTCGCGACACACAGTTTGGAAACTCTGTCTTTAACAGTACCAGAGTACTGTAACAGATCAATAATTGAACCCATAGAGTTCTTTAGCAGTAAGAAGCTATATTTCTTTCCTATTGGTCAAATAATCCATACCTCAACCCTCTTTCCAAGCTTTCAGTTAAGGTCAACTAGGCATATAAGAAAAAGAAATGCAAGGAAATTAAATTAAGGGGAGTATCAACAAAGACAACTAAGTCTGAAGCCACGCACTTCAGAGAGATCTGCATGTCAGACCTTCCAAAAACAACATCCAGGTATTCCAAGTTCTCAAACTGAATTAGCAGCCACACATCTAACATCTCAGCCTTACCTGTTTCAATAAGACCTTGTCTTCTGCATTGATTTTGAGAGAAATGGCCAGGTGGATGGCAGACAACACCACACCACTGACGACTGCTGCCCTCATCCTGATGGGTAGCAAAGTGTAGATGCTGTAGATAAAAAAGATGGTCCACCAGATGCCCTCTGAGGCACTTCTGGGCTGCATTAGCAAGCAGCCAACCACTTGCACAGCTAACACCACAAGGATGACAGAGTAGCACATGAGCCACATGTGGTCCTGGTGGAAATCATTACGGTTGCAGACGGCCCCCAGAGACACCATTAGTAGGATGGCCAGGGACAGCACCACCACGTATGGCACTTGATAGTGGCCATGAACAGTGTGGAAGAGCAGCATGACCAGGCACACCAAGACTAGTACTGCCATCAGCATGGTCAGGCTGCTCTGGTTGAGACGGAAAAAATAGCGCTGGTAGAGGTGCTCCAGCTTCTCCGACTGGAACTTCTTAGACCTGAAGATCTGCAGCAGGCTTCCACAACAGCTGCCCATTGAGAAGATCATCTCGGACCCCCCTTCATTACCCCCCTGCTCCTCCTCCTCCTCCAGCTCGTCGATCTTGGCCTTGATCCGTTTCTCCTCCAGTCCCAGCTCCACAGAACGTGGACGCACCTCGCCCTGTTCGTTACCATAGTGCCTTGGACTTGGGGCAAGGGAGGGATCTCCTGCCCGACAGGAGTGCTGGCTCTTGTTTCCACTACGATCCTGCCAAGCAGATTTGGACCTGAAGCTCATCATCCTGCAGCCACTTACCCCATGGTTCCTGCCACCTGGCAGATCATACTCCTCCTCATTCCTCCACCTGCTCGCCATTCTGGAAGATTCCTTGACCGAGGCCCTGGTAGGGAGAGGGTAGGAGTAGCCATTGGCTCTGGATTCAGCTTCTCCCCAGGCAGAGCGATGTGGCTCTGCCCCTCCACCCCTGGGCGCAGGAGGAACTCCAAACCCCGGAGGGCTCACACTGTTGGAGCGGGACATGCCCTGCTGGGGCAGCAGAGAAAGGGCAGGAATTCCGGGAAACCAAAGAGTGGGTGGGAGGGAGGTCAACCAGAAGAAATTGGGTGGTTCATGGCACAGAAGCACCAGCTCTTCCAAGCAGCATCTCTCCACCAACAAACAGGAGGGTGGCAGCAAGGTCCGGAGACCAAATCTCGGACCCAGATCCAGATCCAACAATGTCCCCAGTGATATTCAAATCTCTCTTAGTTGCCAGCTGGAAAGCCACTTGGGTCTCCTTCCCTTCCCAGGAGTCAAATGTTTCCTCATCCAGGATTTAAATAGCTACACAGAGAGCTGGCTGGGGAGCAAGTTTCCCTCCTCTCCTGGGGGAAGCTGGGCTCTCTGGCAAGGATTCCCCTTCGGTCATTTTCCCGCCCAAGTCCCTGGGGTTTTGGTAGTTCGCTGGCGCATCAAGAATTCAAATCCACAACCCTGGCATGCATAGACAACAGAGACCGAGGAGGAAAAGGCACCTGGATTGTTGTGTCTTTTTCCCCTCTCGCTTTAAGCCAAAATCACTCTCCAACCAGAACGCAACTTTGTAAGACCATCACTATGGAGCATCTTGGCATGTCCTCTTTCTCTCGGGATCTTCTCCCCGCAAAGGACCTGGCTGTCAAAAAGGAACTCCAGAGGCAGCATAATTCCCTCACTGATCCCGCTCTCCAGGAAGCGGAGCAAAACTATCCAGAATCGTCATTTCCAATTTTGCCTAGAGGCAACTGCCTATGCGTTGGTCATCTGGGCAGATGTTGCAGAGGGCAGCCCCAGAGGCAGCACCCGAGGCGTCTGACAACCGACTGGCTCATTGTCCGATCCCCTCCAGTTTCGACAAGGTGCCCTACGGATCGGCCTGAGGAATCACGAGCAAGGAAGCCGCCTCTCCGAAGCCCCTCTTCCCTAATTCCTCCTGCTCAAGGCAACAGCGACATTGCTGCAGTGGGGAAGGGGAGGCAAACCACCACAAACCCCGGAGCCAGCACTTGAAGCGCATTTATTGGAAGCAAATCGGAGGCCGGGGTGCCCCGGGCATCTTCCGTCTCCCTGCGCGAGGGAGCCAAATGGGTGGGATTGCTGACGCTGCCGGGACGGCGCTGCTATTTGCCCTTGGGATAATGGAACCCGAAATCCGGCTCCGGTGGATCAAGGCATAATCAGGCAGGGCCGGCGGGGAAGAGAGAAGGGGGGGGGGGGGTGCAGGCGGGCGGAGAAAGCGAGATTCTCCTTCTTTAGACCGTCGCTTCAGCGCAAGGAGTTCTTAGGCAAAAAGCCGACGCTGCGCTGCTGCCTCCGTGCGAAGATGCGCCGTCTCCACTGCAGCGAGCAGCCCAGTAACCACCAGCCGTTCACAAGCCGTAGCAGCTAGGCAAAAACGCATAATCATAGGCTAATGGCGGGGGGCGGCCGGCGGGGGAGAGAGCACGCAGGGGCTGCCTTCGCGTCGCGCGACTTCTTCTGAGACCACCCGCCTGCTGCTGCTGCTGCCGCCGCGCTAGACCTCCGTGCCTCAGCGTGCAAGGCGCTGCGGTGGGGCAGTCTTCCCTCCGACAAGTCAGCCAGGCAGCCGTTGCCCAGTTCTTTTTGCAAGAGCAAGGGCCCTTTCCCGCGTACAGCTGCCTCCCTGGCCTCTTCGGGGCCACGCCGGAGGAGCTTCCCTCAGCTCGGCTGCAGTTGCCTCCCCTCGCCCCGCGCTCGCACGCTCTCTTTGCGGGGAACAGCAGCCCGCCCCTTTCAAACCAGCCTTTGTACAGCCCCTCTTCCACCCAAGCTACCGCTTGGCATAGTTCCGCCTCAGTCTTGGGGCTATTGGCCGATGATCGGCAGTATATGATTGGTTGGCTGCGGGAGCTGATCTGCTGGATTTGCTTCCCATCCAATGGGTGGTTTAGAAGGCGGGCAATGTGGAAGCTGAGAGAGCAGCTGGTGCCTGCTACTCATCCTCATCCTCATCACCATCAACATCAAAGTCTAACCTGGTTGTGGTTGAATTCTGGAACACTTCAAAAAGAAAATGAGGGAACAATCATGGCAGTTCCAGAACCAGCCCTGCAATATCATCAAAGCCAAAACTGAATACATTTCCAACAACTACGTAAAATTAAGGGTGGAACTGGAGACCATCTATCGGTGGCTGTAGTAAAATTGCTCAAACAGTATAAACAATGCCATCATGATAGCATTGCAAAAACTGTCCACTGGAATTTATATAGAAAATTATGTTGGACTGTTTGCAAAAACTACTGGGATGATGTGCCTGAAAAAGTTTTGCAAAATGAGGCAATCAACATTTTGTGGGATTTCAGAATTCAAACTGGTAGGCACTTAGAACATAATACACCAGACATTACTATTGCAGAAAAGAAGAAGGTATGGTTCCCTGAGGTGGCAGTACCTTGAGACAGTCAAATTAATTAAAAAAAAAAACAATGGGAGAAAATAACAAAATATGATTAACAAATTGAGGTTGAAAATTATGGAAGGAACAAATGATTGTCATAACTATTGTAACTGGAGGTCTTGGTGCAATATTAAAAGGATTCAGCAAATACTTAGAAATTTTAAACTGATTGGATTTGACACCACTAATTTTGCATCAGCATATAATTTATGTGATAAGTCCATGACTCTCAGGTTCTTGGTCAAAACCCAAATCACTGGAGTTAACACTAAGTGATTAGGCTGTAAAAATAGCATGAGGATGAGGATGGTAGCAGCAGGGTTATTGTTAATTCCTTCAGGGACCTCACTACCCATTTAATTGGTCTGCTGTTCTTTCAGCTTCACTGTTTGTTTCATGCATGTCTGCTTATCTAGAAGGTAGACCAGACCAGACCAGACCAGATGTGTCTAAAACTACTTTTATTAAGACTGGCTACAGTAACAGAATCTTGCAAGTCTGAATGAATCTCTCTTTTACCTTCATGTGAATTGGAGGGTGTGTGTGTGTGAGAGAGACGCTTTCTCACCCTTCTGGGCTTGTGCAGTGTTTATTTGCTCCTTGCCTTGGTAACGGATCTTCCCTCTCTCCATCAAGCGCATCCTCTTTACTCTCTACAGGTACATTGCTAAATCATGGTTTACAAAGAGGCATCAGGGCAAAAACATCAGGAGGATGGCTGTTGCTGCATGATAAAAAATCTCACAGTTGTGGGTGCCCTCTTGACCCCCTGCAGATTCCCCTGCTGACAAACCAGAGCAACATACAAAGGCAAACAATGAACAGTATGGTGTAGCACAGAGCTTTCCAAACTGTGTGTTGCCACACAACTCGGAAGCGCTGATGATGATCAGCGCTTCCGGGTTTTTCCGCGGCGACACACCAACGGCGGCGCGCAAAAACCAAAAGTGGCAGCAGCGCTTCCGGGTTTTTGCGCGCTGCCGCAACGGCGGCACTTCCAGGTTTTCCCATGGCGACACACCAACGGCGGTTGGTGTGTCGCCGCGGGAAAACTTTGGAAAGCCCTGGTGTAGCATAATGTGGGTCCACCTAGTACAAGCGGGAAAAGTCCTGGTTCTCATCTTTTTAACTAGGGATATCAGAAGTTGTACGAGGGGCGTGGTGGCTCAGTTGGTAAGACGCCAGGCTTGTCGATCAGAAGATTGCAAGTTCGGAGGTTCGAATCCCTAGCCCCGCGTGACAGAGTGAGCTCCCGCACTAGGCCCAGCTCTTGCCAACCTAGCAATTCGAAAGCATGCAAATGCAAGTAGATTAATAGGTACCACTTCGGTGGGTAGGTAACAGCGTTCCGCATGCATCATGCGGCCACATGACCGTGGAAGTGTCTTCGGACAATGCTGGCTCTTCGGCTAACAAACGGAGGTGAGCACCGGCCCCTAGAGTCGGACACGACTGCACAAATGTGCGTGGGGAACCTTTACCTTTACCTATCAGAAGTTGAACTCACATTTCTGCCACTGAGTTGTGGCTTTTCTTAAATCCTGACAGTATTCACATGTTGTGATTTTTCTTAATCAAGCCAATTTTCTGGATTCACAGGACATCCTGAACCATAAACTACCCACGGGGCTGGATTCACACAATACAGTAAACTAAAATGGGGTTGGTTAGTTTGTGGTTCAGTTTGTTATGCAAAGACAATCCTTAAGTGGCTATTGTAGCAAGGGCTTCTTGGGATCGTACAAAGGACTATCTGAGATTTTCACATTGCGTCCTGCAGCCTTCCTCAACCAAACTTTTCCCTTAAGTGTTGGACTTTGGTTCCTATCATTCTTTTGGACGTGCTGCCTGATGTTCATGAGAATGGAAGTTCAATGCATACGAAGGGCATCAATAAGTCTGCACCATGCAGTAGCTCTTTACTAATTTACACATTATATTGTATTGCCTACCCATTATACCTTTTTCACTCTGGCTCTCCCAGATATCTGATCATTTTTTAATGACAGGCACACAACCTGTTAAGATAGTAATGTTACTTAGCAACCTTCACTCTAGCTGGCACTCCTCAGTTGGTTGTATCATCAGGAACAGGTCAGATCAGATCAGAAGTCTAGCAGTTCCGCATTCTGGTTACCACACTAGCCAATCAAATGCTCAGGAAATCTACATGCTGGCCATAAAAAGAACAGCCATTCTTCTTGTAGTTCTAAGCACCATATTTGCCAGCTTGTATTGACTGAGCTCAGCCTCCTCCTACGGATTGCCATTATGATGTCCATAGAAACCAGAGGATCCGTGAAAGACACAGCTGTATTGTTCTATTTTTTAAAAAAATTTTGATGGACAAAATCTTGCAAATATTTTCTAGATTTTGACATTCTCATTAAGATTGCAGACAATTTTTTAAAAAAAGGGAGTACTTGGAGTACTGTTGTACCTACAGTACTAATAAATTACTATGGCTGATATACACATTGCTCTAAATCAGTGTTTCCCAACCGAGGTAACTTCCAGATGTGTGGATTTCAACTCCCAGAGTTCCCCGGCCAGAAAAGACCATTGCTAAGAATTCTGGGACTTGAAGTCCACATGTCTGAAAGTTACCTTGGTTGGGAAACACTGCTCCAAGCCATAACCAAACAATCTGTCTTATGGCTGAATGCAATATGTGATGAACTCTGTCCCAGGGTATACTGTTGGGGAACAGCTGCTGTTTCCTGGGCTGAGGAACTGACCTACTTTCTGGCCTGCTTTTGGAGAGCTTGTGGGGTTTCTTTGTTGTCGGCTGCAACTGCAGTCACTGACCTCTACAGATCAGGTCACAAGCAGTGAAACTGCCATTATCCAAAGTCCCTGAGTTGGCTTTTTGATAAATGCTCCATATCAAGTGAGCCAACATAAACACAAGTTGTATATATCTAGTATTTTGAATCTGTGATTTTTTTTTTTAAAAGACTGCTTCATCCGAATTGGACATTCTCCGAATGTTTCAAACATCCTCTGGTATGTTTTACGTGAAATTATTCAGTACATAAAATGCTAATGAGAAAATAATGCAGGGAGTGGGGAGTCAGTTAATCCTGCCATTTCCAACTTGGTGCCTTCCAGAAGATTTCAACTGTGGTTTCCATACTGACCATGCTGTCTGGAGAGAATGGGAGTTTCAGTCTAATTCGATGGATGCCAGATCAAACTGGGGAAGACAGGGATAGTAATTCATTTTTATCCCACTGGTCTACTAAAGAGGACTCAGAGCACTCACTGTGAATGTTAGGAAAAGCACCTGAACAATGACACCATTACCATTATTGCGGTGGTGAGCATCCTTTTGCTGGTTATATTCAAGTGGAAGGCAGTCAATCATCTGCCATGGATGCTTCAGTTTAGATTCCTTGCACTCAGCAAAGGGGCGACATGGACTGGAAGGCCTAAAAGACTCCTTCGAGCTCTGACCCCATGATTTATTCAGTGATTCAAATTGGTTAAGAAAAAGTATGAAAAAGCACAACTGAACCATACAGTGTTCACTGAAAACCAGGATTTTAAAAATCCAGTCTGTACATTTTAAAAAACAGTTCATTATGCAAAGCACCAGCATTTTTAGACTTTGCTTCATTTATTATCCTACAGTGGTTAGTTCCTGTTTCAGAAGCTGAACTATAAAATAACTAATCTCATCAAATGAATTTGGAGATACAGCCATGTGATTGCCTGTAAATCATTTCACATCATACTCATGGTGTTTATTTCTGTTTGATTATATTTTATTTATCTGAAATTTAGTGAAGATTGTCACTCATTTTTTTCTTTCTGTTTTGTGTATATTTCCTTTTTTTTGTAGTTGACTATTTAAAAATTGAATATGATATCCCAAACACACAAGCTGGCAATTTTATAATACATATTATTTCATATTTTTGTTATTACACCTATAAAAACTGGCAATGAGAAGCATCATCACCTCTTTCTCACATACTTGTTGCAAGAAAATACCTTTGACAATATAAGCGTGTGTTCATCTCAAAGCAAAGCAAACATCTGCTTCCAGATTTTTTTTAACTGCAAAGATTTGATAATTCATCCTATGCATTTTAAATCATTAATCAAAATTATGTAATTGAGCAATAGCCTGAGCAAAGAAAAACAAAAAGCTTTGTTCAGGCATGCACAGAAACCTGTTTAGAAGCTAATTCAATTATATTTGTGTATAATAATTGTGTACAGTATTTGAAGCAGATAATCAAAATTGACCTCAACAGAGTATCTCCAGGATCAGTGTTCCATAAGCAAAGTGGTAGAACAGAGAAAGCATTTTCCCCATTTTTCATGAAGCTTACTTGAGTTGGCTGAATACTTGGATACTTGAATACTGAATACTATGCCTTCAAAGGTGACTTCAGCATACAGAAAGTTGATATGGAGAAATATTCCTATTGATAGGTAAATACCATCATTTTCATCTGGTCCTAGAAATGGACTTATATTATTAAAAGCTTTGTTATTACGTGGGCTTTTAAGAATTGCTAAAACATATTCCAACAACCAGTTCTAGTAACACCTGTCACACCTGCTTTGTTTCCAAACATGGAAGGTCTTTCTGTCCAGATATCATGCTCTATTTAGCAAACATCATTTTTTAGACCCTTTCCCATCAGACAATAGATCTGGGATTTTGGTAGGCTAACAAAACCACATGAAGCCACCTCACATAACCACCTCATAGTTGTTATGGGAAATCAAGTATTTTAATCTATTCATGGGGTAGAATCAGATGCCTTTGAATTACTTTGAGGGCAACTGAGAGATTTGATAAGACTTTCTGGGGCATTTTGGCTTAGTGGAGTCTCAAAACACTATTCCTACTTTCTTTCCATGTATGGGCATAGGACTGAGTTTGAGCAATGCAGCGAGGTATCTGATATTGACATCCATTGCTGGCCAATGAGTTTTCTCACCTCCACAAATCAACCACCTATCAGAGTGGTTGTCAGAGTGCTGCTCTGTTATCTGCCAGAATTCAGTTAGGCAGATTCCCTCGGAAGGTAGTCCCAGGTTTATTCCGATGCTTTCTGGAAATAGAAATCTGTTTTGCTTTTGCTTTTGTGATCTTCTATCTTTCTGCAAATCTTTACCCTTTTATCTTTACCTTAACTTTTTAACCCTAACCCTTCCTTATGCCTCAGTCAATTTGTCTGACCTGTTTCTGTGCCCAGTCTGCCATCACTTCTTCAGTTTGTTCAGTCCCTTTTTCATTCTTCCCGTTCCACTCCCCAAAATTCAAACAAGAACAAATCCTGTGTTTTCTTTGGGCTAATTTAAATCTGTCGTCTTGTACTGAGTGATTGAATCTTCATTCTGTGCGTACGTCTGAGGTAGTATGCTTGCTGTTCAGTTATTAAATTTAATACTGACTCCTCATATTACAATGCATTATATATAAGGGCAGATACACAATCCTGGGAAAAGATGTAGCTATGTTAAGAAATTTCTGAAAGGTAGAGTATGAGCACCCTCATATTTCTGAAGCAACTTTTCCCCTTCAAATCCAAAGCAACATACAACCATATGAGTAGTGGTGAAAAGACACACCTCACAATAAAAATATTGTTGTACTAACAGTGTGTAGCACATAGTTCCCAGAAGGTGGTAACCTTGCTAATGAACCATGCCTATCACCCCTACCCTCTAATGGAATGGGATCAAGAGAAATGTCTTTATACCTGTCAAATATTGATTTGTTGTCTTGTCATGTTGAAGAGCTTACCCTTGGCCTGGCTACATTCCTTCTCCTTAATACAGCATCACACACAAATAGAAAGGGCTTGACCTATGTGAAATCAAGGAGCTAGGCACAGTTGCATATGTCTTACTGCACTTTCCTTTTATATGGACTACTGTACTGACCTATTAGTAGCCCTTCTGACCAAATGTATTATTGAGGAGGAGAACGGCCATGGAGTCCATTGACTATCAGATCACAGGTTGGTAAAATCTGTTCTGTTGACATACGTTTCAGCAGAAGTCTTAGTGTTTTAACCCTGATTCTTTGCTAATGCTTGGATATTGATGTGTAATATGTATTGCAATGATCCATGCAAACAAGATTGTCACCAGAGAAAAGCAAGTGATCAGAAGGTGGTGGACTCCCCCCCCCCATTTTTATGAGAGCATACTTTTAACATATTCCTTAGTATGTAAAGTCGGAATAGAACGCTTTGTACATTGGTTCTCTATGCAGATACAGCTTCTCTGTCAACTCTTTGCTGGACAATTTGGAGGCTCCTGCACTGTCCTTTTCTCAGCAATACTAGCTCTGCCTTAACAGAGGCAGAGTAGTATTTTTAATAACCATTATAGTAAAAATACATTCAGCCATCTGCCTGAAACTTGGCAGGTGAATGCTTTCTATCCTATTCTGGCCCAAAAAATGAAGCAGTGCCATGTGTTTTGATGCTTAGCCATGATAGCATATACTTAGAGTCTCGAATCCACTTAAATCAAATCTTATTTTACCATCCTTAAAAGATACATAAACCAGACAGACCTGAATTCACCTCTGAAGCTAATTGGCAGTATTTTATTCTGAAAGGGTAGATTTGACCAATGTCATGTGTTTGTACTTTGTACTAGCTGTAGCTTTCATATAAAACTTTCAAGGGTGGTTCCATATAGGTTGCATTACTATAGACCTTCAAATGTGAAAGCTATGCAACAGTGACTAAATCCCTTTATACAAGGACAAGAAAAGGGTGATTCAGCCAGTGCTGAGTAACAGGCAACTACAGCCAGCTTTATAATAAGGGATCTCAGAAGCACTTCTGAAAATACTCCTGGGGGGTGGGGGGGAGCAGAACTTCACCCACAGCAGGCAGGGGGCAAACTATACTTTGCATACACATTCATATAACAAAGCCCCTACCTCTTTTAAATGCAAAGGAGACGCAGAAGGCAGAGATGTTTAACTGAGTAGCAGTAGCAACAATGCACAGACTAGATATTTGATTGATTGATTGATTAAAACTCTATATTCGCAAAACAATATCTGAAAACATTCATAGGGAAACCATCACAGGTTCAAGGATGATCTTAAGTAGAAAAAAATGGTTCTGCATATGCAAATAACAATAATTTACACTAAATTATTCCATATCTGCTCAACAGTAAAAAAGAAAAGACAATTGTGTAGAAGAAATCATCCATACGAATTAGTATGCTTAAATTAATGCATTTGTCCTAGGTTAATTCAGAGCATTTTATTTAGATTATGCTGCTTCAATACCATCGGTTAGCACTCAGGTCCGCAACTAGGGGGGGCAAGCGGGGCATGTGCCCGGGGCACCATGCTGGGGGGGGGGGGCGCCAAAATGACAAAATAGGCTTGACAGCTACGCACGCCTGGTGCAGCAGACCATCCTCAGGCACCAGGTGAGCCAGGCGGCGGCCGCGTCCCTGGTTCTGCCAGAGCAAGCGGGCGGGCAGACCTCATCGGGCCCTCCTGGCAGCCAGCCTCCCTCCGTCCCTGCTGCCTTGTGGCCTTTCGGGCACAGCGAGCGAGACCTTTCAGCTCCGTGGCGGCCCAGCGCCGCGCAGCCTCTGATCCCTGGCCTCTAAAGCGCTGCGTGGGAATGCTCTGAGCGCTCTGGGCGGCGGCGAGCCCAAAATGGATGCTTCTCCTGCGCCCCTCATCCCCAGCTGCTCAGACAGGGGCTGCGCAGACTGGACTGATGGGCGCTGGAGTCCAGCAGGGTCAGAGGAGACTCTCACTCACTCCCGGGCTTGGGGCACAAAGTGAGGACGCGGCGGTGCAGCTGGTGTCCGGGACCCCTGTCTCTCTGATGGAGCAGATCCGGGACCTGGGAGTCCAGAGGGCAGCCTGGTGAGCACCTGGCCCTCGGCTCCTCCCCATGCATCCTGCAAAGGGCCCCCCCCTGCCCGGCACCACTTTCTTTTTTAGTCTTAAGACATGTTGGTGCAATCTTTTTGTTGCTTCCTCTTAATACCCATCCCTGTTTGGCTTCTGGCCAGGGGTCTTTGTTTCTTACTGGAAGGTTCTAATTGTGCCATAGTTGGACTTTGTTCACTGCCAGGTGGTTATGGTGGCACATAAATCTGATAGACAGCTGAAATGAAGAGTCGGGGGAAGGGTGCCCAGCCAGGGGTCTCTTCAAGAGGGCCTCCTTTCCTCGGTGCTCTTGGCTCCCTTCCCTCGGGGAAGAGGGGCCGGAGACTGTTCTGATCTCATGAATGGGCAGAACGGAAGGAGGCCAGCGGTGCAAGGCTTCCCTGCTCCCCAGAGCGCAAGGGAAGGGAGGGTGGCAGGGCATTCCCAGAAGAGATGCCAAGGGGCTGTTTACAGACAGGACGTTCAGGCACGGCAAGTGGCTGAGCCAGACTCCAACCCTGGGAGGGGAGGAAGCAAACAAGGATCTCAGCCGAGTGTTTTCAGCCGTGGGTCAGTTGGCCAGGACTCCTGCAGGTGGGCCAGAGATGCCTGCCTCACAAAGGTCTGGGAAGTCCGGTGAAACGGTCATTTGCAAGCTGGCCCTGTTCGCAGATGGCAGAGTCCCCTGAAAGTGCGAAAGCGTTTGAAAGGGTGGGGTTACTCTGAGCAAGCTCTAGGGGTCCAGAATCTCTCCCCGCCCCCCTCCATTTGCTTGTGGCTCTCTAGGTATCAGCCAGGAGCAGCTTCTGCGTCTGCCTCTGCTTGGGTGGTCCCGAGGCGGCTTGCTTGGTCAGCTCTGTCTTAGGAGAATCCTGGTGGCCCCCTTGGTCTGCAGGGTGGAAATCAAGGGTACCTTCTGGGCACCTGTGATCTGAAGCTCACCAAGTGCTGCTGTGGATCAGACCACGGCCGCGGGATCACAACCACCCAGCCACCTGTAGGAGGTGGAGTGTCAGAAACTGGTCGGCACGCTATAATTGCCACTGCTTGTGCCACTCTTGGTCCACCCGAGACTTTCTTTTCAAGCCACAGTGTCTCTCCCCACCTCCCCGCTTTTGGCCCCAGAATCCCATTACAGGGTTGCTTTACTGGATTGTGAGGCAGGTGTACACTGGCCATCTTGTCTAAGCAAAAAAAGAAAAAAAAATTTTTAATCACTAAAAAAAAAAAATTCTTCCCTTTATGCTTTCTGGCTATTTTCTTGTGCAAGAGAACCTTCTCAGCATTAAAATCAGTTTTATTACTTTAATGTATAATAGAATAATAAAACTTGCTAATACCTCCCTCACCAACCCATGGGGGGGACGCGGAATCCATGTTTGCCCCGGGTGACACAGACCCTAGTTGCAGGCCTGTTAGTACTCCAAATTCAAGCAGGCATCATTACTTTATTTGATACTGCAGTACTGAGGGGAAAATGTACTCAGTCAACCATTTTACTACACAGCAGTTATGGAAGATTGTCTTTCAAACATGTGTACATTGTCTCTCAAAGCCTCAGGAAATACTAAATTTCAAAATATTTGAAAACATTTACACTGTAAAGAATTTATTAGAAAATTACAATTGTATTGTTCACAACATTAAAAAACTACAAAAGACTACCATTTCTATCAAATTCTATTACAGGAATATGGATTAAAAATCCAGTTGTATATCAATAATAAACATGTTACTTGAAGCATAACAATTTTATAAACTGGGCTACACATACATGTTCCAAATCTCTCCTGTCAAATGAAGGTATTTATCATACTGAACAGAGATTCATCATCATTGGCGATCACTCGTAGCCGAGTAAGATTGTCTTCCGAACAGAGATTAAATCACCATCTATAAGTCCAGTTTAAGATAAAATCAGAATTTAAGATACAAACTAGAAATCCTGTTTATACTATCATTATATACATCACAAAAATTATCATAATATAAGCACATGGCTTCTGCAGCAGCCTTAATATACATGCAGAAGAGGAATTTATAAATATCCCAGACTAAAGGGGGGAAAATCCTAACAGAATCCCATAAATAATTCACTAAAATATACTTCAAAATACATAATTCAACAATTTCAAAAAACATAGTTCAAACGAACTTCATTTCTGATAACAGAGAAACTAATATTGAACTTGCAATATGGTCAAAATAAAATGCATTTTAATAAACCAGCACTGCAGCTTAATCCAGATTCTAAAGATTGTCTTTACAAGAATTGAAAAATAAGGCAAATTTGTCTTAAAATCAAGTCATCTTAACAGCCATCTGGTCAATTGAAATATTAAAAGGGTACTAGATAAGGATACTAACACTTAATAAATTCTCATTTGGGATACATTAACCTTGCGTGCAATTATATGCATAATATTTGGATCTAGTAACCACCATGATTTTTTTTTCTCCAAAGCAGCATGCATCATATAGACAATTAACCTAATTAACTCCTTGACAGGAATGAATCTCTCCATTCACAAATACGATGTGCCTAACCTCAACCCTCCACAAAGTATTATGCACGTAGAGCCCTGGTTGCCATTTAACTTCTTGAGCACAGTGCCCATGCACAGCACAAACGTGCCTGAAGAATTCATATTGCACTAATTGATGGACTAAGTAAGAGCAGAGCAGTCCAGCCTTCCCCAGCCTGGCGTCCTCCAGGTGTCCTGGGACAGCAGCTCTCAGAATTCCAGCCACAACACTTCCAGAGCGGATTTAGTTGAAAAAGTCTCATTTACTACATTGTTGTATCTTAAGTAGTAGTATCGAAGGCACTGATAAGCTGTTTTTGACTTAGCTCACTAAGTAAATCATTCAAGTCCTAATAGCAAGTCTGTAATGGAAACCAAGGTACGTAATTTAATGCATTTTCCTCCTTAGTGAGGTTCTCAGACAACCCAGCAGTTCTCATTGCTGTGGAATAAGAAACACCAGGCTAAAAAGCAATACAGTGTTTAAATATACTGTATAGCACAGAATCCATGCATTTAAGGGCTGGCCATAGGTTAAATGCAGAACTCTTGCAAAGTTCTCGCTTTCAACACAGAGGCTCAAATGTTGCAAAAGTTTTTGACACAAGAGCGAGAGAAAAATTTACGTGTCTTCTCCTTCTCCAAGCTGCTTTTGCCCTCCACGCAGGGACTCCACATGGTACCCATAACTCTCCTGCTTCAAGGGGAAAGGATACTTGGTGTTGCCCCAAGTAGCAAAATAGCCTATAGCATGGCTCAGCTGTGGGTTGGGCCCCTGGCAGGGTCATGAGTATCTTAGAAGGGAGTCCCTATTTTTTTTTTTAAATGTAGCCTCAGATATGGAAGTCCAGCTCAGACTTTTGAGTATTACTAACCCAAAAATGAAACCATCAGTTGCACTAATTCATTTATCATCTTAGGGGGTCATGGAATCCTAAAGTTTGGGAACTACTGGCATACAAAGTAAATGCTAACAACTCTACACACCATTCCTCCCCTCCTATTCTAACAACTGCCTTCAGAGAGTGGTTTCCTTACACACACATTTAACACTACAGTATTGCACATATCTGCTTGGAATGTATTTTGGCAGTGTGATGAAATGTTGAGCAGGAAGCTTTATAATAAAACAAGGATCCTTTGCTGCTTTTTGAGCAGCCTTAGTGACAACTCAGTCTTAAACAATACCACAGCTGGCAGCATTTATTCATTAATTACTGGAACCCATGGACCACAGCTGAGCATGCGGAACCAATGCATAGGAACTTCAAATGTCAGCTTCTAAATAACTGGTCCTAGAAAACCATTCTAGTCTCCCATTCTTGCTTGTCTTAGAGATTTTATTTCCTTTTATGTTCTGCTTCTACCAAGCTTTGGTCTTTGCCTAGCGAAAAAGACATTGTAGCAAAAGTGCTCAACCAATTGGTGGATTAATTTTCCTTAGTCACAGGTTAGATATCCCCCCCCCCTTTTTTTTTCTATCCATCTCCTTATGGTAGAATCCATCTGAGGTGCCTGGACACTAGTCTATCAGAAGCTTATCCAGTAAAAGTGGATCTAAACTTGAGAGTTCAGTGTTTGATTTCCCTCTCCCCCAAGAGAAACTTTCCATAGTAATGCCCTGAGGTAACAAGTTTGGTAGGTGAAAGTAAATATTGCAGAGTAGGGATGCAGAACATATAATCCAAATTAAAATGCCACTGAAGATAATCCATAATTTTAGGGTAAGGCAAACACAGTTTCTATTTAGAATTATATCTACAGCAATGTTGTTTTTGAATACACCAAGGAAGATAGATGGTTTTATATCATGTAAAGTACAAAGCCAAAGTCTCCTTTCTATGCCATATTTTTATGATCACTACAGTGTGCTGTTCATGTGTTCTAGAACAGCCCCTTTGATGTCACATTTAAAGGGCAAGCACAATATGTATGGGCCATACAGATACATAGTTCCTTGTACCTTGACTACACTGGTCAGGTAAATGTCTGAAATTGAGGCTCTTTAGTTTAGACTTAGTCTAAACACTTTAGTTTAGACTAACAGCAACGCTGCAGGTTGAAACCATAGGGAAGTGCTCCAAACGATACTGATGATGATCTACTGAGGGTATCTCAGTCTTACATTTCATTACAAACATATATATATATATATATATATATATATATATATATATATATATATATATAGTGGAAAGATAACGTATTTATATACGATTACACAAACATGGGTTTGCCTCTCACAATGGCTATGGGTAAAAAGCATGTAATTAACAGCAGACCATCTACTCTCTTTTAGGATACTTTTCCATATACCGTAATAGCTATCAATGTCAACATGTTTTTTTACCAGTAGCTGGGATCAAATGACCTTCAGGATTGGTCTTTGCATCCTGGGAATACACAACAGAAGGCAGACTGGAGAATGCTAGTAAGAATAATTTGGGGGACGGGGGTGCAGAAAGAGCTCAAAGGGGCATAAAGCAAATAGAATTAAGAGTTTGCAATCCATTGCATACTTCAAACGGAAGAGGCACAATACTTAGACTGTAGTTATTTTATATAAGAACATGATTCTGTAAAAACTTTACAGAAACCTTAAGCCAGACATGGCCACTTCTTAATAGTTGCAGAAAGTTGTTCTACATGTATTAGAAGTTCAAAAAGTGGGTATTAAAAAGAAAAGTTTCTGAACTGGTTTTGTTTCCTAGGAATGGGTACTTTTTCCCCCATCAAGAGCTTCAGAAATAATAAACTTGGATCTGGAAAAAACAGTAAGAACGAACAATGGAATTTGGGATGTTTCACCCGACTGCTACAAGAAGTTATTCTATAAAATTCTAGAGCCAAATGTGTTTAAATCTTTCCTCTCTCTTCATAATAGGGTGGACAACTCGTGGCCACCCTCCTTTGTTGTTTTGCAACCCCAAGAGACCCTAAAGTAAACTCAGTTTACCCATCTTTTGTTTAAAAAGGCCCCAGTCCCACCAAAATGGAAAAGAAGTCTATAAAACCCTGTCCTGCTTTGTTCACTGGCATCATCACAACATGGTCATCTCCCTTGTGGCTCTTGGTTGCAGAACAAACAGGTAAACAAAAACATAGTAGCTCTCAGCAGCAAAGAAACTACCATTCCCTGCTGTAAACTACCAGGAAAAATTTAAAGCAGCTTACAAAATATTCTTATTGAGTCTATGCAAGCAAAGATGTGACAGAAGGAATGGCAGCAGCAGCATAGCAGCTTAAAGACTATTAAGGATCAAGTAAAATCCATCCCATCAAAACAATGTGTATGCTGCCACATAAGAGTAGGTAAATATGCTTAGGAGAGAGGACTCACCCATCAGAAATAAAACATTGGGCTGTTGTCTTGGATTCAGTCTGGAAGAAGAGCTATGGAGTATGTGGAAACATTGCTGCAGCACTTCTCTGTAGTTCAACAGCCATGTCAGTTTCCAGGATCATAGAGCGTAAGGATTGGAAAGGTAATCTTGGAGACCATCTAGTCCAACCCCAGCCTGATGCAGGAATCTTATCAAGCAGCAGCTATGCAATCCAGGGGCGTGGTGGCTCAGCGGGTAAGACGCCAGGCTTGTTGATCGGAAGATCACAAGTTCGGAGGTTCGAATCCCTAGCCCTGCGTGCAGAGTGAGCTCCTGTACTAGCTCCAGCTCTTGCCAACCTAGCAATTCGAAAGCATGTAAATGCAAGTAGATTAATAGGTACCACTTCGGTGGGTAGGTAACAGTGTTCCGCGCGTGTCATGCGGCCACATGACCGTGGAAGTGTCTTTGGACAACACTGGCTCTTTGGCTAACAAACGGAGATGAGCACCGGCCCCTAGAGTCGGACACGACTGCACAAATGTGCGGGGGGTACCTTTTTATGCAATCCAGGGGCAGATGTGACTGTTTTCATGAGTTGCAGACAGGTGCTGCATCTGCAGTCTGGTGTGCTGAGACCTTTCCCAAATCAAATCTGAAACACTGCATAGACCTGTAACACAATATCTGCCCCCATATCATGCGAAGCAGTCCTAAAGAACAGCAGCAGAGATTTAGAGTTGATTTGTACTGCTTTGTGCCGATGGGAAGTACTTGACCAGCAGCTACAGCTGACAGAGGTAGTAAAGAATTCCATGTTCATTCTTTCCCACAGAGATGTATGGTGAGCTGAAAGAAGAGACTATGCAATATGTTAGGTTCCTAAAGCCCTTATACAGTGGGCTAGCACAGAAAAGCATTTGCATAGTCCAGATGGACTCAAATTGTAAACTGCAACTTTTGAATTGTGTTATGTCCAAGCTGGCAAGGATGTACCATTCTGAAGTTAATCACAGAAAGCATGGGCTTCATGACATCCCGAGCTTATGCCCAATTACAGGTACAAGGATAAAACCGAACCAGTGTGTGGTAAGAGTCTTCTTGTCAGTTATGAATTCAAAGAAATGGCCAACAGTGTGCTAAATTTGTAGATCAACCCCCTGAATCAGTGAATGTGGCTGCTTTTTTAATAGTCAGCTGGGGATGTAAATGGCTACCAAAAATTCTGATGATCCTGCAAGACATTAGGAGGTGGCAAAGTTACCATTTCCAGTGTAACTGATGTACTAAGCTGGTAGTATACAAAGGGAAGATAGAGTGATCTTTGCTACAGGCTTAGAATGATCAGATGGCACGACTTGCTCTCAAACATAAGCCATCGTATTCCCAAAGGAAAGACGGTCTCATCAGCACACCAAATGGATAATTGAGGAATGCGCTGAGTGCTGTTCTTCTTCCACCCTTCATACAAATGTGTGCTTACATTTTCCGTATAAATTTGGCTATGAACCATCTAATACAAGCTGCTACTTGATACGAGGTTGTTACAGACAAATCAATGAGACAAACTCTTTAACACGATGCAGTCCGTGCCCGATTGGGAGGAAATAATGGGAGTGAATTGTAAAAAAAATTACATCTTTATACAGAATGATCATCAAGCATGCCAAGGGTTCTGTAAGGCATTTTTCTCCCCAAGGCAGTAGAACAGAAGTAAAAGTGGCAGTGTGATGCGAAGTTAGTTACTGTGATGGAATAAAGAGGGAATAAGTTGGATGTACTTCTCAGAGTACATGAAAATGTGCATAAATTTAGTACTAAATGTATAGGGAGGATGAGCAACACTAGCATATTGAAATGAGTCTATGACATTTTCCTTTGGACCTCACTTTCACAATGTTTTGCACTACTTTAAGAAGTAGAATTTTTTAGCAATAATAAAGTTTATCTCCTTTCCATTATGGCTTCTAATTAAAAAGTATAAACAATTTGCATTTTCTCCAAGACTATCAAAGCAGTTATTTAATAAAAAGTATTCAAAGATTCTGCATCAGTTTTCGATATAAAATGTCCATTTTCCAAACAAGTTAGCTTTGAAACACATTAAATTTTTCTGCAATAGCATCATCTTTAGGCCTGAAATTAATGGAGCCGTTAAAATGTTTTGAATTTTAAATGAACAGGTTTTAAGAAAAGTGTCTTCAATTTCTCTAAATGCTTATTTTTTTAAAAGAATCAAACATTTTCTTAACAGATTGCAATTGGATAATTTGGACAGCAACTTCAAAGCCATACTGTTTTTTTTTTTTTGTCAATGCCAGTCACAAATTAGTTAAAGCTAGTACAGTAGTTGGGAATACAAAGGGAAGGGAGGGGGAAGATGTATCACTAAAAGGTAATTTACTTTTTCTTTTTTTCACTACATTTTTTGAATGTAGCAGTCTTTTTTTTGTTTGATTTTGTTTTCCTATCTTTGTACACTTTCTTTGTATCTCATTATTTGCTTTTTTCTATCTTCTTCATATTTCAACAATAAAACATGGATTATAAAGACAAATTAGCTATGTTATGTGCATTTCAGTAAAATAGGGTTGTGGGGAAGCATTCAAGAATAGTAAGAGAACATCCAAGTTTGAGGTATTAAGATTAAGTTGCATCTTTAGAACACTCATTCACTCTTGTGCAACAATGCAGTATTTTAAGGCCCCACTCCATAAAAAAATCAGTGGTGCAGATTATGCAACTGATTACAGCTATTATCATGGTAACACTGTCTCTTTGTTTAGATTTGTGCCTCAAGTTCCAAGGAATATGGTCTTGTCCAGGATCAGGATCAGCAGCCTTGGGAGGAAATCCTTTAGTAGGCTGATGGCAGTTTAGGCAAATGTTTAAAAGCATTCCAGATAATATTGTTATAATGATGCAGGTAAGTATCTGACATGCAAATAAATTTTGAAATAAATAATCCTAATCCAAGCATCGCACATACTTATCTATGATCATCAACACAAGAATGTGATAATGGTAGTTTTTAGCCAATAGATTATAGGTACATTAAAAAAAAATAAAGGAATAGGTTTCACTATAACAGGACATGCTGAAAATGCAATTTCATAGGGTAATGATTTACCAAAAAATTACTAGTGTTGATTACTTTAGTAATCTTTTAGCAGTTGATCAAATATTTATTTTGACTTTCTCAAAATAATACTCTGTATTATTTATTAACTTGGATTGAGTGTACATGTTTTGGTAGGTTCCTGTTTGCACACACGTGTGCATAGCTCTAAACAGACGTTGGAGTTACTCAGATTTCTTGTGTTCTTCGGTAACAGAAAGTATTTTTCTTCTTTGATGTAGCATGTGAAAATACAGCTGAGGGAAGACTGAAAAACAGAATAGAATTATGTAACTAAAAGTCAGGAGTTTTATCTGTGCACATTTCAATTACTTTCATATATTCAAAGTCTCCTACAAAAAGATATTGGTGTCTCAAAACATGTATTTTTCTTTAAATATACTATGAAAAAAACTACTCAGAAAATACTAGTTGGCTAAACATTTATTTTTTCCTTTGAACACCTTTAATTTCAACATTCAATTTACCAAATTTTTTCTCTATGGCACACTGTACACTTAAAATACAAGTAATGCCTACTTAGTCCTAGTATACCCCCCCCAAAGTTCTTAATTTAGTTAACAAAACAAAGCAAAAATAAAACAATAGCTACTAACTTAAGTATTCAGAAATTAACCACTCTTTCGTTCCTCTACCTCTTTTTCTATTATTCACCTTTCTTTGGGCACTGTAAATCTGACCTTTCAAACAAATCAGTATCTCACACAGGGACAGCTACGTATCTCATTCTTAATGTAACAGCTGCAGAAAGTTTCTGTTCAAATAGTTACTGGTTCTTCCTATGAAAAAGCATTGTTTTTATAAGATTTATGTACCAACTACAGCACAATACAATAAGAATGGTGGCTGTCTGATATAATTTCTTCTTCTTCTTCTTCTTCTTCTTGTTGTTAGTGTTGACTCCTGGCCATTAGCTGGACAAGTCCCTACAGTTTTCTTGGCAAGATTTTCAGAAGCAGTTTGCCCTTGCCTGCTTCATAAGGCTGAGACACAGGGACTGGCCCAAGGTCACCCAGCTGGCTTTGTGCCTAAGGTGGGACTAGAACTCACAGTCTCCTGCTTTCTAGCCTGGTACCTTAACCACTACTCCAAACTGGCTCTCTTCTTCTAGACACTAGAATCTATAGAAGATACTAGACATATCTTCTAGTAACAGCAAAATGAAATTTGCAGCTTTCATTGTTCAATCAGTGTACCGATTATTACTTTCTAGTTCCAGGCAAATTAGGGACACTACTTGACAATGGGCTCATCCACATAGCTTCCTGGCCCTGGCTCTGAGACGGACTGCTTACTGCTTACTAAGGGCACATCCTCACAATGCAGTTCAGTTCCAACCTTGGTGCCAAGCTGCTTTTGAAGCAGGCTGGAGCTGGATTCAGGTGATCCAGCAGAAAAGAGATGTTCCAGTAGGAACAAGAACAAGACCTCCTATCATGGTGTCTGCAGCAACTGAAGGTTTTGTCAAAATGATAGAGCTTGTGTCATGGCATCACCAGCTTTACAAACTTGTGTGTGAAGTCATGATGCAAGTACAAAAGAGGTGTGGTTTGTACTGCAATGCATGTGCCCCTCCCACAAACACTATGTCACATGGAAGAGCGCGCTTTGGAGCAGCTAGCTCCTACTGGCCTCACCCTTGAAGTATGGGTTAAAATAATGCTGTGGGGGGCATTCGTTTTCAAAATGACATGCTTTCCTGCCTTCTCAATGATGGAAGGGAAACACATTAATGGGGTTGTGAGAAAGAGCCCACTGTGAAACCTGTATACACCAGCTACTGTGGGAAGCTGCTAGAATGAAATGCAGGAAAGAGGGGTTTAGTGAAGAGCTTTGTATATTTAGCAAATGTGTAGATCATAGCTTTCCAAACTGTGTGTCGCAACACTTTAGTGTGTCGCAACACACAGCTTAGTGTGTCGCGAAGCGGCGGCGGGGTCGTGCACGGCGGCGGCGCGGGGGTGTGCGTGGTGGCGGCGGCAGTGGCACACCATTAGCGCTTCCGCGTTTTAACGAAGCCGCTGTGGCTGCGCGCCCCCCGCCGTGCCCGCCCCCGCCCACACTGCCGCTGTTGGTGTGTCGCCAACGGCGGCAGTTTGGAAAGCACTGGTGTAGATTTTCCATTCAGGACTGACAGTTCTGAGTTTTAGCAGGTGATCATCATAACAATTGCAGCAGAAATAAAATAAATAAAAGATCTGTACATTTAGGTTCACTGTTGTAATCTTAAATGGAGCGAGCCAGGGAGGTATAATGGTTAAGGTGCAGAAGTAGGTCTTGGGATACTGAGGTTCTAGTTGAGCCACAGCCAGGGAAGCTTCCTGGATGACTGGACCGGTCAGTGTGTCTATCACACAGGATTCTCTTTGGGGAAAACGAGGAGGAAGAAGCGTAGAACACGCCACTTTCAGATCCTGGATGAAAGGTCTGAAAATAATCTTGCCAGGTTTTTTGCAAGCTTATTCTAGAATACCAAACCCACAAATCTTTAACACCAAAAGATCACAAAGTTTTCAAATTGTTTTAGATACACACAAGGCAAGAAAAAATTAACCGAGTTTGCACTTACTTGGAATATAAGATACCATAACCAGGATCAGAAATGTGTAATAATCAAATGAGAAATTGTATTTGTTCGGTAAACTAATAGAAAATAAACCAGATCTCCTGACAAAGGGCAGAGCAGCATATATTGTGAGCAGTTCTCCAGTAACTCCCATTGGATATAGTATGATGAACAAAGTATACCTACAAAACCAAAACAAACATTCACATAGGGATAAAAATCAGAGAAGCAATTCTAGGCATTTTTATCAGGCCAAAATCCAAATGACCTAAAGATGTGCACATTTAATATCCAAATTAATCTAAAATTGCTTAGAACTGATTACTTATACTGTACCTTGTTTGGGGATAAAATATTCAAAGTTAAATTTAATAAACTGCGAATTTCTCATTTCTAGGAACTCGGGCTGTAATCCAATATACATTTACTTAGGTAAAATCCCATTAAAAATGGGACCATCTAGACACCACAAACAGAACTGCTTTGTAATATAAGTATAGATTGTTGCTTCAATAGTATTCCGCAAAGGATTTCCTGGACATTTCCTTAATCAAAAATAGCAAGACAGTTGAAGGAGGAGACAAACAAAGAAAAATGGGAGAGAGAAGTATGAAGGCAAATGAAAGAATCATTTGACAGAGAAAAAAATGAAAGAAAAAAAGAAAACAGTATATAGAAAAGAGAGACCTTGGTGGCCCTTGACAAACAGTTAACTATTCTGCAAAAAAGTATGGAATACTTTTAAACAGAAACAGCTTATAAACGATACTAACAGGCTATAGCCTTATATGCTATAACAGGGCTTTCCAAAGTGCCGCCGCTGGCGACATGCGGCGCGGGGGGGCGTGCGGCGGCGCGTGTGTGCACGGCGGCAGCTGCTGCTGCCACCATGCACGCGCGCGCCGCCACTTCCGGGTGGTGTGGTGACACACCACGCTGTGTGTGGCGACACACTTTTGTGTCGCCACACACAGTTTGGAAAGCTCTGTGCTATAAGGTAAAGGTAAAGGTTCCCCCCCGCACATTTGTGCAGTCGTGTCCGACTCTAGGGACCAGTGCTCATCTCCGTTTGTTAGCTAGAGAGCCAGCGTTGTCCAAAGACGCTTCCGTGGTCATGTGGCCGGCATCACACACGTGGAACGCTGTTACCTTCCCACCGAAGTGGTACCTATTCATCTACTTGCATTGGCACGCTTTCGAATTGCTAGGTTGGCAAGAGCTGGGGCGAGTGCGGGAGCTCACTCCGTCACGCGGGGCTAGGGATTCGAACCTCCGAACTTGCGATCTTCCGATCGACAAGCCTGGCGTCTTACCCGCTGAGCCACCTACATGCTATACTTGTTACTGTTAAATAAAAATGTAATTCTTCATCATCAATTAGTTCTCTGAATATACGAGAGACAGAATATTATGACACCCCCCCCATGAAGGGGTGTAATCTAAATTAGGAAGCAACTGATTCCAATAACCAGTTGCAACTTCTCTTCTCCCCCCAAGCATTCATGTTCATGCCTCATTAAGCAAAATTGATCCAATCCTATTGTCTTTCTCCCCCCACAGCACAAAAGATCAGCAACAGTCCTAACCCCCACCTCCCATCTTATAATTAACTGAAAGGGGACTGAAAGGGGACCAAAATGTCTTTTGCAACCCAATCAAAATGCAATTGCTCCAAGTCATACAGCACCCAGGTGTTCCTAATGATCTTCAAATCCAGAGCAATTCCAAGGCAGCCAATGCATCCCCTACCCCAACTTGGTAGGGGTGATGCAAAACACTTTACATTCAAACCATTTCAACTTCAAAACTCCTAATTTCAAATGCTAAATGGGCTGTTTCAATCCTTTTGGAAATGTTTCAAATTTGAAACAGACCTGCTCGGAATACAGGTTGTCCTTGGGTTATGATGGCAATTGGGACTAGAATTGCCATTGCTAAGTGACATGGTCATAAAGAGCAATGTCACGTGACCACGTCGCTTAGCTATGGCACTTCCAGGAGTCCCGGTTCCCGTTGTTAAGCGAGGACCTCACGTGACCATGACTTCCAACTTTCTGCTGGCTTTCCCATTGACTTTGCTTGTGGGAAACCAGCAGGGAATGTCAGAAACCATGATCACATGACCGTGGCTCGCTGTGATGTCGTAATCACAAGCTGGGCGCTGAGCACCCAAATCATAATTGTGTGATGCTGTGACAGCTGGAACTCCAAGGACCGGTCGTAAATCCCCCTCGTTCAGTGCTGTCACAAGTTTGAATGGTCGCTGAACAAGTGGTTGTAATCCGAGGACCACCTGTGAAGACACTGCCTCTGAGCTTGAAACTCTTGCAAAACATTTAGAATATTCAAACATTTCACATCTGAAACAGCATTTTCATGCTCAAAATAGGTGCTTCAAATTCCAAATGCTTCTCATGCCCCTCCTCTCTTCTTCACTGAGATACTGTTTCTTAAACTGGTAACTGTCAATTATTTAATCACCTTACCTGGCCCACTTGATAAGATAAGGAAGGTGGTTTAGTAAACTAAAGGTGTAGAAAGAGTAACGGATGATCTCTGTGATCGTCCAGGCAGCCACAAAAAGGAGGATGCTATCTTCACTTTGCACCTGTAAAAGATAAATACAGCCGTTGAGAGCCAAAAATAAGTTATATATAATCTAAAATATCAAGCCGTGCTTATATTCTTCCACCCGAAGCAGATGCATCATACCATACGAATCAGGCAACATGAGGCTTAAGGATAACCATCATTCCAATGACCTCAAGCTTTGCACATACAATCACACCGATTCATTATTCTTTATTTTTAAAAAGCCACCACAGTTCTCCCTCCAGAACAGACTACTTTATTCCATTCCAAAGAAAGGAGTTAGAAAAGCAATTTTCTTTGTCTATCTAAATAAATAAAAAAAGAGCTCGAGACAGATCACTCAATTACTTTTTTCAGCCCATACATATAACTGGAATGGTCCAAGTCATATGACACTTTTTAAAAAGTATTTATGACCAGATTCTCAGCTATGACTACTTTGGAAAAAAAAGTTCTTTTTAGCAGTCATTGTTTTATTTATTTATTTTTGCTATTTATAGACCACTCAATTCCAAAAACATTCTGAGCAGCTTATAACAACACAAAAGTAAAATGGAAAAAATTAAAGAAAACTACTCCAAATTTAATAATGATCAGTTTCCTTGCCATTGACACACAGAGGAAAACAGTTCTAATACAGGCAGTCCTCATTTAGCAACCACAATTGGGACCAACAACTTGGTCATTAAACAAAGCAGTCACCAAGTGAAACACAACTGTGCTTATGATCTTACTTCAGCTTTCCTTTGCTTTATAGACCTGCGAAGGTTGTAAATGTGAGGACTGGTCGTAAAGTTACTTTTCATCACTGTCATAAACTAATGGTTGCTAAACGAGGCAGTCGCTGAATGAGGAATACCTGTAGTAACCAACCACTCAAATATGCACAGCAGAACAATTCCCTTGTCAGATCAGGATCTGAGAACTGTCACACCCTAAACCAGAAAACAGTCAGCTCCAGGTTTTGAGGAAGTACATGAAGAACATGAGGAAATAAGAACAGGTTTCTATTTTTCTCAGATTTCGGCCATTCCAAACTGTACAGAATTAGTCTACAATCAGTGCATAGTCTTTATCAGTTACTGATACTTCTGTGGGTCTCTAATGATGACCACCAACATGCTTACAGACATCTCCCTTGGTGCTCGCTAGGCCTACTGCCCCATTCTACTACTTAATTTGTTAAGAGCTTGGTTTTTAAAAAGGTAATATAAGAGCTATATGCTGTAATGCAAAGCACCAGCCCTCACAATTAAAATTAATTTCAAAAATGTTCATCAATTTGACAGTGCACACATAGGTACTCTTGAAAAGTAAAAATTGTGAGATCTGTAACCTTATATTTCATCTGGAAATGTGCTACCCTGCTCAGAAAAAAGGCAAATGTAAACTGAGGATTGATAAAGAGGGCTAGAGAGGGTGGCAAGAAGTACACACATCAGTTTGCCTACTGGAGAATTATCTTCATCCAACGTGAGAACTATTTCTGAATGGACAATCCTTCTATGTAGCCTTTTCTCTGACCATCTATGACATGCTCCCAAAAGATAAAATGACACCAATGGCTCCCAAAAGGTAGAGATTGTGAGATTTTGGTACTCATGTGACAGTGATGTCATAAGGATTGCAGAATAAAGGCTCCTTCCTGTGCTACCACAATAATGAGAAGTCCTGCCCACCTGGAAGGAGACTAAATTATGTTTTATTTATTTATTTAATTTATATTACTGCCCATCTTCCCCCGAAGGGGGAACTCTGGGCGGTTTATAATAAAACCGGAGTTAAAATACAAAACAGATCCCAATGGAAATGCAGTAACTATACAATATCATTGTAATTATTAAAAGATATAAATAGAATAGAATAAAATAAAATAAAATCTAGATGGCTACAGTTCTTCCTCAAATCCTGAGCGCAAGGGCCGTTCTCAATCCATTCTAGGGCACTAGCCATCCCCAAGAATAACTATTTCCCCTCCTGTTCCAGGCTTGGTGGCAAAACCAGGTTTTCAGTTTTTTCCTGAAGTCCAGGAGTGAGGGGGCCTGTCTCACCTCTGGGGGAAGGATGTTCCAGAGGGCGGGCACTACTGCAGAGAAGGCACGTTTCTGAGATCCCACTAGATGGAATTCTTTTAAAGATGGGGTCCGTAACATGCCCTTTCTGCATGACCGGGTGGGACGGGTCGATGTAATAGGGACGAGACGGTCCCTCAGATAGCCTGGTCCCATGCCATGTAGGGCTTTAAAGGTGATAACAAACACCTTGAATTGGAGCCGGAAGCAAACTGGAACCCAGTGCAGCTCGCGGAGCAGCGGTGTTATATGTGCTGATCTTGGTGCACCTAAGATTGCCCGTGCGGCTGCATTCTGGATCAGTTGTAGCTTTCAGATATTCTTCAAAGGTAGCCCCATGTAGAGCGCATTACAGCAGTCTACATGTGAGATGACAAGGGCATGAGTGACTGTTCGAAGGGCCTCTCGGTCTAGGAAAAGGCGTAACTGTCGCACCACACGAAGTTGGGCAAAGGCTCTCCTGGCCACGACTGCCACCTGCTCTTTGAGCAGGAGTCTTGAGTCCAAGAGAACCCCCAAGTTACGCACCGGGTCTGAATGGGGTAGTGCAGCTCCATCCAGAACCAAAGATGACAAATTCCTAGATACTGAGGGGCCATTAATCCACACCTTTACTTTACTTTCCACGCTTAAGTTTTCCCTGCTAGCCTGAAGCTTCCTCACATGACCACAACACTGAGCTGTTATGGCTCCCATACCATTAGGGCAGCAAATATATTGGGCTTTTACTTCTGTAAAATGTAAAATAGTTGTTTTGTTTACAACCTGGTAGTCCTAATTGCAAAACCGATGCAAATACAAACAGTTTTGTTAGAAGTAGATGCTGCAATGTTTCCTATATTTATATTCCCCCCCCCCCATTTTATGAAGCAGTAAGTACAAACCATACATTGCTGGAAGGTAAATTAATTTAAAGCATAGGGCTCTTTCCTTTACCACATTTGGGGTAAGGAACTTTTCTCCTTATATATCCTACAATGTTCTGTCTATATAGAGAGCATGACAGAAGGGAGGCAGCATTTAACTCTTTCACTTTTACTGTCACTGTAATCATTTATTACGCTGTTTAAAAGCATAAAGTTGTTTCTTCAAAGGGGCACCGTCAACTTAAATTGTTCTATACTATAATTTCATAAATGTCCTGTTTCTGTAGAAGTGGAAATTTTAATTAAGAATTTAATATATAAATATAAAATATAAAAAATAAATTTAATAACCGCCCAGGTTCCCTCCTTGTGGGGGAGATGGGTGGGATATAAATGTAATAAATAAAAATAAATAAAATATTTTCTCTTTCTCTTCTGTCTCTAGAATAGCATGATTGGAGTTGCCAGGCATATGCTAATTTTATACCCAACCCACTTTTGAAGTAGTAGTTTTAAACTGATTTTGCCTTCCCCAACTATCAACACTGAAGCAGACTCTTTACTGATTAACTATATCAGAGCTTTCCAAACTTTTCATGTTGGTGACACACTTTTTAGACATGCACCATTTCGCGACACACTCTTACAGCAGGGCACAAGGCAGGCACTAGGGCCTGTGTGGAATCACAGCAGGTTTGGAGGCAGCCAGGCACAAGGCAGGCACTAGGACCTGCGTGGAATCCTGGCAGGGCTCAGAGGCAGCAGCAGCCGCGACACACCCAGACACTGCAGCCGACACACTAACGTGTCCCGACACACAGTTTGGAAAGCTCTGAACTATATGATGGTTTATCTTCTTTTGCACCTTCATTTTTTAAGCAACATCTTAATACTATGTATTTTAATTTTAGAAAATTAAAAATGTTGCACAAATGAGTCTTTGCTTTTCAAATATGAACTTCTGATTTGTGTTATTAATCTAAAGTGAAATAATTAAAAGACAGCAAATGCAGCACAAGGAAGGAGTCTATGTAATATATTGTAAAGAAAGTATTCAAATTCTGATTGACTTCAGATTGGCAGCTCCTAGCTCTACCAGTCAAAAGATACTATGCAGCTATTCTATCTTTGCTTCCTTAACAGATTTTCTATAGTAAGAAAACAGAGAAACAGTAGGTGAATAAAAGGAAGGTTCAAGTGGAAAACATTCTTAAGAGCCCCTGTAAAACTTTCTATTAGAGGCAATTGTATAATAAAAGCTTCATCTGGAATCTATTTTTGTCTTAACTTATAGAAAAGGACAAAGATTAGGAGAATGTTACATCTTTGGACCAGAGATCAGTGACATTTTCTGTCTTTGGGGAACTGCTGCACACTCGCATACAGTGGCTCAGGTGTAAAAAAAAACAAGAACTGGTTGTTTATCTGTAACTGTGATTCTTCAAATTATCATCTGTGAATTCACATATATTGTATCTGCGTCTGTGTAGTAACCTATCCAGAATGTTCCACAGTCTAGGAAATCAGGAAAGGAATTGGATCCTATCCCACAATAAATGTTAAGACAGAACTGTTGCCATTTCTCTCAGTTCTGAGGACTTACTGCCATTGCATGCTCAAACATACTGCATACTGACAGTCCCCTGCAGGGAGGAAAGGGGGGTTGTATGAACTTACAGGTCACCACTTGAAGAATCACTGTGGTGTCTGTGATTCACACATATGAGTGATCAGCAAGCTAACCTACCAGAAAGAAAGGGACAGCTAGGATAATAGCTGAAAAAAAATGTAAGCCTTGCCAATTGCATCTTGATGAGACTGAAGACTCAACTGATAATGCCAAATTAATTAGGAAGGCTGAAACTAGGAGATTGACAGATCTTGGACAAAAGGGTGCCCTCAAAAAGGCTGCTAAGGTGGCCAAAGCCCACATACATTGATGCTTAAAAGTCTGTGAACCTGTTTGAATTTTCAACAGTTCTGCATAAATATGACCTAAAACATGATCTGTTTTCCACACAAGCCTAAATCTAGATAAAGAGTACCCAACTAAACAAATGAGTAAAAGCATTATACTTGTTCATTTATTTAATGAGGAAAATGATCCAAAGCTACATATCTGTGTGTGGCAAAGTATGTGAACCTCTAGGATTATTAGTTCATTTGAAGGAGGAATTAGAATCAGGTGTATCAATCAATGGGATGACAATCAGGTGTGAGTGTGGGAAGTCCTGCCTTATTTAAAGAACAGAATTCTGGGTATTCACTATCAAAGTCTGATCTTTACAATACAGGCATGTGGAAGTGTGTCATGGCTCAAACAAAGGAGATTTCTGAGGACCTCTGAAAAACAGTTACTGATGCTCACCAGGCTGGAAAAGGTTATGAAACTATTCCCAATGAGTCTGGACTCCACCAGTCCACTGTCAGGCAGATTATGTACGAAAGAAGGCAATTCAACACCATTGTTGTTCTCCCCAGGAGTGGTCAACCAACCAAGATCACAGCAACAGCAAGCATGTAATACTCTGGGAGGTCTCAAAGAACCCCAGGATAACCTTTAAGGAACTAAAGGTCTCTCTTGCGTTGGGGAATGTCAGTGTTCATGAGGCCACCATCAGAAGAACACTGAACAACAATGGTGTGCATGGCAGGGTTGCAAGGAGAAAGCCACTACTCTCCAAAAAGAACATTGCTGCCCATCTACAGTTTGCAAAAGACCATGTGGATAAGTCAGAAGGCTACTGGAAGAATGTTCTGTGGATGGATGAGACCAAAATAGAACTTTTTGGCTTGAGTGAAAAGTGTCATGTTTGGCGAAAGGCAAACACTGCATTCCAACATAAGAACTTTATCCCATCTGTGAAACTCAGTGATGGCAGTATCATGGCTTTGCTGCCTCTGGACCAGGATGGCTTGCCATCATTGATGGAACTATGAATTCTGAATTGTACCAGCAAATTCTACAGGAAAATGTCAGGGTATCTGTCCATGAACTGAAGCTCAAGACAAAGTGGGTCATGCAGCAAGACAATGACCCAAAACACACAAGATGTATGACCAAAGAAACGTTAAAGCAGAAGAATGTTAATGTTCTGGAAAGGCCAAGTCAAAATCCTGACCTTAATCCCATAGAAACGTGGTGGAAGGACCTGAAGCGGGCAGTTCATGTGAGGAAACCCACCAACATTCCTGAGTTGAAGCTGTTCTGTATGGAGGAATGGACTAGAATTCCGCTAAGCCAGGGGTCGGCAAACTTTTCATGCTGGGAGCCATTTTGACATGCTCGTGCACATTTTGAAATGCTCGAGAGCCAGGGGGCGGGGTTTGCGGGCGGGGGCCAATTGTGTGGAAGGGGGCGGGGTTTACGGGCGGGAGACAATCGTGCGGAAGGGAGCGGGGTTTGGGGGCGGGATCCAATCGCGTGGAAGGGCTGCGCTGTGCTTGGCCGGCCGCCCCGGCCCTCACTCACCTTCCATGGCCGGTCCTTGCGGGCTGCTGGCGACGCTCCCGTCCCGCTGCACCCCAGCTCTCCAAGGCCGGGGCCACCCACACAACCCAAGGCATCTGCCAAGTGGCAGAGGGAGAGATCCAAATCACAGCCCCGCAGACGCGATTCCTCCCCCTTCCCAGCCCACCTCGGGATTGTAGCCGCTTCCCAAACGAGCGGCGCCGCGATCCCCGACCCGGCCACGCGCGCCTGCCCGGGAACGCCGCGGCGCCCAGCGGAGCCCTCTGCACATGCTCTGCGACGCTCCCTCCTTCCCGCCGCCTCTCCTGAGCTGAGCTCTGCAGCCGAGCCTGGGCGTGCGTGCGGGAGGGAAGCCGCCATTGCGGGCTTCCTCGCTGAGTTTGTCCGCCGCCTGCAGGGAGGGAGGCGGGGGGGACAGGGCTGGGTGCTGGGGCAGGGGCCGCGGACGGCAGGCCAAAGGGAGATGCCAGGGCGACTGTAGCGGCCAAGGGGAGAGCAGGCGGATCTTCGCCCTCGGCGCGCTGCGGGGCCAGACGAGCCTCCGGCTGCTGCTTCCTGCGCCCGTGGCCTCTTTGCTGCCGCCGCCCGCCTCGCCTCTGCCGCTCTCCGCTTCCCCCTCGCTTGCTGGAACATATTGAAGGGAAGGAAAAGGAAACATTAAGATTAACCGGGAGCTTTGCGGAGAAGCGGAGAGCGGCAGAGGCGAGGCGGGCGGCGGCAGCGAAGAGGCCACGGCGCAGGAAGCAGCAGCCAGAGGCCGCCTCGCCTCTGCCGCTCTCCGCAAAGCTCCCGGTTGATCTTAATGTTTCCTTTTCCTCCCCTTCAATATGTTCCAGCAAGCGAGGGGGAAGCGGAGAGCGGCAGAGGCGAGGCGGCCTCCAGCTGCTGCTTCCTGCGCCCGTGGCCTCTTTGCCGCCGCCCGCCTCGCCTCTGCCGCTCTCCGCTTCCACCTCGCTTGCTGGAACATATTGAAGGGGAGGAAAAGGAAACATTAAGATCAACCGGGAGCTTTGTGGAGAGCGGCAGAGGCGAGGCGGGCGGCGGCGGCAGCGAAGAGGCCACGGGCGCAGGAAGCAGCAGCCGGAGGCTCGTCTGGCCCCGCGGCGTGCCGAGGGCGAAGAGCCGCCTGCTCTTCCCTTGGCCGCCTCCGGTCGCTACAGTCGCCCGAGATGCCAAGAGAGCGCAGCTGGGCTGGGCGCCCCATCCCGAGAGGCGGCCCGGGCACCGCTTCTACGTGGGGGAGAATGCAACTCAGAGCCACACTCAAGGGGCCAAAGAGCCGCATCTGGCTCGCGAGCCGCCATTTCCGACCCTTGCTCTAAGCCAATGTGCAGGACTGATCAACACTTATCGGAAATGTTTAGTTGAGTTACTGCTGCCCAAGAGGGGTACCACAGTTACTGAAAGCAAATGTTCATATACTTTTGCCACACAAAAATATCTAGTTTTGAATCATTTTCGTCAATAAATAAATGAAGAAGTATAATGCTTTTGCCTCATTTGTTTAATTGGGTTCTCTTTATCTGGTTTTAGGACTTGTGTGGAGAACAGATCACATTTTAGGTCATATTTATGCAGAAATATTAAAAATTCAAAAGGGATCACAAACTTTTAAGTACCATTGTAAATGGCCTTGAACATCCACAGTTACTTAGCTAGATCAAAGAAGAGATTAATAGTTGCTATCATTCTTTTTAAAACATTGAAATGAAACTGAAGTACCTTGCATTGTGCTAACATAACAAGTGCAGATTCTTTAAAAAAGGGTATGATACTGCTGACACAAAATGCAACAGACTTCCTAATGTCAAGGGCATGAAGAAACCACTCAGGGAGAGCTGTAGAGCAGAGCTTTCCAAACTCTGTGTCACGACACAAAAGTGTGTCGCCACACACAGTCTGGTGTGTCGCCACACAACCCGGAAGCGCTGATCATCATCAGCGCTTCAGGGTTTTCCTGCGGCGACACACCAACTGCAGCGTGCAGAACCCGAAAGCAGCAGCAGCGCTTCCGGGTTTTTGCGCGCTGCCGCACTTCTGGGTTTTCCCACAGCGACACACCAACGCCGGTTGGTGTGTTGCCACGGGAAAAACTTTGGAAAGCCCTGCTGTAGAGTATTAAAAATCTGTGGGAAGAAATCAGTTCTTGATGTAGATGAAACTCTGACACTGCTTTATGCAAAAAGGAGACAACTGGTCACTTTGTCCGTATTAAAAAAAATAAAGTAAGAGGCGTTTCAACAGAAGGAACAAGGTTCACTGGTACTGTATGTCATTCCACCATAGAGGGAAGGTAAGGTACAAACAGGCTTGCAAGTTTTGTTATTGTATCTCAATAAAGTAACATTCTAGTCTTCCTGTGGATCTGATCTGATCTACCTCGTAGGGTTGACATCAATCTTGCCAGCCTGATTGTGCTTTGCTTCAGGAGCTTGCCTGAGTATCTTCCAAATATGATCTTGTTTCCCAGGGATTTATGGAATGTTTCAGCCCTCTTTGCTTATGTAATGATTCTCAAGGTTGTCTCACTGACTCTCTAACAGAAAAATACTTATTCTAGGAGCTTGGTCACACAGCTCTCCCTCTGAAATAGATTCAATACGGTGGACATTTGGGGAGCAGAATTTATAGCTGGCTTGTCTCACCGAATCATTGGGATAGTACAAAATAAGGCGGATGGAGGGATGAATTGAGGAAGGAACAATATTGCTTGGTACCAATACAATAGGGCTGATGAGTTCTAAGGTAAACATCTGACAATGCAGACAAGACTCCAATACTTTGAAGAAGCACGAGTACAGGGTGAAAGGGAGAAACGAGCTAAGAGGAAGGCACGTCGGGCAAACCCTCATCATGACCGTCTTCCACCCGGAAACCTATGCCCTCATTGTGGGAGGTTGTGCGGATCCAGAATTGGCCTTTACAGCCACTTACGGATCCACCGTTAAGATTTTACCCTTGGAAGACAATCTTACTCGGCTACGAGTGATCGCCAAGAGAAGACATGGACTTTACCGAGGCAGAGAAGACAAACGGAATGCCTTTGAGGTAGATGGGATCTTACCACCACAGTTCTTCTGCTTTCTGAAAACAGTTCTCTACGAAAGAATAGCCCAAATGATGTCACCCAAGTAGCCAAGTGGTAACTTTTGAATAAAGAACAATGCTTTAAGAACAATTTCAGTGCTGGAGAAGAACACTCAATGATGGTACCACTGTGATGGTCAAAAGAATACTCTGCCCTAAATTAATCAATAGTTACTGCTGTTGCACATGGCATTGCTGTTAACAATACAAAAAGAAACTGACTAAAAATTCAGTTTATGGGGACACCCACATTTTCAGAAACTATATGTAAATTAACAGATTACAGGTCCTAATTTCTTGCAGTATTAAATACATCAATTATAGCATCATTGCATCAACTTTGCATTGTGCAGGGAGGAGAGATTTAATTTTCCTGCCGTAATCTTAATTGAAATCCCTCACATTGCTAGTAATTACTGAAAAAAAGCTTTTATTTGTACTTAAAACTTCCCCTCTGTGCTATTAAATTTTTAAAAACTTCATACAACACTACAGGCAGTACATTTCCTATCATATGTATTAGGCATAGGATAATTTTGTTAAAGGAGTACCTCTTATGTTACCTACTGCCATCTACTGGGCATATGAAGAACACTGTTTTACATTCCATTCTGCCACTGACAAGAATAATGAACTAAACAGGGGATACTTAAAGCAGCCTAATGACTGGAAAACCATTTTCAGCATCATTCAAAACTAATAAGAGTATCAGAGCTATTAGAAATAATTAATGCTATTACACTGACATATAACTCATAGCTTAAAATGAAACACAGCCATCCCTCCATCCACAACCAATAGCTAGTTTTGTCTCTCTCCTATGCCACATACACAAATATGTTTTCTTTCAAAAATAGTCGTAAGGAGGGAATTTGTTCTTTACTGTTGTCGGAATAACGAAAAACAATAAATCTATCGAAACGTAAATCCTTCCTTCCTTCCTTCCTTCCTTCCTTCCTTCCTTCCTTCCTTCCTTCCTTCCTTCTTATTTCTATCCCATCTTAATCAAAAAGACACCTGGCAGCTTACACAAACCAATTAAAACATCCACAATACAAACTTCACTGTAAGAACAATAAAACAGTACCCACCAAACATAAGAATGAAAACAATAGAAATAGTAGTTAAAAACGGCATGATAAAATCAGGGGAAGGGCTTCCGAAACAACTCTGTCTTTAGTAGCGTCCAAAACATCAACTAGGAGGGGGTTAGACTGATCTCTACTGGGAGGCTGTTCCAGTGTTGGTGCTGTCACAGAAAGGCACAGCCTTCCTGCTCCATCCCCCCAAACCTCCCAAAAATGTATGATGAATAAGAGTTTCTCCCTTTTTACCTGACCAGTCAGGCCAGTACTGGTTGGAGTAGGCAATCTTGTAGGTATCTGGGCACCAAGCCATATAGGGCTTTATAGGTTAAAACCAGCACCTTAAATTGTACCTGGAAAACTACTGGCAAAACTGGTCCTATTTGCTCATGACATTGGGAGCCACGAAGTATGCAGGCTGCTGCATTTTGGACCAACTCTGGTTTCCGAGAAGTCTTTAAGGCCCAAGTAGAGCGCATTATAGTAGTCCAACCCAACCCAACTGGGTGGTGATGAGGGTATAAGCTACATCCAGGCCCTCCTGCTCCAGGTAGGGTCACAAATGGCACATGAGCTGGAGCCATGAGTCCAAAAGGACCCCCAAGTTGTGAACTTGCTCCCTGATAGGTTGTGCTTGCTCATCAAGTAACAACTGGTGGCGACAGAGAACCCTGATGTATCAACATCAACTCTGACTTACCAGGGTTCAACTTCAGTCTAGTCTCCCCACTCAGATTCTGTCAGCCCTCCCAGGCAAACCAGACAGGAAACACAGCCAGATGAGTCTGAAAGTACCAATCTCCCACCGTCCCTTTTTACCACCTGATCAGTTAGGGTGGATCCTTTCTAAGTTTCCTCCTCTGTCTGTTACTCAGCTGTGGGCTCCTCCCGCTTTTATCTGATTGTTTCTCGGCAGCATCTCCCCCCCCCCCCCCCGTCCTCCAAGGTCATTCTCACATTCTATTACAGACCCTGACAGCCTCCAGGCATTGGGAAATGTTAACAGCATCTCTCTCTCAATTGATACCGAACCCCAAACCATCAGATGATCTCTTCCAGCAGCTTCATATAGATGTTAAATAGCAGGGAACAGAGGAGTGACCCCTAGAGCACCCACACATCAAGGGCCACTGAGCCAACCTCTCCTCCCCCACCAGCAGATTGGAACTGTCCACTGAAGAAGAACAAGAACCATTGCAAACAACATGTCCTATTCCAAACATCTGCAGACAGTCCAATAAGATACAATGGTTGAAGGTATCAAAAACTGCTGACAGGTCCAAAACGACCAGGAAGGATGTACTTCCCCCATCCAAGTCTTGACAAAGGTCATCTACGAGAGTGACCAATGCTGCCTCCGTACCAAACCTGGACCAGTGCCCTGAATGAAAAAGTCCAGATGATCTACTTCATCAAAGGTGCTATGAACTTGTTCTGCTACCACCAGCACAATAACCTTCCCAACAAAATCTCATCAATAGTCGGTATTAATTAGAGACAATAATTTTAGCATTGCAAACTATCAACCTGTGCAGCTATGATTGGAAGTTCTGATCAATAACATCTGAAAGGGAGACTCACTTCATCTGCCTTTTGAGTCTTTCAGCAATACCAAGTGATTTTTTTTCTAAGCAATTAGTTGTAAAGGCTAGATTACAGCTAGACTAAATCTGTAAAATCTCTGTCCTATTTTTAAAAATCATAAGGTCCATTGGGTTCATTCTGCCCTATGAATCATAAATTGCCCATCAAACTAATACCCAGAAAGCTAATGACATACTAGTGTTCATCATAAGAGCTTTACAGTATTGGAAACTAAGCTTTTCTCCCCCAACTAAAGATCATGAGAATAATGTAAAGATCTGAAAGTTAAGCAATGCCTGACACTCCAAGAAAACAAAATATAATTAAGCCTGTTTAGCTACTATGTAATACCCTTGAATGCTGGCACATTGCCTTAATCTGGCATGACATAAACTTCTGGCTCTATTTCACACGTCTGCTTGCCAATACTGATTTAAAGGAAAATCACACCAGGCACACCTATCTTTGAATCACTTTTATCTTCCCTAGTGAAATGTAAGAAATTACATAAACCTTGGTAGTTTTTCTTGAATTTCAAGTTTAAAATTAAAAAAAGACAGGACAAGTTAATGATGTTATCATCTCAGTAATAAGAGCAAGCACATTCTTCAAACATCACTGGATTCATGCAATTAATATTAGGAGCTAAACATTAGAAAGCCATATAAGGAAACATTAAGAACAATCTGCTATCATATATTTGATACCAAAACAAATAATCCCTTCATTAGACTGACAAAACATAAATTAAGATAGCTTTGTCTTGTTTGAAAGAAAATTATATTCAAGAGAAATCTGAACAAATTATTAAGTGTCTCTCACTAAAGGACTTGGAAAAACACCTGGAAGATTTAAGCAAGAGCTGAAACACACTCTTCATGCATCCACATGTATCTTACAAAATCCTCAATAGTTGAACTTGTTCAAAGAACTCAGGTGTGTAGAGAGCCTTTCAAAAAAAAAAAAAGAATATTTTCATAACAATGCAAGTAACTATTTTTTCAAGGAAAATAGTATTTATGTGCCTTTCAACTAGCTCAGGTGGTTTAGGTAGTCTATCAATTAGATTAAATTCTACATCTATAACAGCTACAATTTTAATTTTGGATGTTGGTGTTCTACAATCCAGTTACTATGCTATAGTTAAGATATTACAATTCTTTTGAATCATATGTTTAAGTTATATTAGTACTAGAATAGTGTATTCCAACGGTATCTACATTAAATCTGCTTGAGGTTTTGAAAAATAGATCCCCTCTCAATTCTTCTAGCAGACTTGCAAATCCTTTGAGCCAAAAAGGGCAACAAAAGTGCTACTTAGAAAGAAATTGTAAACTTGGTTATTTAAAAAGTTATTTTTACTTTTACACAGGTTTTTTATTGTGAGCTGCCCAGAGTCGCTTAGATGATATGGGCAGCCATGTAAATTGAATAAATAATAATAATAACTTGGGGTTATGTAAAACTGGACATAGTAACAGCCCAATGAAACCTAAGTGTAAAATGTAACTATTCATGGGAATGTTGATTATTTTGACCTTTCCAAACAATGCGCTGGATAGTGAGACCCCCCTTCTCTGCAAGCCTACTAAATCTCACTTGAGATATACTAAATGGCAACAAGAAAATGGCTACCAAAAAGTAATAGAAACAAACAATTTATTTTAAGTTGCATATCCAAGGTGTTGAAAGTACAATGTTAAATAGCAACAGGACTGAAAAGTTGGTATCTTTACTGCACATCATATTCTACATACACATTTGATACCAGCAAAATAGATTATATAGTGATGTCCACAGAGAACACAGATAGCAGGCTCACGATAAAGGAATAGGAAACTCATAAAATAGTTCAATTTCAACTCACCTCTTTTACACTGTGGGTTATAGCCCATGTCAGAAAAACTCTTGACATGATTTGGAAAGCAGTCAGGACAACAGAAGAAGGAACAATCCCTGTAAAGACAATTTAGGTTTGATACGTATCCTCAGCTACTCAGCTAACCACCCCCCACTCCTTATAGTAACCTGATTTGGAAAGGGACAGTGTTGTGAAAATAATTTTAATGTTTTTAATACTAAAAGATAGTTAAACATTCTTCTATTGGTTTCAAAATTTTCCTCATGGTTGAATTTTGGAGCAGAGAATGGAAACCCAAGGTTTGCTATGGCTTGACCTCGTAATGTGCCAAACTATGATTTTCATGTGATAAAACAGATAAACACATGACTAGTTTCCCTTCTGAATATCAGATGCCAGAGATAAAACAACAGAGGATATTATGTCCCACATAACATACTTGTATGAGATTCCTAGATGCTGGTGCCAAGCACAGAAGAAAACAATCACCCAGTAAGTACAAGGACGGCATTATCAAATGACATTTTTTGCTGAACAGCTAACTCTTGTTTATAAAATAGCACTTATCTCAGATAGTAAAGGGACAATATCAAATCTGAATAAATGACCAGTGAATGTTCACCTGCCTTTGACTGATGAAGGAACGATGGTTTCCCCCCCAATAATTTTATTTTCATGACACCAATACAATGACTGTTTAGGGGACTATAAAATTCAAACAGTTCCACTGAAATGTCTGAATAACATTAACTAATTAATAACTATAGAAAGGCAATATATGAACGATTTTCATGTGTAAAACTCGTGTTTTTCTACAAATCAATACAGTTTAAGACTAGTAAAGTGATAATATCAGTTCTCACCTGTAAACAATTGTATTTCTCTCCATCAACATAATCAAATTTTGTTTTAGACATTGTCATTAGTTATTAGATATACTGTTTATGTACAGTTCATTTTTGTATTGATGATGATAATGATAATAATAATAAATTTAACTTTATTGGCTGCCCAACTCCATAATCATAATGGAGCTATAATCATGCTTTCCAGAATCTATGCAGTTGGGCTTGACTCCCACTCTTTCAGTGTTTAAGAAATCTGTAAACATGCATCTCTTTCTCCAGGATTTTAACTGTTGGATGATTTTAGTATTTATTCTACTGTTGTTTTTTATCTATATTTTTCACTTTTTAAAATTTCTTTATTTTAAATTTTGTTAGCTGCCTTGATTGCTCACCAGAGCAGAAGGTGGGATATAAATCAAACAAAAGTATAACATATACAAGATATTGGATAAATATACTATCCAATCTCCTCTGCCATGACCAAGGAGACCCTTTTCCCCCACTTGGGTGGTATGATTGCCATACTAGAGATTGGAAAAGTGTTGTCCCCGCTAAGTGATACGTCTTCAGAACAGGATAGGGAAGAAGTAGAGCCAGAACCATCGATGGCAGCAGTCTCATTGCTGGATATTCCAGCAGTACTAGACCCAGCGACCCCACTCTGACTTTGACAGACCCTGCAAGTTCACAGGACCCCTCATCTGTTTCCTCTAACAGTAACTCAGACTCAGACGTTCAGCCACTTGGCCTGAGGCAGAGGTGCTTCATGAAGATCCAGCCCAGAGAACTGACCTGCACAGACCCGAGAGGCTGGCCAAAATTAATGTGTCGTGACAAAACCCGGAAGTGCTGATGGTGCATCGCTGCCGCCCGTGGCGGTGTGTGCAGTGGCGCGCCATCAGTGCTTCCGGGTTTTAGCGCGACATAGGAGGCCGCCACCGTGCACGCCACTGTGTGTGCCGCCGCCGTTGGTGTATCGCCAATGGCGGGACTTTGGAAAGCACTGGGTAGAGGTTCAGCATGGCTTATTGACTGCACTCAATGCTGAGGACAACTTAGTTAAAACTCAGCTCTTGTCTGTGACTATCCTGACCTTGACTCTTCCTTCTCCTCTGGATTCACCACCTTAGTGGTCTCAATCCCTGTTTGCCTGTTTGACCCAGGAGAATGATCTATCCTCAGAGGTACTGCAAAAGGAATTTTTGCCCCACCTAGCTGCAGTAAAGCCTAAGCTTGCTTATTTCTGGCCTGTGGCAGATGAAATAGCATGCTTATTTAAAAGGAAAAAAAAAAAAGGGATCACTTTGGCTTTCCTGTGAGGAGGCCAGAAGAACAGAAGATTGGACCAAATTTTCAACTTGGAAGTAAATTGCTCCAAAATGCTGCATTTTATTTTTGCAAACTTTAATCTTCATACCCAACAGCTACTTCATAAGCAGTATGAAGAAGAATTAGGCCAATATTTTATTATTAAACAGTTAGCACCATGACAATGACTATATCTCTATGCAAGCAATAAATATAACATGTTGAAACAACTTCTTCTGTTAGTCTCAACATGTAATACTTACTTCTGAGAAAACAGCTGTACATTTGCATGTTCAATGCTACTTTTTAAAACAGAAACAAGAAAAACCAAATGCTGAGAAATTGGACATATACCATGCAGTATACAGTATAGCTGCTATTCCTTTAAATGACTGAGCAGAGGATACTAGCAGAATTCCCTCCTTGCCTTCCAAAATGGAGATATTAAATACTTAATTAAAAAACTTACCTATTGCGCAGTGCAGGATCTAAAAAAAAAAGTCAGCAGTAATTAAGACTTCTGACATTTGTAACACTTTTTTCTTACTTCAACAGCATCTTGTATTATGACTAAGAACATTGTTTTTAAATAGCATTGCCACCAGCTATTTTTGTCACAATGTGCATCTCTCATCTGTTCAGTAATAATTTTGTGCAACTTTCATCTGTTCAATGACTAAATTTCTCACCTACAATTCTGCTGTGCTGGGAAGCCACCTTTCAGAAAACTAGCTGTTATTAGAGGAAGATTGACTTTTATCTCTTTTAAAGAATTGCTGGGACTCTCAAATATTCATTCTTCCTTGGGACTGTTCATGAGAAAATGGGATCAGAGCATCTTCTATGAAATAAAGCAATCCCTCCTCTGTGTGCATTATTGGAAAGAGAAGTGAGTGACAAATTGGAAGATGTGGCAGCTATATGAATTACTGTTGAGATATCAGAATCACCTTTAAAAAGGATTTAATTTTCTCAGGACCGATGAACTCTCTATAAATAGATTTCTCCTCTTCTTTATACCGTAATGGAAAAGCATGAAGGGTCTCTAATTTGACACTTTTACCAATTATGTAAAATGCCTAAAGTTTAATTTCAAAGGAAAACACATTCACTTGAAAACAGTAATTCCATAGTTTGTCAGTCTTTCTTTGTTGCAACTGATATTATTATGCCTGTTATGTTATTCTATCAAATAAAAATTGATTTTTTTAATTGATAGAATAAACCTTGACTTGCAAACAGTTCATGCATTTAAAAGGGACAGTAATTAATCCAGCATTACAGTACAGCAGAGCTTTCCAAACTGTGTGTAGGGACACATTAGTGTGTCAGCTGCAGTGTCTGGGTGTGTCGCGGCTCCTGCCGCCTCCAAGCCCTGCCAGGATTCCGCGCAGGTCCTAGTGCCTGCCTTGTGCCTTGCTGCCTCCAAACCTGCTGTGATTCTGCGCAGGTCCTAGTGCCTACCTTGTGCCCTGCTGTAAGAGTGTGTCGCAAAATGATGCCCTGCTGTAAGAGTGTGTCGTGAAATGATGCATGTCTAAAAAGTGTGTCACCAACATGAAAAGTTTGAAAAGCTCTGCAGTACTGGAACAAGCTGAAATGCCTAGGGTGTCAACTAACACTGAGAAAGACACTTTCCCTGTGATGCACCTACCTCAAGCAAAGCTCCAGTCTGGAAGAATTTCAAAGGCTTTTCTATTGAATGATAGAGATTGTGGTAGCTACCCTTTGCAAGGTATGCTCTGACTAAACCAACTGCTATAACAAGCCACCTAGAAGGAAAAGAGATAGGAACACACTGTGATGTTAATGGTTTTGAATGAAAGAGGCCTGTATTGTTAACACAGGCCAAACTAAATGGCATTAACCTTTTTTTCTTTAAATGCCAGTATTCTCCATAACCCATGCCACAGATACTATGAAATTATTTTAAGAGCAAAAGAATATGGGGAAAAACTTGTACTTCTTCCTTACATAAAAACTTCTTAAAATAAGCTATTCAGCATTATATTCCATCGAGATAGAAATATACTTTACCAGTCTGGTTGCTGAGAAAATTGTAGATTACAGTTACAACTGCACAGCTAAAAATGAGCTTCTTTCAAATATTTTAAATGGTAGTAAACAGCACCTGTATTAACTGCAGACCAGGAATAAAACTGAGTCTAAAGCCATTTAGTTTTGATCAACTGATAATTATTCCCTCACTTTTCAAACACAGAGCTATCATCCTAAGCTTGACAATGTCATGCAATGTTGTATGAAGAGTGGAATGCAATCTTAAGTGTCTCCAAAGAAATGAAGCTCAGGTGCATGCCATCAAGTAAGCTTCTTTACTAGCTACTCTTTACTAGGACCCAGTAGAGACTTACCAAGTAACTATATATCAGAGCTTTCCAAACTGTGTGTCGCGACACAAAAGTGTGTCGCCACACAGAGTCTGGTGTGTCGCCACACAACCCAGAAGCGTTGATCATCATCAGCGCTTCCGGGTTTTCCCGCGGCGACACACCAACGGCGGCGCGCAAAAACCTGAAAGCGGCAGCAGCGCTTCCGGGGTTTTGCGCGCTGCCGCAACGGCGGCACTTCCAGGTTTTCCTGTGGCGACACACCAACGGCGGTTGGTGTGTCGCCGCGGGAAAACTTTGGAAAGCCCTGCTATATATGCTTCAAGGGCTTATATTCTTAGAAATAAAGTTGGTGTTATGCATTGTTTTACAGCATGTTAGCCTTTTGGTAAAAAAAATAACACAGGTAGGACCTGGAAACAAGTGGGTGTCTGCAGGCATAACAACATCAATGGGCACTACACCAGGACCTGTCCTATATTGTTCATTTAAAAATACTACGTGAATTATTTAGCAATCTCATGATGAACCAACCTAGTCACACCCATGGATCATTTATGGCAACACATGGATAGGGGGAAATTTAGGAGGCACAATGTTCTGCAGCTTGGAACTTGCGTTCTTTAAAGCAGACTGTATTCAGTTGATGTTGGGGAGTTTAATTCTCTCTCTTTAGCCTACATACTACTTTCTGATATCAATATAAAATTGCTAGAGGAAGCTATCCTACACAGATTAAAGTATCACTAATGTGTTACTGAAACACAGCTTTACTGTTAACAAATATCTACTAATCCCTGGGAAATTGCAGAGCTTTAGAAATTTGGAGACAGTTTTGGGACGGATGAAAATGAACAAACTGAAACTTAATACAGACAAGACAGAAACTGTTGATGGGGAAATGAATTCTAGCCAGAGTTGTTCACCCAGTTCTGAATGGGGTTGCACTCTCTCTGAAAGTTCTAGGTAATCATTGGTAGGTCTTGCAGGAATCACCAGAATTGTGGAAGTCACATGATAGCTGTGATAATGACTGTATTTGTGGAGTTAGGCCAGGATGTCTCTAAGGTGCTTGCAGACTTTTCCTTTTAAGTACCTTCTGGCCTACAGTTATAATCTGTCCATGAAGCTTCATGTCCTACCTTCTTTTATATATTACTTAAATAAACTGAATGGAAAACTGGCATGCTGCAAAATAAAGCACCGGCTTGTAGATTTATCTTTACTTACAATAATTTCTGCATTGGCATTTGGTAATGGGTGAAAGGAAAGAGTCTTGAGGAGAATCATTGCTCATGATCAAGTTTTCTCACTCTCATTCTGATTCTCCAAAAACTCCCACTTAGTTTTTATCCTGTGTATTACATGCACGGACTAGCAGGGCAACAGCATTAACTGAGAAACAGCATCTGCTGTTCATCACCACATGCAAATACATCCAGATTAATTATGCTTTAGTTCACAATAAATATAAGTTCTAAAATACCAACGATCATTGAGTATCCTCTTGGCTGTTCTCTTTCTTTATATAGTGATAAGGTGACATGATCCAAAAAGTGGCTGCAAATGATGTTGGTTATGCTGAAAGACAGCCCATTGGCATCCAGAATGATAAGAGTTCAAAAACCAACCCATACACACTTTACATATTCCAAATATGTTTTTTCCACATGCATACTCAATCCTGGCACCCTAGTGTTGCATGTACTGTTGTAACACAGAAATTTGTAATTCACCCCAAACATATCAGATTCCAACTGTTGTTTTATTATGATTAGAGTCCAATAATCATTTGTATAGTGGAATTCTATAGGCAAACAGAAAGAACTGCATTTTAACAGTCAAACATGCCACATGCATATCTTACATTATTAAAGTGATGTTTTAAGAAAGGTGGTGGATGAAATATCCCCAATCAATTTAAGGAGCTAAAAAAAAGGTATTCCCCAGATAATCCAAAACATCATCAGAATTTCTTCGGAAAATGCCCAAAGCTCATCAGCACAATGCTATATTGGAGACTTCAAATGACTTTAAAAAATCAGGTGCACTTACTTACAGTTATTTCCAGCTTTGTTACTATCAAAACCTCCTAATCTCTCTACTTTTTCCCACCGACCAAAGGTGTGTTTTTCCTAAGGATAGTTCTATCCCTAACAGCTGAATTTTGTATTTCTAACATGAGAATTGTTTAAGGCTCGCTATAGGTACAAGCTGAAACGATCACAGCACCTTATAGAGCCATAATCTGAACGCTTCAGCCTCATTGATCTCCTCCGAGAACTAAATGCACACTCCAGACTTTGAACATCCAATACTACCGCATAAAAACATGATACCTCACGAAGCTCTTTGGAGAAGCGAAAGCTTGCATATTGTCGGGTGACCTTTGACTTCTCCCAAGAAAAGTATTTCCTGCTAAATCACCAAGTAGGGGTCCTCGGTGTTGAGCCCAGATCATCAGAAAGGATCCGAAAGGCAAGAAGCACTTGGTCATATGCGTCTCTATCCTTTGCCCGGGTAAAGGAAGAGGCACGTTCAAAGGAGCGACCCTTTTGCGAGAGCAAAGCCTTAGCCATTATACGGAGGGAAGGGAAGCCAGAGAAGCACCCGGAGGCAGAGCGGCTCCTGGTTTCCATCAGAAGAAGCGGCCAAACCCGGCCCAACACACGCCCTCCTTCCGCGCACCGAAACCGACCCCTTCCTCGCGCCCACCCTCCCGCCAAGAGGGCGCCGGCGCTCGCTCACCCAGCTGTCATGACCACGTTGTAGATGACCAGATAGGCCGTCGCTAAGGCGCCAGGGCCTTTCCGCCGCCGGCCGCCGGCCTGCTGGGGCTGCGGGCTCCTGCTCCCGGAGCGGCTCTCCGGCCGGCGGCCGCTCCCGCTGCAGCTCCCGGAGGTCGCCATCGCTCCGCTTCACCTGCTTCCTTGCGCAGGGAGGGCGCGAGCTGTGCGCTCGAGGCGGGGCTTGAGCAAGACCGCCGCCCAGGCTGGCCTCGCCTTCCGCGGCGTCACGCGACTTGCCCGGGCACGTGGGGGAGAGCCGCCGCCTGGGCTAGGAGGAAGATCAGCCTCTGATCTCCCCCCGGGGCTGCTGCTGGCCGTGGCCAGAGCCTGAGGGGGTCCATCGGAAGCTTCCACGAGGAGCGCAGCGTAGCCAGCCGCAGCAGCGCCGTAAATCCGGAGCTGCTCGGGGCAGCCTTAGGATTGGGCGCTTGCCAGGCTTTTCCGCGGCGTGCATTTTGGCTGGCTCAGCAAACAGTATCCTTCACCCCAGCCTGACTCGGATTCGTCCCTTCTAACGACCTTTCTGGAGTCCATCTTTGGGCCGTATCTGGTGGACTGGGCGTACCAATCAAGCATCACCAGATCCGAGACCAAAAAATGGTGTTTTAGAACAGCCTTCCTCAGGAGGGGTAGGCAAGATTTCAATTTGGAGTTCTTAATTCCTCCAGACAGCATGTGGGATGAGGATGATGGGACTTGAAGCCCAATACAGTACATCGAGTGGGTACTTTTGGGCTCCTGTAATCTTCAGATCCTGAATATGAAGACTTCCATGGCTTATCGGAGGTGTTAGACTGTTTTACTGAAAAGCCAGCCATTTTACACAGCAGTACTATAAACTACACTATGTCTATGAAGGTTCTCAGTCATCCAGGTGGAATTGTCTGTAGCTTGAATCATGTCAACTGGATTTCTATTTTCTTAATGGAAACGTTTCGCTCCTTATCCAAGGGGCTTCTTCAGTCTGAGCAAAGTTGGTAAGGGAATCCTAAATATGTTCCTAGGTAGCTGTGTGACCTTACACCTGGGGCTAGGTCATGGTTATATTGAGATGTAATTTTTAAGTCCTTTTATCATCTAATGGAGGGTCGTTAAAAACACCATGCTGCTGTTGAGCTTCTGAAATGGTCTTAATCTTCCTAGGCACAGAAGACAACACGGGGAGGAAGATGGGGGAGAGTTTGTGCCTGAGGCCCCCACTATTCAAGGAAGGATTTTCCAAGTTGGCATAAATGGATTCCTTGACCCCTCTCTCAAACCACCTATCTTCTCTGTCTAAAATGTGAACATTAATGTCCTCAAATGAGTGTCCTTTTTCTTTTAGATGAAGATAAACTGCTGACTCTGGTCCTGTGGTGTTATTTCTCCTGTGTTGTGCCATCCTCCTGTACATAGGTTGTTTGGTTTCTCCAATGTAGAGTTCAGAGCACTCCTCACTGCACTGGATTGCATAAACTACATTGCTTTTCTTATGTTTTGGAGTTTGATCTTTGGGGTGTACAAGCCTCTGTCTCAGTGTGTTGGTGGGTTTGAAATATACAGGTATGTGGTGTTTGCCAAATATCCGTTTTATCTTTTCAGACACGCCAGCCATGTAGGGAATGACCAGGTTCTTTCGTTTACTCTGAGTCTCAGCCCTATCTGTCGCTGTTTTAGGTCTGGTAGATTTAGATTTGGTGAAGGCCCAATTTGGATATCCACAGGCCTTCAGGGCTGTTCTCAGGTGCTGATTTTCATTCTTTTTGGAATCCATGGAGGTGGGGATGGTTTCTGCTCTGTGTGACAATGTCCTGATGACTCCTAGTTTGTGCTGCAGTGGATGGTGGGAGTCAAACATCAGATATTGATCTGTGTGTGTGGGTTTCCTGTAGATCCCTATTTCTAGCTTGCCACCGGTCCCAATGAGGACTTCACAGTCTAGGAATGCCAGTCTGTTGTCCTTGGTGTCTTCTCTGGTGAAGCTAATGTTGGCATCTATAGTGTTTATATGGTCCGTGAAGGCCTGTACTTCCTGGGCCTTGATTTTGACCCAGGTGTCATCCACATACCTAAACCAGTGGGTGGGCACCGTTCCCTGGAATGTGTTGAGTGCTTTCTTCTCCACTTCTTCCATGTATAAATTGGCCACAATGGGTGACACAGGAGAACCCATGGCACAGCCGTGTTTTTGTCTGTAAAAGTTACCTCTGTATGTGAAATAAGTGGTGTTAAGACACAGGTCCAGAAGATGGCAGATCTGGTTTGGGCAGACTGAAGAAGCCCCTTGGATAAGGAGCGAAACGTTTCCATTAAGAAAATAGAAATCCAGTTGACATGATTCAAGCTACAGACTATAAACTACACTACATCCAAGATGCATTGCAGCGTATCTGTGGCCAAACCCACACTCCTGTGATTATCCCTCTTGTATGTTTGTATTGTTTAACATATCTGACTGGCTTTTATATTTTCTCCATGTGCTGGGTAACTGCCACCATTTTGCAGTACTGTATAATGCATGAATGATTTTCTAAAAGCACATTTGGGGCTGGGTTCATCCTGATAAACAGAAGCCAAGCATGCCTCATGGTAAAGGTAAAGGTTCCCCCCGCACATTTGTGCAGTCGTGTCCGACTCTAGGGGCCGGTGCTCATCTCCGTTTGTTAGCCGAAGAGCCAGCGTTGTCCGAAGACGCTTCCACGGTCATGTGGCCAGCCTGACCCATGTGGAATGCTGTTCCCTACCCACAGAAGTGGTACCTATCAATCTACTTGCATTTGCATGCTTTCGAATTGCTAGGTTGGCAAGAGCTGGGGCGAGTGCAGGAACTTACTCCGCACGCAGGGCTAGGGATTCAAACCCCCGAACTTGCGATCTTCCGATCGACAAGCCTGGCATCTTACCCGCTGAGCCACCACGCCCCTCAAATGCCTCAGGACTTAGCATAATTATGAACAAACCAATTATTTTATTTATTTATTTTCTATCCTGCTTTTATTATTTTTATAAATAACTCAAGGTGGCCAACATAGCTAATACTCCTTCCTCCTCCTCTTTTCCCCACAACAACGACCCTGTGAGGTGAGTTAGGCTGAGAGAGAGTGACTGGCCCAAGGTCACCCAGCTGGCTTTCACGCCTAAGGCGGGACTAGAACTCACAGACTCCTGGATTCTAGCCCACTGCCTTAACCACTAGACCATAGCTTTCCAAACTCTGTGTCGCAACACTTTAGTGTGTTGCGACACACAGTTTAGTGCACAGCTTTCCAAACTCTGTGTCGCGACACTTTAGTGTGTCGCAACACAGAGTCTGGTGTGTCACCACACAACCCGGAAGTGGCAGCGGGGGTGTGCATGGCGGCAGCGGCGCGCCATCAACACTTTCATGTTTTAGCGGAGGCCGCCGCTGCCATGCACACCCCAGCCCCCATGTGGCCCCCGTGCATGCCCCTGCCCCCTTGCGTGCCCCTGCGCTGCCACCGCTATTGGTGTGTCGCCAATGGCGGCACTTTGGGAAGCACTGGTTTAGTGTGTCTCGACACAACCCGGGGGCGGGGGCGTGCACGGCAGCGGTGCGCCATCAGCGCTTCCGCGTTTTAGCGGAAAACACCACCGCTGTGCGCCCCCTGCACACGCCCCGCCGCCGCTGCCGTTGGTGTGTCGCCAACGGCGGCAGTTTGGAAAGCACTGCACTACATCAAACTGGCTCTATAACATTAACAGTTGAGCTAGGCTATGATTTGTTGAATAAGCCCCAATTGGCAGGGATCGTGGGATATGCCAAAGTGAGCCACAAATGATTTGAGACCTTGGATGGATTCTCATTGCGCTAAGCATTAATTTCCTGCTACTGTATAGGGAACCTGCAAAGCTGCTGCCTTTCAGAATGACCAGATGTACGATGGGGAGAGGGAGAGATTAGAAGGGCCATGGCGCCCTAAGTTCAGAAAGGTGGGGGGAGGAGGATTGATTATACAAATGATGCACTCCTAGTTTTCCTCCTGCTAGAAAAAATTGAGCTCAAATCCTGAGGACTATGGGTACACCGTTCTGTAGTTTTCTTAATGACAATTATGGAAGTGGTTTGCTATGGCTTCTTTCGGGATTTTTATTTTTTACTTCCTAGTCCAATATCCTTAATGGAGTTAATGGGATTGGGAGTCCATCTCTTACATGTACTGTATCATCCTAGGAAAGTTTGAGTAAGCATAAAATAAGGGCTCCTGCAAGTCAGTCTAACACAAGACCTTATCATTTCCCTGGAATTTCAACTGGAATCATATGACAGCCTGATTCAGAATATATGTTAACACTATGGCTGGGTTTTCTCAGTATGCAGAAGCATCAATTATTCAATCCAGGCCTGTCTTCCATTTAGGATGCTATACGATTGCATGCAAATGCAGCCTCTGTATTTGCTTCAAATACTAAGCAGTCATATTTATTACCAGCTGCTTGTAATGAATATACGTATGTGGAAATTGTGCGTGAGATAAAAATGGGGGTGTTTGGATAAATCAGCTCTGCTTTCCTGCCCTGCTGTAATTCTTCATTCTTCCTTCTCTAGCTGTGCTTATTCACTAGTAAGCCATATTGATCTAATGGGATTTATTTATTTATTATTTATTTATTTATTTATTTATTTATTTATTTATTTATTTATTGATGGAAGTGACTCCGGGCGGCTTACAAATAAAAGGTCATAAAAACCATTATAAAAGTACAAAAAATACAAAAAAGTTAAAAGAGAAAAGCTAAAAGGCGGTGAGCGCGTCCTCCAACCACCAGTAAGGCTGGGGTAATTGTGTGTGTGTATGTTTAGGAAAACTCTGACCTCACTCTTACCAGAATTCCATACATGTTTACTGAGAAGCAAAGTACATAGTTTTGCGTTGGAGTTATGGGATTGCAGACCTTGCTTCTTAGTTGCTTTTAGAAGTGTATGCTGGAGAGGAGGGTCAGGATTCCAACCTACAATTTACCTAGAATCAATCACTGCAATTGTATTTATCGGGGGGGGGGGGGGGGGGGGGGGGGGGGACTTTCTCCTGTTGCTTTTCCAAATAAGGGTTTAGAAGTACTGCTAGTGGAAAAGTCAGGCCTCTGAAATGACAGTTTGGTGTCCTAACAGTTAATCTCAGATCTTGTTTGTGTTGGGAAATGTTGACACTAAACAAATATGCATGACATTTCTTTGTTCACTCCAGTGCATGAATGGAAATACTTTTCAAGCACTTAAGCCAGAGCTTTCCAAACTGTGTGTCGCGACACAAAAGTGTGTCGCCTGCGGGGCCCAGATGTGTTGCGTCAAAACCTGGAAGCGCATCAGCGCTTCCAGGTTTTCCCGCGGTGACACACCAACGGCGGCACGCGAAAATCCGAAAGCGCCGCAGCCACGGCAGCGCACAAAAACTGAAAGCGGCAGCAGTGCTTCGGGTTTTTGCGCGCTGCCGCGACGGCGGCGCTTCCAGGTTTTCCCGCGGCGACACACCAATGGCGGTGCGCAAAAATTGAAAGCGGCAGCAGCGCTTCCGGGTTTTTGCACGCTGCCGCAACGGCGGCACTTCCGGGTTTTCCTGCGGCGACACACCAACGGTGGTTGGTGTGTCGCCGCGGGAAAACTTTGGAAAGCCCTGACTTAAGCATTTTGTCTTCCAAAGGGCACATCTTTCCAGGAGTTACGCATTAGGAATTTATGAAACTAAATAGAAACTTTTGTAATTTCCTAAAAGATAAGACTGCACAGAACCTCACTCTGAACTAGTTGCTGTGAAGATGTTTTGGGTGAACTTTTGCTATTTATTCCCAAAATAGAAATGCTGAACTGACTTTTGATTTGTACTTTGTATATGTTAAAAAAGAGGGACGTGCAGTTGTATTTTAAATCTTGGAACTCCAGTTCTGAATGGAGGAAAGGTATCAGTGGGATAGGAATCAATTTAAGTTTCTGTGCATGTAGATGTATGTATGAAAGTGTTCAAATTGCAATGTAACTTGCAATAAAAACTGAGTTTGCATAAGAATGCTCACCATAGTTTATTCAGTTTACCTTCATTTCAGAGTTGGCACAGCACTGACTGCTCTGTCAGCTAATTATATATGGTGCAGTTACATATAGGTTATAATGCAGTGTGTCCTCCGAAAATAACCTTTCTCTCTTCCCCCACTTAGCCTAACCCAGAGGGATATTGTGTGGAAAGAGGGAGAACTACATCCACCCTCTCTGCTTCTTGAAGTCAGAACAGTTGGGAATGGAGAAAAGGAACACTTATACCATACTTCTTAATGAAGAACTATCACAAATGAAATTCTTAGATTTGCTACTAAGTAGAATTGTTCTTTCTGCCTTTCTGATCCCACCCCATCAAGATTGAACACTCTGCAAAATTAGCTATTTTGCAACATGCTCACAAATGTTAAATAAAACGGATGACGAGGGGAAGTTTGGGGAAGAGATTAAGCATTTGCATCCATGAATATTTTTGTTTTATAACTTTATAACTGATGGCCGGGGGAAATGACTCTTGGAAAGCAGCCTGTACATACAGCATGGAGGGACAGAATTGCAAACTTAATTATTTTTTTAGATGTTTCTTTCCCCTCCTCTGTACTTGCTCATTTCTTCACAGTGCTGGATACAAGGAAATAGCAGCAATCAAAGAGAAAGAACTAGCACATCCTTTTTTATGCGCACACAAGCTGGTGCATCGCTCATGCCATCCTTCAGGAGGCAGTAATGTGGGCTGCATGGGGGTGGGGAATGGAGGAAAAAAAAGATAAAAAGCCCAGGAGAGAGGAAAAAAAGAGAGGTACTGAACTGAGTTAGGAGGCAGTGGGCAAAGAAAGAAACCACAGAGGACCAAGGGAGATTGCAGAGCAGCTCGCAATTTTGAGGCCACAGTAGTTATATTTCCTCCAGCAGGGGGCCACCTCTGCCCTGCCTCTACTGTCTGTTACCATTTCCAACTCCACCCTTCTCGGGACCTGCAAATCGCTATCCAGGATGCAAGAAAAACCGATCAGAATGGGTCTCGGCAGGAGGTTCAGGTGTTATTTTTCTCTCATGATCTTTAAGATTTTTTTCTAACTAAGCATGTGGAAGGAATCTGTTCTTTTCTCCAAAAATGTTTTTTTTTAACTAGGAGTCCTGTGTTTGCCTTCAAGCAAACATTTCAATGCTTATAGGTTTTTTTAGAGAGAACTGTTAGTAGAACCACTCTGATTTTTTGCAGAAAACACAACCACTTGTACGAGTTAAAAAGATTCCTGAGCCAAGAGGAATCATTCAGTTTTCAGCCAAATGTGAACCAATTCACCAAATTTATACTCTTTTACAACTCAACCCCATTGTCTAGGTAGAAAATTATTTTACGCTGGGTCATGGAAGCGTATTAGAAGAAGTGAAAACCCCCAGCATTGAAACAGTGATCATCCAACATCAACTTCGCTGGACCGGCCATGTTGTTCGAATGCCTGACCATCATCTTCCAAAGCAGCTACTTTACTCCCAACTTAAGAATGGAAAACGGAATATTGGTGGACAGCAAAAGAGATTCAAAGACACTATCAAAGCTAATTTTAAAAAATGTAATATCAGCATTGAGAACTGGGAAGCCCTAACTCGTGAGCGTTTCAATTGGAGGTCAGCCTTTATTAAAGGCGCTATGGACTTTGAAGAAGCACGAGTACAGGGCGAAAGGGAGAAATGAGCTAAGAGGAAGGCACATCAAGCAAACCCTCATCATGACCGTCTCCCACCCGGAAACCTATGCCCTCATTGTGGGAGGTTGTGCGGATCCAGAATTGGCCTTTACAGCCACTTACAGATCCACTGTTAAAATTTTACCCTTGAAAGACAATCTTACTCGGCTACGAGTGATCGCCAATGAATGAATGAATGAATGAATATCTAGAAATTTATCAGGGAGGGGTAAACTAAAGCAACATTCTCCCTGGATTGAGACAGCAGCAGTACTACAAGGAGGAGCTTAAATTGCCAGATAGGACTGAACAAAGGAACTGGTGCTAGCGTGCTTTGTGATACGTATTTATTGAGAAATTGTGAGTAACTACAGCTGTAGTGTTCTCGAATATTCCCTCTCTGTTTAAGACACCAGAAAACATTAGCATATTTTTTAATTAAGATATACAAAAATACACCCCATTGTTTTCTTAACACATTGAAAACATGTGAGAAAATGCTTTGTATGCACTAAATAATATTAAAACTCTTGCCTTATAACAACGTGTGGCAAACTGGCAATCACTGTGTTTTATTAAAACAAAGGTTCCTCATCCACTTAGAAAGAAGACATGCTGGTAACCTCAGCTAAGAAACAGCAAAAGCAGTAATAAAAAACCCCCACAGCAATTGTGAGTAAATGTCATAAATGGAATTTTGAATATCTGCATTCAAACAGGCAGACAAGCAAATACAGAACATGTAAGACTAATAAGATCAAACATTCTAAAGATACTGTATGTATCTGTATTGAAACCTACTTAATTTTCCTCTTCTGCCTTGAGAAGCTAATGCAAGAGTTGTTGTCTGTGTTCTTTAACGAAGCCAACAGTTACACAAAAGGTTTGCGTCTTGCACAGGAAGTGGAGAAAAGCCCCACCGTTGGACTGATGCACTAAGCGTAGACAGGCACGGTTAGGTGTTCATGTGCAAAGTCTCATGGCCTCTAAATGGCAGCTAACTGTGAAAGGAAAGCAACACGGAAAAATCTGAACGTGCTAATCAGTTTGGAGGAAGATACATGTTTTTTTCACCATTAAGTGTCTCTCTGTATGTGTTTGTGTGTATATATTTACCAGTAAGGCATCAACCTCATAAACACTTAAGTTTGTGCTTTGTTGGAGCTTGTAGAGAACCTTGTAATCTAACTCTCTCTTCTGACTATCCAGTTTCTACCTATTTTTTTTTAATAAGAGCAAAATAATGGATGCAAATAAACCTGAGTTGCATCACACAGGGACTGACGTTTCACAATATACTGCTTGTTTTCAACAAGCTTACATTTCAAAACCACCACCTTTTACTTTGTTCTGATAAATATAGTGACACGTTTTCCTTTTGGCATTCAGAGTAGTGGTGCAGGCAGAAATCGGCCACCAGGATAAAGAGCGTTAATTATGATTTCTTTCTGTCTGTGGGAAAAAGCCATTCAGTATCACAGGAGCTTATGGCGAGGCAGCCAGGAATGCCCGGGGATTCATCTTTCATCACAGCAGGGTTAATGTAGGATTTCAGCCAACAAACCAAGTATTGAGTGTGCTAACTGACTCGGTTGCAAATTGCACCTGCAGCTTTTTTTGTTTGTTCGTTTGTTTTACCTGTTACTGTGATGATCACAATAGCACACAACTCACTAAGAAAATCCACTGCTCAGCTCAACTGCTGCACAGGAAAATAGGGAAAATGTCTTTAATTTTCTAAACAGGGTAATTACATTTTAGGTTGCCATCTACAGAACTGTCAAGCTATTTTGCCTGGATTTAAATTGTAAAATTGTAGTTTTCTTTATTTCAGGGAAAACTGTAATGGCTTACTCTGAAATTGAGGTTTGCTGATCTGAATTTACAAATAACATTCAAGGGGAAAGTTAATAAAGACACAAAATGCTTTTAATGGGGAATCTGAGAGGCCACTGGTAGAAAAACCAAAAACTAAACATTATTAATATGTTGCAAAGATGCTGTTGGGATAATAGCATATAAGGTTGCATCCCATCAGGAAACTTTCTGTGTTACTCTTGTATTTCCAGTGGGCCCCTCACAGGTAAAATGTTACTGTTGGATAGTGCCCCATGTTCTCCAAACATACTTGATTCATACAAGCTTCAATGGTGTCACAGAACACCAAGGAAACATTCTTTACTAGCTATGCTGTTTGATGAAACAGTTAGTATAATTATCCAGTTCCCCTCTCCTGATCATAAGTTTAAGAAATAAATGGTTGATGCTGGCAGATTAGCTTCATATGGTGTGTTCACATTCGTTATCTGGGCTATGCAACTGATGCTTTAACTTAAACTAAATCCAAGCACAACAGCCACCTAAAGTGCTTGCTAATTCAAGTTAATGCCCATAAATAAAACAAACAGGTGTCAGCCCATGGTGCTGATGAAACAAACCAAGAACAAACTATGACCTAATGTCACACTACATGAGCATTAAAGAGTCTTCAACTGAGTGATTTTTCTCCTCTTCAGTTCATTCTTCTTCCTCCTCCTCTTCCTCTTCCCCCATCGTTTCCACAATAAGTTCTGCCGTACAAGTTGATTCTCCCAAAGAGTTAATTGCCTTGCAGGTGTATTTGGCATCATCATCCCCACAAACTTCAGAAATAGTCAAAGAGCAGTTGCCATCTTCGTCGTAGTCTATCTGGAAGTGCCGGGATTCCTTGATAGATTGGTCATCTTTATACCAAATCACTTCCGGGTCAGGGTAACCTGAAAAATATTGGATGCCACAAGTGAAGATACTTTATTTGTAAAAATGTTTTAACTTACTTTTAAATGATTAAGTGTTGAACACAGAGAAGAAATAGACGTTCACTTGAATTTGCCACAAAAAGGTGCTGTGGGGGTGTGGGGATGCAGCTGTGCATTTTTCAACTAAGTTATCCTTAATAGTGAATGCTATTTGTCTAGTATAGGTGTACAAAAAGTGCAGTCCAAACAGAGGTCCCGGGGCAGGTCCAACTCTGGGAAATTGCTGGCCAGGTAAGATGGTCCTGTGGAATCTACATAATCCAGATGTACCTCTTTAGCACTTGGCTCCCTTCAAACTCTGCACAGTTCATTAGCAGATACGGGCATAAACTCAGTAAAGATAAGATATCTACCATGTGAAATGTAAACTGGAATAGATGTATGGTTGGCTTTAGAGCTACTATAGATGGTTTTAAAATGGCTAACAGTGCAATCTTATACTCACTTACCTTTTACACGTCTACTCAAGAGTTCAGTCATTGAGGTCAACAGAGATTATTCCATGATATGTCTTAGTTGTACAGTTATATATAGGGCCTCTAATATATATATATATAGTTAATATAGGGCCTCTAATGTCAATTAATGTATAAATTTGTGGATCTATAGTTCCTGCTAGTACCCAATTAATTTGAAATATACAGATGAACACACAACAACTTCTTTTCATAGCAGCCCTCTCAAGGTAAATCAATAACAAAAAGCCAGACTTTGTCATTGATAACCTGAATCAAACTATATTTAAAATGGGATTCTATCTTGTAGCAAATCCAGAAAATGAGAATTAGAATTAATCAGCTAATTGGCAGATAAGATACATCATATCGCAAGAAGATGAAAAATACTGAAACACCAACACTGAAAGGAAAACGATGGGCGGATAGCTGAAAATGAAGCCTTCTACATTTGTGAAGAATACCTTCAATTTTACAGTCAAATCTAGCAGCACTGCCTTCCACAACTTCTATATCTTGAATTGTTTTAGAAAAATAGGGCTTCACATGAGACCTTTCTTCATCAACTGCTTCTAAGAGAGAGCTGGCCATTTCATCTAAGGAAAAAACAATACAGTTCTGGTTTATCATAAAACAATTGTCTGATAACGATTCTTACAGCCTACTAAACGTCAAAGCTTTTCTTCCAGCAACACCATAGCAGTTCAAAGAAGTCTACTTTATGTTCTTCCCATAGTAACCTTTAATGATTGTTAGTTTAGAATTCAAATAGGAATATTTTATTCCTTTTGGGAGAATATATGTGATAAGGCACCATGGTTACCGTGGACTGGATACATCCATGCAGTTCAGATACCAATTGTGGTAAAAGGTCATAGACTTGGAAGGAGCCAGATGATTACTGAAACTAACTTCCTGCTCAGTCCAACCCCTTGCTTTATGCAGAACTGTAAATTAAAGTATCCTAGACAGATGATTATCCAGTTTTGTTTGAACGCACTCAGAGAAGGAGAGATCTACCAATTCTCTGGGTAATTGGTTCCATTGTCAAATTACTCTGTACCAGTAGGATTAAAAACAAAAACAAAAAACAACCTTTATCAGAATCTCACTTCCTGCAACTTAAAACCATTATTGTATCTTGCACTTTAAAGTATTGAAGGACAAATTGGAGCCTTCTATATGACATTTCTTAAGATACTTTATAAATGCTATCATGTAAGTGCTTTCATAGCATCTTCTCAAGGGTAAACATTCCCAGTTCTTATAATTTCTCTTCACAGGATTTAACTTCTAGTCCCCAGATCATCCTTGCTGCCCTTCTTTAAACTTGTTCCAATGTGTGGTATGGTTGCTCAGAAATGGACACAATACTCAAGATAGGATCTGACTAATGGTCATAAAATAATGTTAAATTATTATTTCCTGTGATTTGGAAGTTATATGTCTGTTGACATAACCTTAAACAACCTTTTTTTCAGCCACACCATAGAGATGATTTATATTCAGTATATAATCAACTACCATTTTGACATCTTTTTCACAAGTATTACTGCCATGCTGGTGTCCCCCATTCTACATTTGTGTTTTTGATTTCTATTGCTATTGTATGTGTCTCCAATTTCCCTTTTCAATCTAACATATTGGCTATTCCACCCAATTCTGTGCCACCCACACTTTTGATAAATATTTTTTCCACTTCCTCATCCAAGTCATTAACGAAAAAATTGAAGAGTACAGAGCCCAAAATTGATCCTTGTGACATCCAATATGCCACTACACTCTAGTTTGTTGAAGAACCGTGGATGAACATTCTTTATGGAATAAAATTTTCAAGCATCTATTTAACTGTCATGCCATACACCCTACACTTAAGTAATATGGTAATCAGAATGTCATGGAGTGGTTTGTCAAATACTTTTCTGAAAACAATATATGATAGCCTATAATATTCACACATATTTTTGTGTTCCATCTGCCTGACATCATTAACTGTCTGTGAAGCTGGTCACATCAATTTTCTTATTTCAGTTGAAAGTTGAAATGGCAGTAAAGGATGCTTCCAGGAATATGGCATGGTAATTCTACTGCTCAGAGGATTTACATGGCAAACTGTGCCCAATATTATACTAGTGAATGAATAATCAATATGCAGAAACAGACTCAAGTATATTTAAGTTAAATGCAGACTGGCTGTTAACCTGGGCCACAGAAGACCACAGATCTCTGCAAAACAATGATTAACATATGTCCAAGTTAAGAAAATACTGGTGATGACAGAAGAAAAGGCACTATAGATTTCATATAATTCATGAACTAATATTGTATTTTGGAACAAACAGAATCAGCCTTCTCCAACCTTATGTCCTTCAGATGAGCTGGACTTCAGCTTTCATAATCTCCTGCCATTGTGCTCAAAGTTGGAAAGACTATGGTATACCACTGTACCTCCACTTCATATCAGAATTTCCATACCTTCAACTTCAATCTTCTCTGCATTAACAGGGCTGGTTGGTGAACTTGAAGAGGACTTCCGGCCACTTAGGCCAGAAATCATTGCCATAGAAGACAGCCTCCCTATGGCACGAACAGCATTCCCTGTTTTCTGTAACATAACCAAGAAATGCTTATGCACTCATTCTTACCATACCTTATTTTTGACATATTTGTAAAATAAGAGGCAGAGGGACTGAGAAACACACAATGGTTCTATTTAGTGCACTGAAAGCAGATTCCAGAGATGGGGGTCCAAGATAAGTTAATCCAGTGAATGGAGGGAAACAGGTCTCTAGTGAAGATTTCAACCATGGCACGCTTGGGCAACCTGCATTATGGGCTGGCAAGGAAATCTGTGAAGCAGCTGGATTTTTAGGAATTTCCCCTCTCACAGGAACAGAGAAAGGAATGAAAGTCAGAAAGGGCAAATCAATATCAAGTACCAGCACAAATGAAGGAAAATTTTCTCAGCCACATTTCAGAATGGTGTAATCACTATACCTCCTAATGTGTTGCCACAGCCTTATTAAAATACTGAAAATTCTTATTAATTTGTTTAAAATAACAGATAAAAATCTCACTGAATACCTCCACAATTATCTCAGGAGAACTTTCTCATAAGCATTGCAAAGGTACAAATTTGATCAAAGCCAACATGATCATTAATCTGTTGTAATTGTTATGTGTACTTACTTGAAGGACATAGGATTGGAGTAAGACAACTTAAGATGTCCTTCCTGTATCCTGTAACACAGAGCTTTCCAAACTGTGTGTTGGGACACGTTAGTGTGTCAGCTGCAACGTCTGGGTGTGTCATGGCTGCTGCTGCCTCCTGACTTCCACGCAGGTCCCAGTGCCTGCCTTGTACTTTGCTGCCTCCAAACCTGCCCTGCCAGGATTCCACGCAGGTCCTAGTGCCTGCCTTGTGCCCTGCTGCCTCCAAACCTGCTGTGATTCCGCACAGGTCCTAGTGCCTGCCTTGTGCCCTGCTGTAAGAGTGTGTCGCGAAATGATGCATGTCTAAAAAGTGTGTCACCAACATGAAAAGTTTGGAAAGCTCTGCTGTAACAGCTTTCCTGCAAAAGATGTATTGTTTTTCTTAAACAAACGGCCTTTTATTTTCATATCCCTTCCAAACTCATGCACTTTGAAGATAGAATATGCAAAGGATTTGTTATACACCTTCTTGATCACTATATTACCTGCCATTTTCTTCTAGCCATGTATTTTTTCATCCTATCTTTGGAGAGTTTTTTGGCTTCCATGTGTTTGGTGTCTTTTTGCAGCCATGGATGCTGTAAGCACTGAGTACAATCCAAGCGGTCCCTATGAGTAATAGAGATAATAGGTATTTGCAATTACACTTACATAAAACTTGGATTTTATTTAGTTCTGTATTTGACAATATGGCTCATTAGACTACAGTTTTATTCAGTTGCAATCTGGTATGTTTTGTTTCAATATTGTACATGAGAATTTACTTAACGAACACATGAAAAAGTGGAAGAAATGGGTATAATTTTGGTCTCAAATTTTGGTTTAATTTTTCAGATGTTTACTTTCTGTTTTAATTAGTTTTTTAGTGATTAACTAACCTTTTGAAGTGTAAGATTAAAACAATTCTCATTGTCTTAGATGTTTTCTTTCTAGTGTTATATTAGGAAGACTAGAAAACTGTTTGCTTGCTTGAGGTACAATCTTTTACACTGGGATATGGCTACTCCATATCACATCACATCACATCACATCACATCACATCACATCACATCACATCACATCACATCACATCACATATATTATTATTATATATTATAATATATATAATATTATATAATATTATATAATATAGCTGGGGCATGGTGGCTCAGTGGGTAAGACGCCAGGCTTGTCGATCAGAAGATCGCAAGTTCGGAGGTTCGAATCCCTAGCCCCGCGTGATAGAATGAGCTCCCGCACTAGCCCCAGCTCTTGCCAACCTAGCAATTCGAAAGCATGCAAATGCAAGTAGATTAATAGGTACCACTTAGGTGGGATGGTAACAGTGTTCCGTGTGCGTCATGCCGGCCACATGACCATGGAAGCGTCTTCGGACAACGCTGGCTCTTCGGCTAACAAACGGAGATGAGCACCGGCCCCTGGAGTCGGACACGACTGCACAAATGTGCGGGGGGAACCTTTACCTTTACTATGGCTACTCCAACATTCCTTATAGATGCTGACTTTTGCCGTTCACCTGCAGAAGGCACAGGGCAGCTAAATGGCTGCTGGGCAAAGAACTAGCTTAAGTAAGCCATGAGATGGGTTCCAGTAATATTAATGATATGTCAATAAATAAGTTATCTTCAATTCACAGAGTTATAAAAGATTTATGTCTTTGGAATATTATGACAAAAAAATCTAAGTCTAGTCCTCAAAAACCTCTGCTGTAAAGTATTTGAATATTTCATTATTGTGTTTCTTATTTCTTATTCAGATGTGTTTCATTACCTTTTGATATCTTTGGAGCAATAAAAAATGGCAACCACCATCTTTTTTCTGGAAACCCCCTATATTTGTTATGTATTAACACATTGTTTTTCATTAACTTTTCTCATACTGTAACTGCTGTGCAGAAGCAGAGAAATCATGTAGTAAGAAAAATATCTATGATTCATCCTGAAAAAATCTTATGTTCTAGCTTACATCATATTTTCCTACTCCTAGAGCAGGGGTGGGAAATCCAAGATTTAGCATCTATACGCAGCTTCCAGCCTCCTCTTTGTAGACCACACAGATTCTCCAGATTATGCTGCCAAAATTAAGTGGCATTCATTTTCAGGGTATTTTGTAACCTCCTCAAATCAACAACAATATAGGGAAAGGGTGTGAGGGGACATGAAAGTTTCAGCCATGTACCCAATTGTCCCTAGAGGTTTGAAAAAATATATTTATCTAGAACGGTCAATGCAAGGTGCATACGGAATAAATATCCCATTTCACGGAATCACAGGATTGCAAAAGACCTTGGAGGTCTTCTAGTTCAACTCCCTGCCTAGGGCAGGAATCTAAACTAAACAGATTAAACTACATTTAGTATGTAGTTACCCATATTAGGAATAAAGTAATTAAACTACACATTGGGACAAGCATTTCTTATGGGGGATGCATCCATCTGCATATTTCTATACTGATCTCTGTAAAAAATAAGTGGAAAAATGCCAATAAATTGGTAATCTGAGCAAAGTTGAAATGCATAAGACATTTTTTTCTGGATCAACTTGCCTTGCTTTACAAACTGTATGTGCGCTTCAGTGTCCAGATGGAGGAATTATGGGGCCAGCAACTATTTACAGGAAGAATCTAAAGCTGCTAGAACTTCCCCCTTTCCCTGACCTGCTACTCTGCAATTCCCACACCAGCCACCATTATTAGCCAAGGCTGGGAAGGAACTGAATGCTAATACATCTGGAAAGCAATGGGCCGGAAGAGGAAATTTTTAAAATATTCATACCGTGAGAGTCATTACAAATTTATAGGACTTGAATTTATTCAGTGTATTTATATTTTAAGGTTTATAGGCCATAGTTTGGTAGTGGGATTATTAGATCAGTTCTGAAAAGGCAGTGAGCATAGACACAGGTCTTTCAACAAGTTCATTCATCTACACTAAATTAGTGCAGAAGTACCACATTATGGATACCTCTTATGCAATTATGCTTGGGGAAAAGTGTGTAAGAAGTCTTTCTGGGATGATAGCCATTATGCATTCATATTTACAGTAGCATGCAAAGCACTGTATATAGTTATATTTACTTCATATCTTTCTTTAGAAGGTTGTTTATGAAGTCTTTAGCGTCATCTGATATCTCATCAAAAGCTTCGTCATCAAAATCCCAGGTGGCTGAGGTAACATTGGCTAAGGTTTCATTGTCATTATCACCCATGAAAGGGGAAAGTCCACTGACCCTGAAGTTTAAGATAAAAATGGTGAATGTTAACATTAGTTGAGACAGTTGATACCTTCTGAAGGAAAGGAATAAATTACTTGTAAAAGTATACATGATTTGCAAACATGTAGATTCAATGATTACATGCAAGAAGGCACAACTTTAGAAATATGTTCTCAAAAGAAAAGAACAGCCTGATAAACCAAATATTTGCTATACTTGAAGTAGAACTGATCTCTAGTGATCAATGCTTTATGAATGCCAAGGAAAAAATAAGGTGACAATGTTTTTGAAATCCATAACCCAGAGCTTTCCAAACTGTGTGTCGGGACACGTTAGTGTGTCGGCTGCAGTGTCTGGGTGTGTCGCCGCTGCTGCTGCCTCCGAGCCCTGCCAGGATTCCACGCAGGTCCTAGTGCCTGCCTTGTGCCTTGCTGCCTCCAAACCTGCTGGGATTCCGCGCAGGTCCTAGTGCCTGCCTTGTGCCCTGCTGTAAGAGTGTGTTGTGAAATGATGCATGTCTAAAAAGTGTGTCACCAACATGAAAAGTTTGGAAAGCTCTGCCATAACCAGTAAACAAAATGAACAGTTCCATTATTTAGCCATTAGAGGGAGCCAGTAAACTAGCAGTCTTTTAAAAAGAAAATCAGAGATCTTTTTTTAAAAAAAGGAAATACTAGTGAAAAGGAGCTTCTGATCCAAGTTCGAAATAAAAACAATAATTTAGAATGCAGAATAAATGCATTTCATAACTGGCAGCCTTACATGGTGATGATGCCCCCTTGACTGAATGGATGTCTATGTTTAAATTAGTTTAATTTGCAGAATAGTAGTTGAGCTAGTTTTACGGAATATGCAATACAAATTTAATTAATCAAAGTATTGGTGAAAGAAGTATGCATGCTCTAGAATTACAGTGCAAATTTTATTGCATGGATTGAAAAAAAGTTCAATTTCAGTTCTACAGTATACAGTTATCACAAATGCTATTAAATAAAAAGTAGACTTTCACTACTTTTCACTGGAAAAGACCCTGATGCTGGGAAAGACTGAAGGCAAAAGGAGAAGGGGACGGCAGAAGATGAGATGGTTATAGCATCACCGATGCAATGAACATGAACTTGAGCAAACTCTAGGAGACAGTGGAGGACAGGAAGGCCTGGCGTGCTATGGTCCATGGGGTCACGAATAGTTGGACACGACTTAACGACTGAACAACAACAAAGACTTTCACTATTTCACTAACTTTGTAACATTGTCTAGGAAACCTATTGAAACAATTAGGCTGGCACTGCAGATGAATTATGTAGTAAACAACTGTATTAAAATTCTGTCTCCAATATCAGAAACACGATCAGGAAATTGGAAAAGGTATTTTCTGTGACCACATTCAAGTTTAAAAATACCCATCCTAAATGGGCCCCGTCTCTCTCCTTCACTGATTTCTCTTTGACACTGGGCAAACTTTTTTCCCGGGATAAGCATTTGATATCCTAAGTTGCTAAACTCACTTCATTTTAATTGAATTCACTGCTATCTTATCTTATTAATACATTTTATCTAAGCCATTTTGAGTAATTTCAAAATAGAAAAGCTGGAAAATATACATAATACAATAACTGCTAAGCTTCATTTCAAAATGTGAGTCAAAGAATGCCGCATCAGCCCACCCTGGGTCTGAAAGGCCATAGAATAAGATACAAAGAATAAAGTTTTCAATTAATTGTCTTGAAAATAATTCTAAGAAAAACAGTATTCCATAAGTACTTTGGGAAGGAACAGGGAGTTCAGGAATGGAATTTGTTGGCATGCTTAATGAAGTTTATCTCTGGAGTGTCTTCATTTTTTCCACAGATCTCTTTAACCTTGATCTGTGATCTCCGTTTTATTCAATAGTAAAACAGAAATCTAATAGTGAAATGGAGCAGTATTTGTTTATGGAAACAATTTCCTTTCTGCAATGTCATTGTCAAAGTGAAAATGAACAGTAACCATTAAGGAAAAAGTAATTTGGAGATGGAAGTTATACAGTTACTTAGAGCTAATGGTGAGGTGTTTACTGGAAAGATTGCTTTAGCTACTTAGACTCAGCATCTTCTTGGTATGCAGAAACTCAGGCATACCTTAAAAGTCTCGGACAATTCCACTTTCACAGGGCAATTACAAAATGATTCGTGCCTTTCAATAATGCTGGAATGAAATCAAGGTAGCCTCCCTATTTACCACCACTACTCTCGTTTATACTGTCTGAGGATAATGAGCTCCTCCAAGATGGCTTACAGAGAGACTCAAGACCTACGCAGCGGCCATGTTCCTGGGCTTTCAGCTTGGCACTCTATCCATAGTCCACAAGCAACTGTATGAGAAATGTCTCAGGAAGTGTGGGTACCTCTTCCCTTAGGACAGCCTACTCTCATGTCAAAAGATCACTGTGCAAAATGTGCAATCTATATCAACTCCTGATCTGTGTAAGCTTGTACAAGCTCAGTGCAAACTGAAAATTTACACTATTCTTATTTAACAAAAATATTGCTGATTTGGGGATCAGTCTGTCTTTGCCCCAAGAGCAAAAGTATTTATAACACCCCACCCCCATCTCTTCCCTCGTGTTTCAGGAAATCATCCCTCTTTCCTTCCATAGACTTGTACTACATAAATGATGTGGAAAAATTAATACGCATATTTGAGGAACCAGAGTTATTGAATCCTGGGTTTTCCCCCACTGAAATAAAGTAAAGCAGCTTTACTTCTTTGATCTCCCTTACTAATTTGTTGATCAATAACATTTGCTTCATTATGTCTTATCCTTCAGCTCTTAAGCTCTTCTAAGTGTAAGCTTCACTGCAGGGTAAGCTATTTTTCATCCAAAGAAGCATATAATGGCTCATTACATGCTAATTGAACATCTAGATGTGGTTTTCTGCTAGAAAACTCAGAAGTACTTTCCAATGCAGGATTGTATGGAAATCGTACCTAAAAGTTTCTCTCAAGGTAGAAAACCAGTATTGGCTTAAATCATTTTAATTCCTAACCTGAAGGTCCCCTCCCCGACTAGGATCTACATATTAGAAAGGTTTTCAGTAGGACTCCAGTTCCTGCCATCCACCTCATGAGGCTGGCTCCAGGAAGCAAGTTACTTCACCCTTTTGCATAACAAGGCCAGCCCCAAGTAGAAAAAAGTTGGGAGGATAAAGTAATACATATACACGTTTATAAGTTTTATTAAGAACCTGAAGAAAAGTGGTCCGTCTCAGTTCAAGGGCATTGGGAATAAAGTGGATGTGTCATTTAAGTGGAAACACATGTTTCAAGATTCAATTACTTTACAAACCTATCAACCAGCACTTAAGGAAGCATTGATGAAAGAAGATTATTAATCTTGTCCCAAGTCTCAGCAAATCATCTAACTGCAAGACTTTAATTATCAGAATTAATAATGGGCCTCCTAGTTGAAAAGCGATAAGGAAACCGTAGAACAACATATAGTCCACTATACTGATACTGAGTATTGCTTGGAATTTACCTTAATCATAAATAACAGTGCCAAGAGACTAGGGTTACCAGAGTTGGGCTGCAAAAATCCACTCAACCACTAGCTGGCCTAAGGAGTAGATGTTTCTGTATCTTATACTGCCATCTAATGGTCATCTATATTATTGCAGCCCAGACCTAGTACCCTACAAGATATCAGATAAGTAAAGAAACATCAAATGAGACCCAGTGGAAAGGTTCAATGTAGAGACAATAGAGAAAATCTAAAGCACAAGTAATAATGAAGGAACCAGAAAAAAAACTGTTTATATACTGTATGAGTTTACAAAGTACTGGAAAGCACACTTGAAGAGCAAAGTTGAAAAGAAGAGTATTTGCTAAATATTATTCTGCAAGTATATCTTATTATTTATGGCCCCAACAGCACATTAATGCATATATAAAAATATCAGATCACTGGAAGTACTAACATAGACTTGAGAAGAGTGCCAAACAAATGAAAACAAAAGATAGAAAAATAATTTAAAATTAACGGAGACCAGAAATAAGAAAAGGAAAACAAATAACTTCCATTTATTGGAAAATGATGAAATGTACTATGAAATATAAATACATACTTAAAAATATAGAAATATGAAAAAATAAAATACTACCAATAAAATGTTAGCAGAAACTGGAAAAGACAGACAAAATAGAAGATTTTTTAATCCTGCCTTCTGTCTATCTATCGGCAGCAAACATATCTAATACTCCTGCCTCCTATTTTCCCCACAACAACAACCCTGTGAGGTAGGTTGGCCTGAGCGAGAGGGTCTGGCCCAAGGTCACCCAGCCGGCTTCCATGCCTAAGGCGGGACTAGAACTCACAGACACCTGGTTTCTAGGCCAGCACCTTCACCACTACACCAAACTGGCTCTTATTTAAATAATAATGCATTAATAAAGAACAGCTGATGTTCTGCTGTGATTTAATAATGAAATACAGATATCATACCCCCATGTTCTCATACATTCAGTTTAAGGGACTGCTTTGCAGATACTGATATAACAAAAGGAAAACTCTAAATAAACAATTAAATGTTTTAAATATGAGATTGTGAATCAGGGAAGATACATATGTACATGAGAATGAACAAAATAATTTGGTGTATGGATGGTTAATTATTTATATTATCTTGTAATATTATTTCTCAGCAATCTCACAGTAATTAAATGACACAGTTGAACTTTCGTATCCTTGAAGTCAGCAAGATTCAGGCTCAGCTTAAAGGCAGTTTTAGACAACTGTGGTGTTTGATTAAGACTAACTGGAATAATTTAGGTATTATGACTATAGGATAACAGAATGCATCCTTCCCTGAAAAGGGCATTAACGTGCTTATAAAACCATTATAAGTTATATAACTTATAAAATTTTTAAATTTAAAAAATTTAAATAATTAAATTTTTATATTCTGGGAAGTTTCAAATTTTAAAAAATGCATCTGAAGGACATGAATGTATATTTAAGGGGAAATAAACCCAAATAAAACAGTTCTGCTGGATATGGATATGCTTAGATCTATGTTATCAGAAAGTAAGGGAAAGTAAGAAAGTTATCAGAAAGTAAGTCTAAAATGTAAGCAAACAGAATGAGACATTTCAAAGGTCTGAATCAATAAATTACTTACAAGATGTAGCAGATGACTCCTATGCTCCACATGTCAGTAGCATACCCAATAGGTTCATAATTTATAACTTCTGGAGCCACAAATTCTGGTGTTCCAAAGAGGACCTTCAGAGAACCTGCATTTTCTAAGGTTATACAGAAGGAAAATTTTGTGTGTTCAACATAGAAGACAGCGTCTCTGAAGTTGCCCTCTGAAGTCTAAGCAAGCTGTTCTCCCCAAGTTTCAGAGGCAACTTAGAAAAACCATTTTAAGGCAGACTAGGTGAAGTACAAAGGCAACCAGGGATGTGAACCTTGGCTGACTATCCCAAACTTACAACATCAGCCCCTGCACTCCTCTGCTCCTGAACAATTTTATATGGAGCTCTGGAAAGGCAAGGGAAGATTCCTTTCCTCTTTCTCTGCCTCCCCTCCTCCTCCCCCCATAGGATTAGCCTTTCTCCCTCAACAAAATGCTTCTAGTCCATTAATACACTATTTCTGCACTGTGTGTGTGCAAGTGTTATGTATATCCACCCACTCACCAATATACTATTATATATTACAGATAAAGAAGCTATAGATCTTCAGATGTTGTACAAATCTCACTGCGCTGGCACTGGCTATGCAGGCTGGAATATTGAAATGGAAGTAGAAATAAAAAAGTATTGGGAAGTCATAGTTCCTGCCCTCACCCAGTAATCATCTCAAATTAGTCACATGATTCTTACTCGAAAATATTTCTGAATTCCTAAATATGAAAAGTACAACCTACACTTACACTGGGCAATTAATCTTGTGTCGTGACTAGCCGGGGAGAGCCTAAATGCAGGGCTGAGTTCAAAAAGGTGAAATTAAAAGATAATTACTCTCTGATCAGTCTAGGAGCTGTTTATGAACTTAGTGGGATCATAAATTGTGCTTCCTTGATTATGCCTGAGGTTACTGGAGTGACTTGTGGATTTTGCATCCAACACAAGCTGCTGAAATATATTTCTACTGATCTGGACTATTGTGAGGACCAGTATCCCCTTTGTTTCAGTGCAAGATTTGATGGCTAATCCTAATCAATTTGTGACAAAGCCAGAGCTGATACCTCATTACCATTTGCATGTAGCATAACTGACAATCTATATATTTAAACTAGCCTTTTCAGTGCACTGGGCAGAACAAATCAATTTCTAAAAACTATAAAAACAAATGGTTCAGCAAAACATCCCAGAAAAATATTAATACTAATACTCCTCACATGCAACGTTCTAAATATTCCAAAAAAGGCCAGGAAAAACATCCTCCTACATGGGTGGCATTCCCTGACAAAGTTAATGTCTGCAGAAATTGACCACAAAAGGATTACAAATCTCTAAGTAAAGGTAAAGGTCCCCCCCCGCACATTTGTGCAGTCGTGTCCGACTCTAGGGGCCGGTGCTCATCTCCGTTTGTTAGCCAAAGAGCCAGCATTGTCCGAAGACGCTTCCACGGTCATGTGGCCGGCACGATGCACGCAGAACGCTGTTACCTACCCACCGAAGTGGTACCTATTCATCTACTTGCATTTGCATGCTTTCGAATTGCTAGGTTGGCAAGAGCTGGAGCTGGTGTGGGAGCTCACTCCGTCATGCGGGGCTAGGGATTCGAACCTCCAAACTTGCGATCTTCCGATCGACAAGCCTGGCGTCTTACCCGCTGAGCCACCACGCTACTTTAAATTATGACAAAATCTGAGAGTTTAGCTGCATGAGTTTTCTAATGGCTTTAAATAAAGTTTTATGGTTAGCCAGAAAAAGGTCTGGGTTATCATCCAGAGGAGGATAGACTGAAAAAATGCCTGAAATGATTTGATTCAGCATTTTCTAACAAGCTAAGCTCAAAGTCTGTGATCCACTGGTCAGGATGACAGCAAAAAGGACAAATGGGGGTTCTAGCAGCTTCACCAAACTAGAACTAGAACTAGGCAGGCTGAGAATTCTAGGTGTTATAAGCCCAACATATCTGGGCCAACAGAGTTGACACCCACCCACCCACCCACCCCAAACTGGGAAGGGCCAGATAACAGCATGTGGCTAGGAGTAGGAGAAAACTAGTCTGCATTCAACCAAGAAGCCACCTGAATGAGAGACCACCTGTCAGTGTTATATCTCCAGAGGATTTGGGAGACAATAAAGTATGGTGAGTGGGGCAATTTCTGTAGGGAACTGCACAGAACTGTATTACTGAGATTCTAATCTATTTCCAATTAATTTCAACATATTCATTCATCATCATGCTTCATTTTATTTCTTCATTAATCTGTGATTTTATCAAAACATATGCATTTCTGAACACTTGTTTCACTTTCTTTTTGAAACACAGGTTGGCACAGTTTTTGAGCTGAGTACGAAAAAGTTCAAAAAGGTGAAATTAAAAGGTAATTACCCTCTAATCAAAAAGTAGTCTAGGAGCTGTTTATCAAATCAGTTCTAATTGGGATCATAAATTCTGCTTCCCTGATTCTGCTTTAAATTATGATTATTTGCCACAGACATTTATTTCAGCTTGTGAAATCTAGACATCAGGCATTATTGTTTGGGGTTCAGTCAAAACTAAGGCTTTCACAATGACTGCTCTGAAGCTCTAGAATTTATGGATATAATCATCTTCTGATTGATGATGGAAAGCACTGCATTCATCTGAAGTATTCACTGCTATAGACTTCTGGCAAGCTATAATGCTAACTAAGCCATATGGAAAATGGGACAATCCAGTTTTGAATTAAATAGTGGTTCCAAGTACTTGTAACAACTATACATGATAAAAATACGCTGTATCTTACAGCTGTTTAAAATAACTTAGAGATTTTACCTAATCTTCGTGCAAGTCCAAAATCAATCAGCTTGATTCTTGTACCAGTTTTGTTGACACACATAATATTTTCAGGTTTCAAGTCCAAATGAACAATGCCTTGCTTATGAATGAATTGTACTCCTTCTGAGATCTGTTTCATGTATTTAATGCATTCCCTCTCTGTCAGTTCAAAGTCCTCATCAATGATTCTTTCGAAGAGCTCTCCTCCAGAAACACTAAAACAATATTACAAAGAGAAAACAGATTGTATGGAAACCACATTCTCTACACAAAGGCAAGCCAGTTCACCTACTGTAACTCTACTGATTATTCTGGAGGACAAAGATGGGATGGGGAGTAGGAACAATGTAATGTATCCAAGCACAAACATTCCTTTGGCCCAACATTCAACCTCTTGATCATCTCAATCTCTGTCAATGCAAGACCAAGTGACACTTTATATTTTGCAACAGTGAAAGAGTACTGTGGTCTCTTCAGGAACTCATACTTCTAATGTTTAGATTTCATTTTGTTCATACTATCCAATATACTTTTAAATACATTTAAAAAAGAAAGCCACATGTTTGGATAAAACTTTTAGAGAAAAAATACCAACAAGCAACACATTAAAATGAATTAAAACTGTAGAACAAATTATACACGTTGGGACTAATATGTAACCCAGGGGTCGGCAACCTTTTTGGCACCAGGGACCACTTCCATGGGAAAAATTTTTCCAAGGACCGGGGGGCGGGGTTTGCAGGCGGCAGCCAATCGCATGGGCCAGTGGATGGGGTTTGCAGGCAGGAGCATTACATTTATTGTGCACTTTATTTCTAGGTGTCCCCGCCCCCTGGCTGTGATTGGCTCCCGCCTGCAAACCCTGGCCCCTGGCAGGCACTGCTGGTGAGGCTTTTCACCTCCCTGCCGCTCGGTGCAGCATAACTGCAAAAAGTGGTGGTGGGGGGGGCGCCACGGAGTGGTAGCTCGGGTGTGCCTGTCAGCTGTGCGATGGGGAGGCGGAGGTGCGCCCAAGCTACCCCGGTAGGGGCCGAAATAACCATGTGGAGCAAAAGTGGGGGGAGAGTCTGCCCCGTGCCCCGCCAGGGTGCCCCTTCAAAAGGGTAGGCTCTGGGGACCCGTAAAATGCCCTCGGTTCCGTGAAAAAACGCTGCACCAAGTGGCAGGGAGGCAAAAAGCGAGGGGAGGCTGATTGGAGGGGGTGCTCCTCGGCCCGCCTCTGCCCTTCTTTGCCGTGCGCTGATAGGTGGAGGTGTTTCCCTTTCCGGGCCCCCACCAATCAGCTGCTCCGGCTCACCCTGCGGCCCATTTCCTAACAGCCCACGGCAGTGGGCCGTGGATCACAGGTTGCCAACCCCTGATGTAACCAACTTAAGAAAAGGACCATAATACTATAGGTTACATATGAGTACAAATGGCAAAAATATGCTTTATTAAATTGAAAAGCTTTATTGCAAACTTATTCACTTATGGAAATTTTTAACTTTCATGATACTCTGAACCTCACTCATCTGGTATTTCATAATATTTATTTTTGAAATAAAACATGTTTTTACATTCTGGAACAAGAGCACAACAGAAAAACATAAACTGTCAGACAAGGCTGATTAAAAGGCCTCATTTTTTAAAAAATGGTCTCAAAAAGTACATAATCCAAATACATAAATTACTCATACATCACTCAGCAATTGATGCAATTACATATAAGAATCCTAATGTAAGAGCACAGATAATATATTCACTGAAGTGCTGGGGTATGATTCTTGCCTTGTCAGTTTCATACTGTAGGATCAACTATAGACACACAGTACTGTCATTTTAGTGGCTCTAGTAGAACAATGACGTTAAGGAAAGTTTGTATTGTGACAGGATCAATCAAACTTAAAAAACAGCAGTAGTGAAAGCTGAGATCTGCAAGTCACTTGTGAAAAAAGGAAGAGTTAATGAATCTAGCTAAGTAATGTTTCCAATCGAAGAGTAATATTTACATTTATTCATTTATTAATTAAATGTTTATCCCTCCTTTCTGTCTATGAAGGTTCTCAGTCATCCAGGTGGAATTGTCTGTAGCTTGAATCATGTCAACTGGATTTCTATTTTCTCATTGGAAATGTTTCGCTCCTTATCCAAGAAGCTTCTTCTTGGATAAGGAGCGAAACGTTTCCACTGAGAAAATAGAAATCCAGTTGACATGATTCAAGCTACAGACGATCCCTCCTTTCTGTTTATAAAATACTCAAGGAAGCTGACAGCAATTGAACAGGGAATTGTGGGTAGTCAGATAACGTGAGAAGAAATGAAAGGCTTTCTATTGGCTTTCTTTAGGAAACAGAAGTAAAGACATCATTTTGGAGTCTTACACTGCAATACTTGTGGCATTTGTGTTCCTGCCCAAACACAATCTAGAATTTATTTGCATTAAGTGGTGCCTGAAGAAAATTATGAAGATTGGAGTAATAAGTGGACACATTTCAGATCACAAGAGAGGATGAAGACTCATTAGATCAAACAAAGGATGTGCTACAACAGGATATGACAGAGAAAACAATTCTCCTTAAGACAGTCAAACAAAGAGCAAGTTAAGCAGATGAAGATGACAACTAGAGACAATGGATAAAGAAGATATTCAGCACTGCAAGAATTCAGAAATTACTTTCAGATCCTCACAGTAGAAACAGGCTCTAAGCCTGCAAAAGATGGTGGATCCCTGAATAGCTTTGCAAGAAGACAAAGAAATGAGTTGAGGTAATTGGTGACTGATTCTCCAAGAAAACACACTTATATCAGTTGGACCCATCAACTTGTGAAGTATGCTGATCAGAGATATGACAGATAAATTTCAAAGACCACTGATAGTGATCCCTTCCTGCTAATCCAAATGGGGACAAGTGATGCTGCAAAGAGCAGCTATAATTGTATATCATGGACCCTTAAGGTCTAAGAAGGAAGTTCAAGACCATGGTTCTCAAGTGGTATTCTCATCCCCCCTCTCCATCCAGATGACAGAGCCTTAAACAGCAAATAAAGAGGTAATTGGGAGATTTTTGGTTTCTCAGAACATTGTCTGAGTTTTTGGATGATGACTACTAGCATGAAATGGCCTGTATATGACAAGTACTATTTGTCTGAAGCATAGCAAATTTAATTGGTTTGAAACTGAATCCAGGAGGCTAAAGACTAAAATTCTGAAGTAAAATTATCAGGTACAGAACTGTGTACTACAGAAGGATGTCAGAGTGTTGCTGTAATGGGACCTATTAAATCACTCAATTTAAAAAAATTCACAAAGAACATTGGCTCATAAAAATCATGCCATTTGTTGTCCATGTACTATGGGAAATAAATAACATGGCCTTGAACTACTAGTTGAGGAAGGCAAATATGACCTAATACGAATAACAGATCTAGTAGAATGATTCCTGCAATTATAATACACCCACTCCTCGTTTAGCAACTACTTTGCTTAATGACCATTCGCAAGTATGACGGCAATAAAAAAATAATTTCCTGACCAAGGTGTGCATTTATGACCAAATTTCATATGCCTGACAAAAAAGCATGCTGGAGTGAGAGTAACACTGGCGTAGCTGTACAAGAACTTTATCTGAATGAGATGGCAGCAATCAGTGATCTTTGCAATGTCTCTCACTCTCTTTCAGTCAGTCGTGTTTGTTTAGCGACCATTTTGCTTAACGACCTGATGTTGGAACGGAATTTGATCGCTAAATGAGGAGTGGGTGTATAGGAATTGAAGGATACAATTTGTTCAAAAGGAACAGAAGCAATAAAAAGGGAGGGGTTGTTAAAAATATTTTTTATCTATTCAGAAATCTAAGCAAATAACCTTGGCAATACAGTATATAACACATAGGTTAAAGTAAATGTAGGAATGAATAAAAACAATACTTTTGCTGAAGTTTAATATGCATGCCTGAACTGTGGATTAGGCTTTCCAATGTCAAAATGCAGTTTATTTTACACGACAAGTAAGCTTTTTCCCTCCTCAACAGCCAGGACCACAGTTATCTGTACATTTTATCAATACAATCTTCCTGTAGTAAGAAATAAATAAATTGACAGATGCAGTGTCAGTGGGCTGACAGGTTACATTTATGCCTTAAATTTATTATAGCTTCATCCACTCCTAATATGAAAGAGAATTGACTTTCTCATTAAGTGATCTGAAGTAAAATTTATAATAAATTTGGGATTGCAAAAGGTATTTCCAGGTTTCTGAACTCTTAGGATATTGTGTCATTATCACTTAGACCATAATGCATTAAACATCAGAATAAAACCTGGGGATTTTCAGGATTGATACAGCTTGAATGTGCATGAAATTATTAGCTTTCTTTTGTCCACCAATATTCTAGAGCTAGAACATAATAAATTCTTACATTAAAAGGGGGCATTAAAAACTTGCTTAGATTCATACTGTATAATCTCAAATGAACTCAGATGAATTATGATGGGATAAATCAAGCCTGAATAGCTATTTTAAGAGTTTTCATTTGCAGTGCTATTTTTCTGCTTCTGAGAAATGCCAGATTGAAGTAAAAGATAAAACAGGAACATAATCCAATTCATCCTCCACAGAAGTTGCCCCATTTTGTTCACTGAGGTTTATTCCCATGTAAGCCTGCAAACCATGGAAGGGCTCATGTTTTAAAAAGTATTCTAAATGGCAAGATGTTGCTTAAAGTAGTTGCTGTATTCAAAACTGGAGAACATAGAAAGTGACCGTACTGTTCCATTGTAATACTGAGGCTTACCTTTATTTTACAAGTACAATCCAAGTGATCTGCTTTGGGGCACAGGAGGAACTTACAGGAACATATGCCATTTAAACAATTAATAAACAAACAAACAGGATTTTCAGGTTTTTTAGGTAAGATTATAAAAACATTAACACTGGTAGTTTTCCTACTACAGTCAACTTTATACTTACATTTCCAATACCATGACAATGTTAGCTTTCTCTTCAAAAGCATCTACCAATTGGACAAGTTTTGGATGGTGTAGACAGTTCATTATGCTGATCTCTTGCCTTATGTTTTCCTTATCCTTAGCTGAATATGCTTTAAAAAATTTTCCTGCCCAAACTTTTCCAGTTTTTTTCTCAACAAGCCGGAAGACTTGTCCAAATTTCCCTCTGAAAAGTATAGAAAAATCCCCATGAAATGAAATATATAACAGAGGAAAACATGCTTTCTGGATGCCCTAGATTCTAGGGATTAAAATGATTAACGTGATTCTTATGCTCAGCTGACAGGCACTTAGTCAAAACCAGCAAGCTTGGATTCACAGGCATAGACATGTTAAAGCAATAGTTATAGGAATGTGGAAACATGCCATACACCAGCTTTAATTTTTTAAATGCCTATATAGCACAGTTTTTTCTACAATGACTTGCAACAGCTCTCAATGGTCTCTGGCAGTATTTGATATCAGATATATATATATATATAGAATTATAACACCAAGTATTGAACTTGGAGTGGGTGTGCAAAGCATAGGGTCTTCCATTAAGCAACATTTTATTCCAATAATAAAAGGAATCATTCTGCTTTGAAATGCAATTTGTATATGTAGCTGATTTCCTGATTACAAAAGATATGGGGAAACAAGACAAAAAGGCCTTTGCACCATTGAACATTTTGAGAATCCTGAGTAAGCTAGAAGAGAGGAGTCCTAAATAGTTCTTTATGAACTTCCCTACCACAATCCTGAAGCCTAGCAGTGTTGCCCTTCTACAGAGAACAGACCTTCCAGGAAGACTGGGGGCAGGGAGACAGGTTGCAGATCTGATAGAATGGATTAGACTGCAACAAGAGTATGCATGTCAGGGTGTGGATCGATTACCTCCAAGGAGACCCACTTGGACCCACTGAATCTTTCTCTATGAACGATGAACACTTGTTTCACAATAGCTGTTTATACATTCTCCTTCCTTTAAGGGAAGAGAGACTGCAACTATGTTATGGCAATAGAACTGATGGTCATGGGGGAGCGTTTAAAACTTTGTACTGGGTACTTGGAGAGTTCTTGTGGCTGAGGGTAAGAGCAGTTGTCAAGGACCACGTTTCATCTTGTCATGTTTGTCACTGGCTAAGTCTATTCCTGGAAAGCCAACCAGCTTGCTCCAGTCTGTGCCTTCCCTTTGTGACCTTGGGAGTATGCTTCTATGGATTACTGATCTTCCCTCTCTGCTGCAAGGCTGCACAATCATTCTAGTGGTGGTGGATTTATTTACCAAGATGGCTCACTATATTTCTTGCAAGGGCCCATTTACTGGATCTGGAAACAGCACTTTTTTTAGACCATGTTTTTAGGTACAGGACTTAATCAATTGTGTGATCTCAGATTGTGGCTCTCAATTTACATTCAAGTTTTGATAGCCTCTTCCAGCTATTAGACAATAAGATTCATTTGTCACCCTCAAACCATCCAGCCTCTAATGGGTTAATGGGGAGAGTGAACCAAATATTAGAAGAATACTTGAGGTGCTATGTTTCTTGTCAACAGGACAACTGAACTGAACTGTTGCCTCCTGCAGCATTTGCTTGTAACAATTCAGTGCATTTCTCCGTATGCATATGTCCCTTTCAGGAAACCTATGGCTAAGTGGCCACCCCAGTACACGCCGTGCAACAGAAAGGGAGGAGGGACTCTCCAGCTCCATTTGACACTGCACAGCAAGACTTGTCTAGTTGTCTTGGGCACCTGCCAAATGAGTAATCGGTATGTGAAAAATGCCGATCATGCTGCCATTAGTGCTGGACCAGTAGGTACATTCTCTGCTTCCCCAAAAGCTCAACTGTCACTGGCAGTTGCCAAAATGACTTTTTCTATTTTTAGCTTCGAACAATCCCATAAAGCATAGCCAATTGATTAGTAAACAAAGAATTCAGTTTTTTTTCATTTTTGTTGACATCTGGGACATCCATGCTTTCTTATATCACATAGCTTAATTAAAAAATGAGTATCAATAAAAGAAACACACACACACACACACACACACACAAATCATACTGAATAATTGTCCATTTGGTAAAGCAGGAAATAAACTTTATGGCAGCGAGATTGTAGAATCTGGCTGATTAAGCAGCTGATTACCAAAACAGACCAAGAGTTCCAATTTTACTGTTCCCATTTAACTGTAAAATTATCAGCATTTGATAACTGCAAACAGTATGGTGATAAGCTCACTTGGTAGAAAATTATTTGAGGAAGAATACAGAAGAAAGAATCAGATACACCTTAGAGAGTCAGTTAATGTGCATTTTGTTGTAAACCGCCCAGAGTCCCTCCGGTGGAGGGAGATGGGCGGTGATAGAACTTTGATTAATAAATAAATAAATAAATTTAAAAAGTTAGTGATATGACAGTAGATTTTTAATGAGGTAATATACTATTCCAACAAAAAAGGGGAAACATATTGTTATACTTACGATCCCAATCTTTCTTCGACATGGTAGAATTCCGAAACTTTTTGTTCTATATTGATAGTCACTGTCCGATTGTCAATTTCTGTTTCTTTCTCTTCTAGAAATTAGTATAAAAATAACCAATTACAAAAAAAAGTATATACTACAAATCTCATATTTTGCAATAATCAAGGTCTTACCATCATCAGACCCTTCAGCTTCTTCTTCTTTAGGACCTAAAAACAAACACACATACATATATGAATGTATATGCCTCTGCAGAGTCATGATCCAGCTTTTCTACTTTCTCATTCTTTATTTCATATGCCCTGTTGTGACTCCTTTCTGGATTAAGACAGTTATGCATACTGAACTTGTTCTAAAGTCAAGATGAATTTTGGAGGTACACAAATATTGTTAAATTGCTTTCCTACGCACTGTGAACTGCTCAATGACCAATTCATGAACAGTTTCATGGTTTTCAAGATGCTGGTACTGGAAATACTGGAAGGAAAAGTTCTTGCTGTTGATCATTTAATGGGAACAACTAACTCCTACTTCTGGCTGGTTGTGCAGCCTATTGTAGGCAGTACTATTTGAATTCTTATTTGGGCACATGAGATTTGTATGATGGCTGTTGTGGGTCTTCCGGGCTGTGTGGCCGTGTTCTGGAAGTTGTGGTTCCTAACGTTTCGCCAGCATCTGTGGCCAGCAACTTCAGAGGGCAGGAGCACAGACAGAAGCGAAATCTCTGTGCCCAGGTACAGCCCGGAAGACCCACAACAGCCATCGAACCCCGGCCATGAAAGCCTTCGACAATACAGAGATTTGTATGCTTGATATTTTTTCTCTCCATATATGCTTTGTAAATTGGTTTCCAAACTGAGTTTTTCTTCTCCCATCATCTCATTTCTTACTATATATAATTTATGTTGTTTTACCAAAAAAAATAATAATAATGAAAGTTATATTCTGTTCCATATATTATTCCTCCACTCCAATCAGAGACATTTTATTAACAACATATTATTATTTGTTGATTTTTTTTTAGTAAAAGCTTTTGGATCTAATTTCCTATAAACACTTTTGCATATGGTCCTTGTTTTTAAAAATCTAGCTTCCTTATTGTAACTCTCATCCTACTGATGTGTCCCCTGAGATACCATTGTTGGGAAAGGGCTTCCGCACAGTGATAGAATCGTATCTGATTTGGATGCAGCTGGTCTCAGGCTCAGTTCCCTCGCAATCTCTACTGGTAAGGATCAGATTCATGAGAAGACCTCTGTTTGGGACAGTCAGAGCAGACAGTAATGATTAATCTGATCTCTCTTAAGGCAGCATCTTGTGGGATTGCAGACCAAAAAAACTATCCAAATTCTTTGTGAGGTCTATCAATTAACATTTGGTAAAAGATGCAGATGATTTATTTTGCTCAGTGTTATAAATATAAAATTGAAGTTGTCATGTGGAAGACACCTGAAGCACCTCCACGGCTCTAAAAACTCATTTTATTACCATGTGTGGTCAATCTTCATGCCATTGGCATGTACCTGGCAACAGTACCTAGCAATAGTATAACCGGCATTGGCGTGGCAATTTTCCATCCAATGGAGCTAGTGTTCTTGAGGTTGATCAGTTTAAGTTACAAATGTCAACACAAGTATGAGGGATCTTGCTCTCAGTTTTGAATGCAGGAGCTAGTAAATGCTACCCAATCTGTACCTTCTCAATGTTCAAATGTTAACCTAAAAAATTCCATAGAAAACTCGAATCCTCTAACTGAACATTTATTTTACTTTCAACTATCAAGATTGCTGTGCTGAAGCAGAGGTATAATGCATGACCTCCAAAGAGGGCTGGATTCAGATTAAACACATGCCTGAGGCTTGCATACAAAGTAGAATCACATTTATTATATTTCCTTTTATAACTTAAAAAGTTCACAATGTTTTTTTCTTCCAATGACAGGGTTGAGGGGGGATTGCAGCACAGAAAAATCATTCCTCTATATGGACCGTTCTTTCAAAGAGCTGTTTTCCAGCTTTTCCATTGCTTTCTTTCTTGAAGGGAACACATTGTTGACAGTGTGATTATACAGTAAGTATTTCAATCTTCAGTGAAATGCCCTCTGAGTGATCAAAAGCTGAAAGAATTCCACAAATATAGGAACTAAATATTAAATAGCTCTAAACTACTGCAATGTTTTACTCTAAAATAATATTATGAACTCTTTTATTTGAAGTCAATTAAATCTATAAAGAGTGCATATAGAATGTATTTTAAAACAGGAAAAGGGAATTGAAACACATGATCCATCCCCCATGGGCTTAATGTAAGAAAACATGGTGTGGGGTACCTTATTTATTTTCTTAAAAAAACAAAACAAAACACTGGTTATTTCAGTGCTAGAACCTGGCTATCAGGAACCCAGTGCTCTTCAGATATGTTGGACTTCCATCATCAACCTCAAAATGGGGCTATGCTGGTTGGGATTTTTAGAAATTGCTGTCCAAAAAAGGCTGAGGAAAGCTAATCTAAGATACTATTTAGGAAAGAGGTAGCCTTGTTTTCTTTGTTACAATACAGAGCTGCATGAATGTTCAGATTTTGGAATCTGGATCCAGTGCTGGAAAAGATGAACATGCAACTTTTAAATAACTGAATAAACTCTAGAGTAATGCCATGTTATAGGTTGCAGCTGATTGTTTCTATTTTTTGTGGGATTTTAAAAACAATTGGGTTTGTTGTAGCATTTTTTTTCTGGAGCAGAGGGACTAGAAATTGGGTGAACTAGGTTTCAGCCTTACCAAAGTTTCTACTGCAACCAGTCCTTTAAAATGACAGTGCCTCAAGAAGACTTTCAGTAAAACAATATAAATCTGCTGAGAAATACAGGAGCAGGCTAGCATCCATCCCATTCTATTTAAGTCTAGATATAAGCTCTTCCATTAAGAGTGCTGCACAATGGAGAATCCTTAGCTCACTCTTTCATTCTTTCTAAAATAACACTGCAAGCTCCAGCACTTCAAATAGAAGGTATGTTTTACTGTAATTTGGAGCAAACCGCGTAGGATTGTGTACTTCAAAGGATGAAGAGCTGACAAAGACTGACAAAGGGATGACAAAAATCTAAATCACATATAACGTTCAATACATGCCATTGACCGATGACTAATATCAAATAACCTAATAGCAAAATGACAATCTCAAGAGAAGACACAAAAACAGGCTTCAGGAATAGCAGAGTATGATAGGAAATAGGATCACTCTGAGCCCGGCAAATTGTCCAAGACCCCCAATTTCAGAAAGATATGATGATCAGTCTCAGAATTGGTATGAACAATGCAGCAACTAGATCAGCATTTTCCAGGTTTAACCACTTGAGATTAAAGAAGCAAAAATAGTTTGATCTTTGAGTCAAGAGACAAAAACTGCAGAAAATGTTTCTAAAAGCTAAAATATCTTTTTTTTCTTGTTTATAGAGGTATAGAGACCAAAAGCTCATTGTTCTTGTAATTTTCCTATGTGTGGTAAAGAACTCTGTATATGTACTGATGAACTTACAATATATCTGATGAATAATCAGAAATCCTTTGGCTGAAAGGAAATTCCATTTAAATATACAAAGGTTGATATGAGATTGGTAAATCAGCTCTATGATCAACTCTCTTAAAGCAGAGGAGAAAGAATGCCTAGGCTTTGGTTATACATGCTTTTCAGCACTTCAGTGCTTGCATGATCCATTTAATATGCTCTGTTTTAATGAACTCCTATAGCCTTACAATATTATAATCCGGGTAAGATAAAATCATCATGTTTCTCTGTCTTGCCCTTTAGTAATCCTTCAGAATACAGGATAAAATTATTCCGGACATGCAGGCTTTATTTTGGGGCTGTATTATCTTTATTCAGCAAGTTGTAGGATATCAATCCTAAATACATTTGGGTATGATTGAAATTTCCTGGGAAAGGTGAAACCTGCATCAAAAGTTTCTTCTGCCAAAGTCTTTTATGGCATAGACTGAATTTTTCAACATGCAATGTCCCATTAGCATTTGCAATAATATTCTGCTTTTCAACTGCCAGAAAAATACTTTGATCAAATTGGTGAGGAATTTCATAATGTAATGAGTGTGAGATAGTAAGTCCTTTTTATGGTCATGTTTTCTATGGTCCTTCCTCTTCATTGTTCATTTTTGTTTTACTGCACATTTACAATGCGATCTTACATAGGTAAAGAATTCAAAGAGCTACTGTAATCCTAAGACCTAAACAGTATGAGGCCAAGGTATCTGAAAGCTAGGCTTCTGCTGTAGAATATAAGCTCTGGAAACATTCCTTGCTGCATTTAATTTAGGCAGTAAAATCTTGTTGGGCTTAAGATGTTGTGTTATTTGTCACTAATTTTAATGACATTGTCTCCCTTTAGTATATGAGGTTTCTGTTCCAGTGTTTGATGGTTTTATTCTAACTTTATCATAAATTGACCTGGTAAGCAAGGGGTATTGTTTATACACATAATAAGTATACAAACAAAAACATTTTGAGGTATTTGTTTCCTCTGCCATGTTGCTAGATTGTTTTCTAAATAATCTTTTAAAAAATAATCTGTTTTCTAAGTGCCTCGGAGTATACAAGACACAGTATTATATTTTCAACTAAACTGTGATACCTTGCCTTCAAAAACAGCTATTATCTGTCAATTCATTGTTGATGTACATATAAGGAAATGGCACAGTCTGTACCATATCCAGGTCCTGATAATCTAAAAATACTGCAATTCATAAGTCTCCCTCCATCCGAACATCACAAAAAAAGTCCTTTTTGATAGATTTATGTACCCCTTTTCCTTAAGAACTTAAAATGCTTGATGCCTCTTATTTCAGTCACCATATAACAAACCTGCAAAGTAATTCAGAACAGCATTTCAGAGCTGGGAACTCAAGTTGCAAGGAAGAGTGGCTTGCATATTATAAGATTATTATTATTTTATTATTTATTCAATTTATCCCCGCCCATCTCCCTGAACAGGGGACTCTGGGCGGGTTACAACACATAAAAAATTAAAATCTATACAAAATTTCTAAAAAACAACAAATACAAGAATAAATAAAATCCAAAGATGGTTAAAAGCCATAGTGTAGATCACTACAATACAATACTATAAGATGCCTTATAGGCAACTGCTCCATAAAGCTATGATCTGTCTTCTCCAAAAAGTGAAGTGCAAACTATATAACCTACTAATTAGGTATGGTTCAACCCCTTACCCCAAGCTATCTGGTAACTCATAGCTAGGCTAATGTTTAAATCACAAATTCCCAGGGAGAAGGGTTGTCATCTGAATTGTTGTACTCTACCAGCAAGTCTCTATTACTTTGCTGAACTTAAAATAGAAAGATAGCAACAAGGATTCAACTATAATTCATAAGACTGAGGCAAACATTTTTTCCCAAGACAATAAAGCTCATTTTCAAGTATTCATTATCAAACCAAAAAGTTTGGATCTTGCAACCAACTGGATCATATTGAGATACAAATCCATAAAGCCTCCATTTTATAATTTATAATGTTATTGGATTTAGAAGCCACCCGACTCCCAAATGACTCTGGGAGGCTTACATCTCAAAAGTAAGAAATAATAAAATGAAGGAAAAAAGACATACATTTCTGGAAAAAAAACCCACCACACCAAAAAACCCCCAAAACCAAACTAACAGAGGATTAACGACAGGCCAGGGAACAAAGCCAGGTTTTCAAAAGACTTACAAATCATCTGCAGGGTGGGAGCCATACGAATCTCAGGGGGGTGGGGGTGGGATGCTGTTCCAGAGGGCAGGCCCAGCAACATTTTCATATGTGTTCACATAACCCACCCTCACTTCCTCATCTTGAGCAAAGGGATTAGTTGCACTTACAGCAACTAGCATTCCAGTGATCCGGAAATATTCCAAAACATAATCCCCATGTAGTAGACTTACCTTCTTGTTTCTCTCCTACTTTTACTAGCTCAGATTCCTGACTTGGCTCACTGATTCCATACACATTAGCAGCTCGCACCCTGAATTTGTACTCCCGGTCAGCTAGAAGATCTTGGACATTGTAAGAAGTGCTGCGGCAAGTAGTGAGATCTGTCCATTTCTTGTCCACTGAGTCCCATACTTCCACACTGTAGGACTGCACTGCACTCCCACCATCATACGAGGAGCCATACCATGAAAGGATGAGGGAAGAACTCCGGATGTCTGATGCACAGGGTGTTCCTGCTGGAGGATCAGGTTTATCTGCGGATAGGGAAAAGCATATGCAATGTGCTTAGCATCTCATCCAATGAGATGGGCAGGGATAAATTCAAACAAACAAACAAACAAACAAACAAACAAATAAAATTGCATCAGGAAATCCATTTTCCTATTTCTCCCACAGAGAAATGGCTAAGCCTGAAGTAAATTTGGGAAATTCTGTTTTTCTCAAGACAGCAAGTCAGACTTTAAAGCGTTACCTACAGCCATTATATAGGAAAGCAACAACTGTCAGATGTTGGTGTGGGACACAAACTCAAAGTTGGATCTGAAGAGTCCTGGAGTGTTACTGTAATCCTGCACCTGTGACTTACTTGAATCATGGATTCAGCAATGTTATTTGATACTCAATGCTCCGTATTTTTCATTTATCATCCTCATTTAGAAGGTAGTAGGAGACAGAAGCAAGAAGTGATTTGTCAGCAGGACAGTCTTTGGTCATGCAATTATTATCCATTATAGTAATTTATGCTATATGCCAGGACCAGGGGATCATTTTTGGCCAAGGCATTGAACTGATACAAATCAGCATATTAGGGCCTGTGTTCCATGTGTGGACATGCAACTCCTTATATTTGCATACAAAAATCATCCATACTCCATTAAAACAGATTTATCAAATCACACACACACTCACAACATACACACACATGGTTCCCAGCCACACCCTCAAATGAAGGTAAGCATTTTCTTGTCCAGTGATAAGAGAATCTTACCCTCTTTCTCTGATGGCTGAACAGGTGTTAGCACAATTAATACTATTAAAACTAATTCAGTGTATTTTCAGTGTCTGAAAATGAACAATTTGGGTCTACAGCAGGCTTTGTATACTTCAAATACCTTGGGACTCCCAGTTTATACATATAAATGAGGAACTGCTTTGAGGAACCAATTCCAAAATAACAAGTGACACAATTATGGTATTGCTGAGTATGCAAATATGTCTGCAGCAAAATTATTTTATTCTCAGCTTTGCTAAGGTTTTCATAGGCTCTTTAAATCCCCCTGAGTAGCCCATTGATTTTCTAGAGTACAAGCCTGAAAGGTGGTTTTAAGTAAGTATTAGATACAGTAGCCACAAACGGCAGATACATTTTTGCACCCAGTGCTTTAATTGTATTTGGCTCCCTTCTTTACAACCTCCCTCCAAAAGTTGCAAGCAATTTAGGGTTAAGAATTTTCTGTAACAGAATATTTAAGGCTGAGATACAGTATTACCCTAGTTGCTTTGTGGCATTAAAATATATTCATTTTTTTCACCCTTTTCAACAAAAGCTAGCCATAGTTTAAAATAAAAATTCAATTTCCATGAGTGAAAATTAATGTTTGGAACCCAGCACAATATATAATTGTAAAAAATAAATCAATTTTTTAAAAGCATAAATCTCCCATTATTTGTTTAAGAGCAAACCACTTCTGATCCTGTAGAATAAGGATGTTTTCCAAAGAACTGAATAAAATGCTTCCATACATCAATAAAAGCTATTTGACTAAACAGTGCAGTCCTAAACGTATTTACTAAGTTTATATCTTTGTTACATAACTTGATTGTCCATTGATGTACCCACCACCAATTGTATTTTTATCTTGTTTTGTTTTTATTTTTATTTTAATGTGCTTCTATCTGTAACTCTGATCCATGAGCATAATACAAATTCCATTCTATTATTTTATATTGTTACATAATTCCTTGAATACTTAATTTTTAAATTGGACTTATAACTGATCTATCATGAGCTAAAATTACTGGGTCAAACCTCAATGTTCCTCACTACTACAAAAACAGCTTTTCTTGCAATCACAGCTAAATCACCCTTCTCAGCCTGTGATTATGCAACAGACTACAAGTCCATCACTCCCTGATTTATGGTCCATATTGGACAAGTTGGACAAAGTCATTGAGGGTGTAGACGCCATGGAGTAGGGTAAATGAGGAGAACCCTAACAATGGCTACCACCAAAGGCAATCTCCAGATTTAGAAGCATCATGCCTTGAAAAAACACATTGAGAGAAACAAAGATGAGGTTTAGCCTTCTTAAGGTGCTTGCCGGCTTCCCGGAAGAACTGGTTGGCTGCTCTGGGAAGCAGGATGCTGGATTTGGTAAAACATCAACTAGATCCAGAGCAAGGCTCTGTTTTCTTATGAATGAACTTTAAATGCCACTAACTTCAGTGGAACCTGTTTCCAAGTACATGTGTTTGGCTGCAGTTTTATGACAAATGCTATTCATTGATATCAAAATTAATGGATTGTGTTCATGTTCAGTAAGGAAGAAAAAGACTGTATAAGAAGTGATATTTATTTACCAAATTTACTGTGTGTATGTGTGTGTATAATTGTGTATAAATGTTAAAGCTTTCTTAAGACTAGGAAGAAATCATTACAGCTGGAAATACTGCAGTAAATAGATTTATTATGATTGATACAATTGCATCTTATTCATACTGTACTGTAGTATTAACAAAAACCCATTATTGGATCTCTCCCTTGTGTTTTAAAAACATGGATGTTTTCTTTCTTTCTTGGCACGAACTGTTTAGTTGCAGTAGTAGGATACTAATGTTTGGGTTTTTATTTAAGAAGTTTTTTAGTGTCTAATTCTAAAGTGCCAATATGCTATTATTTTCATCTCTAGTGCAATGTCAGCATTTGGAAAAGAAAAAATGCAGAGTAAACTTCTCTCTCCGCAAATTTGTACAGTATTTAATTTTGTCTGCATTATTATGGCACAGAATAGCCTGAAAAAGCATTTGTGTATATATTTGTTATACATGTGCAAGCTTGTGCCCTAGGTCACATTCTCTAGATTGCAGGGAACTCTAGGAATGGACACAAAGTATTTTTGTGCACACTGAAAGTCTGTATATGCAGACACATATACTTGCACATAATACTCTCAGAGTATGGCAACACATACAGGCCAAGGGTAGGATGCAAATGTTTTAGTTCAATGCAACCAGATTACCAACTGCAGTGCTTTAATTTTTTTCTCATGAGCAAATAAGGACAAAGTTAGAAGATAACATACATGGACATAACAGAGATAGGAATGTGTAAGCCCTTTCTTCTAATGATCCTGGTAGACTTATTCGGTCTATCCAATGAATGGCCAGCATTTACCAGACTCAGCTGCTTCCACAAAGAACTATGTCTAAATAAATTCTACAGCGTTCCAAACTCTTAACTGGCTCATCCCCTTGGAACAGAGCTTTCCAAACTGTGTGTCGCGACACAAAAGTGTGTCGCCAAACACAGCGTGGTGTGTCGCCACACCACCTGGAAGCGGCGCCGTGCACGCGCACACCGCCGCACGCCCCCTGCACCGCCGCACGCCCTCCTGCGCTGCTGCCGTGCGCGCGCTGCCGCACGGCCCCCCGCGCCGCCGCCGTGCGCGCCGTCACACACCCTCCTGTGTCGCCCCCGTGTGTGCGCGCCCCCGCCACCCCGCCGCTGGCATGTCGCCAGCGGCGGCACTTTGGAAAGCCCTGCCTTGGAAGAACAAGAGCTAGCTTTGCTATGTCATCCCTCATTTTATGTAATTACAGCCTGTTTATTTTTATGACTACTTATGCATTTATTTCTATTTATATCCCACCTTTTTCCCCATAGAACACTTTGTCCCATTATAGAAGCAGGGTGCAATCATGAGCAAAGCCTGGGCCCAGCCACAGAGGCTGTATCAATTCTAGTCCACTTGCTTTGGAAATACTTAAATTATTGCTAGTACTTTCAGCAGTTTCAAACAGATACCATAGCCTGGAAAGGTTAAGTGAACATTCACACTGAACTTCACACTTAGATGCTCCTCACATCATGCCAATCCTGTGCTTCTTGCATTCCATCTTTCTAAATAAGTATTCCCATGCATTCACAATCTGCCATACTTAATTTCCCATGGTGGTCTCTGTGACACAGCCACAGTATGAAACAGAAGGGACCAACAATTGAGCTTATCCAGCAGTTTTAAAGCTAGTCATGTTTATTTGGCTTATTACAATATTCATAAAGGGTGCAGTAAAAAGGTAAAGGTTCCCCCCGCACATTTGTGCAGTCGTGTCCGACTCTAGGGGCCGGTGCTCATCTCCATTTGTTAGCCGAAGAGCCAGCGTTGTCCGAAGACGCTTCCACGGTCATGTGGCCGCATGACGCGCGCGGAACGCTGTTACCTACCCACCGAAGTGGTACCTATTCATCTACTTGCATTTGCATGCTTTCGAATTGCTAGGTTGGCAAGAGCTGGGGCGAGTGCGGGAGCTCACTCCGTCATGTGGGGCTAGGGATTCGAACCTCCGAACTTGCGATCTTCCGATCGACAAGCCTGGCGTCTTACCTGCTGAGCCACCGCGCCCCTTTAAAAGGGTGCAGTACACCCTAACAAATATGCAGGAGGACAAGTATTGGACTGGATGCATCTTATCACTGAAATCTTGACTCACATCAGGGAGAAGAATAAGCTTCAAAGCTTCCTCTCCAATATACTGGCTTTGCAGATATTGATATTACTACACGCTGTGGCACATGGCTATTATTGCATTCTTAAACTGGCTCAGATAAATGGAAGTGCTGCTTATCTGGCCTTTATAGGGGAGGCTGAGATCTTTGAGAGGTGAAAATGTGAGAGAGGTCTTTTCAGTGGCTGCTTCCAGATTCTGAAATGCTCTGCTAAGGATGGTCAAACAAGTCTCCTTTCTATGACTTTTTAAACACTATGCAAAAATATTGTTATTAAGGCAAACCTCTATTACCTAAGATAATTTGCTGGGTGGTGCTGTTTGTGTTATTATTGTGTTTTCAATGATGTTTTCATTATCTTTGAAACAGTATGGTTTTTTTTTAAAATTTGGTCTTAATTTTGTTAGTTGCCTTGAACACCAACTGCTGGTGGAATGGCAGGACATAAATAAAATAAAAACCAAATAACTCTGGACAGTAGTGATACGGGATGTGGGTTCTTCCTTGTGCATATTCTCAAAATCAGCTAGCAGAAACTGTATGGCATTAGTCTATGAAGGTTCTCAGTCATCCAGGTGGAATTGTCTGTCGCTTGAATCATGTCAACTGGATTTCTATTTTCTCAGTGGAAACGTTTCGCTCCTTATCCAAGGAGCTTCTTCAGTCAGCTTCTTCAGCTTCTTCATAATGTATGGCATTAGCTTTCATTCCAAAATTGTAGCTTCAGAGTTCTAATAATTATTCACAGACTGTTCTCCATTCAGGATGGAAGCAGCATCTTCTCAAGAAAGTTCTCTTTAGATACCTTGGCTCCTTTCTAATTTGAGGGATCATATTACCATTCCACACTATTATTAGCTATTGAGATACTTGCCTGCCAGATAGAGAGCAGGCATAAAGCAACAATTAATTCTTTTCCATGGGCTCGTCTGTTTAGCCAGAGAAGGTATTTAATATACTGCTAATGCTGGCTGGACGATGTCCATGCCGACATTGCTGGCAAAGGCTGCACTTGAGATTCATTTGTGGGAGAAAAATGAAACCATAAAAGGCCATAACTGAACTCTAAGTTACTGCTCTCAGGGCTTCGGGGTCACTGTAAACCTCTCTGCTTTCATTGGAAAAAAAGCACTGTGTAGCTTATATTTCCAAGGGAGGAAAGGACTCTAATTTAAAGGCACTATTCCATATGGATGTTAATGAATTCTATTTTTAGCAAAAAATTGGTTTTAGAGGAGAAATGGGCAAGTTTTATATTAAAAAAATCTTCAGATTTTCCTTCACCTAGTGAGCAAGTTCCACAGTAAACAGAAGTTTCTTCTCATAAAACGTTATCTTTTTCAACACTGAAGCTACAGTGAACTTTATTTTCACCATTAATTCTCTATGAGAGCTTCTGTGCATCATTTCAATATGCCACTTGACCATGTCCCATTCCTTTTCTTAAAAGAAAAAGAGAAACATGTAAGAACTTTTCCCACCATTAACAGGCATTTCTCATATTCTATTTAGCATAATCCATTAGAATTAGACTTTTAAAGCCCAAAATGTAAGATTTTCTGGACTGTGTATGTCCATGGTTTTCTGGATTCTGCACAAGTTAGTTGTTCCTGAGTGCACATGTGTGCAGTTTGTAAGAGTAGAGATAGTAAGAACCAAAATGTGGTTACTATGGATGAATACCTATATCCATTAAGAAGTACTAGCCATTCAGATGATTAGACAAATAATCTAATGTATCTTTTTATTACGTTATTTAACAACATTTTCTCTAAGTCTTATAGCTAAAATTAAGAATTAATGACAATATTAAATCCCAATGATTTCTTATGCCTTTGTGAGAATCTGGGAAAATATCTTTTCAGTCCTTAAACATGAGATTGTATTCTTCTTTTGTTCATTATATATTAGTACCTCACCTTCTTACATTACTATACAGCTTGCTTTGATAATATTTAGAAAATTTTTAACACTGAATTATAAACCGTTCCCAACTTCAACTGCAAAGTTGGGGGACAGCGTTTCAGCAAGGCTCACAAAGGCAAAAAATGATAAGCAAAATGAGTTAAATACTGGGTAGCTTTTTTTTAAAAAAACCCAAACTCCAATGTAAGAACAAGATGCAGGGCTGCAACTGGGGGGGGGGGGGGGGCAAGAGGGGCATTTGCCCCGGGCGCCACGCTGGGCCCCCCCGCCAAAATGACAAAATAGTATTTGTATACTGTTTCCTGGCACGATTGCCGATAGGGCGCAGCATGCAATGGTGGAGGACCGCCCCCGCTGGTGGTGATTGGCTGCGGCGCAGCATGGAGACAAGCCGGCCGGCCCGCCCCTGCCCCAAGGAGGCCGAGCAGCTCTCACACGCGCTCGCCATTGGCCGAGGCTGCAGCCAATCTGCGTCCGCCGAGCACCGCCCTCAATCCCAGCCTGCCTCTGCGCAGGCGCACCCTGGCAGCCGAGCTGAGTGCTTCTGCAGAGGCGCCTCTTCCGGCCCGCCGCATGCGCTTGATTCACCAGCACTCACCATGAAGGGAGGCACAGGGTGGTCCCGCCGCTCCAGGGGGGCCGCCACCATTGCCCGGAGCAGCCAAGCCACTTGGCTATGTGGTGGGCCAGCGGGGGCACTCCCGGGGGGGGGAAGGCGGCATTTCTCAGCCATGCCCCTGGCACTCTCCCCTGCCCCATTTGTGCCGGCCGGCGGGAGCCCTGGTGCCCCCGGGGATGGGGAGGGTCCCCTTCCTCACCCACATCCCGCCACGGTGCTGTTCCCTGTGGGGGATGAGGGACTCGACCCTGCGGAGGGGCACGGAACCCATGGGGGGGCGCGGAAACCATGTTTGCCCTGGGTGACACAGACCCTAGTTGTGGGCCTGACAAGATGCATTGCTTTTGCAAATAATGTTAGTATCAGAACCATGAAATAAACAATGGTGGCCAAAATAACAAAAATTATGGAAAGGCAGTTTCCTAAAATCTTTTATTGACTACCTTGAAATTACCACCTTCAAGCCAAAAATTCCTGAAAACAACATTTGACTTAGTTTCAGTAATTTGTAAATCTATTCATGTCTTTATGCTATCAGATAACAGGGATGAAACTTTATGAATTTAAGATTAATATTTTTCCAGGGAAACAGCCTCTCAACTTGAGTAAAGTGTCCATCTGACAAATCTTTTGCTCTTCCCTTAAACTATTTAAATCACTCAGCATTGTAGTCCCTTCATATGTAATCTGAAATATCCCAACCCTATTCTTTTCTCAAATACAGGGCTACTTCCCACCTTGCTGACTTTTCTGTCTATACAGTTTTTCCAGATCTGGAATAGCCTGAACCATGATCAGCTGCAGGCAACAAAAAGAGGAAGCTGTCCGGTACTGTTAGTCAATCAAGTCATCTAGCCTAGTATAACTGCCATTAACACACATTGCTTTCAATTTCACATTTGAAAAAAAAAGATGGTCATAACTGACACAAATGGTTATTATAAATAGGTATTTATAGCTTGTACTGGGTCCTGAAATCTAATTGTTTTGACAGCTCATACTAATTTTCCCAGAATGATAATAATAAAAAAACCGCTCAGCAACAACCTACCCTAACTACGAAAAGATGTTCTACAATAAATTATAGCCATGTTTAAAATGGTACATGTTTGTTGGAAATATCAGGTACAAATTTATGCACTCCTTTTTTTTTTATCCATACAACCGTGTCCAATTCTCAGAGACTGCCTGGACAAGTCCCTGCAGTTTTCTTGGTAAGGTTTTTTGGAAGTGGTTACCCCTTGACTGCTTCCCAGGGCTGAGAGGTGGACTGGTCCAAGGTCACCCAGCTGGCTTTGTGCCTAAGGCAGGACTAGAACTCACCGTCTCCTGGGTTCTAGCCTGGTGCCTTAACAACTACACCAAACTGGCTCTCTATTAGATAGATATAAGGAGATATTAGAGAGATACAGATATGACAGAAAATTGTTGATAAGGGAAGTAATGCTATCTGTTGCTGTGCTTCCTGCTAACCTTCTGCCCCCAAAGGTTTAAATGTCCTCGGGTCCTCATTAAAGGTGTTCCTCAAACTGGAAATCTCATACCTTCTTGGGTGCCCTGTGCAAAGTAAGAATGGCGATGCCCCTTTCTTGTCTAGGCATTCTCAGCAAACAGCTAACCACACCACTCTAGCAATGAACAAGGTCCTGATACAGGGATAGGCCTGTCAATCAAGACAAAGAAGTGCAGAAATAAACAATGAAGCACTTGGGCTTCCATTTATCCTGTTCTGTGTCATGGCAATAGCTGCTTGTAATACATCATTTTGGGAGAGCCAAAATACAGTTTCCCGTTGGGGGAGATGGGCGGTCATATAAATTGAATAAATAAATAAAATAAATAAATACAGATGATTGCTATATACCAAATTAAACATTTCTATGGTAGGCTTCTAGAGATGAATGAAAATATTAAGGCAGGGGTGAGTAACATTTGGGTGGGCTAGGACCAGGCATGACATTTTTGGAATGGGGTGAGGGATGCAAAATAGATGGGGTCACTTTACACTGCATGAGTCTGGGCTTTAGGGGGAGATTTGGGGTTTTTAATTCTGATATGCCTATTTTAGGACTTGCACTTCCATTTTAATCTGCTTCTCATAACAAAATAGTGCAAAAGTTTGCTGTCAGTTTTTAGCAATCATGAACTCCAAGAGGCAAAAGGGACCCTGTCACCATGGGCAGTCCTTAGGCTACAAGTTGTTCAGTCCTGCCCTTGAGATGCCCCCTTAAACCTGGAATACTTCACTGAGAGTGATCTCATTCATGTTTTGTTGTTTGTGTATTCGTTCAGTCGCTTCCGACTCTTCGTGACTTCATGGACCAGCCCACGCCAGAGCTTCCTGTCGGCCGTCACCATCCCCAGCTCCCCCATGGTTGAGTCTGTCACCTCCAGAATATCATCCATCCATCTTGCCCTTGGTCAGCCCCTCTTCCTTTTGCCTTCCACTTTCATCATCCTTTCCACTAGCACATTCATGTTTACTCAGTACAATAGGAAGCTATTCAATGTGAACTGAGGGAAGACTGCCTAGAACAGAAGCCGCTGTTAAAGAAGGAAGGTGAAAATGAAGGTGCAAACCTACTGCTGCTGAAAAGCATTTTGAAGATTAGCGATCTTGTCTGCTGCATTTTAACTCATTTTGTAGCTCTTAAGCAGGGTTTCTCCCTTTTCTTTTTCTTTCTCTGTTCCAGTTACTCTCCCCAATATTCACCTCCATCCATTTGTGTTGTTTCCTTTCTTGCTCCTTTTCTTCCCAATACATCTGCTGTTTCTATGGGAAGTGGGGAGGGAAGTGTGTGCCTTTGTGTTTCTGGCACAAATGTGATTTATGAGTATGAAGGAGAATGGTATGAATATGCAGGAAGGATACCCATTTTGCAAATGTGGATCTATTTTATAGGTAATTCATTTTAATCACTAGTTCTTCATTTAATTACTTCTACTTATTTACTTGTTAGATTTGGATCCTGTCTTCCATTCTGGAGCTCCAGGCAGTGCACACAGCTTCCTCCTCCTGTTTTTCCCAAGAACAGATTGGCAGGACAATATCATTCTGCAATCTCAATCTTTATTTAGTCAGTAGAAGGCAGTATTTGAACTTCCCAATTTAAACCATTCTTCTTATTTGTTATGTATTAATTTTTGAGTTTGGTTTGCTCTTTAAAGTTAATTTGTAACATCTAATTATATATCTAATTATCTATAATTTGATAATTAGCTCAAGTACTGCAAATGAAAATATAAACTGATTCCGGAATCACGAAAAACAAAAACTAAACCTTAATTTTGTGTACTTACCTACAACTGTAAGGTTAACTTGGGCTTGCTTACTACCCAGCTTGTTTTCTACTACTAAAGTATAGCATCCACAATGTTCCTGCTTTGTGAAGGAGATGGTTAGCTTACTGCTGTTCTCAGCATTCTCAATTTTGATGTGTTCATTTTCCTGGAGCTGCCAAATTGAACAGAAAGATTAATACAGATATTCTAAAAATACAGTAAACCAGGACTTCACAAGCTAAATATATTAACAGGAGGGAGGTAATAAGGAACTGTGTTTGGGTGGTTATAACACTTTCTCTTTTCCTTGAGATCACCTCTGTATATATTCTCATGTCATATTAAACTCATTTCTAGTCAAGAAAAGCCTGAGAGAAGACATTCCTATCACACTTGTAGACTCCCAACCCAACCTCATCTAAGAAACCTTATAATCAAGGAACTATGAACAACATCCCGCCCAATACATTCAAAAATTAAGACTATGACATAGGGGATTTTTTTGGTGTCAAAGCAAGCCATATCCTTAAACAAAAGCTGTTAATAGTTCCAACCATGAATCATCTTGGAGACAAGCAAATAAACATTTTTTCCCCTTTGGTAGTTTCTTTCAGTAGTTCTGGCATATGGTTTCCCTAACACCTCTGCCATGTTTAAATACTGGCATATTTTTATGACATGATTTCCTAATGATGCTTAATGACCATATCAAGGAGGAAGGGCAACAATACTTGGAAGGAATGACTTCTTTAAGTTGCAAAGATGTCAGGAAAGAGCTCTGTTTTGACATGAACTGTTGCTTAGTAATGAAAATAGGCTGAGGGGGAAAGCGTGGTGGTTACATGAGACCCATTACTAGGCAGATTTAAACTCAACAAGTAATTATTGCAAGGCACCCCAGAAAATGGATAGTTTGGCAAAAGAGTTCTATTTGTTACTATCAGCTTATAAGGTAGATCAGACTTAGAAACAGACACCGTGCAGACCTAAAACTACTTTTATTAGAACAGCTATAGTAACAGAATCTTGTAAGTCTGAACGTGCTTCCTTTCCTCCATCTTTTATCTTCATGAGAATTGGGGGGGGGGGGGAGCTATCAAAGATGTTTTCACAAATCACTTCCTTGGCCTGGGCTCAAGTTTCATTTATCTGATCTATGCCTGGATAGCGGATCTTCCCTCTGTCCTTCAAGACCATCCTCTTTATTCACTACAGTTACTGTCCCTATATCTTGGTGGAAAAGATTCTGATCAGGATGAATACACAGTACTTTGCAAAGTCACTAAGTTTTTCTGTATCAACTATAAACCACTGTTTCAAGATGTGATTTATTAATAGATCACAATAACCATTTGGATTTCGTTCAGTATCGTATTGCTTTTTAAACCAATTAATTATACTCAGCAAAAGCAAGACTGACTGTAAGTCCAAATAATGTATTAAATAATACCTAATATTAAACAGCCAAAAGTCAGTTTTAAATCACACACACACAAAATTAACCCTAACATTTAATATCTGTAGCGTGAATCATGTCAACTGGATTTCTATTTTCTCAGTGGAAATGTTTCGCTCCCTATCCAAGGAGCTTCTTCAGTCTGAGCAAAGTTAGTAAGGGAATCCTTAAATATGTTTCTAGGTGGCTGTGTGACCTTGCACCTGGGGCTAGGTCATGGTTATTTTGAGATGTTATTTCTAAGTCCCTTTATCATCTAAAGGAGGATCGTTAAGATTACCATGCTGTTGTTGAGCTTGCGAAATGGTCTTAATCTTCCTAGGCACAGAAGACAAAGCAGGAAGGAAAATAGGGGAAAGATTGAGCCTGAGGCCCCCACCTCTATTCAAGGAAGGATTTTCCAAGTTGGCATAAATGGATTCCTTGACCCCTCTCTCAAACCACCTATCTTCTCTGTCTAAAATGTGATCAGACTGAAGAAGCTCCTTGGATAGGGAGTGAAACGTTTCCACTGAGAAAATAGAAATCCAGTTGACATGATTCAAGCTACAGACAATTCCCCCTGGATGACTGAGAACCTTCATAGACATGCTAACATTTAATAGTGTGCTCATAAATATTCTGACTTTTATCAAAATTACAAGAAAATATTTATTCCAGCCCTCAAAAGAATTGTTTTTTGTGGATTTTATTACTTCATTTCTTCCTTTATGGATGGAATGGTCAACACTAACAGGTAAACCTGGGGCAGCTGCACTTCTTTGTCTTTGGAAATGTCATTTGCAGAAATGTCCAGTTGTGAGCATTCTGTCTACTTGAATACACAAGCTTCTTTCCACTAGTTACTGAAATCACACTAGAGATTAAGAAGCTCTATAGCAGAGCTTTCCAAACTTTTCATGTTGGTGACACACTTTTTAGACATGCATCATTTTGCGACGCACTCTTACAGCAGGGCATCATTTCGCGACACACTCTTACAGCAGGGCACAAAGCAGGCAGTAGGACCTGCGCGGAATCACAGCAGGTTTGGAGGCAGCAAGGCACAAGGCAGGCACTAGGACCTGCGTGGAATCCTGGCAGGGCTCCGAGGCAGCCAGGCACAAGGCAGGCACTAGGACCTGCGTGGAATCCTGGCAGGGCTCGGAGGCAGCAGCAGCCACGACACACCCAGACACTGCAGCCAACACACTAACGTGTCCCGACACACAGTTTGGAAAGCTCTGCTCTATAGTATTGGGAACAGTTAGGCACTATTGACAGATTACACTAAAATAGCATTCACTTCACCCATTACCTCCCAAATAGTGTTTACCAGACCTGCAATCAGCCCTTGCGTTTTCCTAGTTGGAACTTTTGGTCTTCCCAAATCTTGAACTGGATCCCACCACTTCAGATGGGGAAGCATCAGTGAGAAAAAATAGCTATTCAGCCTCATTAATTGAGCTTCACACTCTATGCAGCAATCATGCTTGTTAAGGATACACTGGGGAATACTTAAAACATGAAAAAAAGAGACAGGCTCTTAAATACAGTACCTGTATACTCCTTGTGGCAGCCCAGTTTAATTAGTGTTTACAGCAGCCACGTGGAACAGCTCTAATAATTACTAAGTAAGCCATGGATTTCCGAATGCTACATTTATATTATTATTGCGGTAGAAGAAACAGCACAGAATAAAAATAAGCAGCACTAAACAATAATCTGTACAGTCAGCTGGTGATTTAAAGGGTTACAGCAAATGCAGCTATTTCCCAAACTGGACAGAATAAATAAAACTGGATTGATTCATGGAAAATAATGTTTACACGTTTTCAGAAGAACGATCTCAAGTTTGCTCTGTATGTCTGTCAACATACCTGGAACCATCTCTTTGTACAGTCAAGATGAGAACTGGGACATAAAATATAATAGTACTTAGAAATTGGGGCTTTTAAAAAATATTTTTTAAAATTTAATAAAATATTAGAATATTAGAATTTTAAAAATATTAGAATTTTTAATACAATAAAATTTAATTTTTTATACTTTTATTGTATTGAAAAATTCTAATAAAATATTTTAAAAAAGAAATTGGTATGCACAAATAGGAACCAGTAAAAATATGTTATTTAATTATAAGTGTACAAAGAAAAGTATAGTGTGTTCTAGATGTGAAAATACTTGTGTCAATGGCTTTCTTGTCACTCCATCAATTTCCTGTTAGAGAACAGTTTTTCCAGTTTATCCAGAGTGTTTCATTAAAAGTAAAAGCTATTTAGTTTGGCTTGCCTTTCCATAACTTTTGAGAAAATTTTTAAAAACTGTGGAGATTGTAAAGTCTGTTTTGGCAAAACACCAAGCTGATCCTGCAGGACAAGTAGTAAAATCACAATTATCTTCAGAGAAAAGATGGTAGTATGTTCAATTGTCAATTGGCATTGTTTTGTCTTTTCAAGTCCCTTCAGTTCTTTTACTAGCGCTCAGCAAGCATCTCAGATATGGAATCCAGATGTTCCATGCAACCAAAGAACTTAATACATGTATTAAGCAGTAGTCCATTTCCAACTGAGCATTGATACCATTCCTATATTAGGGAACTTCTGCTCACTGAACTTATTATTAGTGATACTGCCAAATCCTGGAAATGCTTGAAAAGGATATTGATGAAAACATTCAACACTGCAAGTTTTACTCATAACAAAACTGATGGTTGAGGTCTTAGGACCACTGGAAATATTAGGGTTTCATAGAGGAAACTAAAAATTATTGACTTGTAGTATTGATCTACCATGGGTGGCCTAGGACAAATCAGGCTTTGTTAACCTTCAAACTTTCTTGTTGAACCTATTGGGATGTTTGTAGATCTCAATAGCCTCTCTGTGCAGGTGTATGTAATGGGTTGATGTTGTTGACAGCACTTATTTGTCCTTGAATTGAATTTCATGATCATTATGGTGCAGCACATTTTCCGCTACTGATGATTTTTCGGATCGTCCTAGGCTGCAGTGCCTCTTGTGTTCCTTCAGTCGGGTGTGGAAACTGTTTTGTGGTACCAATGTATACCTGTCCACAGCTATAGGGGATGCGATAGTCCCCAGATGCTGTGAGTGGGTCTCTGCTGTCCTTAGCAGATTGAATGATTTCCTGGATTTTCTTAGTCCACCAAAACAACCAATCAGGATTGGGCACAAACAAACAACCAATCAGAGACCAGCCCTCACCAACCTGCAGCAATCAGAAACCAGCTCAGCTAAAGACCAATCAGAAGTCAGGTCACCTGGCTATAAAGACAGAAGCCTAGTCAGTCCCTGGTCAGTTGCCTGTGGGCTGCATAGCAGGCCACCTTGCCTCTGAAGATGCCAGCCACAATTGCCAGTGAAACATCAGGAAATCTGTTGTCTAGACCATGGTTACTAAACCCCTGAGGCTCAATACTGCCCATACTGGCCATGAAAGTCTATACCAAAATAATGAAGAATATAGCTACCTTTTCCTACTTTCCTTAAAAGAAAATCTCATTTTTTAAAAATAGAAAGTGTTCACATAACTACCAGCAACATACTTAGTGCCAAGTATAGTTTGCCCATTTCTGGCCCCCAAAAACCAGAGATGTTAATTACTTAAACATATATAACATGGGCTTCCTTTACAATGCATTCCTGGCTGGGGCTCAGCAGTAATATTCTGCATGGACAAAGAGGCTACAGAGTTATTGGTACCAGAATGTCATAGCTTTAAAGCATTTTGCCCTTCCCAATGTATATTTGTTTACATATCAGGCTTTTGACCGCACGTGCAAGAAATTCTCAGCCTTGATGAAAATCCATACTTGCAAAAATCTTTTTCAGATTCCATTTTCTATCACACAACTTATTATTAAAAGAATAGCAGCAAGAATTCTATTACCTTCTATTAAAAGGGACGCGGATGGCTCAGCAGGTTAAACAGCTGAGCTGTAGGCTGCTGATCAGAAGGTTGGCAGTTCGAACCCCGCGCGACGAAGTGAGCTCTCGTCGCTAAGTTCTAGCTCCTGTCAACCCAGCAGTTCGAAAGCTTAGCAAGTAGATAAAATGGGTACCACCTTAAGTGGGAGAATTTGCTGGCGTCCTGTCGGGAGCCGGTTCCACCGGAGGAAAGATCGGACAGACGGTGAGGACAGACCCGGAAGTGACATCAACAGGACGTCAGCAGCCGGCTCAAGGCATCCTGGGAATTGTAGTCCAGAGCCTTATAAGAGCCGGTTCCCTTACCCCCTTTCCTGGTGTGCGGGTTAAATTACACTCTATAGTTGGTGATATTGTATAATGATAAAAATGTATATATATATATATATGTATGTAAGCCGCCTAGAGTCCTCCGTTAGGGAGGGGATAGGCGGGGTATAAATAGCACTATAAATAAATAAATAAATAAATAAATAAATAAATACCTGCTTCCGAAATTTCATCCAAGTACATGTTAAAGGCAGGGTTCCTGCAACTTTGCACAACAGTTCTACTGATTCACCAGACCGTACTTTCTGGTCTTCTGGGAACTGAACAATCTGAGGGGGAAGAGCTGATAAAAGAGGAAATACTTTTACCTTTTTTCATAGGAAATACTTTTACCTTTTTTCAGAGGTAAAAACTATGAATATATTGAAGCAGATGTGTAAAATAGAAACCAGTTGTTTATCCAGTCCCAAAGCTATATCTAACAAAAATCCAGGATCTAGTTCATGGGTATGATAATGGAAAGTTTCAACCTCTGCTTAATGGTTCAATGCCTGCTAGCAAAATCTGTATTTGAAATAAGGATGTTGGTAAACCTCTGTTGAGTCAAACTCATAAATGAACATCAGTCATAGGTGGTTTATTTATCAGTCATTTAAGCTTTAAGGACAGAGGGAGCTTTATAAATCTCTGCTGATAAATCAGTGCTGGAAAAGAACTGCCAGTTTTCTTGGCATACAATTGGGCATCCAGATCTTTCTTCCCTGAGTAAAGCTTGAATTAGGCAGGCATGGTGATCATGGTAGTCCAGTATCAAATGCACTGACAACTTTGTCAGCCTGTACAAATCTTTTCCTGCTAAAGCTGAAAGCCCAGTCCAACTTCAGAGACGCTTTACAGGCGAAAAAGTGTTCCAGGGTTGTACTGGCCATTCTAGCAATCATCCCATGCAAAGTAAAGATGGAGAGGAATCCCACTTCCAGGGAGGGTCCTCTTGACCTTAGGATCTCCTTGATTTAGATCCAGTGAGCCTCTTAAATTCCCTGCTTCATATTTTAGGGCAGTGCTTTCCAAACTGATGCCGTTGGCGACACACCAACGGCCGCGCGGGGGCGTGCGCGGCGGTGGTGTGTGGGGGTGTGGCGGCGGCCTCGCTAAAACGCGGAAGTGCTGATGGGATGCCGTGTACACCGCCTCCGCCACACGCGCCCCTGCACCGCCGCTGTGCACGCTGCTGCCACCGCTTTGCAACACACTAAGCTGTGTGTTGCGACACACTAAAGTGTCGCGACACACAGTTTGGAAAGCTATGTTTTAGGGGAACAAATCTGTTTTAAATTAACCCAGGGCTTGGAGGAGTATAAGGGGCGTGGTGGTTCAGCAGGTAAGACGCCAGGCTTGTCGATCAGAAGGTCGCAAGTTCGGAGGTTCGAATCCCTAGCCCTGTGTGCGGAGTGAGCTCCCGCACTAGCTCCAGCTCTTGCCAACCTAGCAATTCGAAAGCATGCAAATGCAAGTAGATGAATAGGTACCACTTTGGTGGGTAGGTATCAGCGTTCCGCGTGCGTCATGCTGGCCACATGACTGTGGAAGCGTCTTCGGACAGCGCTGACTCTTCGGCTAACAAACAGAGATGAGCACTGGCCCCTAGAGTCGGACACGACTGCACAAATGTGCAGGGGGAACTTTTACCTTTACCTTTTTTGGAGGAGTTCATTTATTCCTTTTCCACTTGTTTTGGTAGAACAATAGAACCTCCTCCCTTTTTTTTAGTTTCTTACAAAACCATACATTGGCCATACGATATGGCTGATTGATTGTGTTTGATCTGGTAGGTTGTAAGTTGTTCAGGTGTATAGCTTAAGGACATACAGGTAGTAATTAAGATAGAAAATTCACTGTATTTTTTAATGAAGATTTAAGCACAACTTGAATAATCTTTCAATTTATCTTCTTCTGTCTCCTTATTTTGATTAATCAAAAAAGGTCTAATATGAAGATGCTTCAGCATTCCTTTTGTAGAGAACAGTTTTTTTTTTAAAATGATATGTCAAAGCACACAATATACTACTCTGATACCACTAATATCACACAGATATTTGTATTTTTTTATTCTTATTCTTTCTTATTTCTTATTCTTTGTACACACACACACAATGCTTATACAATGGAGACTTCAATACTAAGTAATTAGCTCAAGATTGAAACCTTTACTGTACAAAAAATACTTCGATGTAATCTGTGGCAGTTTCTTTTGCTCTAATGTTATAACCAATTTGGTATGCAAAAGTCAAATAATTTTATGCTAAATATTCTAAACTGTAATCTACTAAACACAAGATATTCTAAATTATAATTAATACTGATAGAAAAAAAAGAATTATGATTAAACTTAAGAACTGGTCCTTGCGTTTGCTTTTTAACCTTTTCCTTCCCATTCCTTTGTCATTTTGTTGTAGGATTCAGACTGTAAGCCTCTGGACAGGATCACAGGCAAATCTCTTCAGCAGAGTATAGGGGTTAAACATTTTAAATAAACAAATGCTGTCCTGAGCTACCTATTCATGGCTCACGGTCTTCTCAGAATGGTGACAGTCCCTGAATTCTGTATTAATGCTGAGCAATCAATACCTGCTTTGGGCGGAGTCTTTGGAGCTGGTTTCTTCTTTACAGTTGCCTCACCTAGTAAGGAAAAAAAGGGCAAATGTGAAGTTCCTGTGAATACTGAGACTCTTTTTTATCCAGCACATTTTATTTTAGGCAACATCTGCTTACAAATGATGCTTTAAGGGTGAGGACACCTTGGGCCACCCAAGAAGAGATTCCTAGTGGGAAGTAAATGCATGAACAAGTCACTGCAATGAGGTAACAAAGCCAAACTACATGTTAATCCCAAATATGATTTCACTTTTGTAGGAACAGCCTTTTGAGCTCTTGATCTTGGTAGGGTTCATGGGAGAAGAAAGATCTAACACATCTCTTCTTACTGAGGACCTTCAAATTCATACTGCCTCCTTGGGGCTGTTCACCAAAGGGTGAAACTTATGCACTTAAAACATTAGGCTGCAACACTTTCCTCACCACATCTAAGGAGAAATAGAAATCTTGACCATGGCCTTGGGGCATTAATAGAAACATTTAGATCCCTTTCTCTGCACCATGTCTCCTGTTCAAGCTAAGAAAGGAGACATGTTTGCTTTTACAAAAGCAAACAAAAACCAAAATAGGAGTTCCAGATATGGAACTCCAGCATAAGAGAAACGAGAAAGATAACAGCTTCACAGAAACCTGAGCCATAACAATAAATGGTTTTCACTACGTAATGTAATAATGGAATAGAATGGAGTTAACGCCCCACATAAATCTTGCTCTTAAATGCTGAAGTATGGTGGTTCTGCAACCAACAGGTTGAGCAGGGTGGCCAAAACATCTCAGCAGTCAGTTCCTTTTGATGGCTTGGAAAAAGAAATACTCTAATTAAAAACTGTGAAAATTGTGGAAATTTGTTACCTTTCTATATTTTGTGTTGGAAATATAGTAATTAAGTTTATGTCCTATACCTTGTGCTTTCCAGATATGTTGGATTAAGACCCAGCTAATGTCCAGTGTAGTTGGAAGTTTATGAAAGCTCAGGAGGGATGTAAAAATTGGGGAAGGCTGGACCACAGTCCAAGGGTCAATTTGGATGCATCTCAGGCTGATGCAGGGCATATTTGAGGGCTATCATTAATTTGGTAAATATACCTTCCTTCCTTCCTTCCTTCCTTCCTTCCTTCCTTCCTTCCTTCCTTCCTCCCTCCCTCCCTCCCTCCCTCCCTCCCTCCCTCTCTTCCTTATAGGATCTGGGAGTGTCTGTACATCTCCACTGATGTTGGTCTTAATGATCAAATACTCATGGGATTTTGGGACAGGGTTGAAAAAAGGTTTTATAACACTAATAGATGAAAACTACCTACAATAAGCACCGTATTTTCTCTATCCACCCTGATATATCTGATATATAGAGATAATACAGAGTTGACTGGCTTTCATTCATCTCTCCACAAACCCTACCACCAGCTGCATTATTTTTCCTAGTCAGTCCAAACTTCGGAAGCACCCAATCTCTAACTATAAGAAAATAGCCTTATATCAGTTAGCTGATGTGATGCAGCAATTACAATTTCAAACTAGGAGAAGCAGCTCCAGTTTAAAATCCCCATTCTGCCATGAAAGTCACTGGATGCTTGAGGCCCATTGTTATCTCTGGCATTGGTTACCTTACCTTAGCATTCTGGTTATGTAGGGAATATTGTGGGAAGAACTTTGTATGTTGCCTTGACTTTCTAGAGCAGAGCTTTCCAAACTGTGTGTCGGGACACGTTAGTGTGTCGGCTGCAGTGTCTGGGTGCGTTGCGGCTGCTGCTGCCTCCGAGCCCTGCCAGGATTCCACGCAGGTCCTAGTGCCTGCCTTGTGCCCTGCTGCAAGAGTGTGTCGCGAAATGATGCTCTGCTGTAAGAGTGTGTCGTGAAATGATGCATGTCTAAAAAGTGTGTCACCAACATGAAAAGTTTGGAAAGCTCTGATGTAGAGAAAAGGCAGGTTATAAACATGAACAGAAAATTGATATTTGACCCAATATCTATTCTGAGAAACAGTATATCTCTGTGGTCTCAAGACAAAGGTCTTTCTTATCTTTTTCTACTTCTTAACCAAGAGTGCCAGGGATTGGACTTGGGAGTTCCTGCAGGAAAAGCATGGGCCCATCCAGATCTGATGCTTTTGTCAAAACAACAAAAACAGCCTCACATCAACATGCTAAAGGTTTTGTCGCTTGCCCCTGCTTGACTCCCCTGGCTCCACCACTAAGCTATGACTTTAAACTGAGTCAGGTATCCTACTTTAAATGGCTAAGTCAGGGTAGGCATTTACTTCCTGTTAAGAGCAGGCTTCGATGGGGGAAAAAAGGACAAATATTCCAACTCTGAATCATTTAATAAATCAACTATATAAAACTTCATTTTAAAACTGCATGTCATTAAAAGACTGTGGTTTCAGCCTGAAAAAAAGTGCATACTATGTGTGAGAAAAATTCTCCTCCCTGGGCTTACAGTTATGAAACTTTCTTCATGCCATTAGCATAGTTCAGAAGCTACAGTCCCATAAGAAGAGATGTTCAGAAGTGCCTGTGTTTGTTCCTGTTCCTGTCCCAGGCTCCTTCTCCTGTTTCCCTTTTCAGGCATTTTACTAAAAATAGAAATGCAGAACTCCCAACTGCTCTAACTTCTCAATAAATAAATAAGCTCTCTGTGCAGTTCCAGTCAGAGCAAATCCACAAAAATGGAAGAAATCTCATGCAACTGCACAGAGACCATCTGCATCCACATATGCTTAAAACTCGGTTCCACTAAAATTGCTTCACAAAGACCAAGGTTCACCTATGGCAAGTCTGTGCCGTGAATGAGGGAACTATGTTGTCCACTGTTCATTTCTTCCAGTCGTAGCTACTACTGCAGAGTAGTGCAGTTTGGGTTTATGTGGTTGTTTTAAAAACAACATAAAGAGCCACTGGAAACCATACAACAATATGGATGTGCGGGAGAGGATGTGCTTAACCAATCAGTTTCAGGCATCCACCATTTCCCTCCATGCTATCAAGAATTTCAGTGAAGTCAAGTGGGACATATAGCTGCCCCTCCAACTGAGATTCAGTGGAATGTTTATGGGATTCCAAATATTCAAAAAGCTCCCAAAGCGTTGAGGGCAGGAGGAAATGGGGGAGTAAAAACAAGGGAAAAGCTAATTTTAGCATGAAAAAGCAACTGCATTCAAGAATTCGGTTAAATATTTTGAATCTTTACCAAAATTTTACTTTAGAAAGCATGTAAAGAACTATTTCCTGAAAGAGGTTGCTTCAGTTTTCAGATGAAATGACTGCAGTTATGGGAAGCTATGTCGCTGAATGAAGAACTCTGGTGTCTCAGAAACCAGATTAAGGTCTTATAAGATCCTTAACTAAAATTAGCCAAGATTTGTTGACTTCTAAATCATTTGCCTTCTCCCTGCAAACTGCTCCCCACACTCATATATATATATATATATTACAGTCTCCAACTCCTAGAACACATGAATGTATTGCTGCGTTACATAAGAAAAGGGCAAAGTCTTCTGGTTAAATTAGCAAAAGAATTTTCGTGAATCCCATCTTGACCATATTTTCTTCCTTTCTGCTCCCAGCAAGACAGCACAAAACCCACCTGGTAACCCCTGTTCCCCAGCTAACTTGCCAATTTGCCCTTTTGGGTTGCCCCTGTGAGTCCTCCTATTTCAGTGGCCCAAGTTGAATGTAGCTTACTTCCATTACTTTGTTTTGTCTGACATTATGGGAGGCAAGGAAGCTCTGTAAATTTGTACGGGAATGGTAGTTCTGTATAATAAAATAATTATCAATCTCTTTGCCGGAAAAAAAGTCAATATCACAGAAGAGAGAAAACGGCTTTAACTGAAAATCAAGTAAAGAAGGATGGACAGACATTGGGCAAGATCCAGGTTCCAATTCCCAACCTTGCATAGAAAGAAGAGTGTGAAAAAGGAGAGCTGGCAGGGAGAAGGTTAGAAAGGAAAGGGAATTGGTTTATACAGGCTGCTTCTTCCACTACTGAAGATAGGCACGTAGAATAGTAAGAGAAGGAAATGTTGCCACACGTCTTTACCCTTTCTGTTGTCAAGCACATGCTATTTGAAATTTGCTACAACAACCAAGTCACATGCTCTGGAGCAGTGTGTGAAATTCAGAATAACAGCTGCAGACCTACTGATGTAAGATCTTGCTGGTGTCCCCAGAAACTTGGAATCCTTCACTCCATCAGAGACAAGTGTCCTAATCACTTTTTCTATTCACGCTCAGGTTTTGGCTTTGAGGTTGTTCTATAGCAGAGCTTTCCAAACTGTGTGTCGCCACACAAAAGTGTGTCGCCACACACAGTCTGGTGTGTCGCCACACAACCCGGAAGCGCTGATCATCATCAGCGCTTCCGGGTTTTCCTGCGGCGACACACCAACGGCGGTGCGCAAAAATCCGAAAGCGGCAGCAGCGCTTCCGGGTTTTTGTGCGTTGCCACAATGGCGGCACTTCCGGGTTTTCCCGCGGCAACACACCAACGGCGGTTGGTGTGTCGCCGCGGGAAAACTTTGGAAAGCCCTGTTCTATAGGTTGGATACAAGATCACCCAATGACCATCAGAAGGTCATTAGCATGGATATTATATTGAAAATCTTATGCAACACTGAAAGCCCACGTTGAGACTGAAGCAACAGGCAATGGGACATAAATAAAGTGATACAGAACAATTCATAATTTATACGTAAGAAACAAATGTGCAGCAAAAAATTAAATCAGATTAAGATGTGTTGATACTGTTGAAGGAATGTTTGCTGATGAAAGAACATCACAATTCATTTTAGAAGTGTCTACAGAAAGAAGGGTATTATGAATAACTTGAAGATGATTTTTTAAAGTAGCTGTTGCATCACAAATGAAAAAAGGATAAAGCTTGTTAAGTGCAACAGAATAAAAAACTATGTGCTTTGTGTATAGCACAGATAAGCTCTCATGGTCTACTTTTGTATGTGGCAATCAATAATAATCACTCTTTCTTTCTGCCTGTCCCCAGATAGCAATGCAGAAAATAAATTGTAAATAAAACCTTCATGGAAAATTCTGCTCTTTGCCAGTATTATCTAAGTCACAGCTTGTGTCCGGATGGCATAAACTATAAAGCATAATAATCTGGCTGAAACTCAATAGCATACCTTGTGGAAGCTTTAACTGGGTGCCAAGAAAGAATGGTTTGTTCAACTAGAACATTCTCCCCATTGCTCTACACATATTATAGCAACTGGATTTCCACTTGCACACCATTAGCCTGAAGAAAGTACCTAGCTATAAGACAAAGCCATAAGTACACATCTTCCAGAATGTAGGAAAGGTGATTTATCTGACAAGATCAGTTTTTTCTCTGACAGTATTAAAATATACACTCTAATTGGAATTAATCTTGCCAGGCTGGAGGTAGTGTTGAAGTCAGACCTTCTTAGAGCTACCCCAGGCACTCTCTCTCTCTCTCTCCAGTTCCCCCAAATATGTAAGTTCTAATAAACCAGACTCTGGAATTGTATCAATTACACTTTTGTCCCCAGCACATAGACAGAAGAGGAATAAATCAGAATTAAATTTTGATTGGATTACTGCTTGTCACTATGAAAAACCAGGAATTGTGTGCCAGTCAAGTTCCTTTCAAACTATAGAGATTTGATTAGCAATAATACAGTAAACCACAATTTTTAACTGGCACATAATAACAAACCAGCCCTGCAGCAGCAATGCTGAATGCTGAGGTTATTGCTTTTCCTAGTTATATGGAGACAGAGGATGGGGAATGACTTCAAATTCCTTTCTGGATGGGTGCAGAGCACTAAATTATTGTTCAGGGCCACTGCTTCTATCTGTGTAAACTAAAGTTGATCAAACTGCTTTATTCTACATACCCACCAATATTTATTTTTTTAAATAAAACCATCTTCTAAATTAGAACATTTCTGTAATTTTCTGGATCATTGAAGACAAGGCTTAAACAAGGTTTTCAGATTTCAAGATTTGTCAGTACAACTCATCATTCTACTCATGGCTTGCTCTGGGATGTGACAGATTTCAACTGGTATTTTTGATGTAAGATTCTTACAGGTTTTCTGTTTCTGCTCACAGAAATATGTAGAAATATAAATTAACAGTTTTAAAGACCAGAAAGAAAACCAATTTCTACTCTCTCTCTCTCTCTCTCTCTCTCTCTGTGTGTGTGTGTGTGTGAATTTGAATTAGTAGCAGTTTAACTCAACTTCTCATATATGAAGAATGTATTTGAAAACTCTTGTTAAAATCTTCACAACAGCCGACTCTTGTACCCAGCTGCATGTTAATCAAAGAAAAGGAGAAACAAAAATCCTGTGAAGGAGCTTTTTACTCAAATACTCTTTCCATATTGCTTTGGAGTTGAGGAAAAACAAAAGTGAGGTATTGAAGGTTCCAATGACATCTTGTAAAAGAAGAGCTACAAAGCCAGTCAACTCTAACACATGCTCAGTTAGCTGGAAACAGAAGTAGTTACTTGGATTCTAATTATGACATCAAGACATGCTTGATTCTTTTATGACTGGAATATTCTCTTACTGAATTAGAACTGAGAAATGAAAAAAATAAATTTAAATACTTGATGCCTTCGTTGCATACCATCTAACAGAGATTATCTAATATAATAGATATATAGAGTGACATAGTAGAGAAATCATTTTTCCCTCTCCCTAGTAAAAAGTGCTCTATATACCTTTTCCACTGTGGAGGGAAAAAAAGATATAAAGCACCTACCATATTTATTTTGATGACAATCTATTACACTATTGCTGTAGTATTCTAGTCAAAATGCTAGGATTTACAGTAAGCTGGGCACAAAACTTCCCATTCTTCACAAGATGGAGGATATCTGCAGGTTTTGGGGAATGAATAAATGCAAAAACAAACATATAAACATGTGGGTGGGGACAGGTTTTTCCCTAAATGCAAGGTGAGCACTATTTTAAAATTTTGTTTTTAAGAAGAAAAAGGAATTGGTGTTATGTCAAGCAGTAGGTTTGGCTGTCCTCAAAAACCTGTTATTGTTCCCTTTGATATTTTGAACAGAATTGTATGCCATAATATAGTTTTCTCAGAGGTAACTCTAATTTGGAAATTCTGACACTACACAGGGTTACACCTTCTTCTTTTCTAATGAAGTGAAGTCAACATACTTCCTTCAGAAGAAAGTTTTTCAACTGGGGCACTATCACTGAGAAAGCCCTAGTCCTTGGGGTATTCTGCCCAAATTTCTAAAGAACAGCACCCAAACCAACACTGTAAGGGATGACATGCTTTTGAAAAACATACACCTATCCAACCTTGGTCCCCTTGTTTCTAAAGGTAAAGGCACACCAACCCAACACATCCTTAGGTCTGCCATCCTGCCAAAGAGGAGATAGGGAGCCTGAGGATGGGGCATTTCTGTACAACTCACAGAATACTCAGATTTGCTGGGCCAACCACTTCAGGTCAGCACTAGTTGATTACCACATTTGTTCTGGACAAGATCAGGAATGACATTCATTAACTACTTACTCTGGAAAAATAGAATAATCAAGGAAGACATTTGTTTGACATAAAATCGAGACAGATTTTATGCAGTAGCAGGCATGAGGATCTATTTCCTCAAGGATTCCAGATAGCACAAAACACATAGTTTTTTTAAAATGCTGGAAGGAAGAAAGAAAGAGAACCACACCATAAACTCTCTGATGCAGCTGAATTTTTCATTGAGCACTGAAGGGACATGTTTTTTCTGGAACTTAGTATTTGGGGTTTTATGAAAGACTATTTTAGTGAAAAGGGGGCGTGGTGGCTCAGTGGGTAAGACGCCAGGCTTGTTGATCGGAAGATTGCAAGTTTGGAGGTTCGAATCCCTAGCCCTGCGTGCGGAGTGAGCTCCCGCACTAGCCCCAGCTCTTGCCAACCTAGCAATTCGAAAGCATGCAAATGCAAGTAGATGAATAGGTACCACTTCGGTGAGTAGGTAACAGCATTCTGCATGCGTCATGCCGGCCACATGACCATGGAAGCGTCTTTGGACAACACTTGCTCTTTGGCTAACAAACGGAGATGAGCACCGGCACCTAGAGTCGGACACGACTGCACAAATGTGCGGGGGGTACCTCTACGTTTACTTTAGTGAAACCTTAGTAAAAGATGAGGGGGCATATAATAGAAGAATAAGGAGAGAACGTAATGGGCAGCAAAAGAATGAGACAGTATCACAGGTGAAGTCAAAGTGATAACTGGAGAATCTCATTTGAGGAGGAAGTTAATAAGCAGAGTTACTGAATGGCAGAAATAAAAGATTCATGGCCAACAATGCTGCTAAAGAAAGAATTATTTAGGCTAGGTTAGGTTATTGGATAGAACTGTTTAAAAAGTATGGAATGATTACTTTGGCTTTATGTTCCATAAATAAATGTGTGGTTTTTTTAGCTACCTGTATTTCTAGCCTGGGTGGATTTGTGATTAGCACCCCACATATTGGTGTTGAAGGCCAGAGCTCTGTCTGTAATAAGGAGAGTCCTGCTGCTTTCCATGACTCAAAAGTCATAGCAGCAGTTTTTCTGAGGAAGGGTGGGGTGGGGGCTGTCTGGAATCGCCAAGCTGGGTGACTTCCCTAATGTTTTCTAGGGTCCCCTAGACGTCTAGAGAAAAAAGGATATATATTAGCAATTTTAACATTGAGCTTAAAGACAACTTGTTCAGGGAAGAAAAAAAAATCAGTTTTCATTCTAAATATTCCTGTCCATACTTTTGTAGACAGTGCAATACTCTTTTTCAGGAGAATCACTGGGAAAACAAAGACAGGAGAAAGGGGGAACATAAATGGATGAGGACAACATGCTGATTTTCCATAAAATGTGAATGAGGTACTTTCCCTAAAGTATTTGGAGATGGAACCAGTCCCTTCATTTTTGCTAATTCCTTATAATGTCCAGGACTTGGATGAGAAATTAGATAACAATTTCAAGGATGAACTTGAAAACACACTGAAAATTATTTTGAAAGCAGCAAGAACAAAATATTAAATTCTGACTCAGCACCACTACTGAATATTATGCACGAGTGGACTTTCAGTGACTTCATCAGTCTTTTGCCAAAGCATTGTAAAGAATATTTCATACAACAACCTGAACTGCATAAAAAAATATACTGAGAAAGCAGGCTGCAAAATGAGGTTTTATGTTTATACTAACTCCAGAAAGACATATCTTCAAGGATTTTAGTAGCAAGATAGCATAAACATTATTGTCAGTATGACATTCTTCACTCATACCAAACTGAAGAATAACATTTAATAACACTTTTATTTTATTCAAATATAGACACACTTAAATTTGGACAGGAGGGTGTTTTTTTTACTTAAATGTTTTTTCCTATTATTTTTCATAAAACTGTCATTTAAATTAACTTATTTTTTATATATACAATTTTTGTTGAAGAAAAAATTTATAAATTTAAAAGCTACAGAAAAATAAAAAAGAATATAGAAAAGCAAAGAAGATATAAAAGTTATCTGCATTGATGAAAACAATCTCTTCAGAAGAACTTAAAACTGGGTGATGAAAATGCATCTTTGAGGAGTATGCCTTTAATATTAACAAGAAAGAATCCTATTGGTTTACAAATGTACATTTACCATGTTGGCTGTTGTAGAATTCAGTTCAAAACATCTGTAGGGGCCCAGGTGGGGAGAGGGTGATGAAAACAGTGCTCTGCAACCTATGCCCACCATTAGCTCCAGTTAGCACAGGCAGTGGCAGGGGATGCATTCTAAAACACCTGAAGGGTATCAGGTTGGCAACTCTGCTCTACACATTTGGGCATCTACCCTTGAGCAACCATAAGAAGTGTCTTTTTGAATGACTCCTTTCTTAATAACATGGCTCCTAAGATACGTGGTCAACAGATATGCAAGAACTGGCCAGCACAGCTAGCAGACCTTTACTGCACCTCTAATGGGATTTGTGCAAAGATCCTTGTTTTATTTTCAAAATTATTAATTATAGTTAATTATTAAATTAACTATATAATTAAAATTATTAATTATAGTTCTTGGGATGTCTTGTAAAACAACGCCCTTACAGAACAGGCTGGGCTACAGAAGGCAGGACAGTGCGTTTATTTAGAATAGTAACATAAAAGTCAGCAACTAGTAGGGTAGTCATTTTTTTCTATGTATTATGCTCATGACTATGTGCTCATCCTGCTTACCCTGGCCCAAAGATGCGTCAATAAGCATTTTTAAAGGACCAGTCCTCATGATGTCAACTCTGTCTCATCCCTAGCCTTCTACAGAATGATTCTAGAGTCATCTTTAGTAGTTCTGGTGTGAAAAAAGTGTTTTCTTTCTCCTTCCAACAGAAAACCTGCTGTAAGAACAATATAACACCTTCTGATGAGTACAGGTATAATGAAGTTAGGGGGCAGCAGCTTATTGCCACTGTGTCTTAGATGTGAGTGACTCTGAACCCCTGCTTGCACAGTCTTTCTTTTTTTTAGGGAACATTGATTTCTTGGAGGATCAATGCCTCACAATAGGGATCACAATACCTGTGAAACCCCTGATTAACAGTTTTATGCCAGTACTAAATTCCTCCCCATGCAGCATTTTCTCAGTATTTATTTAGTAATCAAAACTAGATACTTATTCAGCAAATCACAAGTTTGCTTTTCCCAAGCCAACTCCAATGCCCCAAGCAAGCATTCACATTTTGATAAGGGAGGGGGGATCAGCCTGTGACATAATAACATAAAAAGAAAAAAGCCATCACAAAACTTAATCTATATACCCCTGGTTATATTATAGCTGCAAATTTATGTGCAATGGCTATGTGATCGCATTGGATTGTACTCAACAACCTATGTATGCCAAGGCTTGCTGTCATCAGAACTACCACAGCTAGTCAATGTGTCTGTGCTCACTGGACTGGATCACTGGAAAGTCACGAGAAACTGGCAGGCATGATATGTCATGATATCACTGTCACCGCCCTCAAAAAAGAAGAGAACCTCACGTTGCCAAAAGGTTGTCCATTGTAGGATTATAGGTGGTGATGGGGGAACCTGTGAAAGTTATCTGCTTCTTCCATAATTGGAAAGAGTCCTTTTTTCATGGAAAGAATCCTTTGGGTTGGTTACATCTATGGCTTACCTGTGGATATCTGACAGTGGGGAGAGGCAATGGGGGAAAAGGCTGTCTGCCAGAATAAAGAGATGGAATTCATACATCACAGTATCTGAGCCATATTTGAAGACAGTATCTCCTGTATTTTTATCACTTATGCAGGTTCAATATAGAAAAGTTAATAGTGAGGCAATCTACTGTAAGTAGGTGCAAAGATTTCTGCCCTTGTGAGATTCTCTCAGACAACCTATTGACATGGTGAAAATGATTACTTTGACATTTGTTGCTTATCTGTTGTGCAAATAGAGGAACCACCACATGGGAGAATTGTAAGGCATTTGGACCCATGCCGGAGCGCCAGCCAACTTCTTTTGTCTTACTATAGCTAGACTTTCTTATTTGGTCACTTCAACCAGTTAGGGAACTCCCCAAATCCCCAGTCAGGAATTTTAAAATTTTCAGTTCCAATATATATCGGGAGGAGACCACTTAAGTCACAGTTATAGCAAACTACTTCAAATCACCTGCATAATAACTGCAGGAAAAAAATGAAGAAAAAGCCAAGATACATACTCTCTGTTCCATGCACAGAACCCAGTGAACTCTTTGGCTTTTTGCTCTTCTTTCCCGTTGACTTTGAAGACTCTAAAACAGGAAGAAGGTGGGGGGGGGGGAGAGAGAGAGAATAGTTAAGAACCAAATAATCATTTTGAGCTAAAGAGCAATAACCACAATGAAAAGAGAACTCTGATTTGTGTTTAATTTGATTCTGATTGGGCTAGAAAGCAAATGGAGATTGTTGGCTGTTGTGATGTTTAAACAAGGTTTATTGCATACAATGTCTTGGACAGGCTAAATTTTGAAGAAAAGAATGAAAATAGTTTTCTCTGCTCCCCAGGAAATGTTACGATCAGAACTCTTTAAATCTCTAAATTTAATACTAAATTTAAATCTCTAAATTTAATAATCATCTTAATACTTTAGACAAAGCATGCATGCAGGTTATTTGGGTTACGTCCCATGTGGAAGGTTGTTTGCTATAAAAACATAGGAATCTGCTGGACAGAACTTAGAATGAAGGGAGTTAGGAAAAATAAGTCTATTGAGCTAATGCTGAAAGAACTGATCAAGTTTCAATTCTGGAATAGAGCCACAAGGGCCGATACCAGGCTTTTATGCTAGAGACTTAAACCAAGCCTTCAGGAAATTGAAGACTGTTTGCAAAAAGATCTTTGCACATTGTATATGTTCTACTCATAAAAAAAAGATGTTTGTATCTTTGTATCATTGTACAAACCTATTTAACCAGAAGCAATAATGAGACAAACAAAATATGTACATATACTATTGGAAGATATATTCAAGCAACATAACATTCTTCTGGCCATCAACTATGTGTTTTGTCTTTTGTAGTAATCTCACACATTTGAAGCCTGTAAATAGTCACTGGTCTGCTTACCTGTGGCAAGTAAGCACCAATTCCAAGCATTCAAAACAAAACAAAAGAAAGCAAACAACAATAACACCACAACACTCTACTGGATAGAAATGACTAAACTAGTATGTATGTCTGGTTAAGCAAGTTACTAACAAGGGCACATGCTGCAATAATCTTGATGAACATGAACTGATCTACGTCTGGCCAGGGGTGACTGGAAACACTATGTTTGTTACCTGGAATTCCATGGAAAAAAGATATATTGTAATTTTAAAATTTGGTGGCCTCTTTGCAAAACAACAGCTGTCTTTATTTCCATTACAACCTTACAAACAAACAAAAGTAACAAAGTACTGATTATTCTAGTATAAATCCAAAACAAAAGTAGTGATTATTCTGGGTGTGAACTATTGTTAACCTCTCAAGTTACTAGGTCAAGTATTATGGAAAGGTTGGACTTGGGAGAATTTAATAGGGTAGCAGAAAACTCCTATTATTAGCAGCACTTCATTATACTGGCTGCAGTGGTATCTTATAAATATGAATCCTTGCTTCTTTGTAAGATAAGTGACTACCGAACAGCCTTATAATAAACTAAAGAAAACTGGAGAGTGGAGTGCCATAGCACTGTTCTAATAGCATTGTGAGTAAAGGTGACTGATATTCAAAACAAATTCCACTTAAACAACTGTAAGAGGTAATTTGTTCTAATGATGCGACATAGCCTTATAAAGACATTAAGGATCTTGTAACACATCTTGCAAAAGCCAGGCTTTTATCTAATGTCCTTTGCCAAGATTTTGAATTATCCTCAAATGGCTGAAGAGCTACATGTAAACAGAAAGATCAGTTGGGGGCACTAAAGAAAGAACAGTGGGGACAACCAACATTCCTGTGACTAATAATTGGATACTGAGAACTGACATTCCATCAACGTCTTTGGAATTTAGCATATGGCTGTTCACTGTCTAATAGTGAAGTAGATAAGAAGGCCAGTACCTGAAGTAAAACAATAGTGCAGATGATGAATGGAACAATTCATTTTTTTAAAAAAACAGGGATTCATATCTGTCTTGAGTGCTGCCTACACAATTCCTCACAAATCAGATAGAATGTCTGAGGGTTCTTGGTGATGGAAATTTTGGTAATTTAGAAGATGGGTTAAAGAATATTTCAGGATTCTTTAGAAAAAAATATGAGGGAAGACACACTAAATTACATAATGCACAAAGTGAATAAAATAGGATGGTATTTCAGTGCTATTGTTCTACACACAGATAGCCTCTGCTGACATAACAATTATTCCCTCACCTGCCCCTCAATGCACTTCCCAAATCTGCATTGCACAGGGAGAACTGAAAAATCCTCCAGAGCAGGTTTAGGAGACCTGTAAGAGTTGCTGCTAGAACAGGAAAACTACATGAAATCCCACTGTATGAGCAAAAATCTAAAGGTAGTCCTCATTTAGCAACTGCCTTGTTTAGCGACTGTCCACAGTTATGACGGTGATGAAAATATGTTATGCTTTATAAACCATGGTGCATAACTTAGCATGCTATCTGAATCCAGCCACTGTATCCTATTTGATAAACAATATCCTAGTGTGATGAATCAACCCAGTTTTGACACTGACAGAGTAACCATGGCCAAACACACTCAGTCTTAATGTACCCCAAAATAGAGGAAGAGTGAAAATGTCAGCCCTTTGAGGTAGACCAGGTCAGGAAACAGAGCCCACATGAACTACTGGAACTCTATTGTTTTAGGGTATAATAACAGAATCTTGAAAATCTGACAGAGATTCTCTCTCTTCCCTCTTACACTAATGAGAATCAAGGCAAGGCAATCTTAAATATTTTCCTCAGTCCATCTTGTCTGTCTGGGCTAAGCTGAGGTTTACATAATGGCCGCTGAATTCCTTCTCCAAGGTCATCTCCAAGCTCCTCTACAGAAAACAGTAATATACACTGCTCTAAGCAAACTGGGCAAAAGGCAGGATTTAAGTAAAATAAAACCTATACACTGACTAAATAAAAGGTCTTATGGATAATCCATGCAGTCACAAAAAGTCACATGTGCTTTGAGCCAAGCTTGAGCTGGTTTTGTCTGCCTGCATCCATGGTTGTAGATGAAAAATGGTAATGCTAAGAAAAATGGCTGCCCAGATGATGATAAAAAGAATAACAGAAGAGCACGGGCTCTATTCATTACTATCTTGGTTACTAAATTTCTGTCATAGTTCCAGTGCAACAACAAAGTACTAAAACAAGAAACATTTCACTTTTTCTTCTTTACTTTGCTTCCCTGCTATCAGTTTGTTGCAATTAAATCTTATCTTGCCTGCAGTAGCTCACCATTTGGTTGAAATGCTCCCAAGGTAGCTGTTTCTTTGACACAGAACCAGCCTCGACAGTCATATTCCACAGTTGCATTGATAATATTGAGAGGGTTTTAAAGCCAATTCAGATTTGGCAAAATTTTGGCAGCATGGAGGGTCTTTAACTGAGGCACAATGTGGACACAATGCTTGGCTGGTTCGCTAGTCCCTTCAAGAGCTGATTTACTACGGAAGGAATGTGGAGGAGAAAGAAACAAATGAGAACCCCTGCTTTTTTTCGCATAGTTTTTGAAATGGGAATCAGATAGGAGGGAATTGGAATCTGACATAAACAGAATCTGAACAGTACCAGCTAAGGCAGTGTTTCTCAAGCTTAGCAACTTTAAGATGTGTGGACTTCAACTCCCAGAATTCCCCAGCCAGCCATGCTGGCTGGGGAATCCTGGGAGTTGAAGTCCACACATCTTAAAGTTGCTAAGCTTGAGAAACACTGAGCTAAGGACGTTTAAGAACCGTTCTTGGACTCAGGTCAATTTACTTACCTTCCACCAAAACGCTGCAAGTGCATTCTGACTTTCCTGCAGTATTCTCAGCTATGCATTTGTACTGGCCCTCATCCTCAGGAAAGGCCTTGTCAATGGTCAGGGAGCACCGTGAGCCTAATGGAAAGCAAGAGAGAAGTCACAGAAGTGCAATGATCTGTAATAAAGTGAACTCTAGTCAAAGAAGCATTGATAAGACCAAAATCATCATTATATTCTAAATTTGCATAAAAAGAAGTTCCTAACGTAAGAGAAGCTTCGTAGCCATTTTCTGTACACTAAAAGGTTGGTCTTACTTGTGATTCAGTGAAGCCTAAATTGCATGGAAACAGGTTTTTCAGAAACTAAAGATGGTGATATGATAAAGACATCAAAGTCCTTAAGGCCTGCCTTTATCCTCTTCCAGTGCAATGCAAGTCAAACAACCTGGGTATAAAGCTATAGATGTTCAGCCAGAACACAGAAAGATATAAACCATTAAAACAGTATTCTTTGCCCTGGTTCTCTTTAAATATGTTGGGATTACAGCACCCAGAATTTCCAGATAGTATGATGGTTGGCCATGAGACTATTCCTATACATTCTGCTTCTTTCTACTTTATCCATGATATTGATTCAAGTGGAAAACACATTTCCAATCCTACTGTGTTTTCACCAGTGTTCATGAACCCAGTAGCTTCCAGATTTGTGGGAGCATCCTTCAACATCAACCATGCTTCCTGGGGTTGCTAGGAGTTATAGTTTAAGAACATCTGGAGGACCATAAGTTTCCCATCCCTATTCTAGAGGAAATCGTTTGAACAATATTTTGTCATGTCGAAACTTTGATAAAAGTAAATCCACCACCACTACCACCACCACCAATCTAGTTTGGAAATTTATTTATTTATTTATTTATTATTTAAATTTGTATCACCGCCCATCTCCTCCACACCTGGGGACTCTGGGCGGTTCACAATAATAAGTTAAAAATATAAAATTACAGCAACAATAATTTACATATAAAATCCAAACAAAAAGATGTTAATAATAAGGCGGGTTTCATGGCACCAGCCACTCCCAAGAGGAACTATTGGCATTCCTGTCCCAAGCCAGGCGGCATAACCAGGTCTTCAAGTCTTTCCGGAAGGTCGGGAGTGAAGAAACTCCCCTCAGCTCCAGGGGCAAGATATTCCAAAGGGCGGGAGCTACTGCAGAGAAGGCATGCCTCCTGGATCCCGCTAGATGGAACTCTTTTGTCGATGGGATCCTTAGCATGCCCTCTCTGCATGACCGAGTGGGGCGGGTCAATGTTCCGGGGATGAGACGGTCCCTCAGGTAACCTGGACCCATGCCATGTAGGGCTTTAAAGGTGATAACCAACATCTTGAATTGGACCCGGAAGCAAACTCGTAGCCAATGCAGCTCGTGCAGCAGAGGTGTTACATGGGCCGATTAATAGGGCCAAGTCGATTCTGATTGTGCACAACAGTACAAACACAAATCTCTCTCTCACTTCAAAAGCCATGGCAGAGCATGTTAGCTTTAGAATTAAAAATGTCTGATGTCCCAGTCTTTAACCATACACAAGTATTTTCCTTAAAGTTCTTCAAGTAAATATACAAACAAAAAGCAAAGCTGGCTATGTTTACTAAGGACACAACATTTTCCAAAAAGTCTGTGACCTGGGCAATTGCTTCATTCCCTGGGCTGGGAGACCAAATGTCTCTCAATGAAACATTTGGTATTTCCTCCACAAAAGCCCTTGTTGACCTCCAGAGATGAGATTCTTTTCTCATAGTTCTGAGAAAGCTCTGTCTGGTGACTCCAGTCCGGAATTCTGAATTTCTTGGCACCTTACAAAATAAAATCCCAGGAGAGAGAACAACAGGATTGCTGCAAAAGCTAACCTACCCCCTTCCCTGATCTGTTTATATAGCTGTCAACCAACTAATAGTGTGTTAGGAAGTTTATATGTCTGAAATGAGCACTGCAATGTTTTGAATCAGCTACCCCAGTGCATTACGCACAACATGGCCAAAATGTTTATAGCTGGGACCATAGTAGAACATGTTTCCCAATGCTATGGGAATGATCCAATCTTCCAGAGTCTTTATAGCATAGGCTATAGCCTCAAACACTTTAAGACACTCTCCCTTGAGTTTTGGACTTATTTGAAGATGATGTTTAGTTTAACTGAAATAGTGCAAACTTGGCAAAAGATTTCCAGTTCTTGCCAGCTTGATAGTCAGTGATCTTCAAGACAAATATGCAAAGCATCAAAACAGAGTAGCTCTTGTGTTTTACTTTCCTATCTTGGTCAGCAAAACATGTTCCCTCTTCCAGCTGTAATAACTCAGGCTATGTACCTCGAGGAGTTCTAAAAAGGAACAGTTGCTGAAAAGGATGCCGAAATCTGAAAGCCAATTAAGGCTGAGGCATACAAGTAACCAATGTTGAGAATTTAAGTTCAGCTGTCTTCTCTCTCTTACAGTCACATTATGTATTCCTGCTGAAGTATGCTACCCTTATTTTAGCACCTACCTATAGTAAGTTTCGGATGCAGCTGGAGACCTATTTTTACAATACCCATTTTATATACTGCAAAAACACACTGATGCATTAAGGTCACTTTATGGCACACTATGGAGTTTTTTCCATGAATTTATGAAGAAAAATATTTTTCACAAGTAAGATTCCAGGTCTGGACAGTAAATATGGATAAGTTTTTAAAAGCCAAATGCTCCTTCTCCCATTTCTCTCTTGTTTTTTTGATGGCTTTTGCAGCAGATAAAGCATTGGAGTTCTATTTGTTACAAGAGACTGGGAAAGAGAAGAGAAAACAAAGGAAAAAAGAGCAGCAAAAGAGGCAACCTCATTTTTCATATTATTGATGCACTGAGAAGAGACAAATCCCTATTCTCCAAATTATAACTTGGTAATTTTAGTAGCAGGTGTAGCTTATATTTGTTCTGTATACTGATTTCTGCTATAACATGGGAACCAGCTGGGTCAACTGTTTCTCAACAGGGACTATTCCCACCCACTTAGATTATGGGGAGGAACTCTAAAGAAACTCTAATACTAACTTTTTTTTTGTGCTAATTTTAAAATACTTCAGATAAAGGACAGAAACATCTGCTCAGTAAAACTAGAAACATCAAAGAAATTAGAAAATTATGATCCCAGCTGGTCAGGAACCATAGCTACCCCAACTCCCACTAAGAAGGCATCTGGCAGTTTAAGCAGGATCCTGAGAACAAGCTATTCATCATTACATGTGTCATCCAATGTTTCTAAAATAATTGTGAGTTTCCAAAAGTGTAGAAAATCTTGCTATTAGGAATCATTTGCTCTTTTACTATAAGTGCTAGGGTAAAATGGATGCGGAAATGCAGAACAAAAAGTCTGTATCCTATTTTTAAGACTATTACCCATCTCTTGATATGTGGTTTTAGAGAAAATGGATGTACAGAATATAGTACAACGTTTGCACATATAATAGATCCTGTTAGAAGCTATCATTGTTGGAATGTACTGAATGTCTTCAGTACATACTGGGATTATTCCCCTCCACACACACGCACATACAAGCAAAGCAATGCAGGGATATTTCTAGATCATTTTTGAATAAGAAACATCTATCAGATAATCTTTAAATTCACTAAATGGTATGAATAATTTACTTACTTACTTACTTACTTATTTATTTATATTTATTTATATTTATTTAAAAGATTTGTATGGCCACCTATCTTAAAACACAACTCTGGGTGGCTCACAAAAATAAAAACCCCAAACTATAAAAACCATAAAACCGTAAAACACAACCAAACCCCAGAGCCTCAGTCATCCCCTTGGGATGCCCCAACCACCAACCCAAAACACCCTCACTCTACCCCAGTGACTGAGTAAAAAGCCAGGTATTGATGGCCTCCGGAAGGCTAAGAGGGTGGGGTCCTGCCAGATCGGCAGGGGGAGGGTATTCCATAAGGTAGCGGCAGCCACAGAAAAGGCACGCTTCTGAGGTCCCACTTGATGGCAACATTTCAGGGAAGGGACCTGAAGCGCACCTACCCTATCCAATCTGGTAGGACGGGCAGACACTCTCAGGGAAATTGAATAATCATGGCAGAATAGAAAATATAATTCTAATGCATTATTTATTTTACCTAGACATCATTCTGCAGTTACTGACTACTAGAACAGTTATTTACAGAAGAAATGTGGTTAAGGAAGAACTGGCATATGACGATTGATAGCAGAAGCTTCCACTTATAATTTGACTTAAAGAAATTGGCATTATTCATTGGCATTGGATCAAATTATGTGGGTCAAGAAGTATGGGCTCTGCTATAAACTGAACATCTTAAATAGTTAAGGGAGTATCTTCTTTTATAGAAGAAGATAAGACAGGATCTAATTTATGTTTGCTTAGAATCCATCTTAGATTTCTGAATAAACTGGCAAAGCAGAATCCTATCATTTCCATAAAGTTTCCCCTAAACAGATATGACATGGAGAGGACTCCTTCATATTTTGTAGCCTAAATCCCAGAAATGTTGTAATGTATTCAAGATGTAAACTCCCTCCATGATACAATTAAACATTAAATCAACAAGCCCAAACCTAGGAGTTCCACAGGAGCACAATAGTATTTATTTACTTATTCTGTTTTATTTGCCACTCCATTCTGAAAACTCTGAGTGCCTTACATAATCCTGGATACAGGAGTAAGGTTAAAAATAGTAATAACCAGGAACAAAAAACAACTATTACCTATAACTACTTCCACAACCTCATACCAATGTTCCTATACTTCAGGTATTCTTCCAAATGCCCTCGAGACGAGCCATGTTTTCAGGGTTCTTTGACAACTTAATAGAGAGGGGTCAGTTTGAATATTGGAGGGAGATTATTCCAGAGGAAGGGGGGCACCACTGAGAAAGCTCAACAGTGAAGATGACATTCCTTTGGCAGCAGATCTCACTAGTCAAGAAAAATCCTCTTGGAGCAGGTGGCCTTGGAAATACCCGTGCCTTAAGCCATGTAGGGTTTTAAAGGTGACAACCAGCACCTTGAATCAAACCCAGAAGCTAACTGGCATCCAGGCATCCAGTGCACACCGATAACAGTATGGGCCTTGCACACTGGACTAGTTGTAGCTTCTGAGTGATCTTCAAAAGCATCCCCATTTAGGGCAACTTGCAATAACCCAGAGATGGGGTGATAAGAGTATGAGTAACTGTCAGGCAAAACCTCCTGCTACATAAATGGCTGCAACTGGCCATGTAATTGTGCAAAAGGCTTCTTGGACATGGCCTCCAGCTGTTGTTCTAGCAGAGGTATGAGCCCAAGAGGACTCCCAGATTGCAAGTCATCTCTGTCTAGGAGAGTGCAACCCTGTGCAGAGTAAAATTTGGGCTATATCCAGAATCAGCTAGCTTCAAATCCACAGGCAATCCATCTTGCTCGGATTGAGCCAAAGTCTATTTTCCCCTTAACAGATTTCAGGCACCAAGAGAGGACTTCCAGAGAACTGGGCAGACACTCTGAACGACTGTAATCATCACTACTGAAAAGTATGGATGTCTTTGAATATTAGCCATTGAGAAGAGCTGCTTGTCTGATGAATTTAATTTATCTTAGATGTCATTTTGTGACATCTACACAGGACTTCTTGCACTTTTTTCTTTCCTTCCCTGTGCAGTTATGTCTTCCTCTGTCCTCATCTCTATGTAGCTCTGTTCCCCCACTTACTGTTTAGATCTCTTCTTAGTGCAGCTACCTTCTTACTTTAACCTATCTCTATCCTGTTTTTTTGTGCTGCTGGAAGAAAGGAGGGGAATGTTTGTGTGTGTATACTGGGTGTGTGTGAGAGAGGTTTGTTATGTGAGACAGAATGGCTGCCAAATACAGATGGCAGAATCATATAACTCTACAGGGTACCATATTTTACAGATAATTTTAATCAGTTATCATCATCATCTGTCCATACCTGCTCTCTTTTGGAATGCAGAATTCATTTTAAGCTTGGTAAGATGATATACGATCTGCTGTTTTTTCAATCTATGGATACTAGATAAAGGAATACATTGGCAATTCAAAAACAGCTTTGTAGAAATTAAATCCATTAAGGTGAGTTAGCTCCAAGTAGCATTAATTCGCCCTCTCCCTACTGCACCAGACTTTTAAAAAGCCGAGATCAGGATTAAATGCAAAGCTCATTGAGATTGGCTGAAAGAATAGTTATACCAGATTGGGCATATTTTTTTTCCTATACCAATCCTAGGGGGCATGTGGTGGGCTGGAAGCAGTGGTTTTGACTCACTGATTTACTTGCATTACTCTACCAGATTCAAATTCTGACAACTCTATATAGGAACTGGGAAGGAGCCCTGTTCTGCAGAGCCATTATTAATCAGGAGACAGCTAGATGGACCAATGCTCAGAATTAAAAACTTCCTTTGTAATTGATGCAGATGCATGAATACCATCCAGTCCCTCCCTCACCATCTCGTTCCATGTTTCTTACATTTTTAGATCATTAGCCTGAGTACAGGGTTGTCTGATTGCTGATTTTTATAAACTGCCTTTTTTGGCTGAAGAACTGGGTAAAAATTATAGAATTATACATACACTCCCACTGCATTTAATCAGGATTCCTTACTCTTAGGAAAACCAGTATAGGATTGATGACTTAACATCACTAAATTATATTCTTAGTTTGGGTATAATACTTATCATTTAAACTACAGATGTCATCTAAGGAGAAGCTAATACTTTTCTCTACTCTCATCTGTAACAGAGCAAAAACTGAGGTTGCAGAGCCAAGTGAGTAACTCTGAGACAAGAAAAAAATTACAGTGAGAACAAGGATATAAGTTGAGGGATTAATATAGTTATTAAAACAAACTCAGTTATTGTCTTTTATATATCCACACACTCATATGGTAAGTAAATAGATAAAACCAGTGAAAGAATTATGACTTCCTAGCTTAGTCAAATAAATATTTTACTGCTCTCTTCTACTGTAGCTACTGCATGAAGTGAATCCCAATTCATCCTAAGCAAATTTAAAGAATAAGATGGCTCAACTAGAAGACAATGGTGAGAGCGACACAGATTGCATCAAATGTACAAAATTACTCCAACCTGCACAATTGCAAAATTACTGCACACTTAAAAGCAAGATAAATGGCTCTAAATTGAAGCACTATTGAATGAACAACTTTTCTGGATCCTACTTCTTCACCCTGTACTACAAATTCAGTATGTTCAAAAGTTGCCTTTGGTTAAGGGACCTATTAAAAGAAAAATCATCAAATCTCCTTACTTTAGAGGTATACAGTGATATTTTATTCAAACCAGATTAGCAGAAGAAATTTGAACAGGAGAAATTTAACTTCATTTTTAATGATAGGAAACAATGGGGAATGTTTTAATTAAAAATTTTAAATTGCTATAACACAGTAATTCATCAGCTAAATGTTTAAGAGTGTGAGATTATATCTTTTACTCGGTAGATTCTCCATAGTGATTAAAAATAGTGTTAACTGTAAAATTAATAGATTTTTCAGAGTGCATTTGCAAGATCAGGTATACGATACATGCAAAAACAATCTAGCTAAAGAGAATTAATTTATCCACCATGTTAAGTGTTTATTTATTTATCTTTTAAGGAATGTTGGGTCAAACGTTTAGGACTAACAGATCACTTGATTTTCAAGGCCAAGCTGTTGTAAACCATTATCAGCTTGTGATATAGAAGTATGGAAATTCAAGTTAGAGAAATATGTTCACAGTATATTTTTGTGTATTTTATGAACAATGCCTCTGAAATGCAGGGCACAACAACACAAAAGAAATAGCTATCATTAACATTTATTTATTTCCATTATCAGTTTTCCGGAATGGGGGTATCTCAAATCTCACTGCCATACACATGTCAGGTGCAGTTCAGTGACTGATTGCCCGAGGCACTGGATTGGGTTTCAACCACTGAAGCATTCAAGCACTGTAGTGCAGCGGCAAACCTGGATGAAATTTCCTTTGCCCATCCTTGACTGGACTTTGCTGGGTTCTGCTGTATCTGCATTTTAATTTTAGAAACATTGGGAGTTTAAGATGCTGGGATCTGTGATTTTTATCAGCCTTCTCTGTAATGGTTTTTGTAATATAGGCCATCTTAGCTGGGCTTGAAAAGAAGCCTAGAAATATCATAGGTCATGGCTTGGTAATTTGGTGCACATACTGAATGAGACAGTATGGGTACAGAGTTGCCTAGAGAAAGCCCAAGACCTCGTCCTCCATATATCTTTGGCCTCACTAGCTCAGTAGGCTCTTATATGATGGAATTATCCTGCCAACAAAACTAGAGAAAAATAATAAAAATTCCTAGGTAGGTACCCAAGGGAGAGCCAGTTTGGGGTAGTGGTTAAAGGCAACAGGATAGAAACCAGGAGACCATGAATTCTAGTCCTCTTCCATTGCCAGGAATCAAGATTGACTTGAAGACACACTCGGAAGCACAAAAAAGGAGCCAAGGACAATGTCAGAGAAGCAATTAGGCTCAACTCGTTTCTAATATCTAGGAGGAAAAATGTTTTGTATAGAGGAGCATTCCGTCCTATGATATGCAACCTTGCAGTTTGAAGCAGCAAAGCCTAGACTTCACATCTGTGTGAAAACTAGGTTAAATGAATATACAGCGATTTATTAAAATAAAGAATTAAAGTAATATTTCAGGGATGACTGTTTTCCTGATTAATTATTGAACTTTATGGGGAATTCATATTTTAGGAGATTTGTTACCCTCAGACTATGCATAGATGAATGAGAAAGAGCTTATTGCTATATGTCCCTTTAGGTAGTGTCTCTGCCTCCTTTTAACTGAGAGAAGTGCAGTACAGTAATGAGAAAAACGTTTATTGCTTGCTATAATATCAAAAATGGATTTTATCAAGTCAAACCCCATATCTAGCTCATATCCTGTTCATGTAATACATGGCTTACTTAATCATGGAATGTTGAAGTCAACATGGTGGCCTTTGACTACTTTTGAAGATTCACACCCTCTAAAGGCCCCACCTCTGAATCAGCACCGGCTCTGTTTCTTCTCCTCCTCAAGGTTTCTGCCCATGTGCTTATTCACCTGTCCTTTTGGTACAGAATGGATGGGCACATGGGTGGCACTAGCAGTGGCACTCAGGAGGATGAACTGCAGCCAATGCTGCCCATCTGTCTACGACTTCACCAGCTCTCTCTCTGACAAGCAGCCAGCTATGATGGTAGTAGGAGGACAGAGACCCATGGAAAAACGAAACCCCCTTTGATCTTACTTTTGCCAAAGTAAATGAGGCTGTGGCCAATATGGCTATTCAGATGGTATTGAACTACCAGCAGCCAGCATAGCCAATGATGAGGGATGACAAGTATTGCAGCTCAGCAACAAATGGAGAGCAACAGGCTCCGGTGAAGAACAAGTGCTTTATCTATCTTCAAAAGCATGTATTTACTTTTTATTTTTGTTAAAATAATAGCAAAGTGATACTACAATTTATCCTTTACACCTCTATTTGCCACAACCTGACATATACCAGTAGTGAATGGCAATTTTAAATATGGATTGCAGAGTTCAAGTAAGAAATTAAGATGATATCTTAATGAACCTAATTAAAAAAAATCCTGCCATTAGTTCATGGCTTATCACCTGAAGTACTTCAATATATTAAATCTCTTCTGGGTGCTCCAACCCCTTTTGAGGCAGTACACAATCATCTCTCTCTCTCTCTCCCTGGACATATACATACATATACAAAGCCATTATACTATTCCCTTTCAGTTGGTCATGTTATGTAAAGTCCAGAAACAGAGTAAGAAATAGTAAGTCAAAAAAAATAAAGGGGGGAGATGAGAAAAAGAAATACAACTAGAACTAATTTAGATCAAGACCATTTACATCCATCTTACTTAGTATGAAAAATATATATGTAAAAGGGTCTTAATTCAGCCTTCTTCAGTCCAAGGCCTTTCAAATGGTTGGGACTGTAACTTCCAAAATTCCCAGCCAGCATGGATTTTGGCAATCCCAGGACTTCCAGGGGTTTCCAAATAAGTAAAAATTGGTCTAATATTTGGTACAGAACGTTCTGACTTCTGCAGATAGAGCTTGGCTGGTTAACTTTTATGTTATAATTTAACCTTCAAGTTTGGTGGAAATAGCATATCCTCATTGTTTAAGTATTATCGAGTTCTAACATCCTTATAGTGTAGTAGAAGCTAAATTATCAAATAATGTCAGTGTGAATTAATATTTAACTTGAGCAAATTGGGAGTTAATTTCCCTAAATTTTATCTCAGATAGTTCTGGACTGAAGAACTTATTTAAACAATATAAATCCCAAAGCTATTTCCTTATTTTCTGCTGTTTCAATTTCAGCAAGAAGGCAAAAGTTTTCATTTAATGTGGAAATTATACGAGGATTTAGATACTGAAAATGAAAGGATCCAATTGCCATGGAGGAGTTCCTCATCTGAGGTTGCATTTTAATTTTTAAAGAATTAAATTAAAAATCTTAAGCCATGTTTAAATGAAACATAAACCTGAATGTAAAGACATTAAATTGTAATAAAAGATGTGCCTAAAGTTGCTAGAGGTGAATTTGCAAGAAATATTTTAATCAGACTATTCTTTGTTCCTTGCACATCAAAAAGCAGCAAATTTGGAATCAATTACAGGGACAGTACTAAACTAAAGTATAGAGATATATGTAATAAGTTAAAAATAATACATTCAAAGAAGTAGGCTGTAAACAGCAGCATGCAGTGTGGCTGCCTTGCTGTTTACATCAATTTACCTTCTTGGGAGAGAACAATAAACTTTGATGATTTGATGACTTTCCCATCCAGAGTCCAGATGACAGCAGCAGGTGGATCTGAGGAAACCTGGCATTGCAAGACTAATTTTTCAGCTTCTACTACTTTGGTATCCTGTAGCTCTTCTGTAAAGGATGGTGCTGTTCCTTTAGGCTCTGTTCTGTTATCTTCTCCTTTTTCTTCAGCTATCCCTCCATCTACTGCTGGCAGGCAACCACCCTGGCAATTACTGTCATTCTTATCCTCTTTCCCCCCTGATTTAACATGTGACATTTCGGAGCTGGAGTTAGTAACCTGGTCTTCATTCTTGGTGCTAGCATTCTGTGTTTTGTATCTAGAACTGGTATCCTGGGATTCTGAAGCGGTGCTGGTCTTTGGTAGTTTAGAAGCGGCATTGATAGTGTCCAACGTCTTGGGTATCGCAGGATTCTTAGAGGCGATGCTGAGGTCTGGCACTTTAGAGCTGGCACTCAATTTCTGCACTTCAGCGTTGGCATTCACGTTCTGGACTTCAGTCCCAGGGCCACCATTCTCAGTTGGTGTTTTTTTCTTTGCAGCAAGCACAGATCTAAAATCTGGGGTGCTTGGCTTTGGAACTGCTTTTTCCTTGTCTAGTAAGGAAGGTTTGGGAGTGCCCTTTTTTGCCAATACTCCACGGAAGTCTACCTGTTGTGGAGCATGGACCTTCTTTTCCTCTTCTGACAAGGTTTTCGGCTTGACCTTCCGTTGCAGGGTACCACGGAAGTCCATTTGTTTGGCTGGGATTTCCTTCAACTCCTCCTCAGAAAAACTTTTGGTGTTAACTTTCTTTGCCAGAATGTCCCGGAAGTCAATCTGCTCAGCCTCCTGTTGCCTAAGCTTCTCCTCTGTGCTCTCTCGTGTTTCTACTCGTCTTTTGAGCACTCCACGGACACTCTCCTGCTCTTCCTCAACTTGCTGGGCTTCCCCAGTATTCCTCCTGAAGGAGCCACTGATGCTTCTGAATATCAGTGCATCATCCCCACAATCAGCCTCTTGTCGTTCTTTCTGCCTCCCACTGTAAGCAGAGAAGGGTTTGAGAGGGAGAGAGGAAGGGGCGGGAAAAGAGAAAGAGGGGGAGCAAAGAGCTGGTTTAAAGAATTCAGGAATCACCCCCTCAGAGCTAGGACAAAATATGTTTATAGAAGGGAAGGCTGATTAGAGGAATAGTTTATTGCATCAATGATGACTTCAAGAACCATATAAGGGCACTAAATTTTTAAAAAAGTGCTCCACTTTGTCAGCTGTATGATGAAAACAGCTTGTTGGGCCACATTTGGGGATTAGATTGAATAGCAGCCAACTCAAGTCTACAAGGAAAGAGAATTAGCTGAGCAAAAAATAAAACCCACCCACGTAAATCCCTGGGAACTGTACTCACTCTTTCTGTATTTCTTCTTTGGAAAATAAACTTTCTCTCAGCGTCAAAGATACCTGACAGCTGCATTCTCCAACTGGGTTTCTGAAAAAGTACAACAAACTGAGACTCAGCAAGAAAAGTTGCTCTCTGTTAGACAGTGTGCAGAACAGACCAATCCTTCACGATGCTTAAATTTTCCGTTGCCCAGCCAAGCATCACAGTAGTAGATAGCTACTTCATCATTGGCTAGAAAGAAACATTATTCCCCACCCCCCAAACTTTTCTCTTCAAAATAAAGCCACAGGTGGGAGTCAGAAGAGAATACACCTCTAAACAAGTAACCTGAAGGAAAATAAGTAGCAGAAGGAAAAAAAAAAAGAGCTGCTTTGCAAAGTCTAAAACCTTCCCAATCCTTGTCCCAGTGTTTGTTTATACAAGACCAAGCTTTTAAATTTCCTAACGCTAAGACATTAAAAGCAGGGTCCCCTTTCCCTGCCCCTTCTTTTCCCACCCCCACCAAACAGCATAATCAACCCCCATGGATTGTTTTAGCCTGGGCATGTTTATATTAAAAAATAATAATAATAAAAGTGTCACCATATATGGTGCTGAGCACTTATTCTTCCTTTTGCAAAGGAATGCCAGAGATGCCTGCTGAAAACGACTCCCATTAAAGTCATTAAAATACTTTCCCCTCTTCCCACCCGCCCCCAGTACCATGTTACGCTTCACAGCAGATACATCTTCAAATGGTTCATCTCCCCAAGAGATGTAAAAAAAAAGAAAAAAATAATTCAGATTGTATAAACATTGCTACCACATCCTAAGCAGCTTGCCGTTTTATGAAAAAGGGCTTTCTTTGCCAACTGTTGAAGAAGAGGTAGACATTTTATCAGATGGATTTTCAAGTTTTTGCCAGCCCAGAACTAGGTCTAAAAGTGGTGGGTTTTTAATTATTCTTTTTCAAATAAACCCTGTTCTACTTTCAAGTTGGCTGTACTTTAGCAACCTCCTCAAAATAGAAACACAAGACTAAAAAAATATTAAGATTGCTGAATCAACTGTAGTTTGCTACATCCATTTTTTTTAATCCATTCAATCGTGTCCGATTCTCGGAGACTGCCTGGACAAGTCCCTGCAGTTTTCTTGGCATAGAGCATAATCTAAACTAGGAGTGAGAAATTTATTTCTGTGGAGGATCATATTTCCAATTGAATGCTATCAGGATTTGCATGCTAGTAAACAGGCAGGGCAAGTTTATATAAATGTGATTGTGAATAAAAACATTAAAACCAAAAATATGACTTTGTTTTAAGACTACCCTCAACTTAATTTCAGAATGAAGTTAATAGGATGATCCATGAACGAAAGAGACAGAAAGAAAGGGGAAAAAAAGTGTATTTTGTCCACTTTGGGATTGGGCCAAGCCAACTACTTCCATTGACCAAGAGAATTTACCCTTCAGCCCTGAAAAAGGTTCCAATCCTAACATTACATTCTTAATAAAAAGGCTTTCCATAGTTTTGGACCCAAAGGTATTTATTTATTGCAATATTGGGAGAAAAGCTGCAGCAAAGCAGGTACTGATTGGTACTAGTTACATTAATTACTCTGTTCTGAGAGGATTTAGCACAGCTGACATACACAGCTCCAAGTTTTATTTAAAAAAAGAATCAATTTTCATTTTATGAAGTTTTGAAAACATGAGATTCCCAGCAATAAGTAATTTTTAAGTTTAGTAATCAACAATTATCCGACAACTATCCCAAACACTGAATTAAATTTTGAAGCAGTTGCCTTTAACTTTGATTCAAGCTTGTCAGTCAACCGCTGCCACGAAGAGGTTCACATGCTGTGCTAACCATGGTTTGTTTAATCATGGTTTGAATAAACCACAACTGGCTAGGTACACACAATACCGCAAGTCACTAACCAAGACTTACAAACAGCAATAGCTGGCTTCACAAAACATACCAAAACAAAGCCAAACAAACCACTTTATATCTTAGCAGAATGTAGACCAATGAACCCTGTGTTTTTACATACAGAAAGCAAACAGATTAACCAATTCACCAAGATAATTCATATGTTATAAGTGAGGTAGTGGTGCTTGCAATGAACAAGTTCAATGAGCATATTGCAAAATATGGATCCACAAGCAATTGATGCTTAAAAGTGAGAGATGTTGCAATTATGCAAGTTGGTGGGTAGCAGAGCCTCATAAATCCATCAAATACATGGTAAATATTAAGCAAAGTTCCATAATCTACAAATTATAGTCATGTAGGCTTCTAATGCTCATATAATCTATAAATATTTTTCATTTTAGCAATAAATAATTTGAACCCTTAAGGACTGGAGGCTAGTGTCTGCTGGTCGTTACTTCTTCCCAGGAGGGACTGTTTTCATCTTTCATGACGTTTAAGCCCTCAACTTTGGTCCCAATGTATTTCAATATGAAACTTAACCTGATCCCAGTCCATGCAACACATCTGTACTTTATGTTTAAACCACAAGTACAGTGAAAGCCTATTGCCCACAGCAACCCCACTTTTATTCAAAATAAATATCAAATGTGAAAATAATAACAACAATAATAACAAATAATAACATTATTTCTTTATTTCTATGATTTATATACCCGTCCATTTCACACAAGTGACTTTAGGTGGCTTATGGGAGTAAAACACACAAACCCACTACACATAACTTCCCTGGAACCGAAGGATACACAATGACTCCATTTACCATAAATAGTAACAACAACAGTATTAATAATCATTTGAATATAAACTTTAATAAAGAGAACATATAACTGTGAGTAGTAAAATTTAAGGATTACACCAAAGGCTGCAAAACTAGGCACCCTTATCTTGGAGTAAAGGCTACCAAATATAGTGGAACTTACTTTCAAGCAATTCATAGGTTTAGGCTGTGAAAGAAACCTTCATTCTGAACAGTTTGCTAATCAAATTTTTAAAAAAGGTAGCATATGAAACCTTTTGTTTAAAGTATCCCAGGCCAAAACAGCCATGTAGGTCAAACAGAATAAAAATTATTAACCGAATAAGGAAATACATCTTAGTGCAGTGAATAGCATGTAATGATATTATCAGTAAGAAGTTGTACAATTATGTTTTTAAGACCATACCAGGGAATATAGTTTTATATTTGATCAGTCTTGCCTGGAAGGATAAATAATCTGATTTTTTTTAACTAGTTAAAAACATTTCATATTTTGAAAGTATAATTTAAAAAAGAATCTGAATACAAACTCTATACTGTAGATAGTTGCTGTGTAATATTATAAATGCTTGATAAGGCTCTATAAGAGTACAAAATCTCTGATTGAAAGTCTAATTAACACAATGCATTGTTATTTGGCAAATGGGGCAACAAGCTGTCCTAGATGGGGTTGTAGGGCCCTGATAAAGTAGATACATAGCTTGGAGGTATTCTTAGATCCTACTTTCTTTCATCTCCAACCCTTCCTGGATTATTGATTATTGGATGCCTGCTCTGAGATATATTTATATGCTGGTTTATAAGGGCACTAAAAAACTTGCTACCTAAATATGTGCTGTGATATTTCTACTTAAGTACACTGGCCTGAACCTGAAGATCATTGGGTTAGGGACATGCAAGGTATTCTGTGCATGAACTATTCTGTGTATAGACCAGGGTTCCCCAAAGTGGTCAATATTTTATTTATTTATTTATCCAACTTCTATCACCACCCATCTCCCCTCAAAACATCGACCCCCAAGGGTCGATGGGACTATCCAAGGGGTCCCATAAATGGCTGGGAGTCAAAAGGGGGTCAGTAAATGTGTGGTTGGTCAATAGGTGGTTGGTAAATGATGGAATGTTGAGTGGGTCAATTAATCTTTTGGGGTCTCTGTAGAGCTCCAGGGCTGGACTGAAACATGTTGTTTTGCTCTGGAAACAACCTTGAATGGAACCATCTTGTTCTGTCTAAAACACAGTTGTTCTGGATGGCAGCACTTTAAATGTTTCATTTTGTTTTAGCTGCTGTAATTAGAAGACACTGTAGGAGGAGAGCCATGTTAGTCTACAGTGGCCAAAAAATCAGGACTCTCATACAGTAGCACCTTTTCTGACTAACACATTTTATTAAAAGGCATGAGCTTTTGTGAACTGCAGCTCACATCATCAAATGCATGGAATGATTAAACTGATGTAGGATTTACACTGGAGTGAGGTGGGGGAAAAGGAGGGGAAGCCATGTTGATTATACAGAAGCAGGTTACATGTGAGATAGATAACAAGTAGCTTATCAATTAACTATTGTGTTAAAAAAAACTTAATGTAATTGGAAGGCAAATTATCTCTTGCAACTAGGGTGTCTTCTCTTGAATTACCCTCTCTGGGCCAGCACAGCAGGGGGGACCGATCATGTTCCCACTACTTTTGGTTTCAGCTAGGTGGGAGGAGATCTGGATGGAATTCTGGAGTTAAGTAGCAGGCATTTTAGCAGCACCTGCCACAGGGAAGGAACCATTCTCAATCTAACTATCTTTGGAGAAACACTGACTGGAGAATGTGCTACAGAGGAAGAAGTAGCTGTGAGGAACCACTGGATTCAACATGGAACAGAAGGTGATTGGTGATAAGTATCCAGTTGCCTGCTTGCTTCTGGAGCAAACTCCACAACTCCAATCCCATTTTATTTTAGTTTTTTTTAAAAAAATGTTTCTGTTCTGATTCAGTGTAGCATAGTGGATGATGGTTTATTTAGGAAAAAAAGAGGGATTTCCCAAGCCCTTCCCATACTCTTGGTTTTATCTAACTGGCGTGCTATGGTCCATGAGGTCACGAAGAGTCGGACACGACTAAACGACTGAACAACAAAAAAAAGTTTAAAATAACATCCCCCCACACAAAAACAAACAAACAAACAAACCTTCTCTCAGATAAGGCTTGCTTGCTTATTTGGGAGAATTGAATCTTTCAAGTGGTTTAGTGCACGTGTACTGACACGTGGTGGCTCAGTGGGTAAGACGCCAGGTTTGTCGATCGGAAGATCGCAAGTTCGGAGGTTCGAATCCCTAGCCCTGCGTGTGGAGTGAGCTCCCGCACTAGCTCCAGCTCTTGCCAACCTAGCAATTCGAAAGCATGCAAATGCAAGTAGATTAATAGGTACCACTTCGGTGGGTAGGTAACAGCGTTCCATGTGCATCACGCGGCCACATGACCGTGGAAGCGTCTTCGGACAACGCTGGCTCTTCGGCTAACAAACGGAGATGAGCACCGGCCCCTAGAGTCGGACACGACTGCACAAATGTGCGGGGAGAACCTTTACCTTTTTTACTGACACTGATACCACTGCTGCTTTGTAGATATGAATGTTTGCACCTTAAATTTTATTTTTTGGTTTTAAAAAGATTCTTCCCCTTCCTTCGCCCAGTTGAAGGCCAGCTAGTACATTCTCCAAACTATACCCCCACCCCCTATAAAAACAACACCCGGACAAGCCATGGCTGGGAGAGCTATGCTAGTCAGAGGACTAGTTTAGTGATCAAGGAAAGAGGAGCATGACTGCTGGGTGGAGGCTGGAGTTGAGTACTACATTCACTCCTCCTGAGGAGCACTGAGGCCACCACCAGCTGGCATCATAGTGAGTGAGGCTGGGAAAAAATAGGCTGGAGGAGGAGTTTCACCCTAACGTAAGTAGAGCAGCCCATTCTCTTAAATTAGCAATCCAGGGCCTGTGAGCAAAGGTCAGGAGGAGCGGCCCTCTCCTGGATCTGAGTCAATGGCATGGGATATTGGGTGACCCAGATGTACCAGCCAACCTCCCACTACCACTGAAGTGGGCCTGAGGGCTTGCGCTTGAAGACCAATACTAGCCCATCTGGAACCACTGCAAAACACAGGCCAGGAGGGAGAAGGACATTTGATATCTGTTACTTCACAGCTGTGTAAACACTTGTTTAGATATCATCTAGGGTTCCTTCTCACCTCTGGCAATACTAGGCAATCCATGCAGCCAACTGATAGCAAGACACCCACTATCAAGCAGAGCAAGATGCCTATGAATGGGAAGTATCAATCATCAGGTGGCAAACACCAGGGTGCATCAAACTTGATATGTTCTGTCATGCAAATGATGGTTTTAGAAGATCAGCCATTCAGCATGGTGGAGGATGCTGAATTCTGGCACCTCCTCCATCTGATTTCCTCTGATTTAACAGATCTTATCATGACCTCCTTTCAGTGATGCAGGAAGATGTGTCAGAACTGCTGAGAGCAGCAGGTCCTAACTTCACATCCACGTCACCTCAGACATTTGGTCCAACTGAGTTGAAGTATGCCATTCTTTCTCTCTCTCTCTCTCACTGTGCACTGATGGGACAATGGTGAGAATGAAGGGGTGTTTTCCACTGCTTGCTTAATTCAAATGCGTATTTCCTGACCCAATACAGCCACCATGGAAGCCCAGGAAACCCCCCCAGCTCCATTAAGAAGCCAACACGTACAGCAAGAATACCTGTGCCAGATCTACAGCACCCTTGCCTGATTCAGATCCAAATATGGCACACCTCTAATCTTTATATACAGTGTGAAGTATCTTCATCTTGAAATGCACTCTGCAGGCTCCATAATCAATAGGACAAAAGAGTGTGCACAATACACAAGCAGCTAAACTCAGCAAGCCATCATCAACAGAATTTGATTATTGTCTGCTTTTCTAAAGTTCTACACTGATGGCTTACTTTAGCGGGTCAACTCATTTGGCAGTTTTTGATTTTGAGTGCATTTGAAAAGCAGAGTAACTCTGGCTGTTGGCTCTTGGTTTTTTTATTTTTTTTTAACCTTGGTGTCATTGTTTATTCATTCTCTTGCATTCTGCCCACTGCATTCTCTCATGCCCTTTTTGTTTATGGAGACTTCAAAGTGCACTTAAAAATACAAAAAGGCTCTCTATTGGTTGGCCTGCTTAGCTTAAATGTGTATTAACGCCATTCAGGCTGCGGTGCACTGTTGATGAAATCCATGGTGTGGCTTATAAAAGCCAGTTTTAAGTAGTTGTTTGTTACATTTCTGGCCTTTAGCACTTTAAGTGTGAAAATAAGAGATGTTTTGCTGAGCAAGGATATATGCATGACTCATGACTCCTGGCTACTCTTTTGTTCTGAATGCTACTGAGAATGTCCATTTGAGATGTAAATGAGAGCAGTCATGGAGGGGAGGGGTGTGTGTGTTGGGGGAGAATCCCTCTTTTTCTTTTTTTTCACTAATGCTCATTAAAGTAAACCTTTAAATACTGGGGTAGAGGGGGACAATCAACATTCCTGACTATCTGCAAGGTTTGGTAAGGCATTTCTGCACTCCCATTCCTTTTAGTTTGAATACCTATACTTCCAGTTGCTCCAATTTCTAGATAAGTGAGGGCTAAGGCTACCTTACAGGGTCGCACTTGCCCCAGCTCTTGCCAACCTAGCAATTCGAAAGCATGCAAATGCAAGTAGATTAATAGGTACCACTTCGGTGGGTAGGTAACAGCGTTCCGCACACGTCATGCCGGCCACACAACCGTGGAAGCGTCTTCCGACAATGCTGGCTCTTCGGCTAACAAATGGAGATGAGCACCAGCCCCTAGAGTTGGACACAACTGCACAAATGTGCGGGGGGAACCTTTACCTTTTTAAGGCTACCTTGCAGATCTCCAGCCAACCACTAAAGGGCGGCAAACAGAGAATTCTGTATGACTTCGTGACTATCTAATGGTGGTCCAATTTTTTTGCAGTCCAAGAGATTAATACTGAATCCCACTGCTTCCCATGTCAGAAATACCCAAAGCTGTTTTGGCAAAAACGTGGAATAACCAAAACATTCCAGGTTTTGTTTCTGCCAAATTGTGTTGGCCCATAACAAGCTGTCAATACTTCTGAAATGCAATGTTTGGTTCAAACACATTGTTTTGTGCATCACAAATGCCTCCAGTGGACAAAGTTAGGAAGCATTCTCCTGAGTGAGGGATTTCTTGGTTGTGGGACCTTCCCTCTAGAATTCTCTTGGAGGAGGTGTGCCTGTTATCTTCAGGATTTCAGTTTCATCAGTCACCGAAGGCATGCATTTTAATGCAAGCCTTTGATTCTCCTTAGTGCTGCCTTATTGACTGTTTTATGAGAAAGGGAAGAAAAAATAAAAACATAGGATCACATATGAATTGCGGTTTGAATGTTAAAAAAATTATTAGAGGTAGGCAAATTAATAAGGAAACTAAGAATAGGCCAGGAGAGCAAGTGCTTGCAATGGGGAGAATACTGACTGCTTCAATGATTAATATAAAATCCACATGGCAATTGACACTGATGTCCTAGGAACCCATAGCCAAAATATAAAATGAACACACTTGCTTGAAAGCAAAGACCAATAGTACTAAAATGCCTTATTGTTCATGTTTAGGTGACTGAAAGCATACGCCTATAAATATAAACTTGCACTTGATGTACCTGAGTTGTATTTCATATTGGCCAGCGTGACAGGGTTCAATATTCCTTATAATCAATGTAAAGATGTCTTCATTTTGTAGGAATTCACAGCCTGCTTCTGCTGTTAGTTCCTGTCCATCTTTGAGCCAGTGAACTGTGGGGAATGGATCTCCAGCAATGGCACAAGAAACAAGGACGTTCTGTCCCACTACTGCTCTCACTGACTGCGGTTTGCTAATGAACCATGGCTGAATGCCATCCTGAGGTTCTGCAACACAAACAAAAAATGGTAAGAGAGGCAAAGAGAAAGCTGAACAGTACTGGTGGGATCACTTGTCCTGAATTTCAGTTGGGTCTACATATTAGCTTATGACAAACCATCTTATGGATATTATGCTTTGGATGCATATTCTGAACTGATATCCTATTCACAATATTCTGGCCGGTGCAGCAGGTGGAGGAATAATCTCTGTAGAGCAGAAGTAGGCAACACATACCCCATATACTCCCCTCAATGCCCAATCATATTCTCTACTGCATTTGACTTTTTTTAGAAATATTTTTAATAAAAACAAATAAGCAGGAAGCTGGCATGCTGCAAAATATATTTACAAAAATGCCTTTGACATAGTCCCACTGGGAAGATAGAGAGTATTTTCTGGAAAATGGGCTCATCTTCTACTAAATGGGTGCATTGTGACTGGCTATGCCTACCACAGCAGCCATTTGTGAATGTGCAAACAAACCTATAGAAATGCTGTGCTCTGAAGTATGCAGTAAGGGATCATGCTACTTCATTTTAAATTTTATTTCATTGTTTTGCATCATGAGCTTCCATCATTGCTACAGCAACAGCATGTCCAGTGTGCTTATAATTGCTTCAAAGAAAAGGAAAAACCCAAACAAGGTGATCTATAGATACAGAAAGATAGATTCTGGGGGAAAAAAATGAGTGAACACATTATTTTCTCTAGGGTGAAGAGATGGTGGCTCAGTAGTTTCAAATGTGCTTGACTTTAAAAAAGTTTCCCTGAGGGTCTTCATGTTTCTTTTGTTTCCAGAAATCAGAAGTCTTTAAGACAAAAAGCAAGAACCCAGATGGTACTCAGTGTGTATTTTTTTTAAAATCTGGTCGTCGGTGGGCTGGAGAAAAGGGTAATGTTTAAGCAAACAAACTGAAGGAAGACTAGTATAGTCCATCTTGTTTACATACCTAGGCAAACAAAGAATGGGAAGATGAACTCTTGAAATGTCCAAAAAATCAGTAACTGGCATCCTAAAATTCTGACTTGAAACTTATAATAATGAATTAATTAATAAGATTTGAGACTGCTTCGCATACTCTAAAGTGAGGAGAGCAAGGGATCTTAGCTGAGAGTAACTCCCATGTGGAGAACAATCTCAGGAGGAGATATTTGTATTTACAGATATCTTTGTAGTTGTTCACTTGCTATTTTTATAGTCCTAGTAAAAAATAAATTCCAAAGAATGTCTGACTTCTGTACAAGTTTTCCAAAACCCTGAAGCAGCCCTCTTCAACCTAGTGCCCTCCAGATGCATTGGATCAGAATCCTCATATTTCCCATGTGGGCTGAAGACTATGGGATTTGTTGACTAACATACCTGAGGGTAATAGGTCGGAAAACGCTAGTGTACAATTTCATTACCAAACTCTGAACCTTTACACAACTTAATTGCTTTTAATCATAACCTGAGTTTACAAATTTTCTGATTGCCAAAATCTCTCTATAAACCCTGATCAGCTCCACACCAAAATAACTATGCATATAAGAGTGTTTATGCAGGAGTTCAATTATTAACCCCTTCTCATCTACTGTGAATCTTGGGGTATGTATGTATAAGCACAATTATAATTCAGTTGTGCTGATATTTTAGGGCAAAACTTCTACAAACTATCTTAACTGTTTCATTATTTCTTACTCCATCAATATTCTTTGGAGCAGGAATGAGGAGCTTGCAGCCTAGGCCTAATTTCATCAAGTTCTCAGGCTATTTACAATCCCTTTAAAAGCAATCAGTCCAGATCTGTGGCAGAAGCTAGCTGAATATTGCCTGGCAGTCTGTGCCAGGAAAGAGAAAAGGGGAGAGGAGGGGAAGGGGGCAGCCAGAAATAGAGAAATTGAGAAATGGGTGGCAGGAAAAAAAAGAAGAAGGGGGAGGGAGCGGGAAGAGAGCAAAGGGAGTGGTTCCATTCACTTTGCCCTGGACCTCTGTTCCCACGCATGTGATCCCTGGTAGAATATTCCTAAAAGAATGTGGACCTTGACAATATAAAAGGTTCCCCATCCCTGCCCAATACATAATATACATGGGTTGCATGGACATAAAAAAGCAATCCATGCTTCGGACAAAGCATTTGGGTACATTTTCACCCCAGTGTAGGTTTCCCTATTCTCACAAGCAGCATCCATGCGGTTATCTCTTGGTCTGGCTAAATAACATTTGCTTTCATTATGCTTTTTACTTTACTCTGTTCACAAAGATTCACTGCCCTCATTCACTACACTCCCAATGGCTGGGCTGCCCTTCCTTTGGGTTTAGTACCATGGGCTTAGCTATGGTAACATTAAGGCTCTTTTTGAAAGGGCTGCTCCAAGAAGCAATTTTTAATAGGCCTGGACAGATCTGAAGGGTCAAAATGGTGCTTCAGGGGGCCCTTGCACAGCACCCACTGGCAATCCTTTAAAGTGGGGGTGGCAGCAGCAGCAACTTTTCCCAGAACTGCTCCAGCACAATTCTGGGAAAAGACATATTTGGTTTCTGGAATTGCTGACAGACGCTATGTCTGTGTCCATGCATGCAACATATGGGCTTCCTCCCTCTTTGCTTGTTTAGATTACTCAAAGCCATTATTTTATGGCCTGTAGTTATCTAAACACATGACATGTCCAAATTAGGCCATTATGTACATGGGAGTAAAAAGTACATACATTATTGCTATTTCGGTAATTAATACACAGAATTTCTATCTATAAATATTCCATTCCACCAGTTGTTCGAGCAAATAAATGTAACTGCTTAGGATTATGCATATATACCATTGTTTCATCCATAAGAAAACAACAGATAGAAATATGCTGATTATAACTTGATCTTAAAACATTGTATTCATCATTAACCAAGTTTCTGAGCTAAATATTCAGTCAGACAGTCCTATCCCTATGCTTCTAGCCGCTGCAGAAACACATAATCTCCTTTTAGAAATCTATGTATTCTCATTTAATACTTCATTATTGTTTTCTGGATATAGAGATCAGATTTCATTCTTCCTAGTGAAGCAGAATGAATTATAAGGGCAAATATCTATTAAAAATTGTATATAAAGTGAAACAGAGAGAGACAGAGAAGTTCTCAACTTTTTAAATACTTTCCTATGTAGCTGTTAAACAATGCGGAAAATGGTTTGTGTGTGTGTGTGTGTGTGTGTGTGTGTGTGTGTGTGGGTATAGACATGTAGACATATAGACATAAATACTTTACCTTGTACAGTCAGGGTTGCTTGAGTGTGAATTCCTCCTAAGTCATTCCAGGCCTCACAGGTGTATTCTCCTGTATCCTCAGGAAATACCTCCTGGATATACAGGCGATACACATTGCCCTTCTTCTCAAAGTGAAAATCCTCTGTTTCCTGGATTTCTTTACCATTGTGAAGCCAAATTATTTCAGGAGGTGGATTAGCTGAGCCACAAAACAAAACAGAAGTCTTCGAGATAAAACAAAAGCAGCAGGGGAAGTCTATGGACTATTCTATTACGCCAACTGCAACCATAAGATAAGGCGGAACAAGCAACTCACTTTGACTTCCTGCTGCCATAGTGATATTAAAAAGATCTATTCTGAGTAAGATACAGGGTTATATTATAGAACATGTGCATGTTGGTGAATTCATATCTGCACACACATGCACACACATGCACACACATGCATGCACATACAAATAAATTCCTTGGCTTTAGTCACATTAATGCACCTGTCTGATCAACTATTATTTTATGGGTTTCTATCAAGAGCATAACATGTGTCCAAACATACATATTATGTTCCAGAATAAGCAGTTCTGCACCATTATCTGTCCCCCACCCCACACTTTTTTTGAATAGTCTGAAAATGTATTTTGCAAAATAGATGTAATAGTTTCTTCAAATATGCTTTTGGCACTTTTCTCATTGTGTTTTGTTTTGCACCCCATTTAATCCCACTATTCAATAGAGAAAGTGAGTTCTCACAAATAATTTCTCACTTCCATAGATCTAGACAAAGGCTTCTATTTATTTGTTTCTACTACTATTTTTATAGCCTAACCCAAACAGGCTCTGGTCAAGCTACAATGAAGTCCAAAGAAGTGGACAAAAAACATATAATAAAAATCAACAATAATAAAGCCCGATGTATCAAAGGTACCACTCTGTTAACCTAAGGGCCAAATGCCCACTGGAACAGAGCTGCTTGTTTTCAGAATACCTGCCAACTAGGGGCCAGCTCTATATCCAGGGGAAGAGTATTCCATAAAATGGGGGCCACCACTGATAAGTTGCATGAGAACATCCTAGCTTCTTAGCCATACCAGACATGGATTGCCTTTATCTTCCTTTCTTCAAATTTCAAGCACTTCTTTATTCTACAGTGGCAGGAGAGCCATCTATTTACCTTAAACTCTGTTGTTTTCCCTGACTTCCCTAATGCTAAAAAGGTAAAAAATAAAAAAAGGGGATAAAGCGAAAAAGGTAGCAGTCATTAACCAAAGGCAAAAAACTGCTTGATTACATAGCAGAATATCTTTGTTAAAATTCAGAACAGTTGATTATTTGTTATTTGGTTTTATTTCTATATTGCTTTTCCTCCCAAAGGAGCCCACGAGAAAACAATAATACTTACCTGAAACTTCTACTGTCATAATCACTTGGCTTCCATCCATTACTTTGAGAGCACTTAGGCCTTTCAGGAGGACTGGAGGAAAGGTTTTGTTTGCTGGGACTGGATGTGCACTTTCCAATTTAATCCTGCTCCTCTTTTCTGCTTAAATAAGAGACATAACTGTTTCCCATAAGGAATTCTTGCACAAAGGATTCTTATCAGAACACAACTTAATAGGATAGCACCATTTCCAATGTGCAAATATTCAACACTACTCAAATCAGTGCCTTTGCTGAAATCTACATGAAAAAATATAGATCTACATTTATGATTACTATTATTATCACTAAACAAGTATTTTAATTGTCTTGCAAGAACTTCTGAAATAGTTATAGAACACGTAACACCCATTTTATTATTTATATACAGTATCTTTACTATAGGTAAAAACAGGAGCCAGTTGGTATAGTGGTGAAGGCATCAGGCTAGAACCTGGGAGACGGTGAGTTCTAGTCCCGCCTTAGGCACAAAGCCAACTGGGTGACCTGGGGCCAGTCACTTTCTCTCAGCCCTAGGAAGGAGGCAATGGCAAACCACTTCTGAAAAATCTTGCCAAGAAAACTGCAGGGACTTGTCCAGGCAGTCTCTGAGAATTGGACACGATTGAACGGATTAAAAAAAACAACTAAAGATAGAAGCAAAAAAATAATAATAAACCTAGGCTGACCATATTTCCTTGAGACAAAAACGGGACATTGGGATGGCAAAATGGGATGGGGTCTTATGTAATATTCTGTATTCATGAAAAAGACAGGGGAACCTGCCCCCCGGTCCGCGCAATTGGCTCCTGTCTGCAAACCCCTCCCCCCAGTCCGTGCGATTGTCTCCCGCCTGCAAACCCCTCCCCCAGTCTGCACGATTGGTTCCCGCCTGCAAACCCCGCTCCCGGTCCGCCCTCCTTTGCTGGGCGCTGATAGGCGGGAGGGCTTTCTCTTCCGGGCTGCCTCCATCTGGCAGCTCCGGCTCAGATCCTCCTTCCGCGCCATTCCTGCCAGGTTTAAAAAACGGGACACAATTGACTGTAGCTTGAATCATGTCAACTGGATTTCTATTTTCTCAGTGGAAACGTTTCGCTCCTTATCCAAGGAGCTTCTTCAGTCTGAGCAAAGTTAGTAAGGGAATCCTTAAATATGTTACTAGGTGGCTGTGTGACCTTACACCTGGGGCTAGGTCATGGTTATTTTGAGATGTTATTTCTAAGTCCCTTTATCATCTAAAGGAGGATCGTTAAGATCACCATGCTGCTGTTGAGCTTGCGAAATGGTCTTAATCTTCCTAGGCACAGAAGACAAAGCAGGAAGGAAAATAGGGGAAAGATTGTGCCTGAGGCCCCCACCTCTATTCAAGGAAGGATTTTCCAAGTTGGCATAAATGGATTCCTTGACCCCTCTCTCAAACCACCTATCTTCTCTGTCTAAAATGTGAACATTAATGTCCTCAAATGAGTGTCCTTTTTCCTTTAGATGAAGATAAACTGCTGACTCTGGTCCTGTGGTGTTACTTCTCCTGTGTTGGGCCATCCTCCTGTACAAAGGTTGTTTGGTTTCTCCAATGTAGAGTTCAGAGCACTCCTCACTGCACTGGATTGCATAAACTACATTGCTTTTTTTGTGTTTTGGAGTTTGATCTTTGGGGTGTACAAGCCTCTGTCTCAGTGTGTTGGTGGGTTTGAAATATACAGGTATGTGGTGTTTGCCAAATATTTTCCAATATACATTGGAGATGTATATTGCCACCTAGTAACACCTAGCCACCTAGCAACACTAGTAACACCTAGTAACTAGTAACACTAGTAACACCTAGTAACACTAGCCACCTAGTAACATATTTAAGGATTCCCTTACAAACTTTGCTCAGACTGAAGAAGCTCCTTGGATAAGGAGCGAAACGTTTCCACTGAGAAAATAGAAATCCAGTTGACATGATTCAAGCTACAGACAATTCCACCTGGATGACTGAGAACCTTCATAGACGTAGGGACACAATTGAGATTTTTATCAAAACGATGGGACAGTTGAAAAATGCTAAAAAAAACGGGACTGTCCCGTTCAAAATGGGACGTATGGTCAGACTAAATAAACCACATCCTAATTTTGGATATTGAGAAATTTTCTAAAAAACTTTTCCATTCATTTTTTTCCCTAGAAAATTTGTATAAATAGTGAGAATAATTATTCTTTTAGTTTAACCTCTGCCTAAATATGCCATTTGGCTCAAATGTATCTTATGGCAAATTTCAGTGAGCAACTATCTTAGGAAGCATATTGAAAAAAATGTCTAGGAGATTGAGACAACTTCTTTGCAGCTATTAGTGTAAGAAATGGTAAAGATAATGAAAATTGGACTGGGGGGAGGGACCCACAGTCAAGAGCATCAAGGAGCAAATGTTTTATAAAGAGGAAGGAATGGTATTTCTGAAAATAATCCAGAAGGTTGTTTTCATACTATATGATGTCTCTTATACTATATTTACATGGAAGAATTATATGTATATAGGGGCGTGGTTAGCTCAGCGGGTTAAACCGCTGAGCTGTTAGGTCTGCCGATCTAATGGTCGGCAGTTCAAATCCCCGCGTGACAAGGTGAGCTCTCGCCACTCGCCCCAGCTTCTGTCAACCCAGCAATTCGAAAGCGAAAGCGAGTAGATAAATGGGTACCACGTTAAAGTGGGTCAATTTGCTGACGTCCTGTAAATCGGGGGTCGCCCTTGGAATGGAAAGATGATCCCGGAAATCCCGAAAATGGCGACGGAGGATGGCAGAGGACGACGGAACCCGATTGGCGAACATCCAGGACGTCAGCAGCCGACTCAGAAGTGAGGTATTCTGGGACATGTAGTCCAATACCTACGGAAGAAGAGTCGGTTCCCCAACCCCCTTCCTGAGCGCGTGATAATAGATATATGAATTGTTGTATAAATTAGATGAATTGTAATTGTTGTAAGCCGCCTAGAGTCCTCCGATAGGGAGGTATAGGCGGGGTATAAATATGATAAATAAATAAATAAATAAATAAATAAATAAATGTGAAGAGAACTCAAGAAAGATATGTAGATGTTGTTAGGAAAAACCCAGTTCCATGATTGTTGCAACTGCTGGAATAAATCCCATCATGTTCGTGAAAATCATCTTCAGGCAGTGAAACTGCCTTTAGGTCAGGATGTAGAAGGAACCGCATGCAGGTCGTCATCAGCATCCCTTCTGAGCCTCCAGAGCACTCCTTTTATTTGCCTATTTTGGAATTTTGGTAGTGAATTCAGGGGCAAATAATATCTCCAACTTGCAAATAAGCCTTATGGCCACTGAAGACCCAAGACCTGCTTTAATCTCATCCACTTTTAGGGTACAAGCACAGACATGCCACACAAAGCCTGGTCTGGTCCTTGTGTTGACTGAAATTGGGAACTTTGGTTTTAGTGAAAGGAAATGGTTTAACAAGCTGCCTTTTCTCCTCATCTTTACAGGAAGGAAACAGCAGAAGGAATAACCTGATCTAAAACTTCCAGAACACAACCTCACACAAATAAGAACGTCTGTGTAATTACTTCATTGCATATTATTCTCATTTAACACTTAGTTAGCTAGTACTTAAAACAAGCACACATATTGTTTGTTAGGCTCGCTGGCATGTCTTCACCAGAATTCCCTGGATGCTTTAATCAGAATGGCTTAACTGGGCTCTTGGCCCACACCACACTCCGCTTAAGGCTGCAAGACCAGCCATATGAAATGTCTAGCTAAGAATTTTTACTGCATACTAGAAGCAGCCACTTAAACAATTCATTGCCCTTTGTCAAGATGAAGGTTCAACCCTCTCTTTATATACATTGTAATTTAATTCCAGTAATTCTTTCTCCTAGCCCTCCTATTGTTTAGTGGACTTTTTGCCCTGTACTTCTTAGCTTTGAAGCTGGATGATTTCTGGTTGTTGACATAACTGCCATCTCTACCTTAGAAACTGGCTCTTCAACACCCACACACTATTAATAGAACTAATTTGGTTATCATCTTTATGTGACATTCAGGAAGGAAAAAAATATGAATACTTTACATTCATTTCATAAGCAAATAAAGCAGCTTAAGAAATGAAGCTTACTTTACATTTTTTAAAGCTTTAGATATTTATATTGTTCATATAAACAAACAGTGTTAAATGGTGCTATTATATATTTATTTCTATCTCCCTTGGTGTATGAGAATGTCAGATGGGCACCCGTGCATATTTCTTTTCTCCTTATCCAGCTAGTTGAGCAAACCCTTTATCTGATCAAATGGGCCACAATAATAAATGTGCTGTTTTTTTAAGGTACTACAAGAAACTTTAACTTCTACTGCGGCTAGCAGCTGACACGACTCCTTTGAAATCTATATTCAAGCAAGTTTCTGTTAATACTTTTCATTATTCTTTAGCCCACCTAAATATATTAACTAAATGTTTTCTTCTTGTTCTGTGTAGGAAATTCTTCTCACTAAAGATTTGATGAATTTTGTCATTAAATTCCCTCTTTTGGTCAGTGGGGCTTTCCGTATATTCTTATCAGATCATATTAAAGAAATGAGCAAGGCAATACATGTGCAATCACAGTGACGCAATCTAGATTCCAAAACACATTGCCCAAGAACCAGTTCAATGATAACTCACCAGTAGTCACTGAGAACTGATGCTGAAATCCTATATTCTGCTTTTGAACTCAGTACAATTTACTTTTGAGTAGAAAGGTACAACATAATGGAATAAAATAGATACAGTTTGACAAGAGAACAGGAAAAACTAACCCTAATTCTTTTTTTTAAAATCACATCCTGTAATCTTAAAATGTGTTATCAAATATGCCACACACACCCCATGGCCACATTTATATGTGTGTCTCTTCCTTTCAGCTTTAATACTTTGCACTCCAACCTTGTGAAGCTACAATGACACAGAATGCAGATTCCAATGAGAAAACAAGAAACAGCCTCTCCAATTACCAATCTAAAAATGGCCATGCTTAGTTGAATGGTTAGAAATGGAAAAGGAAACTTCTAAATCATAGAAAGCATTTTTATTACATATAAAGTTCACAAATAACTTTCCCACAGCACTCCTCCTTACTTAACACAGCAGCTTGTTCATGAATGAAAAGGGCCATCTTTTATTAGCATCCAACTGTGATTGGCATACAATGATCCTCAAGTCAGCTCCACAGAGATTTAGGTTCAAGTGCTTCTTCCAGAGAATACTTTTTTCAGAATACAAAAAGTACCCTCTGCTCCGTCTTTACTTTCTTCTGCCCATATGAGTTTCCCATGACCACAGCCAAAACTATCAGGATATTGAAAGGATATTAATTAATGTGCCAACTTCAAGATTCTACGTGACCCCTTCTGGGGACTGATGTATTAAAATGGGAATGCACTAAAGTACCTTCCTAATGTTTTTTCACTTGCTTGATAATACACCTCAAGAGCTCAAATTAGTATGTGACTGGCTGGCAGTCTGATTCATCCAGGAATGCAAGTAGGAGAAGGCGCCAATCATTGCTGCTAGCATCTCTTCGCCAATTAATGGACTTCTACTTCTCTTAATATTGCATTATCAAACAGTTCATATTTCAAAGACCCATGCCTTTGTTCACATTTTCTTTTATTCCTCCACCCCCAACTTTTCAATTTTCAGTACATCTTACATGGGTAGTTCTTAATCCCTTATTCATTTCTCATATGGCCATGTTACGTTAAGTGCCTCCAAATGTAATGAAAGTATGGGGGAGGGGGCAAAGGAGAGAAGAAAAACGCTATATATAATATGTACTGTAGATATATCTCCTTCCCCATACTCTTTATGGATAGACAAAATATAACATGGTAAGTGTAATGTGGAATGATTTCTCAGAATAGACTGAGAAAATTTCTGTTTTTTCTTAGATTTGAGGAATTGCCTGTTGTGCCCAAGAATGGCGAAATTTCTATTCTTAGTCTCCAAAAATCTCCTATGAATACTGCTGTCACCCCAAGTCCTTTTGTTCTCAAAACTTTAGCAGTTCCTGAAAGCCTGAGAAATCTGATCACTTTTTTGGACACACTCATTTTTGCGGAAACCTTTGCAGCCAGTAATTGAGATATTGAAATATAAAAGGAAGGGTAGGTGGGTGGGTGCATTCATTTCTTAATACTTTTGTTTACAACTTTTAACATTTTTTTCTTGTCTTGGTTCTGATGTTTGAGCTGACAGTGGTACCTATTTGCCTGTGCATCAAATGAATGATTATCACTTCACAGAATGAGGTCAATTACTTCTCTCCCTTTATAAGAGAAAACCCACAAGTAGGCAAGTTTGAAACTAACCAAATAGTGGCTTTATTTTCTCATCAGTAAATTCTCATCAAAATAAACTAAATCCAAATTTAGTACAACAGGAATCATAATCCCTAATGTTTAGTTTCAGGAAAAGAGATTTAAATCTGCCAAAGGAGCCTGTTTGCCAGAGCTTTACAATAAGGCAGCCAAATAACGCCTAGCCCGAATCTTTTGCAGACACACATGCTCAGCAATACTGACCATTTATGGTGATTAAAATATTGTGTTGGCTCCCAGTCTCATAAATCAACTGAGCTGCAGAAAAAGACTTAACTCTCAAAGTGCTAGTTTGCTAAGCATGCCGAGAAGTAGTCAAATCACGGCCAGATCACTCAACCAGCATCTTTCAAATAAAATGTTCCACGTTACAGATTTCACCTCCATTCTGGTCTACATCCAGACTCCACTTAATTGTGCTTTAACACTGTTAATTCAAGGGGAAGAAACAGGTTTGCTGAACAGAATCCAATATGCAAAGTCATTCGGTTTCTGTTTTTTGCTACAAAATGTATTTTTAAAACTGCAACCCCACAAACACATCTTGAAATTAAAAAGGTGTGATATGTGCAAGTCGTATTAGAATCAACACAACATTCGTGAAATTTGTTGTCATTAATTTCCTTTCTCTTCATAGCTCAGCCTGGTTTTCCCTTCTACTGAACTGACTGGTATTTTTAGGACTGTTAGGGAAAGCATCTACTTTTGCTATGTCTGGAATTGGAAAAAGATGAGACTGAGATAAAGCAAACCTTCTCAGCAATTCATTCTGTATATACACAAGATGACCCATAAATATAACTCAATAGCAGCCTAATGGCTGTGAAATAACTTTTTCAAACTATCAAGAAATAGATACATTGCTTATCTAGATAATTGGGCAATCCAATCTTGTCATCCTACTGGCTTAAATCAAGAGAAATGCAAGCAGTCCCAGATATGGTCATGTCAGTTGCACCAACTCTACTAGACATAAATAAAGCAGCTTTTCTTTAGGCTGAAGTACTTTCAAGACTTTCTGATAATATTTAATGGTAATATAAAACATGCTATCCAGCAGCAATTCCATCTCCTTAAAAGCAAACCAATATTCAGCAGTTTTTTTTTAACTGAAATATGGGGAAGGTTAATCTAAGATGTTATCATATTCCAATGTTGATAATAATTGTTTCTTGTATTAACAATAGCTTACTTGAAGGATCTGTATACACAGTCAAAGGCACATTCAAATTTTAATTTGCATAACAGAGACTTGATCAGGGGGGTAAGTGGGCCTTCCCAATAGGACATTATATAGTACAACAAACAAACCAAGCTGCGTAGTTGGAAAGGACAGCACTGGTACTGGAAACCCTTAGAACTGGTCCTGGTTGACCTCAACATTCACTTTGATGTGGCTTGTCTGGAGTTCAGGAGTTCAGAGCAGCTATGGCAATCCAGATTTGTCACAGGGCCAATCTATGATGCAGTACACATGGTTAATTTGGTCTTTGTTCTGATGGACGGGGATGCCTCAGTCCCATTGTCAAGACTGAGCTACCATCTTTAAGACTCAGTCTGCAGTTGTATCTCGGCTTAGTAAATGTAGAGCTCTCTTCAGGATGATCTGCTGAAAAGGCTATTGGATCCAAGTTTCAACTGGCCCAACCATGATTCTGCTGATGCCATAGTTGAGATATGGAATAAGGAATTTGCTAGGGCAGTTGACAAAATTGTTCCTAATTGCTTTCTCTAACCTACTTGAAAAAAGAGCTATGCAGTATCTGCCTGAAGAGTGTATAAGTGAAGACAAAGCATAAACCACACCTGAAGACTTACACTGTATTATATTAGATTTTTATCCCACCTTTTTTATATATAACTCAAGGCAGCAAACATACCTAATCCTCCTACCTCTCATTTCCCCACAACAATAACCCTGACAGGGTTGGGCTGAGAGAGGGACTGGCCCAAAGTCACCAGCCAACTTTCATGCCTAATGGAGGCAAAAAATCCACAGTCTCCTGGTTTCCAGGCCAGCACCTTTACCACTACCCCAACTGGCTCTCTACTGTAGCAATACCTGAGGAAATAAACTGGGGAAGGATTGAATTTAAGGTTGTACAAGAAATGAACTTGGCAAGAGTGCCACAAAGATGCATAACAAATCTGTGATGGGGTAAAGAAAGGTCTTCTTTGAACAGAAGGTATGAATGCACACAGAAACAAAGCATCTCTTAATCAATTAATGAGGGTCATGTGTGCCAAATAGGCGGCTTTAATTTATGGAGACATGCATGGATGAAATTATAATAAAACTGTAACAAAGAAAAAAGTTCTGAAATTCTGAAAGGCCCCTTCAGATTATGAGGCCTTAAACTATAGCTTGTTTAGCTTATATCTAAATTCAGCTCTGCAAGCCCTAAGAGAAGAACAGAATAAAAACCTTCTCTGTGACTCTTGGAAAGGAAAAAAATGCTAGCCAGTTTCCTGAATGCTCTAGAATGTGGCTGCTACTAGACACCACTTTAAGGATAGTTAGCAAACCTCTTCTTTGTTGGGAACAATTATTCATCAGCCAAAAGCACCTAGGCTTCTTTGACTGTCTATTGAATTGACTGTAGTTTCTGACCTTATTCGATTTCTGTCTACTCTTTTTCTAGAAACATGGTTTCTGTGAATCACTTCCTGTCTCAGAAGGTACACTTCTGGAAATGGATGGAGCACCCCACGAATTAAACATTCCAGAGAATACCATAATATTCCAGAAAAGGATTATACCAATTGGCATATGACAGGACCTTAATGACTTTTTTCTTCAGAAAGAAAATACTTTCCTATTGTGAGATACTTTAATGATCCAGAAAAAAACGTTCAGGGCAAAGTACAAATGTGTAACACAGCTTTAAATATATGTACTGTATTGATATGTTAGAAACATACTTTAGGAACATACAGAGTGGACATCAATCCTAAATAGTCACAAACTTCAGGGGGAAAAAACCCTAACTCCTTTTGTTGTTGTTGTTCAGTTGTTTAGTCATGTCCGACTCTTCGTGACCTCATGGACCATAGCACGCCAGGCCTTCCTGTCCTCCACCGTCTCCCGGAGTTTACTCAAATTCATGTTCATTACATCGGTGATGCTATCTAACCATCTCATCCTCTGCCGTCCCCTTCTCCTTTTGTCTTCAGTCTTTCCCAGCATCAGGGTCTTTTCCAGTGAGTCCTCTCTTCGCATTAGGTGGCCAAAGTATTTGAGCTTCAGCTTCAGTATCTGTCCTTCCAATGAGCAGTCAGGGTTGATTTCCTTTAGGATTGACTGATTTGACCTCCTTGCACTCCAAGGGACTCTCAAGAGTCTTCTCCAGCACCACATGTCTATGAAGGTTCTCAGTCATCCAGGTGGAATTGTCTGTAGCTTGAATCATGTCAACTGGATTTCTATTTTCTCAGTGGAAACGTTTCGCTCCTTATCCAAGGAGCTTCTTCAGTCTGAGCAAAGTTAGTGAGGGAATCCTAAATATGTTTCTAGGTAGCTGTGTGACCTTACACCTGGGGCTAGGTCATGGTTATATTGAGATGTTATTTTAAGTCCTTTTATCATCTAAAGGAGGATCGTTAAGATCACCATGCTGCTGTTGAGCTTGTGAAATGGTCTTAATCTTCCTAGGCACAGAAGACAAAGCAGGGAGGAAGATGGGGGAAAGATTATGCCTGAGGCCCCCACCTCTATTCAAGGAAGGATTTTCCAAGTTGGCATAAATGGATTCCTTGACCCCTCTCTCAAACCACCTATCTTCTCTGTCTAAAATGTGAACATTAATGTCCTCAAATGAGTGTCCTTTTTGCTTTAATTAGCTAGATTGAAGCAGCAGATTTTGAGGGGCAGCTCGATCCTACTTCTAGGTGTTGCAGTATTTCTAGAGTAGCTAAACCACATTAATGACTTTGTTGTTGTTCAGTCGTTTAGTCGTGTTCAATTCTTCGTGACCTCATGGACCATAGCACGACAGGCCTTCCTGTCCTGCACTGTCATTTAATTTTTAATAATTTTAAATAATCAGTAATTTGTGATTACTGTAGAGATGAGAATGTGTACTATTATCCAACATTCACTTCTGGAACCTCTAACCAATGGACTTACCCCTTGTCTTCGGTTTTGCTCCTTTCATCTGTGATTCCAGCTGTTGTTGTTGTTCAGTCGTTTAGTCATGTCCGACTCTTCGTGACCTAATGGACCATAGCATGCCAGGCCTTCCTGTCCTGCACTGTCACCCGGAGTTTAGGTTGTAAATGCGAGGATTGGTTGCAAAGTTAATTTTTCATCATCTAGTGAACAATCACTAGACAAGGCAGTCGCTAAACGAGGACTCCCTGTAGTTGAGAATCTTCATGTAATGGAGGTAATTAATCTGTTCTGCTGAGTTCCTCAAAGGTGTTTCTTATGTTCATTGATAGGAGCATAGAAAGTAGCCTTTTAGTGAGTCTCAGAACCTGGAAACCCCCGAGAAGCCCATGAAATCACTCGGTGGGCTGGGCTGAAGCCACTATGTGGTTTGTTTGGTTTTAGCTCAGTTAAAATGTTCAGTGAAACCAGACGCTGCAGTTTGTAATAAATAATTTATGGCTTAGTAGGAAGTAAAAACTGCTCTGACTGTACCTTATTCAATAAATCATGATTAAGCAAACCATGGCTTAGTGTGATACATGAACCCAGCCTTTGTACATTCCTATCAAAAGATGGGGCATCGCAAGCCTTTTTTGTAAAGATGGCAAAAATGGGAAGGAAGGAAGGAAGGGAGGGAGGGAGGGAGGGAATACAACAGGCATAATAAAATGAATTGAAAAGAACTAAGTGGCAATCTGCCAAGTTTTTCCCCCTCATTCTTCCAAAAGAGATAGGCATCAAATGGAAGTTTCTGGGATTTTCAGCAGTAGTGTGAATCTTAATTTTTATTGCTATGTCTTCTAAGTTAGTGTCAGTTGTAAAATATTAGAATTTTCCCTTAGTGTCTCATTTGGTGATTTTTCATTGTCTTTCTCTGCCCTTTTGCCTTTCCTACCTCCTCTATTATTTTTTGTGCAGATTATTCTTATTAGAAAGGCAACAATGGCTATTCTGTTTTCATGGAAATTGCCCAGTGGTGACAATGGCAACATTGCTTCCAGGAGAATGATCTTTTCAAGCAAGCCATGGTGCTTTCTTTAGGCTGGACTCTGCTAATGAATCACCATGAAATATGATCTCCTGAAAAGTATATACAAATGCAAGTGTTGTGTATAGACAAAACGGGTTGTATGCTATGTAACTATTAGAGAAACTGTACTCTAGCTATGTGAAAACCTCTGGCAATGTGCAGAAGGATGGGAAACATTTACTGCTTTCAGTTAGGTCACTTATTTTGTACATTTTGAGATAAAGATTTGTGATTACTGTAGAGATGAGAATGTGTACTATTATCCAACATTCACTTCTGGAACCTCTAACCAATGGACTTACCCCTTGTCTTCGGTTTTGCTCCTTTCATCTGTGATTCCAGCTGTTGTTGTTCAGTCGTTTAGTCATGTCCGACTCTTCGTGACCTAATGGACCATAGCACGCCAGGCCTTCCTGTCCTGCACTGTCACCCGGAGTTTACTCAAATTCATGTTCATTACATCGGTGATGCTATCTAACCATCTCATCCTTTGCCGTCCCCTTCTCCTTTTGCCCTCAGTCTTTCCCAGCATCAGGGTCTTTTCCAGTGAGTCCTCTCTTCACATTAGGTGGCCAAAGTATTTGAGCTTCAGCTTCAGTATCTGTCCTTCCAATGAGCAGTCAGGGTTGATTTCCTTTAGGATTGACTGATTTGACCTCCTTGCAGTCCAAGGGACTCTTATGAGTCTTCTCCAGCACCACAGTTCGAAAGCATCAATTCTTCGGCGCTCAGCCTTCCTTATGGTCCAACTCTCACAGCCATACATTACTACTGGGAAAACCATAGCTTTAATTATACGGACCTTTGTTGGCAAGGTGTTGTCTCTGCTTTTTAATATGCTGTCTAGGTTTGCCATAGCTTTCCTCCCAAGGAGCAAGCGTCTTTTAATTTCATGGCTGCAGTCACCGTCTGCGGTGATCTTAAATTAATGACTAGGACAGTGCAGATTCAGAGGCACAAAGATGCTTTGAAGTAGAAAGGGAAAAGACAGGGAAAATTTTATAATCCTAGGAAACAGCTTGGCTGCTTTAAGGAGTGGTACTCAAGTACTACATTCACAACTCCATATGCACCAAAGCACCTTTTCACTTTCAGTGCTCCACAGCTCTGTTAACTACAACCAGCAATCTCCACCATCACAGTTCCCAAATGGTCTAGAATACACTACCTATCATTGTTACCCAGCACTGTCATAAAGTGCCAAGTTAATGGCAGCATTTTCCATGGCTATATCACTTTTCAAAATATTTCTCAGAACGTTCTGCTTCTGGATATGCTTGAGTATTACTGGACAGGAAAAAAACGAAAACAAAATGACAATGAAATACTCTCACGGGTGCATCCACACATACATGCATCCACACAATCGTATCCTTTTATCTCCAAACAAAAGAAGATATTTTCTAAAATGCAGTCTCTTTTGCTATATTAATGTTTTAATTTTGTGGGCACCTGACCTGAGATCCTTTCTGAGAAGAAACCATTGAATATTATTTTTCTAAAATAAAGTAGTAATATAGACAAAACAACTCGCCCATCTCCCAAAAGTTTATGTATTTGACAGTGTTATGCTTAAAGATACAAACCAATAATTACTGTGTTACTATCACCTTTGCTTTAACAAGATTAATATCTCATCTAAACATATCAAAGGGATATGTTTATGAATTTATAAATATATAAGGTAAAGGTTTCCCCCGCACATTTGTGCAGTCGTGTCCGACTCTAGGGGCCGGTGCTCATCTCCATTTGTTAGCCGAAGAGCCAGCGTTGTCCGAAGACGCTTCCACAGTCATGTGGCCGGCATGACGCACGCAGAACGCTGTTATATAAATATATAGCCACAACAAATAAACACATTAACTGGAAGATATCCTACCTGGGACCCCCAAGCTGTATTTTGCAGCTAGCATCTCTGTGTTGAGATGAACTGTTCACAGCAGCTGTTCTAAAGAGATTTCAGATGACTCTAATCTGCTAGCCTGCTGATCAATGAATGGCTGCTATAAGAAGATTATGTGGACTATGGCTACCCAACACAAACATTTAATGCCGAGGAGGCTATATGAATTATCTGTAGACAAAGATAAAGATACTAAATTTCTGTTATGAGGAAAGAGTACTAACTGAAAACCTACAGTAGGTTATGTGCTGTTGGCTGCTTGGCTTTTCACCAAGTGGTTAAACGTGCAGATTAATCAAAGTACTGTAAGCAAAATCTTGCAAATGATAGGATATCACATTAAATGAGAATAAAAGTAAAAATTGGTGCATCTAAACCCCACCTTTCCCAGATGTCCAGGCGGAGGTAGGGAAATACCTATGCCAAATCATCTAGTTACTTGTGAGATGCAAATAAAACTTCTGCTTGATACTAATAAAGTTCCTCATCAAAGGCTCTTAAGTAAACCTAGGAGACATGGGGTAAGAGAACTTGTCCTTTTATGGACTGCTAACTGGTTAAAAAAGAAAAAAAGAAAGCAAAAATAGGAATAAATGGGAAATTTTCTCAATGGAGGGATGTAAGAAGTGGACATCCTCAGCCATCTGTGTTTGGACTGGTACTTTTTAAGTTTTTCATAAATGATCTTGACTTAGACTTAGCTGTCAAAGTTTGCAGATGATACTAAACTATTCAGGATGGTAAAAAAGGGATTGTGACAAGCTCCAGAAAGATATTTTTAAACTGGTTGACTAGAGAACCCAGTGGCAAATGTGATTCAATTTAAGAAAGTGAAAAGAGATGCACACTAGGGCACCCCTAACTTCATGTATACACTGATGGGATCTGAGCTATCTGCAACCAACCTACAAAAAAAAATATTGAGAGCATACTGCACAGCCCAATGAAGATGTCAACTCAGTGTGCAGCAGCTGTAGAAAAACGCAAATCCCATTGTAGGGAACATTAGAATCATTAAAATAAAAATGCCAATATTGTTATGCTCTTATATGGATCTATGATACATCCGCATCTGTAGTTTTATTTATGCAGAATTATTTATGTTTATATAATTCTGGTTGTAGCTCCTGAAGAGGAATGTAGTAGAGCAAGCATTTCTTTACACTGCAGAGGGCAAAAAATCTGTATGTATACGGCATAATTCTTGTCCACAACAGAGAGTTTAATCTAGTTGAGCAATACCTGGAGTCTTCTACCAAGTACACCCATTCCTGAATAAGGTTTTAAATGTCTGGAGACCTGAGATTTACCGCCAAGTTCTGATATGAAGCTTGAAAGCCTGGGAGCCACACAATAGAAAGCTCGGGGGTGTCTTTGGAAGGGACTCCCCTGCTAATCGAAGTAATGGGAAGATTCATAGAGGAAGATATGTTAATATCTATATTAATAGATATATTCATAGTTATATAGTTAGTTATATTCATAGAGGAAGATATATTAATTTAATATAAATTAAATAAATAAATAAAATAAAAAATAAATAGGCAATCCTTCTGATAATAAGGACCTAAACTGTTTACAATGTTAAAGGTCAATGCCATCACCCTAAATTGAGTCCAAAAGGCAATAAGCAGCTTGTACAGCTCTTTCCAGACATTTTTCAAGTCTAGCCCCACATAAATTGCACTGCAGTAATAAAGACGGTATGCGACCACTGCTAAATCTGACCAGCTCAGAAAGGATTGCAGCGGGTGCTTCTGCAAATATGATGCACCTCACCACAGCTGCCCTCTGGAAATCCAACAGCAGCTGGAGGTCAGGGAGCAATCCTCAACTGCAAACGCACTCTTGCAGGAGAAGGCAACCTCATCCAAAGGAGGATTCACCTCAGTCCTTGAGAACCCATTTTCCTCCTTACCAACAGCACCTTCTTCTCTGGAAGGCAAACTTAACATACATGTAATGTAGGGAGGGCTATATTCCCAGGAGTAGCAAAACAGGAATGGAAAATGTTCTACATTCAAGATATCTCTATATCCAGTTGACAGAACATCTCCTTTTGTGCTGATAATGTGCTTTCAGTTTTTAAACCTGATCACATAATCCAGTGGAATTCATAAAGACGTGCTTCTCCCTCTTTTTTAAAATTTGCTTTGTTGTTGTTCAGTCGTTCAGTCGTGTCCGACTCTTCGTGACCTCATGGACCATAGCACGCCAGGCCTTCCTGTCCTCCACTGTCTCTCGGAGTTTACTCAAATTCATGTTCATTACATCGGTGATGCTATCTAACCATCTCATCCTCTGCCGTCCCCTTCTCCTTTTGCCCTCAGTCTTTCCCAGCATCAGGGTCTTTTCCAGTGAGTCCTCTCTTCTCATTAGGTGGCCAAAGTATTTGAGCTTCAGCTTCAGCATCTGTCCTTCCAATGAGCAGTCAGGGTTGATTTCCTTTAGGATTGACTGGTTTGACCTCCTTGCAGTCCAAGGGACTCTCAAGAGTCTTCTCCAGCACCACAGCTCGAAAGCATCAATTCTTCGGCGCTCAGCCTTCCTTATGGTCCAACTCTCACAGCCATACATTGCTACTGGAAAAACCATAGCTTTAACTATACGGACCTTTGTCGGCAAGGTGATGTCTCTGCTTTTTAATATGCTGTCTAGGTTTGCCATAGCTTTCCTTCCAAGGAGCAAGCGTCTTTTAATTTCATGGCTGCAGTCACCGTCTGCGGTGATCTTGGAGCCCAAGAAAATAAAATCTGTCACTGCTTCCATTTCTTCCCCTTCTATTTGCCAGGAAGTGATGGGACCAGATGCCATGATCTGGGTTTTTTTAATGTTGAGTTTCAAGCCAGCTTTTGCACTCTCCTCTTTCACCCTCATCAAGAGGCTCTTTAGTTCCTCTTCACTTTCTGCCATTAGGGTGGTATCGTCTGCATATCTGAGGTTGTTGATATTTTTCCCGGCAATCTTAACTCCGGCTTGTGATTCATCCAGCCCGGCATTTCTCATGATGTACTCTGCATATAAGTTAAATAAGCAGGGTGATAATATACAGCCTTGTCGTACTCCTTTCCCAATTTTGAACCAGTCGGTTGTTCCATGTCCGGTTCTAACTGTTGCTTCTTGACCCACATACAGGTTTCTCAGGAGACAGGTAAGGTGGTCTGGTACTCCCATCTCTTTAAGACTTTGCCACAGTTTGTTGTGATCCACACAATCAAAGGCTTTAGCGTAGTCAATGAAGCAGAAGTAGATGTTTTTCTGGAACTCTCTTGCTTTTTCCATGATCCAGCGAATGTTGGCAATCTGATCTCTAGTTCCTCTGCCTCTTCGAAACCCAGCTTGCACTTCTGGTAGTTCTCGGTTCACATGCTGCTGAAGCCTAGCTTGTAGGATTTTGAGCATAACCTTGCTGGCATGTGAAATGAGCGCAATTGTACGGTAGTTTGAGCATTCTTTGGCATTGCCTTTCTTTGGAATTGGAACGTAAACTGACCTTTTCCAATCCTGTGGCCACTGTTGAGTTTTCCAAATTTGTTGGCATATTGAGTGCAGCACTTTAACAGCATCATCTTTTAGGATTTTAAATAGCTCAGCTGGGATACTGTCTTCTCCGCTAGCTTTGTTGTTAGTAATGCTTCCTAAGGCCCACTTGACTTCACTCTCTAGGATGTCCGGCTCAAGGTCAGTGACCACACCATCATATTTATCAGGGATATTAAGATCTTTCTTGTATAGTTCTTCTGTGTATTCTTGCCACCTCTTCTTAATCTCTTCTGCTTCTGTTAGGTCCCTGCCTTTTTTGTCCTTTATCATGCCCATCTTTGCACAAAACGTTCCCTTGATATCTCCGATTTTCTTGAAGAGATCTCTAGTCTTCCCCATTCTATTGTTTTCCTCAATTTCTTTGCATTGTTCATTTAAGAAGGCCTTCTTATCTCTCCTTGCTATTCTCTGGAATTCTGCATTCAGTTGGTTATATCTTTCCCTTTCTCCCTTGCCTTTTGCTTCCCTTCTTTCCTCAGCTATTTGTAAAGCCTCATCAGTCAGCCACTTTGCTTTCTTGCATTTCTTTTTCTTTGGGATGGTTTTAGCTGCTGCCTCCTGTACAATGTTACGAACCTCCATCCATAGTTCTTCAGGCACTCTGTCTACCAGATCTAATCCTTTAAATCTATTCCTCACCTCCACTGTATATTCATAAGGGATATGATTTAGGTCATACCTGATTGGTCTAGTGGTTTTCTCTACGTTCTTCAATTTAAGCCTAAATTTTGCAATAAGAAGCTCATGATCTGAGCCACAGTCAGCTCCAGGTCTTGTTTTTGCTGATTGTATAGAGCTTCTCCATCTTTGGCTGCAAAGTATATAATCAATCTGATTTCGGTATTGACCATCTGGTGATGTCCATGTGTAGAGTCGTCTCTTGTGTTGTTGGAAAAGAGTGTTTGCTATGACCAGCGTGTTCTCTTGACAAAACTCTATTAGCCTTTGCCCTGCTTCATTTTGTACTCCGAGGCCGAACTTGCCTGTTATTCCGGTTATTTTTTGACTTCCTACCTTAGCATTCCAGTCCCCTATGATGAAAAGGACATCTTTTTTTGGTGTTAGTTCTAGAAGGTGTTGTAGGTCTTCATAGAACCGGTCAACTTCAGCTTCTTTGGCATCAGTGGTTGGGGCATAGACTTGGATCACTGTGATGTTGAATGGTTTGCCTTGGATTCGAACTGAAAGCATTCTGTCGTTTTTGAGGTTGTACCCCAGTACTGCCTTTCCCACTCTTTTATTGACTATGAGAGCTACTCCATTTCTTCTAAGGGATTCTTGCCCACAGTAGTATATATAATGGTCTCCTGAATTAAATTCGCCCATTCCTGTCCATTTTAGTTCGCTGATTCCCAATATGTCGATGTTCAATCTTGTCATCTCATGTTTGACCACATCCAGCTTACCTTGATTCATAGTTCTTACATTCCAGGTTCCTATGCAATATTGTTCTTTACAGCATCGGACTTTCCTTCCACTTCCAGACACATCCACAACTGAGCGTCCTTTCGGCTTTGGCCCAGACGTTTCACACTTTCTGGAGCTACTCGGAATTGCCCTCCGCTCTTCCCCAGTAGCATTTTGGACACCTTCCGACCTGAGGGGCTCATCTTCCGGCGTCATATCTTTTAGCCTTTTGATACTGTCCATGGGTTTTCTTGGCAAGGATACTGGAGTGGTTTGCCATTCCCTCCTCCAGTGGACCACGTTTTGTCAGAACTCTCCATCATGACCTGTTCTTCTTGACCTGACTTCATTGAGTTACGCAAGCCCCTTCGCCACGACAAGGCAGTGATCCATGAAGGGGAAAATTTGCTTTACAAGCTGCTTATATAATCCTTTTACAAGACAGTTAATGTCAAAATCTCTTGGTTTGGTTCAATAGTTCTTGTTCTCTTTAATAATGTATTTTTAAGGGAAAAGTTCCAAAGGATTTCTGGAGAAAAGGTGTGTGGGCCATTTAGTGCCAGGTAAAAAAGGTAAAGGTTCCCCCCGCACATTTGTGCAGTCGTGTCCGACTCTAGGGGCCGGTGCTAATCTCCGTTTGTTAGCCGAAGAGCCAGTGTTGTCCGAAGACACTTCCATGGTCATGTGGCCGCATGACGCGCACAGAACGCTGTTACTCACCCACTGAAGTGGTACCTATTAATCTACTTGCATTTGCATGCTTTCGAATTGCTAGGTTGGCAAGAGCTGGAGCTAGTGCAGGAGCTCACTCCGCACGCAGGGCTAGGGATTCGAACCTCCGAACTTGCAATCTTCCGATCGACAAGCCTGGCGTCTTACCCGCTGAGCCACCACGCCCCTATTAGTGCCAGGTAACCTTTCTCAAATCATTTGCTTCATCATAACCTATTTGTTAGGAGTAGACAACCTGGTGTTCTCCAGAAGTGTTGGATTTCAATTCCTATCAGCCCCAGCCAACATGGCTGATGAAAAGGGGTTATGGGAGTTGTAATCCAAAACTTCTGGAGGACATCAAATTGTTTATCTACGCTATTTTGCATCATTAGTAAGCCAAAAAGGTAGAGATAGAATGGACTGCTTAAGTAGGATAGCTAAACAGAAAGCAAAAGATTTTATATGTTACAAATGAAAGGCATGGTCAGAAGCTTCAACTGGTGCAAAATGTGGTGGCGCGGGCAGTTATGTGCCCCTAGAATGGCACATGCTACACCTCTGCTTTGCAAGCTGCATTGATTGCTGGTTTGCTTCCGGGTTCAATTCAAGGTGCTGGGTTTAACCTTTAAAGCCCTACATGGCATGGGACCAGGTTATTTGAGGGACTGCTTTTCCCCAGTTACTGTACATCTACCCATCCCATCAGGTCCAGCAGGAGGGGCATGTTACAGCTCCCATCTGCTAAAGAGTTCCATCTGATGGGACCTAGGAGGCAAGCCTTTTCTACCGTGGCACCCGCCCTCTGGAACATCATTCCCCCTGAGGAGAGATTAAAAAGGTAAAGGTTCCCCCCGCACATTTGTGCAGTCGTGTCTGACTCTAGGGGCCAGTGCTTATCTCTGTTTATTATCCGAAGAGCCAGCGTTGTCCAAAGACGCTTCCACGGTCATGTGGCCGGCATGACGTGCGTGGAACGCTGTTACCTACCCACCGAAGTGGTACCTATTTATCTACTAGGAGAGATTAGCCCGATTCTACTGACATTTAGGAAATCCCTCAGACTGTGGTTCTTCAATCAAGCTTGGGCATCCCAGGGAAATAGGAAGCCTATGAGAAAGTTACACTGTGTGTAGAATGCTGGTCCATTTTCCTGCTGTCTTATTTATATTTGTGTTTACCTTGTGTTTAATTGTTGCTTTCTATCTGTTTTAACTGGTTGTTTTATTGTACACTGCCCAGAGTCACATCTGTGAGATGGGCAGCTATATAATTTTGATGATTGATTGATTGATTGATTGATTGACAGACAGACAGACAGACAGACAGACAGACAGACAGACAGACAGAGGCTCCAGTGAACATGGCTTCTCTGCAGATCTTACAACTGGAGAAAAGAGCGGGAAATGAAATTGATGAAGACTCCGGCTCCGAGTCCCCCACCTCTTCAGCTGGGGACAAACTAACTGCTTGGAGTTTTTCCCAGCTACTGCCTTGTTGACTGAGGATGCTATCAATTTCATTTGTTCCCTTTTTGTGTGGAGTGACAGGATCTTGATTGCCTAGTGGGGTAAGGAGAAGGTTTTGCAGCAAACTTCAACATCCTGTTCCTGGTAGTTGTCTGTGGGCATCGTTTAGATTTAGAACTTATTCCTTTTCCCCCATCTTAACTACCAATGCAGTCTGCAACCATGAGTAGAGACTTTGGTGAAAATGCCCAACTGCAAAATTAATAGCATATCATGCCACAATCATAGCTCTCAACTGGATTTTCAATACAGTTTGGCAGCCAGACAGTTTTATCCACCCTCAGATTTACTTACTTACTTACTTAGTGAACAACCAGGCAAATGCACATACAGTAACATGTAGTAAAATGTGGCACTGGGAGGTGCTAGAAATATATGTTATTTGTTTTTTGTGTGGACTGGGGGGTTGAAGGTATTTTTGTTGTTCTAGGACCTTCAGTAGCTTGGAGCAGTACACTGAAGAAATGAAATTTCTGTATTCCCCTATTGGAGAAATAGCACTGGTTGGCTATTTCCTAACAATTCTCTGTGTTTTGAGATCTGCAGGAGTAAAGCTGAAAGCTTTACATACAGAGCTTCAAAAGGATTTGCAAAGATTGGAGAATGGTGCCACGCACAACTGTTTTTAAATGTGATACTATAACTCTCTTCTATTAGTTTGCTAGAATAAACCACTGATCCACTGCTTTGTTCTGTTTCTTCACTGGAGCTATGTACGGAATGTACATTCATTCAAAACAGCAATGGATAGTTGGAATCATATAATTAAAATAGTTTGAGTGTATGTTACTTTGCAATACTGTTGAAGCTAAGCAGATTTCTGCCTATACTGAGTCTGGATGGAAGATTGCCTGAAGTTTAAGATATATGTGAAATTAAAACTTACTGTGTCAGCCCACAGAATACAGGAATTTTAAAAGTGGAGTAGTAAAGGGGCTCATTAGTTCAGTCTTCTCACCTGGAGGTGATTCATGCTTCCTCAAGTTATCATTCCTATCTCTCTCTTTTTTGTAGTGTTATTTATCCCTGCAGAATAGACTTCTTCAATCAGACACACTCTTACTGTATATGTGTTGGAGTTACAGCTTCCAAAATCCCTAGCCAACATTGCCAAACGCTGACTGTAAATTTGTGGATTTACAGTTCCAAAATAACTGAAGGACATCAGACTAAGGAAGTTTGCTATAGAATTAATCAGCAATGGAACCAGAATAATAGTATAGAAGGAAACAATTCCAGTTGAGGACAACAACTGTGGTTTCCTATAATTTACTGATACATAATTCATTAATGTTTTTCAAATCAACTGAAAAACATCATGCTACTAAGTAAAGGTCAAACACATGGGTAGGGGCTTTTCAAAGCAGGATGCATAAAACACCTCACTGAACTCAAATATGCCTCTTAGTGCAGGGGTCCCCAACCTGTGGGCTGGGGTCTGTTAGGAAGTGGGCCGCACAGCAGGAGGTGAGCAGTGGTGTCAGGAACAAGCCTGTCCCTGCCACCATGAGTCGGAGGAAGAGCAGCCGGTAGAAGGAAGAAGCTGGGAAGGGGCAAAGACAGAGCCTGAGCCGGAGCAGCTGATTGGCGGGGACCCTGAAGGGGAAATACCTCCACCTATCAGTGCGCGGCAAAGAAGGGCGGAGAGGCAGGCCGAGGAGCACGAGGCCTGATTGGCCCCGCTCACAAACCCCGCCCCCTGTCCACAAGATTGGCTCCCGCCTGCAAACCCCGGTCCACGCAATTCTCCCACCTGCAAACCCTGCCCCCCGGCCTGCATGATTGGCTCCCGCCTGCGAACCCTGCCCCCTGGTCCGCGCGATTGGCTCCCGCCTGCAAACCCCACCCCCCATCCGCGCGATTGGCTCCCGCCTGCAAACCCCACCCCCGGTCCGTGGAAAAATTGTCTTTCACGGAACCGGTGCCTGGTGCCAAAAAGGTTGGGGACCCCTGTTAAGACATAAGAAGATATATCTATCAAAGATTCAACAAGACATTTCATCAATGACCACTGATTGTATTTCCATTGATTAAAAGGCATGGTAAAAAAAAATTATCATCAATAAAGAGAAAATAAAGTAACTAAAGTTTTCAGTTCAGCCCTCAAAGGATAGATCAGCTGGGCATTTATCTTCACAAATACTTACCTTTAACAGTAACCTGAGCACTGCAGGAGGCTCTTCCAGCAGTATTTTCTGCCAGACAAGTATATACTCCATCATCTTCTGGTAAAGCATCTTGAATAGTCAACTTTGCAATTCCATCTTCAAAGTCAGAACATGCATACTGAATTGGTTGATCTACAGAAAAGAGAAGGAAAACCAAGAAATCTGCTGAACTTCTCAGTTTGCACCCACAAGAGTGTAATGGAAGAGTTTTCCTCAAGTATTGACCCTTTCAAACTAAATCTGTACTATGTACAATCATTCACCATTTGATAAAGCACTTACAACAATCCCAGCAATAAATTATTATGGAGACCTACAAACTAGGCAAGCAGATTTAAAAACAAAAAAGCACAGTGATTTTATACATATATCAGGCTCTTTGGCAACTAAGTAAAACTGAAAGAGATTCTTTCCAAGCATGATTCTTATTGTCTCTTTAGCAAGATTTATTGAGAAAAAAGGATGACATTACAAGAACTCTAGCAAGTGGACTACTTCCCATTTAGAACCAATGTGACAGAATAGTGAATTTAAACACTGTCTGCCATCCAGTCACATGATCTCCCAGACATACAGACAATACTTGCAGCTGACAACTTGAAGATAGGAAAGAGCTGGGAGAAATAGATAAGGCTTTTATACAGAACAGGGAGAGAAAATTAACATGGGCTACAGAGCTGGCAGAAAGAAAGTTAATGTTGAATTCAGACAAAGAAGGAAAATGGCTAGTAAGCAAAAATGGGAATAGGCAATTTTAGACTGAAGACATGAAGTTTTCTGAGTGATTCAAGATCACTGAAGGTGATGCAGCATGGATGTTGCTATGCAAAAAAGAAGACATGGCATGAGGTCATTCTATCCAGTACAGATGCCCAGAGAGGGAGAAAAGGATCCAAAGACCCAAGAAGAAGTTCAAAATGCTAGCTATGAAAGGTTGGCAGCTAAGTTTTAACTGAAGTCCTTGATTAACTCTATGGGGAATTAGTAAGTAACTTATTTTAACTAAGTAGTTTTAGGAGAAGCAAAACTATTCCAGGGAATGAGAGAGCTGAAGTCAGAAGCAGCAGGGATTGGGGGATCAGTCTTTGTGCTTTGGTTGAATAGCACTTGTCTAGTTAGTCTAGAGCAAGGGTTGGAAATGGCGGCTTGCGAGCCAAATGCGGCTCTTTGGCCCCTTGAGTGTGGCTCTTCCGCAGGTGGGCGTGGCGGGGGCAGGCGCGGCAGCGAGTGTGGCGGGGCAGGCGCGGCAGTGGGCATGGTGTGCGTTGCTGTGGGCATACCCCTGGCAACCTAGGCCCAGCCTCTCTTTTTCCTCCGGGGACGGGCTTCACACAGTCTCGCGGGAGTTTGGAAGCCTCCGTCTCCGGCAGCCATCTTGACGACGGGCACTTGCCCATCGCCTTAACCCAGGGCTTTCCAAACTGTGTGTCGGGGGTCCCCAAGTGTGTCGCGTGACAAGCCGGAAGCGCTGATGAAAATGCCCTCGGCTCTGGCAGGGAGGTGAAAATCGCGTGCGCGCGCGCTGCCAGCCCACCCGGAGTGGAAATTCTCCGCGCCAATCAGCTGTGCGTCGGGAAGCCCGGCAGCCTGCACGCGCGATTTTTGCCTCCCTGCCGGACCCGAGGGCATTTTCGGGGTCCCCGGAGTCTGCCCTTTCGAAGGGGCAGCACTGCTGCTGCTGCTGCCGCTGCCCCTTTGAAAGGGCAGGCTCCGGGGACCCCGAAAATGCCCTCGGTTCTGGCAGGGAGGCAAAAACCTCCCTTCCCCTCCCCGCATGCACACGCTGCCCTGGAGTGGGGTGGAAGTTTTCCCCGCAGAACAGCTGAGCGCTGCTTGCGCGCAGCCTCCCTGCCTAAACTGAGGTGCTGCCCCTTCAAAAGGGCAGGCTCCGGGGACCCCGAAAATGCCCTCGGTTCCGGCAGGGAGGCAAAAACCTACCTTCCCCTCCCCGCACACACTGCCCTGGAGTGGGGTGGAAGTTTTCCCCGCAGAACAGCTGAGCGCTGCTTGCGCGCAGCCTCCCTGCCTAAACTGAGGTGCTGCCCCTTCAAAAGGGCAGGCGCAGGGGACCCCGAAAATGCCCTCGGTTCTGGCAGGGAGGCAAAAGCCTCTCTTCCCCTCCCCGTGCGCAGCCTCCCTGCCAGAACCGAGGGCATTTTCGGGGTCCCCGGAGCCTGCCCTTTCGAAGGGGCAGCACTGCTGCTGCTGCTGCCGCTGCCCCTTTGAAAGGGCAGACTCCGGGGACCCCGAAAATGCTCTCGGTTCTGGCAGGGAGGCAAAAGCCTCCCTTCCCCTCCCCGCACGCACACGCTGCCCTGGAGCGGGGTGGAAGTTCTCCCCGCAGAACAGCTTGCGCAGCTTGCGCGCAGCCTCCCTGCCTAAACTGAGGGCATTTTCGGGGTCCCCGGAGCCTGCCCTTTTGAAGGGGCAGCACCTCGGTTTAGGCAGGGAGGCTGCGCGCAAGCAGCGCTCAGCTGTTCTGCGGGGAAAACTTCCACCCCACTCCAGGACAGCGTGTGCGTGCGGGGAGGGGAAGGGAGGTTTTTGCCTCCCTGCCAGAACCGAGGGCATTTTCGGGGTCCCCGGAGCCTGCCCTTTTGAAGGGGCAGCACCTCGGTTTAGGCAGGGAGGCTGCGCGCAAGCAGCGCTCAGCTGTTCTGCGGGGAAAACTTCCACCCCACTCCAGGGCAGCGTGTGCGTGCGGGGAGGGGAAGGGAGGTTTTTGCCTCCCTGCCAGAACCGAGGGCATTTTCGGGGTCCCCGGAGCCTGCCCTTTTGAAGGGGCAGCACCTCAGTTTAGGCAGGGAGGCTGCGCGCAAGCAGCGCTCAGCTGTTCTGCGGGGAAAACTTCCACCCCACTCCAGGGCAGCGTGTGCGTGCGGGGAGGGGAAGGGAGGTTTTTGCCTCCCTGCCAGAACCGAGGGCATTTTCGGGGTCCCCGGAGCCTGCCCTTTTGAAGGGGCAGCACCTCAGTTTAGGCAGGGAGGCTGCGCGCAAGCAGCGCTCAGCTGTTCTGCGGGGAAAACTTCCACCCCACTCCAGGGCAGCGTGTGCGTGCGGGGAGGGGAAGGGAGGTTTTTGCCTCCCTGCCAGAACCGAGGGCATTTTCGGGGTCCCCGGAGCCTGCCCTTTTGAAGGGGCAGCACCTCAGTTTAGGCAGGGAGGCTGCGCGCAAGCAGCGCTCAGCTGTTCTGCGGGGAAAACTTCCACCCCACTCCAGGGCAGCGTGTGCGGGGAGGGGAAGGGAGGTTTTTGCCTCCCTGCCAGAACCGAGGGCATTTTCGGGGTCCCCGGAGCCTGCCCTTTTGAAGGGGCAGCACCTCAGTTTAGGCAGGGAGGCTGCGCGCAAGCAGCGCTCAGCTGTTCTGCGGGGAAAACTTCCACCCCACTCCAGGGCAGCGTGTGCGTGCGGGGAGGGGAAGGGAGGTTTTTGCCTCCCTGCCAGAACCGAGGGCATTTTCGGGGTCCCCGGAGCCTGCCCTTTTGAAGGGGCAGCACCTCAGTTTAGGCAGGGAGGCTGCGCGCAAGCAACGCTCAGCTGTTCTGCGGGGAAAACTTCCACCCCACTCCAGGGCAGCGTGTGCGTGCGGGGAGGGGAAGGGAGGTTTTTGCCTCCCTGCCAGAACCGAGGGCATTTTCGGGGTCCCCGGAGCCTGCCCTTTCGAAGGGGCAGCCGCTGCTGCCGCAGCGACAACCTGGAAGCACCGCTGCCGGTGCTTCCAGTTTTTGTGGGCTGGCCGTTGGTGTGTCGCCAATGGCAAAAGTTTGGAAAGCCCTGCCTTAACCTCTTCGTTGCTGCTCTGCTTACTCTTTTTCTCCGTGCAAAAGCAGCACATTTCCACCCCACAGCCCTAAGTGTGCGCAATTGGCTCCCGCCCGCAAACCCCGCTCTTGCGCTGGATTCCCCACCAGCTTTACTTTGCCTGGACTGGGAGCGTGAGCGGCTCCGGAAGAGAAGCGACTGGAGCAGTCGAGCCTCTCTTTCCCTTCTTTTTCCAAACCTCCCCCGCCCCCTTCCACGCGATTGGCTCCCGCCCGCAAAACCCGCCCCCTTCCACGCGATTGGCTCCCGCCCGCAAAACCCGCCCCCTTCCACGCGATTGGCCCCCGCCCGCAAACCCCGCCCCCTGGCTCTCGAGCACTTCAAAATGTGCACGAGCATGTCAAAATGGCTCCCGGCAAAAAAAGTTTGCCGACCCCTGGTCTAGAGAAAGAGAAACTAAACTTTTCTACCTTTGAAATAATATGAATAAAGACAAATTTTGAACTGGTTTACAAGAAGTTCCTTGCACACTTTGTTTTGTCTATTGGATCCTAAAGAACCTCCTCACGAACAATATATATTTGGAGAGAGACCTGATTTTCTAATAGCCTTCCTGTAATGTGATGGGGAGGCGGGTCTCTTCAGTGATAATGGATAAGTTTGTAGCTGGCTGTTTACATAACAATCTCATAATCTTTATCAGTCTGGGAACCATTTATTACAACAGATATAGATACAGATAAACAGATACAACTGAAATTTAGTTTTATTTGAAAATTTTAAAAAAACTTTTCCTTCCTATAGGAAGCCATCTTTGCTTCATAGCAATTTTGCAAGCTCAATCTGAGATATCATCCCATGTAACAGGTATCATAGCTGAATGGAAATGTGAATTAATCATCATCATCATCATCATCATCATCATCTTGCCTTTTTTATATGTAACTCAAGGCGGTGAACATATCTAATACTCCTTCCTCCTCCTATTTTCCCCACAACAACCCTGTGAGGTGGGTTGGGCTGAGAGAGAGTAACCGGCCCAAAGTCACCTAGCCAGCTTTCATGCCTAAGGGAGGCCTAGAATTCACGCTCTCTTGTTTTCTAGCCCAGCACCTGAACCACTACACCAAACTGGCTCTCAAAATAATCTATTGATTACATATGACTCCTCCCAGATAAAGAGACATAACACGTAGCTCTTCAGTTTTGTACATGCATGATTGGCACCAATACCCTTGTACATATTTCTGTTAAACTTCTGCTTGCATCTGATCGGTTTAATAAAATCTTTGACAGAACTTTCCTAAGGAATTTCTTGTAGAGCTGAAAACACTGAGGGATGATTCTTTCTTTCCATAAACCCTCAACTTGGTAAACAAATTGTTCCTGACATTGTTTATCATGAGCTGCATGCTGTTTTTATTATTTGAAAATGTATATGGAATTATAAGCATAACTAAGGACATAATGTGAAAATCAGTATAAGAATATCAACGTAACTTGGAAAGAATTTGAACAGGGAAGGTGCTTCTACCACAAGTCATTTAACATCTATAAGTCAATCTGAGATATAAAGTCGCATCTTAAGATGTTAAATTGTTGGTGGATGAGCAGGGATGTGTTGTGTATTGGGGCACCAAGAGTTTCTGTGTGGATATTTTACTGTTTTTATTGTTGCTTGTGAGCCACCCAGGGTTATGTTGCATAACATGGGGGGGGGGGGGCTATATAAGTATTTTAAATAAGTAAATAAATAATCTAAAAATTCTTATTTGTGACTGAGCCCCACAGAATTAAATTGAATGCATTACTGAGTAAGCCTAATTAGGATTACATTAATAATCTTATATATTTCCTTGAGGCTATTTTGACTATACTTTTTTTGTGCCTTCAAGTCATTCGTGACCCCTGGCAACTGCCCAGAAGTTTTCTTGCCAAGATTTTCAGAAGTGGTTGCCTTCTTTCTATGGCTGAGAGACAGTGAAAGGCCAAAAGTCACGCAGATGGCTTCGAGTCTAAGGGAGGACTAGAATTCGCAGTCTCCTGGTTTCTAGCCTGATGTCTTTAACCACTACACCAAACTGGGTCTCTGACTATATATAGGCCTCTACTAAAGTCTATTATCTTCCTATGATTCTATGGATCCTGGCTTTGTTTACAGAACTCAAACCTGGACAGCTATTTAGCTTTCCCTTACGTTATAAGTTTTTAATCTTGTCTCCTAAACTGGAACTTCTAACTGACACTTTCTGGCATAAGTTCAAAGAGGTAATTAAGTACCATCTGTGTACTATGGAATCTTCTTTAAAAGCAACTCAAGGTTATTTGAGGCTTGAGAACCACTGGATCCATGTTTGACCCAATATGGAAGTATTCTAATTTGTAAATTCCAAACATCAAGCTAAAGCCTTCCAACTGAACAATATCATCTTAACAAAGTACTGCTCTGAATTGCACACTAGGCAATATACCATCATTAAGCATGTTGGGTATTAGCAGTCACGAATCAGGAATGCAATTCTCTCTTTTATTTGGTTACAGGCAGCTATCCTTTTCTGCAATGTATCCATCCTTTACTGAATGTAATAGATTGTTTGCATTCACAAGGATATTATAATTACCCAACTTGATTCTTAAATAAAATTGTCCTAAACGGTATATGTTGAGAAGCTGCATGAAATCTCAGTGTTTGGCTATAGTTTATAACCTAAACCAAGCCAGTGCCAAACGATATATAAACAACTGTGCATCATGATCAGAAGTGAGAGAGATGAGTTATTTGTGAGTGCTGGAACTTGGGAATGAAAGTAACATGTTTATGCCTTGCAGATAAAACACCATGTCCCCTTTTCACTTCATAATTACATATTCCTTACACTTCTGTTAGGCAAAACCATCTTCTGATGGCTTAGAACTGGAATTCAGACTTTAAGTTCCAAAGCCCTAAATGGCTTGAAAGTTAGTGATTTAAAAAAAAAACCTCCAGGTCTTTTGAATGAACACAGGCATTAAAAAGTCACAAAACATCGCATGAAAGAAAACTGAGACGCACTGAAGCATATAGTTCTTGTAGGAGAAGTCCATACAGGTTCTTCAGCAATACAATTAATGATGTTGATGTTCAGAGACAAAGAAATTTATTTATTTATTGGGCTTATTTATTTATTTATTGGCTTTAGCTGCTGCTCTAATCGTTCTCAACTCTGAGTGGCATATACCCCTGCTGCCTGTAAATCAGGTTAAAAAATGCATTTTGATGATAATAAATGCAAAACAACAACTTAAAATACAGTAGCACTTATACTTTAGTATAGATGATTCTTATTGTTCCTATTAGAAAATAGAGGAAGAACCAGAGTCACCTAAGAGTAGGACTAAAATCAATGGACAAAAAGCCCCTTCCTCTACGTAAGAGCAGAAAACTGAGCCACACTCAATGTGCATTAATTAGCATGGATATCTGCCAAGCAGCACTGTGTATGAAGAATCACTCACATATACAGTAGGTGACCTCTAGCAGATACCCCTGCTGAGCAAATGGCCATGGAGGAACATGTCCAGTATTACCTCCCTAATTTTTCACCCTCATTCATAGAGGCCCCTGACATGAATCACACATGAAAGGGGGTTCTCTTTCCCTTATTTCAATAGCATCCCACTCTCATGAACACCGGATGCTCAAGAATTACAATTTCAGCCTTCAGGGGAAAAAAAATGAGAAGAGTAGAAAAAGGTGGCACAAAGCTCATTTGGTTGGTAATGAATACATTGTTTAAAATTTAAAGCTTATCACCTGAAGTCTATATTCTACTGCAATAAAGCCTACTCTTTGGAGCCAAGAGCCTTATCACTAATGCTCCCTGCTGGACAGCTTTTAAAAGAGTAGCACAGATGCTACTTTTTTTCTCCCTTGTAGAATGTCCTTACAGATCAGACTCCACACAGAGGAATAAATTAAGATACAGTAGTCCTTGTTTAGCAACCACAATTGGGACTGGCAACTTGGTCATTAAGCAAAGCGGTCACTAAGTGAAACTGACTGTGCTTACGATCTTACTTCAGCTTTCCTTTGCTTTACAGACCTGTGAAGGTTGTAAATGCGAGGATTGGTTGCAAAGTTAATTTTTCATCATCTAGTGAACAATCACTAGACAAGGCAGTCGCTAAACGAGGACTCCCTGTAGTTGAGAATCTTCATGTAATGGAGGTAATTAATCTGTTCTGCTGAGTTCCTCAAAGGTGTTTCTTATGTTCATTGATAGGAGCATAGAAAGTAGCCTTTTAGTGAGTCTCAGAACCTGGAAACCCCCGAGAAGCCCATGAAATCACTCGGTGGGCTGGGCTGAAGCCACTATGTGGTTTGTTTGGTTTTAGCTCAGTTAAAATGTTCAGTGAAACCAGACGCTGCAGTTTGTAATAAATAATTTATGGCTTAGTAGGAAGTAAAAACTGCTCTGACTGTACCTTATTCAATAAATCATGATTAAGCAAACCATGGCTTAGTGTGATACATGAACCCAGCCTTTGTACATTCCTATCAAAAGATGGGGCATCGCAAGCCTTTTCTCCCCCCTGCTTGCCTGTTCCAGATCATACACTAAAGTGAAATAAACTGTCCATTTGTAAAATGTGAGGCAAACTTTGATCATTTGGAACACAGCTGATTCTTCATGTGCACGTACAAGTTTTCTGATCAAAAAGGTGACCTTACCATTAAGGAGCCAGGTGATCTGAGGCACAGGTGTCCCCTCAACAGAGCACCGAAGGGTGAAATCTTGCCCTTCACTCACATGGCAGGATTTCAAGACCCGGGGAAAATGGGGAGCTACCTCCTTCACTTTAGGCCCTATAAATCAAAGCAAGAGGCAGGTAATGAAACTCAGTGGTAATAGTTGGTCTCAGAAGAAGGTATTCTAGACCAATGACAAAGTTTTCCTTAAAGAGAAGAAAACAGCAGGTGTTTTACCAATGCAGCTGAAACTTAGCAAAACTAACTAAAACTTTAGTCACTCCTAGTCAAGAACCTCAGAAACAATTCCTATGAACTGAATTTATTCTAAAAATGAGAATGCAAGTTGATATCTACAAATTATTTTTTATTTATTTATCATTCACATTTCTAAAGTCGCCTACTTCTTGATGACTCTAGGCGGCACACAAATTTAAAACCAAAGAAGTAGAACAATGGACAACAAAAAAGAAAGTCATCCTAGTGAAATAGACATAAAACACATCTCAAAAGAACCTCACACCCCACCCTAGCCCAAAGCTTGGGGAAAGAACCAGGTCTTCAGAAGGATGTAGCACTGGCATTATATAGTGTGTTTTATACTATGAAAGAGACAGTCCATCTTTTTCTTTTCCCAGTTCAAGACACTTTATGTACCTAAAGTCATCTGAGGATACTTTGCAGCTAAAAGGTGCTTACTTTTTACAGTCAATAGCCACCTGGTTGAAGCTTGGCCTCCAGGGTTGAAAGCTTTGCAAGAGTAAAATCCACTGTCTTCCAGCTGGGTTTTTTTCAGGCATAAACAATGGACCCCATCTTCTTCATATATCAGGATGCTGTCTCCTGTTTCCAGAGGGGCTCCTTCTTTGAACCATTCAACATTTGCCTTGGGCTTCCCTGAAACTAGTTCATCACAGGTGGATTAACCATGGAGATGGTGCTCTGAAGTTTACATTTTCACAACATCCCAGTACCTTTCTTGGCTACCAGCATTTCTAGCTTTGCCCTTTAATGAGTATCCATAATTTTTGACACTGCTAAAAAGTTAGATCAACAAATACAGATTGGATTTTACGACCATAGTCTTAGTTGCAAGAATATGATATGACATGTTGTTTGGAGAAAGTTGAATTTGAACATTTTTACAAGAAAGAATCAGGGCAGAACATTTTCTTGGCTCATCTAATTGATCTTAATCAACAGACTTTAGAAGATTTTATTTACCTGGATCCAAAGGACAGTACTGCAGAATGAGATATATTTTGCAAGTTTTCCTTCAGATTTTTTTTAAAAAAATGAATGTAAATGAAAAAGTAACATCACATTATTTTTCAGTTTTTAATTTTCAAAGTTAAAACAAACCATTATATAACGTCAAAATCCACTGGACTGTGCTTGAATTTAATTAAGAGAGTTAATTATATAAAAACTTTTAACTCATTGTCCTAAACAGTTGAAACATCTTCCCTCCTATGAGTTTGCTATCTTTGTCTAGCTGACATGCACAAGGGATATTTTTGAATGCTCCTCCATGTAAAAGAACAAGCACAACGTAACAGTAGTTGCAAACCAACTCTCTGCTAATCCTCCTAGATTCCTACTTTCTTTAGAACATGGGAAGGCTGTAATGGATGTTATTCTCCCTGTGAAGTCTAAAGTAATCCAATCTATTCTATTCTATTCCCTCATGCTTCTGCATGCATACACATGTGTAAGTAATATGTCTTTCGGATTTCATCATCAAATTCTAATGCTGAAAGCAAGGATGCTATCCAGCCAGTTTGATCTGTAACAATCAAATGATTGTTACATTTTTTTTCTTACTCTTCTGTGGGCTTCCTCCTGAGGGGGCAGCATGCTGGGTGCTGGAGTTGAGCATGTACACTACTCTAGGCAGTCTGAGTACTACGCCTCTTGCACTTCATCTACTTTTTGTAGGAGAAGATGAAGCCTCATGATGGGAAGCTGGTATGCTGTGCAACTTGAGATAATCACACTTACCTCATAGTTACAGTAAGTGTAGTCATTTGTCTATGCTTGGGGTGAGGGAAATAAGAGGCCAACCCATTATTGCCCATGATAGGTAAAAACCCTGCTGGAAGGATCTCAACCCTTGTCAATGGTAAAAAAAACCTTTCAATATCTCTGATGAGATGACCATCCAGCTTCTGTCTATAAACGTCCCAGAAAGGTATCAGTAAGTACCTACTTACCTCTGCATCTAAACGTAACCTCTTCTCCTTCTAGTGCTTCCTGGCTTTGAGGCCGACACTCAAATTGAGGAGGGATCCTCTGAATCTTTCTATCTGCTGCGCTCTTCTTTAACTGAACATGATCTTCCAATTCTTCAGTGGTCAGATTATCTGGCTTGGTAGAAGAAGCAGCCTGCCAACCTGCTGCCAGTAATTGCTTTGTTTTTCCCCCATTAACTTCCTGATCAGAGGAAGCTGCCTTCAATTCTGCCTTTGGTCCAGGCTGTATTTTCACAGATCGAAGAGTTATAGTGCTTGATGTTTTTTGCAGAACCTGATGGCCTTTCCTGTCTTCTTTAGGTAGCTCTCTGTTGGGTTCCTTCACTTGTTGCAATTTATTCTCTCTGGCTTCTTTGGGTGAAGCAAGGTGAATCTCTCTCTTCACAAATGGCCTTTCTTTGGGTTCAAGCAAAAGCTCTGTGGTAGTTGATTTGGGTTCTTTAACTATCCCATTGCTAGTGGGATTTTTGAACTCCGAGGTTTCAATAGCTTTGGTAATAATGGTGGATTTTGTAGAGGCACTGGGTTTTGCTGATGTGCTAAAAGAGAAAAAAGCCAAGAGAAAAATTTGTAAAAGTAAATTTATTTTTTAAAAAATCACTTGTTTAATGTTTGAATGTTAATTTTAGGTAGTTCATTTGATTTCTGTTCCATGATATTGTTTCACATCAAACCTGTATAATATTTTATGTAAAAGGAACAGAATTTCATTTTGACACGCATGCTACTTCTGTGTGAACAAGACGATCAGGGAAGGATGAGGCAAGCATTTAAAGATTTGATCCTACATCTGTAATCTGAATGCTACAAGCCACTCATTATAAGGCCAATGCATATATTATGAGGCAAAACCAAATAAAAATCCCGTGTTCGGTCTTCGGCATCTTCAGTTAAAGAATTTCAGGAAACAAGGCTCGAAACATTCAGTTCCATTGTAAGTTTAATGGGTGAGGTTTTTAGGAACAGGAACAGGAAACCTCTACAACCGCATACCATACTTTTTTGCCTACTCAGCTAGAGATATCCTTGTATCAAGGTTACAGATGTTTTTTTTTCCTATACTGACCTATGTTCCCTAACGCTTCAGATATGATGGTGGAGGTATCATGGGTACTTTAATGTTGTCCTGTGCCATGCATTCTGTGGCAGAGTCGCTTTAAAATTTAAAGTAAGTGCACTCCAAGCCTGGCTGGCAACTCGACAAGTCAGAGTTTCTCAGAGCTCTGAGCTCTGAGACCTGGCTAACTTTCTATCTTGTTTGCAGGGGTCTATAGACCACTGAAGTTTTCCCCTGGAGAAGGGGGAACCAGAAGATTGCTCACAGAGCCATTGTAATTGCCCACTCCTGTTTTTCTTTGTTGTTTCCACCGCGGAGAAGAACGGGGTGAATGCAATGAAATGGCCGAAGGAGGATCCTAGCTCTGCAGAGAACGTAAGTCTCTCGGGAGACACAAGAGTGACAGCCAGCTTTTAGACCACTTTATATTAGTTTTCTTTTTTAGATTAGCACATTTTTTATTATCTAAAATTTATCTTTGGACTTCGTTCAAAATGTTGGCTAATTTTGTGTTTTCTTTGCTATAATTAATTTTGGTGGAAGTTGGATAGATTTTATTTTGGCAACATAGTGAACAAGTTTTGTATTTTTCTGCCTTTCTTTTGTATCAGAGAAATTGGGATTTAAGAGACTTTGTTGGTATTTCTTACTCGACAAACTAACTGACTTTTGAGAAATTGTTTGTTTGGATTAAGCAGCTTGCAGCCTGAAGAATAAAGAAGAATAAAGAATAAAGTATAGAGAATGTGTGCCTCTCTACCTTTTTTTTTTCTACTTTTTTTTAGAAAGGACTATCTTTCATTTGGAATATATCTTCATCTTTCCTTTTACAAACTGTTTGAAATACTGCTCTGTGGAATTTTTTCATCTCTTACTTTAAAAGCTTTTCTTACTTAAAGAAATAGACATTATTGATAAATAATAGAACAGCTGTTCCCTGCTCCCCTGAGAAATTTTTTTGTTTTGGCTACGACAGCTGATTACGATTTGAACATGGCATTTCTCACAGCACTTCAGGATTTTAAGGAAGAAACCAGCAAAAATTTTTTGCAAATTAAGAAATCCATAGAACGTATATTAATAGTTTTGATGGCTCAGGAACAGAAGATACAAGGGACAGATTTAGAAACAGAGGAAAGACCTTTCGAACCAGTAGAGAAACAGGGAAAGAGGACTTTGAATGTATTGGTACAGAAGAAGATTATGATATTTTACAGGAAGTGGTCTATTAAATGTTTGGGCATAAATACATTGTGGCAGCTGAGACAGGAAGATTTTAATATGCAAATTGATAGATATGGCAAAATAAACATTTTGATATCCCACATGAGTTACAGAAATAAACAAGTTGCATATTGTGATATTGGCATAACCTAAACAGGAGATTTATTGATATTGATTTGGAATGCAAGGTGAATGAAAATGCGGATTTGGTATTGTACACAGAGTAAGCACAGATATGAGAAACTTACAGATGCATAAAAACATGATATTTTAAGTGTAAGATACAAGATTATAAATAAATATGTTGATATTATATATTACTCTTTCTGGAGACACATTTATGAGAAGACAATGAGATGATGAGATGGAATTAGAATGTAGGTTATTACAAGAATATGTTGTATGTATTAGGTTATATGTTATGTTAGGTTTTGTATTTTTGCTATATATTATGTATTATGTTATGTAATATGTTAGATTATGTATTAATGGAATATATAGTCATAACATGAACAGAATATACTGTATTTTATTAGACGTAGATAAGGCCTTTATTTGTTATACTAATTGGACTTTATTGAAGATATAAATATAGATGTAAAAGTGGAAAGAGCAAATGGAAAACATTTAATTGATGCAACAATGAACATTTGATTACTATTCTAAGGAGTAGAAACCAGAGATGGATTGTTGGAAGATATCAAGAAAGGCGAAACCTATATGAAGAACAGAAGATTGGATTATAGAAATCAAAGGGTATATGACAAAGAAAAGTTTCTGTGTATTGTATAAAGGACTAACATTTAAAGTTAATTGTTGTACTTAAAGTTCAAGGATAAATTGGAGGACATCTATTTTCTATATTTTCTTTGTTTGTTATTTTTTGACTTCACTTTTTCTTTTCCTTTTTCTTACTTTGTATTTCTATTTCTTTTCTTTTGTATTATCTCTTAATATGTATTTTAAAATTTAATAAAACTTATGGATAAAAAAAATAAATAAATTTTAAAGTAAGTGCTGCAAGATCACTGAAACGGGCAGTCATTGCCACATTGTCTTGGCAAGGTAGCAACTGTCCAAGACCCTTTAGATAGCCACTCATCCCTATTTCATCAGCTACAGTGGGGAGATCTTGCAAATGTCTAGCCCTCTCAGAGGGTCACTGTTAACATTCTCTTCTGCTTCTCTAACATGTGCAATCAGGGAATAGGAACTCAGGTACTCCCAGCAAGTTACGTCTTCTACAATTCAGACCAATCATATTCAGACAAGTGCAAGGCAGCCACACAGAGCACATTTTACTCAACTTCACCTACCCATTGTGGTCTCAAATTTGGACTGTGCACTCTTCAAAAATGACTAGGAACAAGCACTCTGAATCTCGCACAAGAGTGAGCACAGCACCTCTTAACTATTCATTTAAAAAATGTATATTTAGTAGACTTCTGTACAAGCCTGAAAAAATGCTGGTGCTTTCAGAGTCACTTTTTTGCAGCTTTAATGATTTATTAAAGCAGCTGCAGCTTTTTTCAGGCTCCCAAGAAAGCTTTGACGAATAGCAGAGAGGTGGTGTGCTTGCTTTAAGTCTGAAGCACTACTTCCGAACCATGCACAGCTCTATTCCAAAGGCTTTGCAAAGGTTAAAAGGTTTTTAAAAAGAACCAAAATCTCAGAAGTGAACTAAATTGCAAGACCTCAGTTTTCTCACTGGAAATCTCAATAGATTGGGTCACTTCTAAATTTTTTTATTATTACCTTTAAAAACCTTTCTTGGGTCTATAATTTTGGGCAAAATGGTGCTCACCGCCTGAAAGAGATGTAATCCCTCTTACGTAGTGCTCACCCATTCAAAAGCTGAAATACTCCATTGCAGGAGCCCCTCCATAACCATACACCATTTTTGGATATCGCAGATTCAATGATATAAACAATTCATTATCATACAGCAGGTAAGCTGAAGTTTTAAACAATAGTAAGCTTTGTTATCTGTATTCTTTTTTAAAAGGTAAAAACCAAAATAAAAGAGGAAGAAATGGAAAATACATACCAAAGAGGTTGAGAATATACATCCCTTTTTACAGAACCTGAAATGGTAAAGGATTGAAAATAATTACTAGAATTTCAAGCTGAAGTACAAATTGCAGTTTGCTTTAAGATAGAAGAATTGTACTTCCTGATATTTGGCCTTACATTAATTTGCCCCTGAACATAGGTACTTGCAGGGAAGGAGAAAAGGGATCAAATGGCAGCACTTGTGTGACAATGTCATCATGCAAATGGCATGACTTTAACACAAGTACAAAATAGCAGCATTTGCATGATGGCCAAATCATATATACACAATCATTTTGGTATGACTACAATTTATAGCAGATGTACTTTCCAGCCACAAAAGTATTTGCCTGCCCCACCTAATTGATAAAATGATCACAAAAGAAAAGGGGAAGAAGGCTCCAGGAAAAGGAGAAGGCTCTTTTCTTTTTACATTAGAAAAGCTAAGTCTGAGGGGCTAAACTGACTCTTAAAACCCTAATTAGTCCAGCACCTGCTTTCCTAAAAAACCATTTACCTCACCTATAGCTCCCCAGGCTTTAAATGACCATTTTGGACTTTTTCATTTTTTATTTCTTTATTTCTTTACACATATTCATACCACCCTAACTTCTCATGGCTTAAAGCAGTTTTACACAAATGCCCAAGTTAATACCACTATTGTGCGAGCTACACTAGTTCCCAATAAATCTCCAGATGCAACTCAAGGTGCTGGTTGTCACCAATGAAGGTCTTCATAGCACAGAGCCAGGTTATTTGTGGGACCATTTGTCTCCAATTATTTCTGTCTATCCCACAAGATCTCACAGGGTTGATATACTCTGGCCTCTCCTGACTAAACAATTACATCTGATGGGACCAAGGAAGCCTACCTTCTCTGCTTCTGCTCCTGCCCTGTGGAACAGCATACTCTCTGACATTCAGATGGCTCTAACCCTGATGGCTTTCCATAAAACATTAAAAACCTGAATTTTTCTCCAGGCATCAGGCCAGGATATTCAGTGAACTTGTTTTTCAGGTGGTTGTGGATATGGATATGTGTGTTGCCTCTGGCATGATATATTTTAGGCAGTTTTGTTGATGTTTTTAATAATTTTAATTCTTGTTCACCACCCAGAGTTGTATGTTGAGTGGGTGGTCCTATGAATTGAATTGAACTGACTAAATAAATGTTTCTATTTAAACCAGACCCTTTTGATGATACAGGGTCTTTTTTATGATGTCAGCTAGACTATGGAGTTTCTGCTCTCAGGAACTTTTGGCCTTCCAGATATTGTTGGATTCCAACTTCCATCAGCTGAAATTCAGTAACATCTGAAGAGCTTTGCATTGTCAATCCTTGATCAAGCTTCTTCTCAAAGAACTCCTAAACGATCCCTGGAAACTTAAAAAAAAATTATGCTGGAAGGCTTTTCCTGAGTACACCAGCTTCCTCATATGTTTTTAAAAACACAACAATTTTGCAGATTATTTGAATCTTCAATGTTATTTATGGAAAAAAATCTAAAAGATACCAGTATACATATATAAGCAAAGAAATACATATTTAAAATTAAACTTCAGCCAATAGCGCTCACTGTTATCCTGCAGCATTTCCCACTTTGATGCTTGTTTTTGCTTCCCATTTCTATTCACAATAAAGGCCCCCAAAGCAACCATCAGTTACAATATCAGAGATTATTACTGCATTCTTAAGCATTTAATCTGCATGGTTATATGAAAAAGAACCTGTATACATTCAAAAAAATATTATATTTGTTTATATGTCCATTTCTGCTTCTGCACACCTACTGGGAGGCAGTGATTTGCAAGGCTTTCCAAAGAAGATGAATCTTCAGCTAAGAATAATCAGTTTCAGTTATGTTGAATAAGGCAACAATATTGTGAAAACAAATATAGTCTTTTAAAATGAAAATAGTCTGGAAAGGCCAGAATGGTCTTCCCAGCCTGGTACCCTCCAGATGAGAGTTAGCATGAAATATTAAGAAGATAAGATCAACTAGCATGCCTAGTGAATTCAGAGTTGACAGAGAAGAAATAAAGGCAGTAAAATCTATTTATTTATTCATCACATTTATATAGTGATATATATATATATATATATATATATATATATATATTATATAGTAATTATTATATAGTGATGAATATGTATGTATGTATGTATGTATGTATATATATATATATATATATCCCATAAAATGAATATATATTCATTTTATATATATATATAAAATCTATTTATTTATTCATCACATTTATTTATTCATCACATTTATATAGCTGCCCATCTCAAAAACATGACTCTGGACAGCATACAATAAATACAGACCATAAAAAAACATTAAAAATTATTCCATAGTAAAATATTAAATATTATTTAAAAAGACTAGGAGAAATCATCTTCAATGTTATATACAGTGTAGCCATCTCACCAGTTCTCCATTTCCCTGAGATCCCCAAGCCTGTTGACATAGCCACTTTTTGAGGGACTTCCAGAAGGTTGGCAGAGATGGGGCCAATCTCACCTTGGGGGGAATGATGCTCCACAGGGCGGGCACCACGGCAGAAAAGGCTCATCTCTTGGGTGCTGCCACATGTAACTCCTTAACAGAAGGATCCGCAACATACCCTTTCTGCCACACCTGAAGGAACGGGCAGGCATAATTGGGAACAGGCAGTCCCTCAAATAACCCAGCCCCATGCCATGAAGGGCTTTAAAGGTCAAAACTAGCACCTTGAATTGGACCTGGAAGCAAACTGGCAACCAATGCAGCTCATGGAGCAGAGATGTAACATGTGCCTTTCTAGGGGCACACATAACTGCTCGCGCCGCTGAAGAAATAGCTTTCTTTTCTTGACCTCTTCTTTAAAGAGGAGATTAAACTTAGAGAAGAAGGCAATGACTCTGTGTGTGTGTGTGTGTGTGTGTGTGTGTACACACACATACATACATTGTATATATAGTATACAATATATATACTGTGTGTGTGTGTGTGTGTGTGTGTGTGTGTGTGTGTATGTATGTATGTGTGTGTATATATATATATATATATATATATATATATATATATATATATATATGGATGATGCAGGCAGGAACAGCATACACTGAACGGCACAACCAAGTACCTGGCATTGTGTACAGGAACATCTGCACAATGTATGGGCTAGACCCTTCCAAATCCAGATCGGAGATTCCACAGAAGGTCGTGGAGAATAACAGGGCTACGATCCTGTGGGAGTTCCAGATCCAGACGGACAGGCAGGTACTGGCCAATCAACCAGACATCGTGATAGTAGACAAGGACCAGAAGACAGTGGTGGTGATAGATGTAGTAGTGCCAAGTGACAGCAACTTCAGGAAGAAGGGGTATGGGAAGCTGGAGAAGTACCAGGGCCTGAAAGAGGAACTAGAGAGGATGTGGAAAGTGAAGGCCAAAGTGGTCCCAGTGGTGGTAGGAGCACTTGGGGCTGTGACTCCTAAGCTGGGAGAGTGGCTCCAACAGATCCCAGGAGCAACATCAGAGCTCTCTGTCCAGAAGGGTGCAATACTAGGAACAGCTAAGATTCTGTGCAGAACCCTCAAACTCCCAGGCCTCTGGTGGGGGACCCGAGGTTGAGGAAGACACATACCACCCATAGGGGTGAGAAGGGAATTTTTCCCTCCCTCCTCCCTCCTCCCTCCTCCCTCCCTCCCTCCCTCCCATCCATCCATCCATCCATCCATCCATCCATCCATCCATAATGTGCAGCTGGAAAAGCTGGACAGTGTGAAATAATGGAAGAAAGAATACTAATTACTTTGAACTATGATAATTAATAGCCTCATGGACTTCAGGAAGAACCTATCATTTGGTCCTAAGTGAAATAAAGACTGATGGCATCCCTGAGGCCATGATCAGAAAGCAGAAATTCATGTGATTTGGGTATTTGATGTGAGCAAATCAAGGCTAGAAAAAACAACTATGCTTGGCAAGGTTCAGGTGTGCAGAAGAATGGGAAGATGACTGGTAAGTGGGATGAATGAGATCAGGGAACAGAATAAAATATCCTTGAAACTGTTGCCGAGATAAAAATGGCAGGAATTTGTTGGAAACAACGCAATAGCCCCTAATTAAATAGTTGGCATATAACTAACTAGAGAAGGAAACTAGAGAAGTGTCTCTGTAGATATATGTTCTTTTATTTGATGTGCTTTGGCCTTCTGTAATGCACTTCGCTTGGCTGCTGCCTTTCATCCTTAATCTCCTTTGGCTAAGAATTGCCTTCCTAGTTTTGATCAGATCTGAAAAGCTCACTTACTCACACGAGATCATGATTCAAGCCTTTTACGATTACAAAACAAATGTTCTGGCTTTTTTATTCCTATCACAGACTTGGCCTAACCTTCCCCTTTGGCTCCTGCTTCTTTCTGTTCCAATTTTAATAATTAATGCTCAGTTATTTTACAGTCTGTAAAAGAAAAGGTATACTAAGGAAAGCTGCTCTGCAGGATACATTGAGACTCTTTGCACAGAATTTGGTTCAGCAACGAACAAGCAGCAGCATACCAGCATTCAGTTCTCCTATCATGCCACTGGATCAACTGGATGCAGCTAACAGATTATAGACAGTTTGCTTAGCATGCCATGAAAAGAAGCCAATTTCCCTGGTTCACATGGCAAGCTTAACACAAGTGGCCAGAGCTATCCAATGTTCTTTACTGCATATTCTTTATGTAACTGTTCTTTACTGCCACCTCAGAAGCCAGTAGGTGTAATTTTAGCACTGTGTACTTCCACACTGCTTTTTCACTACTAGACCAAATTATACTTTAGCATAACTTGTAAACATAATCATTGTGGATTGGGAACAATAACTTTATCATGAGGCTGGTCAACGGAAGAGAGCAGGGCAGGGTTCCTTCAAGTTCAGTCACTACACAGAAAATACTACTGCAGGAATCTCCTATACAACTGTAAGAGGTGCAGCAGTTCTCCTTTGCATTTTGCTATCCCATACTGACCAAGTAATTGTGTAATAGGAGGAAAAAGAACTGTCTTCAAGCTTCTCAAATTTTGAACAAAATAAATAAAAACCTTACCTAGCTTCTCAGTCCAAAGAGACTTTAAAAGCATTCTAGCCTAGCAAATTTTTGGAAATAATTATATTTGCAGGGAGGGGGACTAGATCATACCTGAACGTTGCAGATCAGATTGAGAAGAAAGCTTTCAACTGTGCTATCTTGATAGATGAAGCTACATTAAATGAGCTTATCAACTTATGATGGGAAGCATCTGCATGGGGGGGGTCAAACTTGGAAAGAGCTTATCTAGAATTCTGCATGGTTTTACTTAAACTAACAATAATCCTGGTTGTGTAAGAATTTACTTTATTATCTTTTCATGCAGAGTAAGGAAAGTAACTTCAAAAGAGAACTTGAAGCTGTGGGTTAATTCAACCAAGTATGCTAAATATATAACATCTCTTTGTACAAACAGCTTTGGGACTGAGATTTCAAGACCCTGTAAAGTGGAAAGCCATACAAACACTACTGTCGGTATGTATAGTGAATAAATAGTGTATTGGAGTTGGTTTGAGAATATCTGGATCTACTTGCACAGAGAAGACAAAGTAGCAGGAAGAATTGGTCTGTACAGTACCAGCCTACCCTTATATTTTTTTCTATAGACATGAAGCAAACAAGTGGAATTGTGATGGTGTAATGAAGTCTTACAAACTAGTGTTTTCCAGATGACCAGACTGCCAGATTTCCAACCAGGAACTAAAGTGGAGAAGACTGGCATAACAGTTACAGCTAAGGTAGGAGTCATGATATATTTCAGAGAATTTTATCTACATCTCCCATATATCTGAGTAATTATTGCTAATGGCTCAAGATAGTGGAAGCTGTAGGACAAAATCCCCAAAGGAGATCAGAATGCTTACATATTTATTTATTCAAGAATAAGAACTAGTTAAAATACAATAAAACAATATTCTTAAATAAAAATAGTTCAAGACATAGTTGTTAAAAAGTTCTTAATTTACAGGAGCAACTTCAGGGTGCTAACCACCCTCCGGGTTAAAGTGGTTATTAGCACCAGACCCAGGAATCAATCATGAAGTTCATAGAATGTGTTGGGGTTTGATAAACCCAGGAATTTACTTCTAGATATAAATTATACAGAGAGGCTTGATTTCTAGGTAAAAGGTGAAATATTCTGCACAGTCACCCAATTAGCAGCCATTGTTGTAGGAATGATGTGTCATGTGTGACTCATTCAACAGGTGCTTAGAGTTAGGTTGGGTGTGGTGAATAACGAGAGTGACCTATAATGTGATTGGTCAGGTTCACTATATATGCAGAGACATTCTCATTTCCCATTATTCCCATTTTACCTCGTGAAAGCTGTATCGTTGATGGTGTATCATTTGTTACTTGTGGAAGTGATCTGTAAATACGTATGTATATAAAGTAAATAGGATATTTGATATAACTTCTGTTTGGAGTCTATTTACTGCATAGTACGTGGATCACTGGTGCCTAGGAGAGAGGCAGGCCGCTCCATCTCCGCGCACTCCCTCTGACAGAATGACATTGAGCCAATCTTTTACTATAACCTAGTTTACATGGTTAGGGTGAGGATAAATGGGAAAACCATACTCTTTTAAGAACCATAACTCCTTTAAGTATGAGCAAGATTACATTAATTATTATTATTATTATTATTATTAATAATAATAATAATAATAATAATAATGTCATCATCATCATTACCACCACCAATTTCACTCACGAGATGTCTTCAACTTTTTCAACGTGACTAGGAAGAGATAAGAGCCTGGATCTCACTATAGCTAATAAAATAAAATGCATTTTTTTTAAAAAAAATCTGAAACCCGACCTGCATGTTTGGACCTTCATTTAGAAGTCACTCTGAAAAAACAAGAGGATGGAGAGAGTTTTGGAGAATAAAAGAACAAATGGCCCAACTCTTGGAAAACTTTTAGCTGGCATGTCTGCATTTTTTCCTTTTAGTCTGTTTCAACCATACCTTGAACCATGAGTTCTGCAGTCACAGAAGCCTTTCCAGCATTATTCATCACAGTGCAAGTGTAAATTCCAGCATCAGCCAGCTGAGCATTTTGGATTTCCAAAAACTGGATGCCTGCTTTCTCAAACATGTTAAAACGATCATTTTTCTGCACCTGGATTTCATCCTGCAGGAATCATGAAATAAAATAACATTCTAGATGCATTCATCAAAAGAGAAAAAAGATACCTTTTAATTTCATGCTTTATTATTTTCTCTACGTCACAATACAGTGCTTTCCTTGGCATGTTCATATAATACTAAGATGCTCCTCAAAAAATAAACCACTCCACCGTATACCAGAAACAAAGTAATACTCGAAATATGAGCATTTTAGGCTTAGTTTCTTAACCCAGGTCAGGGCCTTCTAAATACTGGATCAGAAGACATTTTTATTCTAATAGAGACTTTGACTTGTCTGAGCACCACATTCTGGAAGTAGCTTCTAAGTGTTTACCTCTCCTAGCTTAATCTGTCAGGCTTCTCAACACTAAAGCAGGCTAGGACTGGAGGGCAATGAGGTGTAGAGTGGCCATGGTCTACAGGAACTCCATCTCACTGACAAGATGCTCCATCCTATACTCTGCCAATTTTGAGTCCATATTGCTATATTGAGGTGGCTGGGATATGTAGGGATACTGTTAGCTACCATCTACCCTGCTACCTATCTCTCTTCCTGAGCTAGTTGGGTTAATCAGGGGCATCTCACTGGACCAGCCTAGGTTCCTTGTCCTGGGTGATATCAATGACCATCCTGAGGTCATTAACTATACTGAGTTAGGAACCTTTCCTGGAGCGAGAGGCCCTTCGAACAGTCACTCATGCCCTGGTCATCTCCCAGATAGACTACTGTAATGCGCTCTACATGGGGCTACCCTTGAGGAGCGTCCAGAAGCTTCAGCTGGTTCAGAATGCAGCCGCGCGGGCAATTTTAGGTGCCTCAAGATCAGCACATATAACACCTTTGCTCCACAAGCTGCATTGGGTTCCAGTTTGCTTCCGGATTCAATTCAAGGTGTTGGTTATCACTTTTAAAGCCCTACATGGCATGGGCTACATGATATTTTTATTGTTTATTATTATTTATAGTTTTTTACTGATTTTAAACTTTTGTTGTGAACCACCCAGGGTCCCTCCTTGTGGGGGAGATGAGCGGGATATAAATATGACAAACAAATAAACAAACAAACAAACAAACAAACTTTTAAGAGTTTCATGATAACCGCGGACCTGTCTTAACAAGTATCTGGCCCTGTGATTGCAGCATGGCACATGTTGGATTTCACTTTCTGTTCAGGTGGAACTGGTGATTTGACAATGGAGGAGCCTTGTGCGACTTCATTATCATGGACAGGTCACACACTCAAGAGTTTTATCCAGGCAGCTGGTATAAACCTCTGCAGGGGTAAAGGACCAGCACTTGAATCCAGGCATCTGATGGCTTTGAATGGCTTCTTGAATATGCTTGGGGAAATGTCTATATCAATTATTAGTAATGCTGTTGACGGAAATGGACTGGTAGCTGACACTATAATACCTAAGTGTTCTCCTCCTTCTCACAGAGCCACATCAGCCCCCTGGCATACTAGGGAACTAAAAGTGATGAAGTGGGTGAGACATCAGTCATAGCAGAGCAGAGCAGAGGAACTCTTGGGTGAAGTCAGATTAAGTGAGTGAGGCCCATCTGAAAGCTCATTTCAACTGCAGTGGAGACAGAAATAGTATCTACTTCTTTATCTCCAATGCACCTGCACTGAACTAGCCAGCACTTCTTTTCCTTTTCTCTACCAAGATGTTGAGAGGAAGGAGCTGGTATAATTGGTATTCACTGTGAGCAATATACAGTGTTCTTTGTAGAAAAGGCAATTAGATCTATCTACAATGTGACACTGGGGCAGATCACAGAGATGTAACCTTGGCAAGTGCTTGTCTTATTATTATTATTCTTTTTTGGCTTGTAAATCTCAGGAATGTGGACAGGATATGTGAAGAGACCAGAGCTACCATCTGCTTAAATAAGCCAATGCAGGACTGGCCTCATTAAGAGAAGTGATAAATGCCTAATCATGGGAAGGAAATGTTCCTCCTTGCCTAAAGGAGGTAATAAGATCTTTACTCCTCATTTGAACCAAGAGACCTGTACAATTACAGGACAATTTCAAATGTTTTATTTCTGGGAAAGGTAATCAAGAAAGTGTTGACCTCACAACTCCACATACATTTGAAAAACACTGATTTTCTGAATGCATTTCAACATCAATTTTGGCCCGGTCCTCATTTGTATTGCTTCAAAACTATGACTCACATTTGGACTTCCGGTGGGGAATATGGCCGACTGAACAGCCTTGTCCACGAGCTCCGTGTGGACAGAACTCGCAACGCAGTTTTTTTGGGGGCTCAGGCTTTTACCTGAAGCCCAGAGCTTTTTCATGAGTTAGGAAAAAGCTCGGAATTATCCCATTTCGTCCTCCAAAACGTCGCCTTGCAGCCTGAGAATCGCAAACAGCGAAGACCCAGTAAGAGATGACAGAGATTTGGAAGCCATCATTTCCAGCCCACGTTTGTAGCCTTAAGGACATTAGGTCGAGCCCCCCCATTTCTAAATCACTCAATTTATATTTTTAAGTTTTCTTACCCTAAGAGAGGCTTTCTACAACAAGAAAAAGCAGACTCTCTTGGTGCCTATCGTTATTTCTGGATTAACTTTAAAAAACTTTTTCTTCCAGTCTTTGGCTTACTTCCCATCTAATTTTATGGCGGACTGAGAATAATTAATCATCTCCCTGTTACTATTTTTGTATTTAATTTGAAGGACTTAGGGTTAGGGTTTTAAGATATATAAGATATAAGGTTAAGTGTTTGGTTTTAGGTTTAATAGTGTTAAGATTGTTATAGCACTATTAAGTATAAAAGTATATAATTTAATGTTTTTATAATTTGATTTTATTATAGTGGCCATAAATATATAGAAGAGTGGTAGGAAGGAAAATTTGATTTAAAGGTTTATATATTTATTTATTTTTCTTTATATATAAGGGGAGGGAGCAACTGTCTTTAGTGATTTTTATAATGTGCCTATGGAATGATTTATAGAAATAATATGATCTTGGTTAGATTTAGAGTAAGGGATTAATTATGGAATTGCTGTATATTCTTGTTGTTGAAAGTCGGAAGTCATCTTGTAATTTCTTAAAAAAATCTTTTTTCATTTTCTGTTTTTCTACTTTTTTTCTTTTTCTCTTTTTTGTAGTTTTTTGCTTTTTGTAGTTTTTATCTTTGCTTCAAACTTAATAAAATTCTTATTTAAAAAAAACACCTATGACTCGCATTCCCAGGGGAGTTGCATTTGACTCCCAACTCTCTCAGCATTTAGAAAATCTGTAGAGACACATTTCTTTCACCAACATTTTCACTGTGAAATAATTCTGGTAACTATTTTGTTGTTAATTTTAATGTGGATTTTAAATTTATATTGCATAGAGATGAGAAATTATCGTTTTATATTATCAGAAGTCATTTGGTTTCTTCTCAGACACTCCAATTCGATGTCAAGTTGCCATCCATCTGCCCACAAATGTCCACGATTTCACTCAAACTGTTGAGCACATGTTCGCCAACAATACTTTCAGTTTTCTGGGCCTCCCCTCCCCCCCATATATCTTGGCCTAAATATGTTCCCCACACTCTAGCTATAGGTTTGGTCGATCAATGGAAAAGGCTACCTGTCACACCGTCCTTAAAGAAGCTGCACCTTTTCTTAGGCTCATTCAGCAGCGAATTAAGGAGGCAACCCTAACTGCCTTAACTCAACCTGTAATGCTTGCCTGCTTCAGATCCAAATATTACAGACCACCAAAATTAGAACACTCTGAGATGGCAAAATTGACTTCTTTGGTAACTACATTTGTTAGTAACGGGAAACCCTTTATGGACTTTTTGCTGAAAACAGAAAAAAATGAATTTGTGATTAACGGGTTTGATGATTAGAAAGGGTAGAATATGGAAAGAAGGGAGCCATATTCTCTTAAGAGAGGGAGAGAGGATAAAATATAAATGCATTTACAACTGCTGTAAGAAGATCGGAAGCCACTTCTTTATATCTTTTTCTTTTTCATTCTCTTTTTCCTTTCTTTTCTGTTTACTTATCACTTTTCTTTTCTTTCTTTTTTCTTTAAATCTGTATTGTTTTTACTTTGCAAAAAATTTATTTAATAAAAATTTAAAAATAAAATAAAATTAGAACACTTTGTATGTAAGTCTGTCTTTCAATGTTCCTAATAGGAACATTTCCCAATAGGAAAATTCTGATATGCCAATCCACAATTTTACAGGTAGTCCTCAACTTACGACCACAATTGGGACCAGAATTTCCATTGCTAAGTGATGCAGTCATTAGGCAAAACATCACGTGACCACACCGCCTAGCAACAGCAGTTCCAGTAGTCCCAGTTGCGGTCTTTAGGCTGGGACAGTGCTGTCGTTAGGCGAGGACCTCATGCTTCTCCTGCCCTGCTGTGCTTGCCTTCACTTCAACTCCCCCATCTTCCCCCCATCTCTGCCCTTTGGGCTGTCCTGCACTCTGCCACTTACCCCTGCTGCCCCCCACTGCCCACAGCTGCCCTTCACTGTCTTCTTCCTCCTGCTGGTGGCCTGGGATCCATGCACTGGGCGAGGGTCATGCACGCGGTGAGTGTGGCAGGGCGGTGGAGCCTCATCTGCCAAGGGGAGCTTGCCAGGCCCGGCCAGGGAGGAGGCAGCGGGACGGCGAGGTGTGGCGCTCTCTATTGCCGGGTGAGGCAGGAGAGCCAACGGCGGCTCCCCGGGCAAAGGTGGAGGCTGTGTGGGAGGTGCTGTTTGGGGTGGCGGCAGAATTGGAGGAAGCGGAGCGACGTGGGCTTTCCGGAGGCACAGCGTGCACTCTGCAGCTCGTGTTGAAAGTGCTCCCGGAAAACTGGCCTGTGGGCTTCAGTGAGGGGTGGGGGCGAGCCCAGTGCCGGCAGGCCCTACCCGCAGGCCCTCTGCTCGCTCTCAGCCCAGCCTTCCTCCTGCAAAGCGTCACGAACAGCCAGCAGCTTCCAACACACTGAAGCCTGCAAGCTCCCTTCGGCAGATGAGGCTCCGTTGCCCTGCTGAGCTCGCCGTGCACATCCCAGGGCTGCACCCTTGCACAGTGCCTGGATCCCAGACCACCAGCAGGAGGAAGAAGACAGCGAAGGTCAGCTGGGGCAGCGGCGGCAGCAGTGGGGGGCAGCAGGGGTATGTGGCAGGGTGTAGGGCACCCAAAAGGGCAGAAATGGGGGGGGAGGATAGGTGGGTGGAGGGAGCTGAAGTGCCCCTGCTGTTGTAAGTGCGGGCAGGCTACCAAGTACCCAAATTTTGATCACATGACCGCAGTAATGCTGCAACAGCCGTAACTTTGGGGACTGGTCATAAGTCCCTTCGTTCAGCACCACCATAACTTTGAACCAATGGTCATAATTCGAGGACTACCTGTATTAGTGATGCAAATGGTGAAAACTGAAGATTGCAGGATCTATTTTTTTCCTAGATAAAATACTAGACATAGGAAAAGGAAAAATGAACCATGAAAAGGAAAAATGGTTGAAGATCCTCTCAGTATACATGCATAAAAACTCTTTAGAAGACCTGAATAGCCATGTAAACAATTATACCTTAAACCAGGTGACCTGAGGCTGAGGTCGCCCTGTTATCTTACAGGAAAATTTGCCAGTCTGTCCTTCTCGTACAATGACCCGGTTGGGTTTTGTAGCAAATTTGGGTGGACATTCGCCCCAGATGCTTGGCCGTTGTTCTACAGGTAGAACAGCAGGTCGACTCCTGGACACGAAATAATATTATCAGGGACTAATAAGATAAGTAATCAAACATTATTATTGAATCATGCTTCTTAATGAGTTGCAGAATATTGCAGGCAATATGCAATATGGTGCCACCCGAGAAGTGAATTCCATGTAAGCATTGTCCTAGAATACAACATGTATTTTCAAGCATTAGGAAACAAAGGCTTGCTTTTTTCCAAGCATTATTAGGAGGCATAGGTGCCCACATTTGCCTCCCTGAAACGTCCAAATAATTAAGAAAGGAAACTCTGTGTATAAAACAATGTTAGTGGGAATGCAAATTCAATAGCTGTACAAGAAAGATCTTTACAATGCATTTCTCCTGAATTTAAATACCATTTTACCTCATGACTTCCTCCACTATACACACAAATGCAAAAACATGCTATTTGACAGAAAAGCTTTCTTCTTGGTCATTTCCCCCCCTGAATTCTTGCCCCATTCTCTTAGCAAAATCACCATCATCTGAGTCCAACTCAACTGTGTGATTTTCTGTTGTGAGCCTTTGGAAGAACTATGCAATCTTGCACAACCATAAATCAGGTAAGTTTCTCAAAGCTGCCATTAGATTAAGATGAAAAGTATCAGTTATTTTCTCCCCCAGGATAAAATGTAGGTAATGCTTCCAGTCCAAGGGCTTGGAAAAACTACTAATAGAAAGAAGCCATTGTGATCAAAAGGGAAAGAAAATCAGCCCCTCTATTGATGATATACCACACTTGGCTTTGGCTCTCACAGAATAGTCTCCCTACAACTAAATGAACTCATATGACTCCATGCATCTGGATTTGTGAGAACTGGAACTATTTACTGCAGATGGTTTTTGGCAATTCATCTAAAGACACTAATTATGCAGTTTAACCAAGGGGCCCAGATACAACACAACTCTGCAGAAAATTCAGAATCTGTTTTGCAAAACTGTAAGACAACCACTCATTTTAAATAAATGCTAAACAGTTAATACTTTTTGATACTCGGGTTCTACCACTTTTGACTGGTTTCAAAACTGTAAAGATGACAGGTTAATAAGTATGTTGTATGGGAGAGATAAACAATGCATTTTGCTTTAGGTACATGCTGTAAGCCTGTCACTCTTTGGCTTGGCTAGTTTTTGGAATAATTCCTGGCATATTAGAAAAGGTAGGGGTAAAAACCCTCTTGTTTATGATGTTCCAGTCAACCAGTACATTAACTAACTTAAGAGCACTCCCTTTAAATTTTAAGAACTAAAAGTTATTTAAAAAATAATCTCAAGGAGCTTGTAAGAATCCTGTGCGTTGAGAATGAGCAGCTGGGGAACAAAGTTAGTTTTTAAATTTTCTCCAAAATTTAAAGATGATTATTAGCATATTTCCATAAATATTCCAGAACAAGGCATTTCTAAAGAAGACTAGAAAGTGGCCTTTGTTATATACTGCTATGTATAAGATGAAGAATATTATGTATGAATATATCTGTAATATTATACATTTTTGCAATGTTAACCAAGCTCTGCTTATATTTCAGAAATTCAAAGGCCAAATAACTAATACCAGTTCAACAGAGTTCAGTGCATCCCTTAAAACCGTGATAAAGAGCCATGAAATAAAGGACAGCATTAGAACATGCAACTTACACTAAGCAATACCTATTCAGCCTTCCTCATAATGGTTCCCCTCCAGCTCTGGTAGACTCTGACTTTCATAAATCCCCCAGCCAACATAGTGTTGGCGGAAATCCAAAAAATGTCAAGCACAGCAAGTTAGGGGTAGGATTAAGGGAAGTCTGGCTCACTTTAATGGCAAACATCACAACCACACATATTAGTAGCGGATAATCAACAGTGATGAAAATGAAGCTGTGTGTTTCAAGCAAAGGCTAGAGTCATGGCCACAGAAGGCTTACCCTGAGCAAACAGGCTGTGCTCATCTTCGGCAATGTATCAGAATACTAAAAGAAACCACATGTGATCGCAGCCCAAGACCCAAGCACCATATTGTAAAGACTGCAGTATGGGGAAACTTAACAATGTTGATTACGGTCAGGTGATAATGAGGAGTTAAACAAATAGCTAAAAATACTAAAAAGTTGGGCCTCACTTGGCTCTCTTTTTTCCTTTAAAAAAGAAATAGCAGGTTGATAATATAATCTGTACTTCCCAGAGAAATAGTGAATTAACTCTTGAGTCAAACTAGAAAATACATTAAACTAATCTTCATGGGGAAAAAAACTAAATAGCAATTCAGCTCCCTGAATCTAAATCAGGATCAGGCAGGAACCTGGAATGTGGGGTGTAAAAACAGCTAATAATAACCCCAGAAAGCAAGTTTCTATTGGCACCAATAGAGATGTCCAGACTAGATTCAATAGCAAAATTAAAAGGAAATAAACGAACTGGTGAAAGGATGACATATTTCTTGTACTGTATTGTCAATTTGGTTCAAAGTTTTGTCTGCTGAACAGAGTAAGCACAAAAGACACCAAATGGCTTAGAACCTTTAACAGTACTGAATACTGTAGAGAGTAAGGAAGATGCGTGCTATGGTCCATGAGGTCACGAAGAGTCGGACACGACTAAACAACTGAACAACAACAAAGGAAGATTACCTTGATGGAAATACACAAGAACTGTTACCTAGGCAAAAAGGGCTGAAACTTTTTTTTAAGTCCAGAGAAACAAGATAACACTCGGAAGTGGCTCAGGCAGAGGCCTCCTTAATTCACTAGAGCAGGGTTCCTCAACCTCAGCCATTTTAAGATGTGTGGACTTCAACTCCCAGAATACTCCAGCCAGCATTGCTGGCTGGAGTATTCTGGGAGTTGAAGTCCACACATCTTAAAATGGCTGAGGTTGAGGAACCCTGCGCTAGAGTATAAGAAGGGGAGGAAGTACAACACAATCAGATTTGCAAGATTGGTATCAACCCCACTAGGTAGACCAGACATGAAAATATACTGACATTGTCATAAATACATGGTTCCAAGAAATGTTTTGAACACAGCAAAATTATTATTACTAAACTCAAACAGAAAAGCTTGCCTTTTCTTAGATATTACAAAAGCTGTGCATGTTACATAATAGATATCTGCTCTAAGTATATAAATGCCACTCAAACTCTTACCCAGAACTTTTGGCACTGGAAGGCAAGTTGTATTTCTTCAAAACTTTTCCTAAAAGAAAACAGAAAGATGGTCAGACATACAAATACTTTATCAGGACTGCAAATCATTGGAATCTTGTTGGAATTTATGGATTACTCTATCTCTATATATTGGAATAAAATATTTGCCTATGATTTTAAAAAAAATATCAGAAAAGACATTATTTGCTTCTCCATCGGCCCATTCTTCTTTACCTGAAAAACACACATATTCAAGCTTTGCTCACTTGTACCTCACAGCAGAGGTGGAGCAATCACAGTGCATGGAATCAGCTGTTTGCTCTGGAGGGCTTTGAGGAGCAGCCCAAACTGGAGTCCTATATCCCCAAATGAGAAACTTCTATTGAAAACGTAGTTTTACCTCATTTGTCCACACCTACAAATAGAACTGCTCAATCGTTTTTGCCATTTCAAAAACTGTCCACAGCCTTGCAGTAGGAAGTTTTATTTACTTTCAAGTGTCTAGCCTGAAGCCACGTTTGGCTCACCTGCCTGCATCTATTACCTTTTCCTCAATATATTTCTACAATACATTCCTATGCTGAAATATCATGGACCAAAACTTTGCTTTATATTTTACATAGCTGTTTCAAGTCAGATGTCAGGATGGAAGGTATTATCCTGTGAGTCTGCAGCACCATCTGCTGGATGTGAGCAAGTGTGTTTATAAAGTTTAATGAATGGTAAATACAGCTGATTTCTGCAAAATATGGGAGGCAGCATAAGAGAGAGAAAAACATTAATAAAATTTAATGTAAATTTCCAGAAATAATCATTTATGCCTATCTCAATGGAAAAATAAAAATCATAGTGGCTATTTGAACCAAAATATCCTCAGATCAAATCCTTCTTATATCATGGGCTTCTTCTAGAGATGATTAGGTAAAGGTAAAGGTTCCCCCCGCACATTTGTGCAGTCGTGTCCGACTCTAGGGGCCGGTGCTCATCTCCGTTTGTTAGCCGAAGAGCCAGCGCTGTCCAAAGACGCTTCCACGGTCATGTGGCCGGCATGACGCAGAATGCTGTTACCTACCCACCTATTAATCTACTTGCATTTGCATGCTTTCGAATTGCTAGGTTGGCAAGAGCTGGGGCGAGTGCGGGAGCTCACTCCGTCACGCGGGACTAGGGATTCGAACCTCCGAACTTGCAATCTTCCGGTCGACAAGCCTGGATAGCAGTGTTTTATCCTTAAAAATAATTGTTATAAATGACTTATATTAACCTGCTTTGAAACACCAAAGCAGTCTTCCCACTTGGTATCCTGCAGGTGTGAATTCTATATAAGAATAGCCTTGCTGGAACAGGTCAAGGCACACCTTAACCCAGCATTTTGTTCCCAATCAAATGCCTCTGGGGTGCTCACAAGCAGGAGACACGGGCAACTGCCTTTTTGGACAACTGGTATTTGTAGGCATGCTTCTCCCAATCATTGAGGGAATATTGAGTATTCAGGATAGACGGTCTTCAGTAGACTTGTCCTCCATGAATTTATCCAGTTTCCTTTTAAATCCATCCAAGTTCTTGAAGGCAACAGGTTCAAAAGTGTTATAGCTAGATTAGGATGGGGAAACCTGGAGCTCTCCAGATATTCGAACAGTCTTCGAACAGTCACTCATGCCCTGGTCATCTCCCAGATAGACTATTGTAATGCGCTCTACATGGGGCTACCCTTGAAGAGCGTCCGGAAGCTTCAGCTGGTTCAAAATTCAGCCGCGCGGGCAATTTTAGGTGCCTCAAGATCAGCACATATAACACCTTTGCTCCACAAGCTGCATTGGGTTCCAGTTTGCTTCCGGATTCAATTCAAGGTGTTGGTTATCACCTTTAAAGCCCTACATGGCATGGGACCAGGTTACCTGAGGGACCGTCTCATCCCTGTTCAATCAGCCCGTCCCACCCGGTCCTGCAGAGAGGGCACACTACGAGCCCTGTCTGTAAGAGAGTTCCATCTCATGGGGTCTAGGAGGCATGCCTTCTCTGCGGTAGCCCCCGCCCTCTGGAATATTCTTCCTCCTGAAATAAGATCGGCCCCCTCTCTCCTGGACTTTAGAAAAAACCTAAAGACCTGGTTATGTCACCATGCTTGGGGAGGGGAGGGGAATAGCCAGTCTTGGGGTTGGCTGGTCCCTTAGATCTGCCCTGATCAGCCTTATCAACCGGTGGGATGAGATCTACCATTCCTGGATCGAATTGTCTGATATATATATGTATATTTTTTATTGTTTATTATTGATATTTATTGTTTTAATTGATTTTAAACCTTTCTGTGAACCGCCCAGGGTCCCTCCTTGTGGGGGAGATGGGCAGGATATAAATGTAATAAATAAATAAATAAATATTGGAGATCTACAGCTCCCAACAGCCCAAGTCACCACAGCCAATAATGTGGGGTAGTAGTTTTCTGAAATCACAGGTTTATTGTTCCTGATCTATATTGGTGAGATCGTTATTACAATAATGTAGAAAAACAAATGGCAATGGGCACAGAATCATCCTCAGGCTATTTCCACACAGCTGATGGCCTTGCCCCTCAAACTGACTGTAGCAGGTTCACATTACAATTTGTGTATCTTCAACTGCTGGGTTCTTTCCTGCCACTGAGTTAGCCAGGGCATATAAAATGGCAGCCAGCTGGCATCCTGTCCTCAACTTTCCACATCTGCTTTTGCAATCAGGAAAAATAAACAAGATTGTCAAGGAGCAAGGGCCATTGTATAGAAAATGGAGCTTCCAGAATGGAACATGTGCTAGAATGCTAACATTCTTACCTTCCACTGTCAATTCCACAGTTACCTGGCGAATCCCACCAGCATTTCTGGCCTGGCACATATACAGACCACCATCTTCCTCCCGCACTCCTTTAATCATCAAGCTGAAAATTCCTCGGATGCTGCAATCTGCTACACAGTGCTCTCCTGTGACAAGGTGCTCATTTCTGTACCATGTGATCTGAGGTTCTGGGTTGCCTCTCACCTAAAACAGTTCCATGTAGAAATAACCAGAGGGGAGGAATGGGGGTTGAGGGAGGAAAAAAACAGAAAATGATTTTATCTGGAAGAAATGCAGAACACTTTGCAAGCCAGTGGAAAAGTATTTTCTGAAGCAGTATCTGCTAAACACATACAAATCACCAAGAGCCAAAAGGCAAAAATCTGAACAGAAAGAAGAGAATCTACTGACGCATCAAGCTGTTAAACTAGTAATGTTGATCCAAATACTTCTGCCTGTTGAGGTTTAAAAGCCAAAATTGAGAAATTTTGAGAAGCAGCTTCAGAAGATAAATCTATTACACCACATTTCAATATGGTAGGACAGACCTATGACAGTGTAAATTAAAACAACCATATGTGGCTTGAAATTCACAGAATATAACTTCCTTTATCAGCTGAATTCCCTTTGAAAAGTGTTCAGAAACAGCATTGCTCAGATAACTCCATATAAACCAGCTGCTAAATAAAAAGTAAGGGGCAGCCAGTGTACAAAGTCTGGTCAGCAACATTTTTCACACATGAAAATCAGATCCCCCAGATAAATTTTGTAAGTGTCTGAAAATAGCAATTTAACTATTCTTCCCCTTTTGGATAGTGGTGAATACTGAGGATGGCCAAAATATAGTGGTTATTATCTGTGGATTTTTTAGGCATCCACATTAATCTGGGATTGAAGAAATATTATATTTGAATGCCTACATCTGATTTTCAAACATTCATTCAAACTATATGTATTTTCAACAAGATAAACTGGGAAATAATTTATTTGATACACTGTGATGTGATTGATGTTAGAATATGATGAAAGGTATATTGGGAGACACTCATATTACTCTAATATTTTTACTAGAGGTACAGTTTTTATATTAAATTAGTGGGGCTAAAAATTAAGGGAAGATTTGCTTACATTTTAAGGTATTTTGGCTTCTGCATTATGTTTTTCATTTTTTAAACTGCCAGAATTCCTTAATAATGTAATTTGTGGAACTCTGCACAAAGCTATCCAATGACCAAACAATAACAATACATAATTCCAAATGTTCAAGACTCAAGGAAACAATAAATATAAGCCTGTCATATGTATCCTGTTACACTGAATTTGTTACACTGATCAGCAAGTTAAGCAACAGCTCAAAAATATTTCTCACTATATTTATTCCCTTAGTAAGTTGCTTTGTTAGCTCCAAGTCCCATGCCAATGCACAAATATTACATTTGCACCTATAAATATTCACTTTTATTTATTAGTCAATTGACTGTATCAAAATACAAAATAATACCAAAAGGTAAAATGCAAAGATACAAAGATATAAAATGAAGTATATTCAAATAAAATAATCACCGTTGCATACTACCCGATCTCTTTTATAAAATGAGTTCTCAGTTAAACAGCCTTAACTATATACTTGGTGGTCATATGAGTAACACACAAGTTTACACGCTGGAGGAAATAAGGCAATCTATTGCCAGTATCCCAATAGGCTATTCTGTCAGGTAGTGGTACTTCACTCTTACTGAAGCATATAGCTTGCAGTCAAACAGAACATGTGCAATATTTTCTGTTTGAGGCTCTTCACTCACTCACTCACTCACTCACTCACTCACTCACTCACTCACTCACTCACTGTATATGGCCACCCATCTCACTTGCATGTGACTCTGGGCAGCATACACAGTTAACACATATACACTTTCTTTCATACTATAGCATTCAATAAAATCTCTCAGGGTTCACCATAGAATCAAATAACTCAAATCTCGTTCTAGTAAAAACTGTTCTTTGGTACTGTGTTATATACACAGATATTTTTCTATTTTAAATACCTTCTTATTCTTTGCCAAGTATTTTAAGGCAAAATCCTCTCTTTAAACATTTTCTTGTCCTGATATTTAACTGAAGTTAGGTATTGAACTGATAGACCATACTGCAAGATAACTTTGATAAGCAGTTTTACCCAAGTGGTGGTATGTGTTACACTAATCTGTTCATTTAGACACATTTTGGGTAATCTGTCAGGATCCATTAAAAGAATCCTCCAAAAATAATTACTGTAAAAGTTTGATAATAGAGTAACTTTGTATAGGATAGATGCCTGCCTCAGCTCTAACTGCAGAGACTAGAGTGTTCCTTCTCGAGAAGCATCTTAAGAAACAGGTCTGAGTTTGTTCAAGTTTCTTTTCAATGTTTTGGCTAAGATCAAGTTTGGTATAAATAAATATATTAGACTAAGATGCTGCTTTGTGTACATTTAAATTTTTGACGGATACTCTGCTTTGTATTTAAACTGGTATATGTAGACTGGTTTGAAAAGCACTAAAAACAGTTGAAAAGAGAAAAAAGATGGCAGTTCTAGAGTACACATTCCAGTTCAATTGCAAAGAACAATTTCTAAGTTGTTTTATATATATTTTTAGATTCTATTTTAATTATTTATTGTGAACCGCCCAGAGTTCCCCATGTGGGGAGATGGGCGGTCATATAAATTAAATAAATAAATAAATAAATAAATAAATAATCCTGTGGTTGAAAACTGGTAAAATGTGAATGCATCTGTAAAAGGGATGCTACACAATTACAACTTGTCCTAGGAACACTAAATATATTCAGCAAAAAAGCACATTTCTTAGACAGATATATCAAGGCACTTTCCTCCTAGAATTAGGAAAAAAAACCCTTTCCACAGCAAGATAACAATATTTGGGATCTCTGTGGAGGAGAATATTATGGAAAACTTAGAGCTGATTTACAGCTCTGGTGACCCACTGAAAGGAGACACTATAAGTAAGTAATTATTATTACCTACCTCTTGTTTTGTAATTTAGTATTCCACCGACCAGCCCATGCCAGAGCTTCCTGTCGGCTGTCACCATCCCCAGCTCCCCCATGGTTGAGTCCGTCACCTCCAGAATATCATCCATCCATCTTGCCCTTGGTCGGCCCCTCTTCCTTTTGCCTTCCACTTTCCCTAGCATCAGCTTCTTCTCCAGGGTATCCTGTCTTCTCATTATGTGGCCAAAGTACTTCAGTTTTGCCTTTAATATCATTCCTTTAATATCATTAAGGCTCCTCAACTCCTCCTTGCTTTCAGCCATCAAAGTGGTATCATCTGCATATCTAAGATTGTTAATGTTTCTTCCAGCGATTTTAACTCCAGCCTTGGATTCCTCAAGCCCAGCACGTCGCATGATGTGTTCTGCGTACAGGTTGAATAGGTAGGGTGAGAGTATACAGCCCTGCCATACTCCTTTCCCAATCTTAAACCAGTCCGTTGTTCCGTGCTCTGTTCTTACCGTTGCTACTTGGTCATTATACAGATTCCTCAGGAGGCAGACAAGATGACTTGGTATCCCCATACCACCAAGAACTTGCCACAATTTGTTATGATCCACACAGTCAAAGGCTTTAGAATAGTCAATAAAACAGAAATAGATGTTTTTCTGAAACTCCCTGGTTTTCTCCATTATCCAGCGGATATTGGCAATTTGGTCTCTAGTTCCTCTGCCCTTTCTAAACCCAGCTTGTACATCTGGCAATTCTCGCTCCATGAATTGCTGGAGTCTACCTTGCAAGATCTTGAGCATTACCTTACTGGCATGTGAAATAAGTGCCACTGTTCGATAGTTTGAACATTCTTTAGTGCTTCCCTTTTTTGGTATGGGGATATAAGTTGATTTTTTCCAATCTGATGGCCATTCTTGTGTTTTCCAAGTTTGCTGGCATATGGCATGCATCAGATAAGATAAGATGATAAGATAAGATAAGATAAGATAAGATAAGATAATAAGATAATTCTTATCTATCATTAAATTAGTCATAGTTTATTCAACCCAATTTTACATGATAAATTTATACTGGGTTTACATGATACACTGAGCAAGAAACAAATGACACAACATACTTGGCTAAAATGTGATTGGATAATTGGTGGTTCAGTATGCCGTGTGAACCCAGCCAGTGAAATTTGGTTTCTTGCCTGTCACTATTCTACTTCTACTTTTACTTTTATAAGTAAAAGAAAAAATAATAGAAAAGCAATTGTATTAGAAGATCTGAAATGAATAAGATATAGAAACTTATGAAATATAATGAAATAATTATAAAAAGGAAGTATGAAAAGGGGGGAAAAAAGGAAAGGGGGGGAACGGAATAAGAAAAGCTATGTAAATCAATATGAAACAAAAAATTCTTCGAGAAGAAAACTGGAAGTATTTTAAAAGTTTATATGTTGTCATTTATTTCCTTTTCTCTCTCTCTCTCTCTCTCTTTCTCTTTCCCTCTCCTCTTTCCTTTCTTCTCCCCTTTTTTTATTTTTTTATTTTTTTATATATATTTTTTCTTTGTCTCTTCTCTTTTTATTGTCCTTTTTGTAGGTGAAAATGTCTGAAATGTAAATATGTTGTATACATTGTAAGTATATGTATAATTGTTTATATGTTTAATAAAAAATAAATATTAATTTAAAAAAAAAAAAAAGAACATTCTTTAGTGCTTCCCTTTTTTGGTATGGGGATATAAGTTGATTTTTTCCAATCTGATGGCCATTCTTGTGTTTTCCAAATTTGCTGGCATATGGCATGCATCACCTTGACAGCATCATCTTGCAAGATTTTAAACAGTTCAGCTGGGATACCGTCGTCTCCTGCTGCCTTGTTATTAGCAATGCTTCTTAAGGCCCATTCAACCTCACTCTTCAGGATGTCTGGCTCTAACTCACTGACCACACCGTCAAAGCTATCTCCAATATTATTATCCTTCCTATACAGATCTTCTGTATATTCTTGCCACATTTTCTTGATCTCTTCTGCTTCTGTTAGGTCCTTGCCATCTTTGTTTTTGATCATACCCATTTTTGCCTGGAATTTACCTCCGATGTTTCTAATTTTCTGGAAGAGGTCTCTTGTCCTTCCTATTCTATTGTCTTCTTCCACTTCCGCACATTGCTTGTTTAAAAATAATTCCTTATCTCTTCTGGCTAACCTCTGGAATTTTGCATTTAATTGGGCATATCTCCCCCTATCACTGTTGCCTTTTGCTTTCCTTCTTTCTTGGGCTACTTCCAGTGTCTCAGCAGACAGCCATCTTGCCTTCTTGGTTTTCTTTTTCTTTGGGACATTTTTTGTTGCCACCTCCTGAACAATGTTGCAAACTTCCGTGCCTTTCCTCTGCTGCATGTTATTTCCCAATATGTATTACTTTTCCTTTGAGACTGAAAGTATCATTCTAACCTTTTTCTCTCTCTTTTTCCTTTGTTACAATGGCAACATAGTGCATGAAGTCTTCATTGAGTTCCATAGATTCCTTTGGCTATCACTTGATCCTCCCTCATGTATAAGCTATAGTTCCATTTTTTTCTCCCACATGTTTTTACTTAGCTAACATCAAGCTTCCAATCTGAGGGGAGAAGCCAGTCAGATTAACCTAAAACATAATCAAATTATTTCTAAGAAAATTAGAAATAAATTGATAATTTAGGAACTTAACTGTTTAATTCTTTGCACCTTCAATTGTTGATATAGTGTTTGGGAAACTGGAACAAAGAAATAAATTATTCTGCTGTAAATTTTGCATTTAAAGTTGGAGTTTGGAATACATTTCAGACAGAACAAACTCCTCACACTAAAAGGGATTGTGACTCTGCCATAAAAGTGTCAGGTGATTCTAAGACAAGCCACCAGCTACCCAAATTGGATGCCAATTGACCCATTCCAAAACTGCAGTAGGTTTTCACATAAATTTAAAATTAATTATTCTGGTAAGTCTTCTTGGCTCTGCAGAAACATCTGTCTTTAATAATATATTCAACAATGGTTGGGTGATGGATTTATTAACTTATCTAATGCTATGCAACACAGAGCTTTAACCCTTATCTATTTTTTATATGAGCACTACACATTCAGAGAGAATTCAAGAATTCAAAACAAATAAAGATTTTAAATGTATGGTATATGTTCAAGTAGAATTAAGTTCATGTCACTTGATTATTCATGGCTTCAATTAGGACATTCTACTGATATTGAAAAAGAGGCCTTTCTGTATAAACATATGCAAATGAAGGACTGAGGTATATTGAATTATTTTCCCTGAACCTCCTGAGTTTGCAGATGATCATGCTCCCTTCACATATAATGGCATCCAGGAGAAGTACAGTAGCTATATTTAAGATTGTACTCTAAGGACAAATTCACATACAGAAAAGCATTCTCAAGAAACACTTTCTCAAGCATTATTACTTCTTTTCTATCTGGTAAAAGATAGCATTCAGGCCTTCTGCTTATAATCTGATTAGATGAAGAAGGAATCCAGATACATTTTAAATCCACAACTAAGACTAATTTTCATCTAACTCTGAAACCAGCAGAAGCTTTTCCAAGATCAATCTAAAATACATGGGCCATGAATTTCTGAAAGAAAGTAATTGTGTGCTATGGCTTATAAACACATAGTTAAGAATTACAGGACATTGTTAGGCAGCAAGTCCAACATATAAAGTCAAATCACTATTTCAAACACTACAAACCTTTTAAACATCACTCCTAAAGAATAAAATTATCCCACAAAAAAAGCACTGTACTACAACATGGCATAAAAGCAGAAGATTCCTTATCATGCTTACAGTTTAATCTCGAAATAACACCACCTCTATTCCAGGAGTCAGTAATTCATGATTATGAAGCAAATCTTTCAAAGTTAATGCACCATCTTCATGGGATAATGCGTAGCCCTAATAAATTCTTGTCTAACTTGGTACCCTTGAGAAAACTGTAATTTTAGCAGGTCTGGAGGCTACTACGTTGTAAGGCAGGTTTAGTAGATTGTGATTTTCAGTTCTTAGGATTTCTGCCTTAAGAATGAGAAATTACCCATTTAGGATTAACAGAATGCAGGATTTGTCTAGCAAAATAATCACTGTTGCCTTTCGATAGTGACTGAGTACAGTCACTATTTTAAGCATACATTATTACAAACGTCTTCTTGTTCAATTTAACTGCAGAGTTCAACTGGCAGCCACCAGAAGGGGAATTCAGAGACTTTTTTCTGAAATAGGAATGGAAGTCAATAAAGTATACTAATCATGAAGTATAGCATACATTCTTTAACTATCAATTCCAGTTTTCCATCAAATTTCAGCAAGAACAGTAAGTTATATAAATTATATAAAATAACATACCGTAGGTGCAGCATGTTTGCCAGGAACAGAATATGCTAACGAATTGCAAAGAGATTGCCCCCAGTACTATACTCGGCTACGAGTGATCGCCAATGACAATGTTTGGTCTAGAATCTTAGATGGCTTATTAACTAATAAGAAGAAGATTAAATCAAATTCATTCAAAACTACTCATGCATTTCAAATAATCAAACACAAGTTTCAACTACAACACAAAGCTATCACATTTTGAAATTCCACATCTGGTGATGCTTAGATTCTTATCCCATATGCAAACAGTACTAATAAATAAGTTATTTTGGAATAATCCCAATAATCTATTATGTGAAGACAATAGGCTTCATATTTAGAGCAAACCCCCTTCCAAGTGATCCAAAACAGCAAGAAAAAAAAATCCAGCAATCAAAAATGCTTTTCAATTATCAGCTGACTGATAATTTAACTAGGAACTTGATTTTACACTTAGTTACTTGCAGAACATTTCAAAAATAGATCAGCATATAAGTCTAATCAATCAAATCAATCAATAAACAAACTTCCCTGGACCAAATATTTGTATCTTTACTCATAGTGTAATGCAATGGCTAAGGTGCTGGACTGGGACTAAGGAGTTGCAAGTTCAAGTTCTCACGTGACCACATGCTGAGTGTATTTAGGCCAAACCTCCCTCCCTCCCTCCCTCTCTCCCTCCCTCCCTCTCCCTCTCCCTCTCCCTCTCTCTCTCTCTCACACACGTACAGCCTACCTCATAATATTGTTTTTGTGAGAATCAAATGAGGGGAGATTTTCTCCCCTCTCCTCAATATGCTACTGAGCCTATTGGACAGGATATAATGCAATAAATAAGTAAATTTCATGACACTTATCTTTAGGAGTTCCAAATGGGAGCAAAATGTTAGCATATTAATTTGTCATCCCATGATAAAAAGAAAAAAAACCTTTCATGATACACAGATCTATTGATCAGATCAAGTAAACAGAACATCTATCAGCCCTTTGAGGTAGTCCAGACAAGTAATGAAAACCATGAGTACTAACACTACCTTTATTTTAAGGTTACAGTAACAGAATCTTGCAAGTCTGAAAGTGCATCTCTCCTGCCTTGCATTTACTTTCCAGGGAAATAGAGAGGGTCCCTTCTGAGATGCTTTCCACGCCCCCATTCCTTATGTGGGCTGAGATGTCTCTTATCTGACTGTTGCTCTGGCTGCAGCTCTTCCTCCTCCTGTCTCTCAAGGATATTCCCACAGATCATTACAACGTCCATGTTGGAGGAACCATGCTAGGGTTAAAAGGTAATGTGAAATCCACAAAAAGAGAGACTACACTTTGCCACTGCAGTTCTTTCCAATAACCACAATTCCACCCCCAATAAGTGTGATAAAATACGATGTGCCCCTAGAAAAAATGGTTTCCTACTGACAACTGCCATTTTTCTCCAGATTTTGTTTGTTGCTTATTCGTTCAGTTGCCCTCGTGACTTCATGGACCAGCCCACGCCAGAGCTTCTTGTCGGCCGTCATCATCCCCAGCTTCCCTATGGTTGAGTCTGTCACCTCCAGAATATCATCCATCCATCTTGCCCTTGGTCGGCCCCTCTTCCTTTTGCCTTCCACTTTCCCTAGCATCAGCTTCTTCTCCAGGGTATCCTGTCTTCTCATTATGTGGCCAAAGTACTTCAGTTTTGCCTTTAATATCATTAGAATTATACAATCATGCAGCATCGCCCTGAAGACCTTTTGGAATAACAAATGTTAGTTATCTACTACCCAAGTTAGCAATCAGATCTCTTCCTGCACAGTTGAGGCACCCCCAGTTGACATGTCCCTCCCACTACCTTCAAGTGGTGCAGTGTAATAAGAACACTATGTAGCTGAACTTTAGTAAACACGGAAGCATAATTCAACAGGCTGAGATTTTTTAAAGAACTGCAGATAAGTGCCGATATATTTCATTAAAAGATAATGGAATATATAAAAATATGTTCAACTACTCTTAAAAATCTCCATAGCTAGGGATATTCTTCAGGCTTGGTACAACCATCAAGAAGGCTGTCTCTCTCTTTTTCTTACTCGCCTGATTTGTGAAACAGGACAGAAAGCAATGAAAGAAAGATTCCAGTGGCAATCAAAGCAGCTTCAATTAATTTCATAAACATAACTTAATTATTCTGATGGAGGCTGAATGTTAAGACTCTATTAACATTAATTTTTCCTCTTCCTATGGCACCATCCTATGGCTAATTTCACTGAAGAAAACAGTCCATACACACAGTGGGATACTTTCCATTGCTGCCCGGTGAATGTGTTAAGCCCCTACTCTTGCACTGGAAGAAATTACCACTATCTGTTGTATTTTATCTGTATTCCAGCCCATCTTAGATAACTGTGTGGCAATATAATCCCGTGCTCTCACCCTTTGATTTCCATCCTTCCCCACATTACATAATAAAAGCTTTAAATCATTAAACATGGTAATAGTTGAGAGAAATGGCAGATGGATGTGGACAATTATTACTCTTGTAAAGCACATTTGGGAGTACTAAACAAAGTAATGAACCAGCACTATGGAAACTATGGCTTTTCCAAAACAAAAACAAAAAACAAAAATAGTTAGCAAGGTTGAATGGAGAAGCTCACACCAATTTAATATGTATGATACAACAGAAAAACTGTTCATGTCTAATCTATAAAAGACAAAGACCAGTAACAAAAAAGCAGGCAGCATCTGCAAACCATACTGTTGACAATTATCTTGCTGTTTTTAATGTACCTTTGCAAAAATCCAGGAGGATTGTTTTGCAGAAGTCAGTGCTACCATTTGTCATCACAACATGTTAGCTTGAATTCTTTCAGGATCTAATGTAACTTAGTACGCACACTTGCTCTCTAAAGAACTATCATCTCCCAAACTTGTAGTTATATAGTATTGCACTGGGGGTGAGAGGCAAGTCCCAATTCTAGAAACTTAACCATCCCTGCATATAGAAAGTAAATTTTTAACATCACTTTGCACATTCCCTCAATCAAGATTCTTTACCCATTCACATATTCACTGCCCCAGTTCTCAGACTAGCCTCTTAAGTTTCTTGGGGAATGGGGGACACTCACATCCTGACAGTCCATCTCTCAACCTAGACTTTATATATAGGCTCCAAGTTTGCTACACTGTTTTTTCTTTAATTTCCTTCCCGTCTTTCTACTGGTTCAGCCTTGCATCAGCATTGTGTGTGTTTACAAAATCTTGTTGACCATTTTTCTTGGGGTCTAAGAATATTTTTCTTTATAAACTATTTTTTGCAGTTTCCCAAGAATGTAGAAACAACAACCTTAACTTCTGCTAACACATACTTTAGAAAACTTCAAAGAGGAAATCAGTTTAAATGTCTCCTTTTGTCTCCTTTTGAAATAGACAATTTAAACATAATATACTTATTGGATATATTATGTTTAAATTGTCTATTTCAAAATAAAAAATACTTATTGGAATTTTGATGAACCAACATCAACCGCGTAGAGTTCCCCGTTGGGGGAGATGGGCGGTCATATAAATTAAACAAACAACCAAACAAACAAACAAGTACTTCTAACAAGTACATGTCCAAGTAAAAACCAGAAATAGCATTCCTACCATGCAATAACTAAGTTTACACTTAGCTTTGCAAGGCTGAAATTATTACAATGTTATTCAAAAGGCAGAAAGATTTTAAATGGAAATGGTAGTCGAACACAACTGGAGGGCATACTGAAATAGTGTACTAGAAATTTCCTTTTTTGACTGCATCTTACCAGGGATACAGTTTGTGGTATTTCTTAAAGTTGCCACTTGCAAAGTAATCATAGCTGTTTAGCAAGCATGATTGCCATGAGTGTTCTGGAGTTAGAAACATTAGAATTTACTGAGTCATTTATTTATAGCTACCCAGTATAAAAACGCTCAGGGCAACTCACAAAGTATAAAACAATGAGGAACTGCTGCTGAAAACTATAAGTTCCCTTGGACAATATTTTTGATAAACTCCCTAAAAGACAGTAGGCTGACTATTAGGGGTCTTCACCTAAAAATTCAAAAAGTCAAATCAGTAGCTATGTAAGCAGTGGCACCTGCAGGGGGAAGAGGTAAAAAAAAAAAATCAAGCCGGCAGTTGCATCAATGGAATGGAAGTCCTGCAACAGGAAAAAAGGGGTGGGGTTTGGATCACACATTTACAGCTGCTATCATGACTTTTTTGACCCCCCTGCAGACACCACTGACTATAAGCAATTAGGTACACATAACACAGAGAAATGATCTATAGCAAGCCTGCACATTATGTGGCCGGCCAAGCAGGCTTGTGTGGCTTCCCAGTGGTTTTTGAAAAACAATCCACTGCCTACAAAACATTGCCGCCACGAGGAAGAATCTGCTGCCTCCAACTAGGTTTTCGCAAACTTTCAATCTGGGCCTTTCCCCTCTACAAGTCTGATTTATAGCCTACATAAAAACATAAAATCATATGTGGTAGACACTTGGTTGATTATATGGCTTTTTTAACGGCCATTTTATAGTTTTTGCTTTTGTTTTTACTTTAATTTGTGTTAGCTGCCCAGAGTCCTGTTTGCAAGATTGGCAGCTGTATAAATTGATTTAAACAAACAAACAAACAATAAATAGAATACACAAAACAAGAAAAATATTTTATTCTGAATGCAGAACAAAACCATTATGTATCAGAGGTTCTGCCAAATTGTTTTGGGCCAGCCATGCTTCAACTGAACAAACACCCAGATTGTTTTAGTTGATCTAGGTCAGGGGTACCCAACCTTTTTGGCACCAGGGACTGGTCGTGGAACAAAATTTTTCCACGGACTGGGGGGGCGGGGTTTGCAGACAGGAGCCAATTGTGCAGACTGGGGGGTGGGGTTTGCAGGCAGGAGCCAATTGCGTGGACTGGGGGCGGGGTTTGCAGGCGGGAGCCAATCGCGCAGATAGGGGGCAGGGTTTGCAGATGGGAGCCAATCACATGGACCACCACCGCTCACCTGCTGTGTGGCCCACTTCCTAACAGGCAGTGTTCCACTAGTGGGCTGTGGCCCACAGGTTGGGGACCCCTGATCTAGCTTTCAAATGAAACTAAATTCAAACTGAGCAAACAAGACAAAGCTAGTGAACATTGCCCCCCCTCTCCCCTCCTTCCTTCCTTGAGGCCAGCCCAGCATGGCCCATGCCACTAGCCCTCATCACCACCATTTTTTAACAGATTCCCTTCCATTAACTATTGCCAGGGTATCAGCTCATTGTAATTCCAACTTTCACATTTCTGTAATTTAGACAGATACATTACTTATTCTGCAGGAAGGAAGGCACAAAATGAAAAGCACCCCAGTGGAAAGACTGTTAAATCTGGCATTTGCTACCTCGGATTTCTCTGCTTTTCCTAAACAGAAACAAAAAACGTTCACAGATACCTTAATTCAGGGCTTTCCAAACTTTTGCCGTTGGCAACACACGTTGGAAGCGCTGGCGGTGGTGCTTCTGGGTGGCTGCCGCGGCGGCAGCGGCTGCCCCTTCGAAAGGGCAGACTCCAGGGACCCCGAAAATGCCCTCGGTTCCGGCAGGGAGGCAAAAAGCTGATCGGTGCGGGTGGGGGCTGGCGTGGAAATTCTCGGCGACACACAGTTTGGAAAGCCCTGCCTTAATGAGTCTGATGGTACTCTTTACTGTTTTTTGACAAACATGATGACATTTTAAAGATTTTGGCCCCTTTATTGAAGAATAAATAAACCCACCACATTAACATTTTGGAAAAAAAATAAACTGTAATTCAGTGAATGGAATAGAAGGGGGGGACCCACCATATATGGACTATCTTCTTACCTCATACACAGAGGCCATTGGCAGTCTCTGAAAAAGTCAAATATAACATGCAGCCTCAATATTTATTTATTTTATTTTACTTATGATTCGATTTGTATTTACTGCTCCATCTCCCCGCAAGGGAACTCTGGGCGGTTATATAAGGTACAGTTCAGAGCAGGTTAAGGTTAAGGTTTCCCATTTCCTGGTAGACATGAACAGAATGCCTGTGTGTAAAGCTGGCTTTGTTTGGCCTAGCGTCAGATTTACAGAGAGTCAAGGCCATCACCCACGCCAGAAAGACTAACACAGAGATAAATGATGAAAATGGAATCTTTCCAAAGCGCCTCAGTGTAATGAACAATACCTTTTCATATTTCCATTCTAAATGATAAAAATTAAACTTCTGCTGATTTAAAGATTTTTCCAAAATGCTTTCATTGGAGCAGAGTGATTTTTTCCTCAGATATTAGACTTATATTTATTTTGTTTTACACAGTGAGCATCAACAATGCAGAGAAGAATGCACCACATTGATCAGTTTTATGGGCAGCCCTCTCCATATTGATCCTTCAAATGATCCCTGTCAAAGCAAAGTAAAAGGGCTCAATAAAATTCTAGCTCAGAGCTTTCCAAACTGTGTGTCGCAACAGAAAAGTGTGTCGCCACACACAGTCTGGTGTGTCGCCACACAACCCGGAAGCGCTGATCATCATCAGCGCTTCCGGGTTTTCCCACGGCGACACACCAACTGCAGCGCGCAAAACCCGAAAGTGCAGCAGCGCTTCCGGGTTTTTGCGCGCTGCCACACTTCTGGGTTTTCCCGCGGCGACACACCAACGCCGGTTGGTGTGTCGCCGCGGGAAAAACTTTGGAAAGCCCTGTTCTAGCTAGTAGGTAACCATATCATACATGCTTAATTTTGCTCATATGAAGCATAGTATCAACACAAGGAAACACAAATTAATGAATTATGTTGCTAATCACCTAATCCAGTGCTTTCCAAACTGCTGCCGTTGGCGACACACCAACAGCGGCGGCGGGGGCGTGCACGGTGGGTGTGCGGGGGGGGCGCGCGGCGGCGTGCGCGGCGGAAGCCTCGTGTTTTCCGCTAAAACACAGAAGCGTTGATGGCGCGCCGCCGCCGCCATGCACACCGCCGCCACGCTGCCACCGTGCACGCCCCTGCTGCCGCTTTCGGGTTGTTTCGCGACACACTAAACTGTGTGTTGCGGCACACTAAAGTGTCGCGACACACAGTTTGGAAAGCTATGACCTAATCATTTGTGCTAATATTGGGAGATAATGAGGCAAAGTTGAAAGCCTATTGTTTATTGTGTGCTGACATAAAACTAGTTCAGAATCAGAGAATCTTATATAAATAATCCACCCTCCTTTTCCCATCAGCTAGTATTTCACAACTTTTTTTTTCTCAGTTTCACAAACCATGCAACGTTTTGGAATGATGTATTAAGAGTCCAAAATGGGTAATCCCTAGTATCCAAACAGAAAAAAAAAATCAGCCGAGTATAATTATGATCCCATATGTTCCTGAGATTTTGGTACCAACAGATTCCACTCTCTTAAAAAAACAAAGACTTCACATGTGGAAGAATTACTGTCAAGGGAGGCCTGCTGCTTGCTTCTTTTTCATAACAGAGCTGAAGTATTTTAATTTGGAAGAGACAAGAATGAATCACTATTTTTTTTAATACATGGAAACTATGTAATATGAAAAGTGTCAAATAATTGATCTCTTAAAAAGCTTTATTAAATTTTTTCAACATATAGATAAAATTTAAAAAGGATGAAACAAAAGAAACAACAGAATAGTTTTAGAAAAATAATTGATCTCAACAGGGGCTGGACTTATGAAATGTACAAAATACAGACCACTGAATTAAACTGCCCTTGATATATTTCTTGAACATCTTGATATATTTCTTGAACATCAGGATAAGGCAGCAATTAATGCTTTCTGCTTGTATTTGCTGCACTCAGAGGTCACAGGAGTTTATAGGAACAAGGACAAAAGAAGGAAAATGCCACTCCCTTTCTGCTAATTGAAAAACAAAAGTATACCCTAAATCTGATGTCTGGTGGTCAATCTGGAGGAAATTGGGCTTTCCAAGGCATGTTACCAGGTTACAAACCCAAAAGACACAAATTGGCAGCCCAAAATACCTGTTTAAAATAGTACTTAGAATGTTATTAAGAACACACAACAGCAAATACAGATGAATGTTAGACGTAAAGAAAAGAATTATGCTTCAAAAGAAAGATTGTGGACAAAGGAAGAATAGGTAAACACTTCCACACTGTAAAATGGGGATTAGACCTCAGAGAAAAGTTAGTTTGAAGGAAACCAGGCAAAGCTTCAGCAAATAAAATACAACTGAACCCCAATGCCACTCTATATAGCCACTGCACTCAGAAGGATAGGTTACATCCTTTCCTGCGTCCTGAAAGATTGCACCCAGATTTTGTTTTCCTTCTCCACAGCTAGGTGCCATTTCCAGGGAAAATTCAGAAGAATAAAAGCCTCTAGCAAACTCCTCTCTTGGTATTTAATTTTCACCCCAGTATTAATTTTCTAGAGATAGAAAGGATTCATCTACAGGCCAATTGTGGGCACATTCAAACTTAATAGTACCTCTATAAACTACTCCATACATGTACCTTCAATTAATTTTTGTGAATTCAAAGCATTTCTCTTTATTGACACTGTGCTTCATTTTATATTTTAACATTCCCACAGCCATTTTTTATGACAGTAGCCTACAAAGATGCATTAAACATCTTTGTATTAGTTTAAAACAAAAACAAATTTGGTCAGAAAGCTGTGGACTTTTTTTCCAAAGTGCAATTAAATATTTTCTCTATTTCACTTGCTATGAATTTATGATGTCACTTTCTCAAACTCCATCTTTCTTTTCTTATCCAAAGTGCTTTACAAGCTTTTTATACATTTAGGAAAGAATAAAGCACCTCTGACTGAAGTATTCTTACTAAATACTTTTAAAAATGGAAATAGAAGAACTTCACAATATCATCCTTATTTCCTGCCTTGGAATCTCAAAGTGTTTGTTCTTTCTGATTAGACAAATTCCACTGGGAACAGTTCTTTCAAGAAAAAAATTTGCCTAGACATTTTTTTAAAAAAAGTTTTAATTCAAATATAGTTTAATATTTATATTGTGTGATAAGGGCAAATAACATTAACAGCCATCGAAATATCTATCTGTGTCAAAAACATTCATTTATGGCTTCCAGATAACTAAGAAAAAAGCTAGAACTAGGCAGAAAACAACCTTCATCAATTTTTTGTTATTTTAAATGTTTGTAAAAAGAAAGAGAACGAAGGAACAATATTCATAGGAAGTTTACAAACTGAAGACATACACATTTGAGAATGGAGCAAAGATAGTTTTACATTCAGAAAAAGGTGGGAATTGCATATTGGGGGCTTCCGATGTGAGTCATGGCTGACTGAAGACATCTCCATGAACGAGCAGAGATGACAAATGCTGTGAAGACTGGTCCTTTGAAGCTCTCCAGAGAAGGAGAGAATGGGAGATCGCCCACAAGCACTCTGAATGGCAGATCCTCATGAGCAGACTGTAAAACAGCAGTCTTCCACGGGTTTAAGCACCAGGAGCCAAAGGAGATGACATCTTTGCTCTCAGCAGTGGCGGAGCCTTTCATAAGGACACTAGGCCAGCCAAACTCACTTTCTAAGTGCATTCAGAAATGTTCTATTTATCTACTTTATGGATATTAGAGACCTTCAAAACAGTGGGCTTAATTTGACACTTGGTGAGTTTTACCTTCTTCTTTGGATTTAAGAAATTTTAAACAGAGACTTAAGAATCTAAAATAATTTACAATTGGCAAAAAGCAAAAAAAAAAAAAGATTTTGATTTAAGAAAGTTTTAAACAGCCCAGAAAGATTTGGAATATTGGTTACCTTTGCTGTAAGATTTGAAAAACAAGTATATAATTAAATAATTCACTCATGAGAAACTACTGAAATGGAACTAAACCCATATTAGGAACTGAGGCTTGATGAAAGTTGCAAATGGACACTATAGTGAACTAAAGGACCAGGCAGAAAAGAGTTAAAATGGCTTAGTCGACTATAATTTTTTCTTATCTTAAAGAGTTTTTTGAAAACTGGACTGAGATATTAACAACTAATATCTCAGAAAGGATGCAGATTTCAATGGATAAACTTTTAGAAGATGATGAGAAAAACTTTAAAAAATGTTTACCTGTCATAGACATTAGTGTTTGAAGGTATGGAAGACAACAACATTGAGATTACCAAAATGGGAATACAAAAGACAAATCAAGAAAAGGATCTGGACATGGAACAGCTGCAACAAGAAATCCTGGACAATGCCTCTTTATGGGATTTACAAAGTAGAAGATTGATGAAAGATCAAATCCCGCAACGCGATTGGAATGATTTAAAGGTCAAGATTGTGAAGAGCAAAAAGAAGGAATATAAGGTAGGACTATTTGATCAGGGATAAACTATTTGTTTGATATTTCTGGTAACTCCTAATGGACTTTTTGCTGAACCAGGACTGAAAAAATAATGATTTCTGGATTGCGCATAGATAAAAGTTAGGCTATGGGGAGGGGTTTTTTATTTGTAACTTTGAAAGAGGGTGAAAAGTTCTTATATTAGCTTATGCTCAGTGTGATGAAGGTTGGAAGGCACTTCTTGATTATTGCCTTTGTTGCCTTTTTCTTTTTCTTTTCTCTTCTACTTTTTTCTTTTCCTTTTCTTTTCCTTTTCTTTGAACCTTCTGAACTTTTCTTTTTCTAGTTAACTTTGTATTAGTTTTTACTATGTTTATTAAAAACTTCAATAAAATTATTTTAAAAAAGGAATTGCATATTGGGCTTTTCCTCACTGCTGTGTTAACATACATATATTCAGTCCTCAAATTGGCAGAAAAGCACATTGGCATAAACTGTGCTGCCTTGGTAATGGCAAGATAGAGATGTTTTTCCAGTTAAACCAAGAGCAGTTATGAAAAGTGATTGGTATATTCCCTTAGCATAATTTTGTCTCCCACCTATCCTCAACTATCCATTGCATTCCTCAAAATATGGTGGGACATGGTTGGATCTGGTCTCAGAAAAGTGCTCTCCATGGCTATTTTGGCTAGGCATCAGAGGATTAGAGAATTTAGTGGGCTATATAATCATATCAAGGACTATTCAAGGGAGCATATAGGAATAGACTGGCCCAGGGATGAGCAGTCGAAAGTCTAATCTTAGAAGACAGTGATGGATGAAGACCTACCACAGAACTGAGGAAATTTGGGAATAGGCATTCCTCCAAGGCAGAATGGTTGTGAAGGCATCAACTTTGGGCCCAACGGTCTTGAGATAAAGGAGAGCTTCTAGATGGAGAGTGAGATCTTAGCAGAGGTCTATCATGAATGTCTTCAGAAGGACTCAAAGGAAAGTGAATGGCGGCTTCCGGTGGGAACATGGCCGACTGAGCAGCTGTGTCTGCGGGATCTGCGGGCAGAACTGGCAATGCGCACTTTTTTGGGGGGCTTGACAGGTTTTTTCCTGGAGCCCAAAGCTTTTTCATGTGAAGAAAAAGCTCAGAATCACCCCATCTGTTCTCCTAAATGCCATCTTGCAGCCAGAGAATCACAGCGTTCGTGACAATCTGGTTAGGGACGACGGGAGGCGGGGGACGCCATCATTTCCTAGCCGCGTTTGCAGCCTTAAAGAGACAGTAGGTGGAGCCATCCATTTCTAAATCACCCAGTTTATATATTTTTTTAAAGTTTACATACCCCAAGAGAGGCTTTCTACATTAAGAAGAAGCAGACTCTCTTGGTGCTTATCGTTATTTATGGATTAAATTTTTAAAATTTTTAAAAGATTTGGCTTGTTTTCCCATTTAAAGAATAAGGAAGACTGAGAATAATTGCTTTCCTGTCATTATTTTTGTACTGAATTTGAAGGATTGAGTATTTTCCTACACGCTGGATTTATCGTTTTGAATCTTCAGCTTTCTGTTTACTTTCTTTGGAACCTGCTTGTTAGTGCACTTTCCCTTGCCAATTTCATTCGGATCTTTTCTATTAACCCATTAACTCCCAGCTGCGCGAGTCGAGTATCTAGGGGGCGCCATAACCTACTGCCTGAAAAATGGAGGATTTTTACGAGATTCTTTCAGAGCTCGGTTGTGAGCTTAAGCAGACTTTCAAAGAGACTCTCAGAGTGCCATCAAACTATTCTGCAGAATATTCAGGACATTGGGGAAGAGATTATTTCTAAAGTGTGTCATCTGGCTGAAGATGTTATGGAGGAAGATGGAGATTTTGGTAAAGATGGTGTTTTTACTGACAGTGAGATCGAAGTAACGCCAGGCGAAGATTACATTTTGATGTTGAAGGGGTTAAAATGACAATCTGAGCTGCAGACTACACAGAAAGTTGTTTTTCTGGGGGATTGTTTTGGCTTTCTGGGGAAATGTTATGGGAGAGAAGAAAACTTGCTTTGTGGGAGTTTTGAGAAGGCTGAGTTTATAGGGGGGCAGTTGGGCTGTTTGAGTCCTGTATGAAAAATGCCTTGTTTGTAAAATGGAGATATGTAAATGTTTTGACATATTTCGAAGTGGGGTAAAGATTTAAGAATGCTTAGTTGGATTGATAATGAGGTTTTTGTGATTTTATGTCTTTTTAATGATTTGGATTAAGATTTACTGGTTTCTTTATAAGTTTTGTTTGATTTTTAAGATTTATAAGGTATTTATAAGGTATAATAATAATTGTTTGGTTTTAGATTTAATAAGGTTAAGATTGTTGTAGTATTATCAATTATGAAAAAAAATAAGAAAATAATTGCTTGGTTTTAGGTTTAATAGGGTTAAGATTGTTGTAGTATTATTAATTATAAAAGTAGATAATTTATATGTTTTTATAATTTGATTTTTATTATAGTAGACAGAAATATATAGAATAATGTTAGGAAGGAAATAATTGAATAAAGGTTGTGTTTAGGGGAGGGAAGCTGGTTTAGACATTTATACATTTTTTTCTTTTTTAATATAAGGGGAAGGAGCAATTATTTAGTTATTTCTATGTGTGCTGATGGATTGATATATAGAAATAATGTGATCTTGGTTTGATATAGAGCAGGGCTTTCCAAAGTTTTCCCACGGCGACACACCAACCGCCATTGGTGTGTCGCCGCAGGAAAACCCGGAAGTGCCACCATTGCGGCAGCACGCAAAAACCCGGAAGCGCTGCTGCCGCTTTTGGTTTTTGCGCGCTGCCGTTGGTGTGTCGCCGCGGGAAAACCAGCGCTTCTGGGTTGTGTGGCGACACACCAGACTGTGTCGCGACACACAGTTTGGAAAGCTCTGATATAGAGTAAGTGATTAATTATGGAAATTGCTATATATTCTTGTTGTTTAAAGTTGGAAGTCACTTCTTATTTAATCTTTAAAATTCTTTTTCTTGTGTTTCTCACTTTTGTAGTTTTTTTCTTTTTTGTAGTTTTTATCTTTTTTTGTAGTTTTTATCTTTGCTTTAAACTTAATAAAATTCTTATTTAAAAAAAAGGAGAGTAAATGGCCTGAATTGGCAAATCAAGAACTTAGTTGCCAGCAAGCTAAAGGTGGAGGGATTGGCAGAATGAAGGATCCACAGATATGGGGCCAATATTGGGTGGAGGTATGGAGGACCTGTATTCTTTTTCTTTTTGTCTGGGTGGGTCAGGTCTTTTAGTAGTTTCCTCCTGTTTAATGGGTGATTTTCCTGATACCAATAACAAAACTGCAGAGTCCTGGGAACCACCAGCAAGAGAAGGGGATTGTAAGAGATGACCTTGGAGACACTATGTGGCAACAATTACAAAAACATGTTTTAAACCCAGGAAACAAAGAAAGCATTAAAAAGAAATTCAAACTGACTCTGCCTTAACTTCCTGGGTTACAAGAGGGAGAGAAACAAAAACACAGTCAGGTTTTCAAGGTTCTGCTACTATATTACATCAATAAAGCAGAATTCCAGCATTTTTGTGGAGTCTGTTTCCTGACTGGGTGTACCTCAAAGGGCTGACAGGGATCCTGAATGGAATCTTTTGAGATATGAGGAAAAACTTTGGATGAAGAGCCATTCCAAGAGCTTATTCCCAAAGCATGACTCACAAGTAAGAGAACCAAGTACATTTTGTTAACAGCTGGTAGTGCTTAGAAGAATCCAGAGAAGATCCCGAGATTTTGTTTATCCAAAAGGTGAAATTGCTAACACTTTTGAAATGAGGCCTTCAGAGTCGCATGGCTGAGGCCAAAAGAATTGAGGAGCTTGAATCCTACAATCCTCATGCATAAATGAGCAAAGGAAAAATAGATAACCTGAAATGAAATTAAATAAAACAGAAACCACACCTCCCAAAAAGAACGGAATTAAGACAGAATAAAAATGAAGTTTAAATTAACTGAATTAATAATGATTAATTCACATTAAGAGAGCCAGTTTGGTGCAATGGCACCACGCTAGAAACCTAAGTCCTTCCTTAGGCACAAAGCCAGCTGGGTGACCTTGGGCCAGTTACTCTCCCTCGGCCCTAGGAAGGAGGCAAGGGCAAACCACTTCTGAAATCTTGCCAAGAAAACTGCAGGGACTAGTTCAGGCAGTTGCCAGGAGTCAACACTGACTCAAAGGCACAAAATAATAACAACAACAAGAACAACAACAACATCACATTAAGTACCTGTAAAACTACATATACCATTCTTTCTTCCTCTTTCTTGTACACACACAGATGACTCTCATTCATAGAAACACAAACAAATACATAGACACACATTTTCCCCGCTCTCTTCAGACTACCAGAGAGCAGATTGTAATATAGTATAGTATAGCTCTGGTTACCTGTCCTTCGAACTTTGCTGTGCCTCCAATTGGCACCTGGATATTCCGTGGAGGTAGAATAAATGCTGGTGCTTCTGTTGAAGCTGGAGGTCTTAGAGAAGAATGGTTCAAAGTCAAGGTGGCTTTGGAGATCTGAGTAGATACCAGTTTTACATCCCCCATGTTACGAGCTTCAGAAACATAAAAGGAAAAGAAAAGAGGATGCAAACATCAGCTTAACAATTTATAACAGTTCTATGAGAAGTACAATCCAGTCACTTAAACCTGCAAACTATAACAGATTTAGTTAAAAGTAAACAGTGAATCTGATGGGACTTTCTTCTGAGAAGACATGCATGTGCATAAGATATTTACAAATAAAGTTCCATTTATTTAAGTGGGAACTGAAATCACTAAATTATGACTAGATAATGCCCAATAGTAAGATACTGAACTTGCAAGACAATGGTATAATTACTTGGAGCCTTCTTGGACTTCCAGACTAGCCGATTCTACAAGAGACTGGGAAAAAAAAAACATAATCCTTCTTTTGTCTGGAAAGCTGAGAAAATGGTGAAAGAAAATATAAAACAGTGACTACAAAGTTGCTTTTTAAAAAATCTATCAAGTTCAAAATATATTGTACTGTTCTTTAATCAGTTCTTAGAAGTACAATAATAAACACATCTATTCATTTAGGCAAATGTGTGATTGTAAAGTAGTATATCTCCATTTATATGGCTCCTTATGGCAGTACTAAATAAGAATGATTCTATAAACTATTTAGGAAGAGCAAGCCTCAAAATACTGTAAGTGAATGAACAAAAATCCAGATCTCAGAATAGTTGTTCAGAATATTTTCTGTATATATTGACATCATAAAATATGATGGCCAAGACATATGCAAGAGTTCCCCATTGGGGGAGATGGACGGTCATATAAATTGAATGAATGAATGAATGAATGAATGAATGAATGAATGAATGAATTAGCATGCATGTATGCATGCATGCATGCATGCATGCATCAAATGGGGGAAAATTCCACTTCAAGAAGTCCAGACACAGGAAAGCAAGAAAACTAGTGATTTGTCCTTCCATGAAGTGTGTGGTGAAAACCAGAACCCAGGAAAATCAAATGGTGAGTAGCCCAGAGGGAGGGTTTCCCTTCTCAGGTGAGCTTTTGCAGTATGAATGAAACTCCAACTTAACTAGAGTTCTCAAACGAGTTCTATATTGTAGTTACTGTTCACAGAAATAGGCACATGTAAGCAATGGTTAAGGGTGATAAAAGATACAGATATGAAGACCAAAAATGAGTTAAGCAAAGCAGCCTAAAATCTTACAAACCTATTCCTGTTGATTTATGTTACTGATCCTAAGCTGTACTGTAACTGTTTTGCCTGTGCCTGTATCAGAACAGTGCTAACTTGATAACTGGCTATAGCTAAGTTCTGATTAGTGCGGATAATGAATCCCATGAAATGGTTGCATTATTTGAATTTGTATTATTCAAAGTGATATTTCCATGGAAAATATGGTAATTGGTTCCAGCTTGATGGAAATAGGCAATGGCATTTTTTAAACTTAAATGTTTATATGTACAGTATATTGATGAAATATTAATATTGATTGTAATCCTCAATCCATACAGTTAACAGATGCTGTTTCTATCATTGTAATACTTCTATTCCTTGTAGATGTTTGCAAACCACAAAAAGCTGATGCAACTTTACCTTTTTCTTTTATTTCCCTTGTGTGTTTTATAATACTGCATACTGTAGATTCAGGCATTCCAACATCTCATCCTATTTTAGCATTGCTATGACCATATCCATGTTGTTCAATTACATCAAATTTTTGCTCTGTAATAATGAGCCTCTTCTTCTTTGATCTTGTACTGTTTTCCTCTGATGAAATCTTCCTTTTCTCCATTTTGCACACACAATTAGCAGTGTCTAAACCCCAACCACAGCTGCACATGCGCTAGCCTCACATTAATTGAATTTTGGGTTGCATTAAACAAGACCTGGTATCAATTTGCAATTTGCACTATATTGAATCCTGCATTATTTGAACTCACATTAATCGTGACCTAATGTAGCTGTATATGGCAATTCATAATCTCACATTTATTAAGAGTAAATGCCCAGCAACTCTTTAAACTTTTGAGAAAATGCTTCATTTACTGTAACATAAGAAGGAAAATCAGTGAACTTTTGATGAGATTAGATATGCTGCAATTAACAGGAAGTTTAAGGTTCATTATCAGCAACAGGACTATTTCTGAAGAAATCCCTGTCTTCCCTCAGCTGACACTGTAGTCATTGATACAAAAGTAAATAATTAACTAAGCATTCCTATCACGACTAACAGGTAATTCTAGGCAATTCTCAAGTTGATTAAGAGAAGGACAAATGCATTTATTATAAGGAGTAAAGTATTGTTTAGGAGGGATATATGTCTTTATTCAAAAAATCAAGTTCCTTTTTAATTCTCTGATAAAATAAACCTGGAGTAAGTTACTTGGAGCAAATGATGGGACTATCTCCAAGAAACTGGACAATCCATGTTCATTTTACTAAACAGAGAGTGGATTCCATTAGTCACTACATATGAAACAAATTCCAGCCTGCCAAATCATGGAATCAGAAGACCAGCTTTTTGTGTGATCAGCATTACCTTCTGCACCTTTCTGAATCCACATACAGCTACACTGCTACAAATCTTCAGGCTTTTCTCCATGGTACTGGATGTAGGAGCATTAAGATTCTGTAACTACAGATATGTCATGCTAAGCTATTACAGAGGAGATACTGGGGGAGGACAAGAATATTTATTTAATTTTATTTATTTATTTATTTATATAAATTTATATAATATAATTATATTATATTTAATATAATATTAAAGCTGGAATGTTAAAAATGGAATAGGAACATCTGGCTTAGAGCCTATAGGCAAGGATGAAAAAGGCACCAGGATTCCATTTCAAGTTCTCCATGACACCACTGCGTTCTAAGTAAGAGATTGCTTCCTTCCACCCATCTTACTATTAATTTAAAAAAAACTCCCACAAAAACTGTGTATGCTTGAACAGGATACACCTGTCATTCATGAACCTGTATCACAGTAATGAAAGCACAATGCCTCGAGACCCTCAATGGACAAAATATCTTAAAAGCAGAAATACCTCAAAGTATTGCTTTTTGAAGGATGGAGAATACAAATACTCAGTCTTAAAAGTAAGGGGATGAGAGTGAGATGCTGTAGGAAAGATGGCACATTGTTTCCCTGCAGGTCTGTCAACCCTAACAAGTCTATTATACCATTTACCACCCCAGCTCACAATAGCCACAAGTGTTGCAAGTAAAATCAGTCATTAATGAAATAAGAAGTAATTAAGGATTACTAATGGACTGAAATCACTTATTCCAAAGTAGAAGGTTTTATTTCATTACTTCATAAGAGGCCCAAATTTTAGAGTTTTGAGTCAAGAACAAAACTTACACATAGATGTACTTAGCACAGACCAAATGAGATGTTATTTTAGTGGCCCTCTAAATGTTACTTTTGGGATTCCTCATCCTTTGGTTTAGAAAAGGCAGCCATGGGTGACTCCAATAGAGCTTGGGAAAGAATAGTCAACTTCTCTTAAGTCATTTCCCCCCACTGAAAACGGATTCCTCAAAACTATACAATGTCTTAGGTAAGAAACTTCCTATTGGTTAGACTGATATTCTTGGGGCTTTCATCACTTCCTTCCTCTCCCAGTTCAGTCCTCTTTCTCTTCTGAGTCTGGCCTGAGCCATTCAGGTATTTACCTGACATGACTCGCTCTCTTTCCAAGATAGAGAAAACACACTGTAGGCTTTCAGCTGTGGATAGACATAAGGAACTTACTCATGCTTTCCTATCATCATGTTGTTTCCTAAATAAGGTTTGTCTTTATTATTCTGTCACACAAACACCAGCCTCAGAAATATTTTCTTATAAAAAATATAAAGTTATACTCCTGACTGACTTCGGTGTTTCTCTCTTTCCACTGTATAAAGCTATCTGCCATGCAAAAAAATACTACCTCAGCACTCTCATTGGGATGGAAACATGTCTGATTCCCTGATGACACATCCCAGACTGTTGCAAATGATTCCCCCAGAGAATCTGCTTCTTTTTTGTCCCTCTAACCCAGGACCAGAAGTTTCCACAGTTTCCTGACCTTTGTTACCACACTGGAGGAATTTTTCTTGCCAGCTGTTTGCCACACTCCATCTGCCAGATAGCGAAGTGAAGCAGTTTTTAAACAGCTCTAGGTATCATTGGGCAGGAGGGTTATTTTATACACTGTTGGAGATGGTTTGCATCACCAGTGGGTTGTAAAGTAGCAGGGATCAATTCAAAAACTACTTAGCAACAAGAGCAGAAGCAAGCTGTATCTATTTTAAAGCTGTACTCTATTTTGAAAGCTTCCACTCCATCTGCTAATTACCTCACCGCATATCCCTAGCCATCACTGACTGGCCTTATTACATTTACATAGAATATTAAGCCATAATATGGTTTGCTTGATTTAGATTTAGCATGCTGTGTTAACTCAGCCACTGTGACTAGTTAAAGCAGTGTGAACTCAGCCGTAATTACAGAAAACAATTGCTGGATTCACACATCAAGCTAACTTTAAAGAAACCATTTTAGTGGGTATAGGACTATGTTCTCAATTTTTGCATTCTTCATTTGTTTATCATGCAGATTTTTAGATTAGTTGTACAGGTAGTCCTCGTTCAGCAACCACTTGTTCAGCCACCATTTGAAGTTACAACAGCTCTGAATGAGGGGACTTATGACCATTTCTCATAGTTACAGCCGTTGCAGTGTCCCTATGGTCACATGATTGTGATTCAGGCACTTGGCAACCAGCTCACATTTATGACAGTCACAGCGTCCCACAGTCACGTGATCACCATTTGTAACCTTCGCTGCTGACGACCGACCAGCAAAGTCAATGGGGAAGCCAGCAGGAAGTCACAAACGGCAATCACGTGACTGCGGGATGCTGTGACCACGTGGGATTTGCTTAATGGCGGCAACCGGAACTGCCGCCACTGCCATTGTAAGTCAGTGCAGTCAGATGATTTATTTATTTATTTATTTATTTATTTTTCAAATTTATTCCCCGCCCATCTCCCATGCAAGGGACTCTGGGCGGGTTACAATAAATAAAATTTAAAAAACTATACAAAAATATCTAAAAACACAAGTATAAAATGAATAAAATAGAATCCAAGATGGATTAGGACCCGCTGAATAAATTGTGGAGCTACGGGGCCAGCCAACCCCAGGAGGCACTACCACCTCCGTCGTCCCAGGCCAGGTGGCAGAGCCAGGTCTTAAGGGCCTTCCGAAAGGCCAGGAGGGAGGGGGCCAGTCTCACCTCCGGGGGCAAGATATTCCATAGGGCGGGCGCTATCGCAGAGAAGGCACGCCTCCTGGACCCCGCTAGATGGAATTCTCTTGTCGAGGGGGTCCAAAGCATGCCCTCTCTGCATGCACGGGTGGGGCGGGCCGACGCTATCGGGACGAGACGGTCCCTCAGGTACTTTGGTCCTATGCCATGTAGGGCTTTAAAGGTAATCATGATGTCGCGCTTTATGATTGTGTCTCTTAGCAACAGAGTTGCCAGTCTTAATTACCACCGTTAAGCAGACTACCTGTAGTTCTCTTTACTTTTATTCATTGACAATAACTTGCATTTATAGCAGATTAGTTCAAAACAAGTATTAAGATTATTTCTTAATTTCACCCCAAATATATATTTTAGACCTTTCTTGATTACAAAATTGGAAGACTGTGATCATATTGTTTCCAAAAGCTATCTGGGGTATTATATTTACTTTATCTTGTTGAAGTTGATATCTTTAAAAAAGCAGATTATACTTGCTTTCATCCAACTACTTGGATTATACATCTTCAGGCAAAGAGTAATATAACTATGATCACAGTGCAGAACATGGTATCTCAATTGTACAATTTAATAAAAAGAAAAGAAAAAATAAAACCAGATAAACCACATGTAGCACTTATTGTACTGATTTCTCCTACAGGTAGTCCTTGGGTTATGCCAGCAATTGGGACTGGAATTTCTGTTGCTAAGTGATGCAGTCATAAAGTGCAATGTCACATGACTATGTCGCTTGGCAACAGCAATTCCAGCAGTCCCAGTTTCAAGGACCACACAGGTCACTGAACGAGGACCAATTGTGATCACAACTTCCGACTTCCTGCTGGCTTCCCCACTGACTTTGCTTGTGGGAAGCTGGCAGGGAATGTTGGAAACCGTGATCACATGACCACAGGGATGCTGCAATGGCTAGAACTACGAGAACCCATCGTAAGTACCATTTGTTCAGCGCCGTCATAACTTTGAATGGTCGCTGAACAAATGGTCATTAGCCAAGGACTAAAAGGTAAAGGTCCCCCCCCCGCACATTTGTGCAGTCGTGTCCGACTCTAGGGGCTGGTGCTCATCTCCGTTTGTTAGCCGAAGAGCCAGTGTTGTCCGAAGACACTTCCATGGTCATGTGGCCGGCATGACGCACGCGGAACGCTGTTACCTACCCACCGAAGTGGTACCTATTCATCTACTTGCATTTGCATGCTTTCGAATTGCTAGGTTGGCAAGAGCTGGGGCGAGTGTGGGAGCTCACTCCGTCACGCGGGACTAGGGATTCGAACCTCTGAACTTGCTATCTTCTGATCGACAAGCCTGGCGTCTTACCCACTGAGCCACCACGCCCCTCAAGCCAAGGACTACCTGTGCTCTAATTGTCAAAAATGAAAAGGATCTGTAAGCTCTAGTAATAAAAGTCAAGGAGCATAGTGAAAAAATAGGGCTAAAATTAAATATATTGTAAAGAAGACCAAATTACAACAGATACAACCAGCCTTAGAATTTATAATGAAGATATTGAAGTAGAAGATAGCTTCTGCCTTTTAGGATCAACCATCAACAGTAAATGAACTAGTGGTCAAGAAATATACCACAAACTAGCAGTTGGTAGAGCAGCCATGAAGGCCTTGGAAAAAGTACTCAGATGCCATGATGTGTCTATACCTATAAAGATCAGAATCATGCAAGCAATGGTATTCCCTGTAATACTCTATGGAAGCAAAAGTTGACTTTGAAGGAGGAGAATAGAAAAAGTATTAATGCTTTTGTATGCTGGTCTATGACCGTAATGAAGATTTGATTTGATTTGATGCTTTTGAACTGGAGAGGATTAAAGAGATGTTGGAGAGGATTCCTGAGACAGCCAGGAAAACAAACAAGTGGATCATCAAACAAATCAACCAGAGTTCTTACTCAAGGCACAAACAACCAGGCTCAGATTATCCAACTTCAAACACAGTATGCAACGACCTAGCTCTCTGAAGAAATCTAAAATGCTGGGAAAGTTGAAAGGAAAGAGAAGAAAGGGATGACCAGCAGCAAGATGGATAGATTTGAGTACTGCAAGGATGGGTGTACCACTGGAGGACTTGAAGGGCCAGGTTGGGGATGGATCACCATGGAGAAAATCTATGTGGTTGCTAAGAATTGACACCAACTCAATCAATCAATCAATCAATCAATCAATCAATGACATATACCAGCAAAAACCTGCTTCCATGTACATTGTTAATGCTTCCTTGCTGTAATTTTGCCAAGCATGTAAAGAATATTAACATTCTTTACATATCAATCCAGCATCAGAAAAGGCCCCTGATTTTCCATGCTGCGTTGCTCACATATAAGGAAAAAGGTATACTAACCTCCTGTTGAAGGATGAATGTGACACATAACTTATACCTTGAATATTTGATAGAATAGAAATGGAGCAAATAAATGAATGATATACTGAGAACTATCCTTATGAAGCACTCATCTATTTTCTATCATCATTTATGAAGCAATCATCATCAATCCAATGAACTCGTTCACTCAACAGTTCTGAGAGATGGACTTTCCCTTCCATTTACAGCCCCTCACACATCTTCAAAATCTGCTCTGAAAGACGGGAGAGGGGCAGAGCACATTTGGGAGGGCATAGAATTGATCAAGAAGAATAGATGCATGCAATATTTGTTTCTGGCTACTGTCTAAACTACTGCTCTCTAAGGCAGGGGTCCCCAACCTTTTTGGCGCCAGGGACCGGTTTCAAAAGATTAGTTTTCCGCGGACCGGGAGGGCGGGGTTTCCGGGATTTCCGCGGACCAGGGGGGTGGGGTTTCTGGGATTTCCACAGACCAGGGGGGCGGGGTTTGTGGGCGGGAGCCAATCGTGCACCGGGGGGCATCTTTTTTTAAGATTTGAGAAACTGTATGCATATTTTAAACAGCTGATATAATCAGATCAATAAAGAAGGAAAGCAGGCAGGCAAGAAGGCATTAACTTAATGAGTAAGAAAGGTCATACCTAGATATTCGAAAGATTTCTGCAAATGAAAGTCCAGTGAGGAGCAGAGAATTCAGTTTGAGGGTGCCATTTCACAGAATTATAGCACTGTTTCCTTGAAAAACAAAATTATTCTGACACCATTTAGAGTGCATAGTGCATAGTCTTGGTATCTAAAATGCATAGTGCATAGTCTTGTTATGCACTATGCATTTTACATACATACATACATAACTATGCATAGTGCATAGTCTTGGTATCTAAAATGAAAATCAAACTACAGACTCCTCCTGGTCAGAATCTATAAGGATAACTGGGGCATCACCTAGCCTGCTTATCTTGGATTGTTTTTGACCTTTGGACTCTATGGGAATAGATAATGTATAATAAATAATGGATCTCTGGTATGATCCTGGTCACTTGAAGGCTTGATCCTTGCCCCTCCTGGAACTTATATGGAACCGTGTGTGTGTGTGTGAGAGAGACAACCTGGATTTGAGAGATACTTAGCGCTACTCTTTAGGAGGTGGTGATGCAAACAGCCTTGAAAGAGGCCGTGGTGCCCCCTGTCCTTAACGGGCTCTTACTTGATCTAGGTCAGGGGTCGGCAAACCGCGGCTCGCGAGCCACATGCGGCTCTTTGCCCCTTGAGTGTGGCTCTTCCCCAGGCAGGCGTGGTGGGCGTGGCAGGGGCAGGCGCAGCAGCAGCCGTGGTGGGGGCAGGCGCGGCAGCAGCATGGTGTGCGTGGCGGCGGGCATGGCGGCAGCAGGCCCTAAGTGTGCGCGATTGACTCCTGCCCGCAAACCCCGCCCCCTTCCATTTGATTGGCCCCCGCCCACAAACCCCACCCCCTTCCACGCGATTGGCTCCCACCCTCAAACCCCGCCCCCTGGCCCTTGAGTGATATTATAAATTTTATAAATGTCAAAATGGCTCCTGGCATAAAAAAGTTTGCCGACCCCTGATCTAGGTTGTTGAGTGCATGGGGGGTTTCAGCTATAGAGCACTCTAAGGAAATCAGATCATCTTGACCCTTTTCAGTCAGGGTTCAGACTGGGTCACTCCAGTGTAGGCCTCTGCAACTTGCAGCTGGCCAAGAAGCCTTGTGTGGTGTGCCAGCATTTATTATTAAAAACTTAGTAAATCCACTGCCGTGAAATGTTGCCACCGCCAAGAAGGATCCGCCACTGCTGCCGCACCAAAAGATGCAATGCCAAGCACCTCCAAGCCTATCCACGCTACCAGTTCCATTGCTGCTGCCCTGTTGCTAGCCACCAAACAGCTGATCAGCGTACCAAATATTCTTTGTGGCCCGCAATGATTTTTAATTTATCAATGTAGCCCTTTCCCCTCTACAAGTTGTGTAGGTCTGCTCTAGTGGACGACCTATGTCAGGACCTCTAAGTGCACCTTTCTTGGTCTTGTTAGACCTCTTAGCAGCTTTTGATATCATTGAATGTGGTATCCTCCTGGACTATCTGCTAGAATTGGGGACACTGTGTTACAGTGGTTCAGTTCCTGGCTATTGACCCATGGGGAACTCCACTGACAGCTGAACAGGTTGCGGATGCCTTATTTCAACACCAGCAACAGGTGCATATATTACTAGCTTGAATAATGCCGTTATTCAGAAGTTACAGAAAATGGATCAAGTCCTTCTGTTCCTGCTCCTCCAGCTTTATTATTTTATGCTCCAGGATTTCTACTAGAAAGTTTAGTGGAACTCAAGATCTTTTCAAGGTTTTCATGTCCCAGTGTAAGCTATATATGTCCAGGAGGCCAGCTGAATTTTCCATGGATCATACTGAAGTGGCATTGTTTCTTGGATTTTTGACAGATGAAGCTGCCTAGTGGGTCATTCCAATCACAGGCAACAATGCTCCCATAGTGGACAACTGTGGCAATATTATGTGGAAATGTGGCTCTGTTGATGTTAGTAATCAAGCTTTTAGGAGCCTAGACCTAAAGTCACATTACGTTTACATCATGTTTACTGTATTGTACTTTCATTATGGTGTAAAACCACATGCTATTCATAGCAGTTACTTCAGTGATCCCCTAGTCACCTCACAGCTTGACTACTGCAATGTGATGTACATGGGGGTGTCCTTGAAAAACCACTTGGAATGGTTCAGAATGCAGCACTGCGGGCAGTGATGGGCATGCCTCGGTATGCCCATGTGACATCTCTGATTTGCGAGCTAAACTGGTTGGCTCATATTGGCTGGGCAGACATCATAGGAGATAGGTGGTCCCTTAAATAGCCTGGCCCTATGCCATGTTGGTTCTTGACTATTCCTTGTTCATGGGATTTTGATCACCAGTTTAACAGCTTTGGGTGAGCATATTTATTTATTTATTCATTTTATTTATTGCTCACATTTATATGGCCGCCCATCTCACACAAGGCAACTCTGGGTGGCATACAACAATTAGTAAGAGTATTATAGAGCTGTTCCTTAGTTATATGTTCTTACAATATTTATTCTTACAGTATTTATTCTTACAATAAATTCCTGCAATTTATTTGATATTTATTCTTACAATATTGCTACAGAAAGATTTGGAAACATTTGAAAATAAGTTGCAAATACTGAATATTTTTAATAACCAGTTTCAATTCTAATAAACAATATATTCTACAGGAGTCAGAAAAAATGGAAGCATCAATACATCAGGCTGCTGTTACCCTCAGTTTCCACTATTAAATGTTTAAGGTATACAGTATTCCCTTTCTAGGATTTTATCTTCAATACCCCCAGCATCCCTTCCTGTAATCTGGGTTCTGCTTTATACTAAGCATAGTTCAACATAATGAAATCTATCACAGCTTCACCTTTACATTTATTTTTGCGCTTGTAATATAATTGGAGTTTTGTTTCCGTAAGTATGATTGGTGTTGGTCTGGTACCATGCATCAATACGGTGGTGGTACAAAAAAATAATAATCACACACACAGATACGTGAAATATCTGTATGTCTTGGGTTAAACATAGGTTCTGGATATGAACAACTTGCCCTAACTGAAGAAAGTATTTAATCTAGGTTTTATTATTCTGGCTTCAGCAGATAGTATCACCTATTTCTGAGCCAAATCTCAGAAATTAAGCGAGATCGCCCTTGGTTAGTACAATATTTGGACTGGGGATTGCCAGAAAATTACAGGACTGTTAGTGAAACTGCTTTGTCAGAGCAAACCCTGTGGAGACAACATTTTAGCAAACTCTGTGAGAGGAGCATTGCAGCCAAACTGAATTTGTGTGCTTTTCCCAACAGAAAGGATCACAGCAGCATGCTATTGAACTGGGAAGGTTCAGGGACTGTGTAGGAAGAGGATTTTAAGCAATGCATGAAAAACAAAGCAGGAGCTGGGAAGCAGAGGATGCAGCAAGCATTTCCTTTGGTGGGAAAACACATGCCTATCAGCACAGCCTATCAGTTGTAAACTTATTTTATTCCTAGAGAGAGAGAAAAATGCAAATAGGTTTTCGAAGAATGAAGAACTTTTGAAAACGCAGCACAGAACAATACTTTCATAAATACAGTATTCTGCAACTGACAAGGATGCATTCTGAACAAATCTCAGGATTAAGTTAGCATGGTAGACCTCAGTCAATTAACTTATTCTGTGCAGCGAAATGCCGTTAACTATTTGCTCTTAATATCTCTGCTTCATGAATAAATTAGGTTGTACAAGATGTTTAATTTTAAAAACTTTATGCAACTAATTATTACACCCCCTCCCACCCCTCCCAAGAAAACTTTTAATCTGTTTTACATTCTTCATTTTCCTTCAGGCTGCAAAACATTATTTTCATGAATGGTCAGGATTCTAGTGAAGCACGGCTTCTTAATGGGCTTTAAGCAACAAAAGCTAATCCAGATGTTTCCAATAACACCATAGGTTAGATGTAGGAGGCGGACTGTTCAGGAACAACATGAATAGCTTTCTTCTTCTGAGTCTTGGATATTGGACAACACATAAGATTAGCTTTGTACTGATAAAAAGGTGGATAAAGATACATAAAAATATCAAAGGTATGTAATTTGCAGATTCTCTGGACTGCTGCTGAATGCAGTTTCCTTTTAAGTCTCTGTAATGGACAGAATTTAACATTTATGAAGTAACTATAACTGTGGTTTTCCTCACACTGCTGCTGCTGCTGCTGCAAAAAAAAAAAAAGACTAGTGCCCAACTCTGAGTGTTTGTGATTGTATATCCAATTAAAATTGAGACCTGGAGATGATTTCTCCCCAAATCTAAATTCTGTGTCTGAGAGACCCATTATTCCCAATTAAGGGAAAGCGGTCTCTATCAAAGATTACAGAAGCATACTTTTTGCATATTGAATATGTTTATTAGTGGCAGACTAATAAACATTAAAATAAATGTTTTAGATTCCTCATATACTTCAAAATTATTTTCTAACCAAAGAGGAATAATAAGAGTGTATGGGAATAAATAAAAGTAATGAGACATATACACAGAGAATCAATCACAGAGGAATTCCTGGGTTCAGCCATCATTAGTCCTGGTTGTCCTGATAACAAGTGCCCACTCCTGAGAGTCACGGGAATCTTGAAGGGATTTGCGTAAGGCAAACAGAGCACTATGTCTATGAAGGTTCTCAGTCATCCAGGTGGAACAGTCAAACAGAGCACGTGTAACCGAAAGCAGCAAGTCAAGGAGGACTTTTTTATGGCTCCACCATAAAATCTCAGGTGGTAGAGAAAAGTAAAAATACTTGGGATTTTCCTTTCCCTTTGAGGTTTTATGAGCCTAGGTATAAATCTATGTTCTGATTCTCTGTAAATCATTTGGTTGTAGGGAAAGCTAAGGAGACAAACACAATATCCATGTGGTGCATACAGTAGATATTTGCCATGGCAAGAATGTATTTTAATGATACAAACAACACTCTCCTGCAAAGTCTTTAGAAGAGCTTCACCCAAAACTCCCACCTTTCACTTTAGGCAATGATAACATTCAGTATTAACCATATTATTCAGCTCTTGCCAACCTAGGAATTTGAAAGCATGCAAATGTACAGTAAGTATTATTATTATTATTTATTATTTATTTAATTTATATGACCGCCCATCTCCCCCCAACGGGGAACGCTGATTAATAGGTACCACTCCGGTGGGATGGTAACAGCGTTCTGCGTGCGTCATGCCGGCCACATGACCGTGGAAGCATCTTCGGACAACGCTGGCTCTTTGGCTAACAAACGGAGATGAGCACCGGCCCCTAGAGTCGGACACGACTGCACAAATGTGCGGGGGGAACCTTTACCTTTTTAACATTCACTATTGCAATATTTAAAATTTAAAATATCCCGGTGACTAGCAGCACAGTACAAAACTAGGAAAGGCATTGGAAACAAGCATTATGAATTGTGAATTACTTGCCTAGTTCCAAAAACAGATCCTCAAAAATTGTATAAATTGCTAGAATAAGTGAAATGAGCACTGGAGTGTCTACATTCTGACGTATAAAATACTAGAAGCCAAGCAGATTTTAAAAATTATAAAAAGTATATAAATGTAGAATCAGAAAGGCAGAAAATGTTCTCTGTACACTTCCATAGTTACAAATGGAAATAATTCCGATTACAATGCAATACTTCTGATGTCAAGAAGGAATCCATCATATTATAGAATTTCCAGATCATATATACAAAAAAAACTATTTATTTAATAGTTATGTAAAGAGAAAAATGTTGGCACATGCAGCTTCTCTCATCAGAATACTTTTTTTATTGGATAGTTAAAAGGCCCAGAACTACTGAAGTAAGCCAAACCTGCCATCTCCAATCATATTCCATAATTAGAGATAGTACTGCAAACATAATAAATTCCAAATCTTTGGCTCTACCCACTTTTTCTCTAGGCTTGCCAACAAAGCCTCTACTGATTTGTCCAGCATGGCATGTAACATTTGTGTGGACAAATTCCAAATTCCATCTGAGCTTTCTTCTTTGTTTCTGAGATCAAATCTATCCTACTATGCAGAAAATTAAAGTCTTTCAGTTAGGCATCAAACATGTTAACTTTTTAATCCCTTATACCAGGGGTCGGCAAACTTGTTATGCCGGGAGCCATTTTGACATGCTCGTGCACATTTTGAAATGCTCGAGAGCCAGGGGGCGGGGTTTGCGGGCGGGGGCCAATCATGTGGAAGGGGGCAGGGTTTGCGGGCGGGAGCCAATCACGTGGAAGGGGCGGGGTTTGCAGGCGGGAGCCAATCACGTGCCTTATTGGGGCGGGTGGGAGGGCGAATCTGGATTTTGGGAGGGTCGGGGGAGAACGGGACCTGCCTGGCCTCTCAAGGCGGGGAGGCGAAGTGGGCTGTGCAGCTCGTTGCGGAGGGCTGTGCTTCCCGGGGCCCTTGCTAACAGGTCGGGCGAAGAGGTGCAGTCCTGCGCCCGGGGTCCTGGGTCCAAGCCCCCTTAGTGCAGCGGGACGGGCTTCCCAGGAGACCTCGGGGCGAAGGCGGAGCAGCCCCGCGGATGGGAGCTGGGCCAATCACGTGGAAGGGAGATGCTGCTCCTCAAGTCACGCCACGACTATTGGCTCAATCCGTGCCTTTCATTCCCTCTCTAATGCCAGAACCACCACCCCGAAGACGAGTGGCACTGAACCGCGTCTCTTGAGCTAATCGGAGCTAGCTTGTAGCACAGCTTCTACTCCTGAGTAAACAATGGGGGGGGGAGAGAAATGAGGAAAAAGTCTAGGAACCTACCACGCTTTCCACACTACGCAGACACCCCTTGTCCTTCTCCGAAACAGCACGCCAGATCCAAACAAACAGTTCCGTTTAAAATCAGGAACTTTCCGGCTTAGCGCTTTCCAGCTCCACCAGGGGAAAAGGCTGCTCGGGCAGGCGAGAACTTCACTTGTAAACTATTGCTTAACTCCCACCTCCTTGCCAAGCCCTGAGTGGCGGCTCATCGAAAGGCAGCCGCCAGCTGCACAAATCATTGCCACGCATGCTCCAGATCCCCCTCTTCTGTCGGGTCTTAGAGCCCACTGGACACGAGGTTCTCCCCCCCCCAAATTTCCCCCCTTTCTTTACTAGAGAAAAAAGCATTTGGTCTTTGTTGTTTCCTCACTCTCCAGATCAATTTCTGGTATTGTGGAGGTGGTTTAAATAAATTACAGAAGGTCTGGTTTGTTTGCTAAGATACTGCAGGGGAGAATTGTTTCTTTTCCACATTGCAACAGGTTGATCTTGTACCTCCTTGTTGACTCTCTGTCAGCCTTCACCCGTGAGATAATCCTCCTCTTTCTTCTTTCACCTCCCTGCCCCCCTTTTTTTGTAGATAGTGAAAGCTTTTCCAGCTGGAGGCTTTAAGGAGAGGGTCGGGGGCTCACGGAGGGAGGGGGCGCAGCCAGCAGGGTTGGAGTGACAGTCCTCCAGGCTCGCCCCGTTCGCCGCCGCAGTCATGGTCCTCCTCGGCGAGCCCGGCCTCCAGAGTGGGGCATGTCTGGCCGGGCGGAGCGGGCGCGGGGGAGCCGCACAGGCACCGAGGGGGGCGGGCCCGATGGTGGAGGTGGAGGCCCGGGCCGCCCGCCCGCCCCGCCCGCCTGCTTGCCTGCCTCCCTCCGCGAGGCCCCCCACTGCCTTCCCAGGGTCCGAGCCGGAGAGAAAGGGTGGCGGCGGCGGGGCCGCGCTACCGCCACTCGGCGCAGGCAGGGCTGCCGCTTCCGCCCGCCCGCGTCGAGCCAAGGAAATGATGGGGGCGGGAAACGAGGCGGGCGGCGACGACAAGCGGCGCGCTTCAGGGGAGGAGCCGCCGCCGCCGCCAGGTGGGTCCCCTCAGGGCGGGCGGAGGCAGGCGGGCAGCCGCTCCTCCTTCTGTCCCGCCGGCGGAGGAGGCGGCGGCAGCGTCCTCTTCCTCGCCGCCCAGCTACGGATCGAGCGCGACCTCTCGCCGCCGCCGCCGCCCCTTCTCCCTGGTGGGCTCCCCTCAGCGCCTCGCACTCATACGCACACATACACAGAGGCTGGCTGGCTCTGGGCTCTGACAGCAATGGCTTTCTTCCCCAGGGTTCGCGCTGCTTCCAGAGATCGGCTTTCCAAATGTCGGGCGCCAGACAGAGAGAGAGAGCCAGAGCCGAGGGGCCAAAGAGCCAGATCTGGCTCGAGAGCCGCCATTTCCGACCCTTGCCTTATACCAAATAACTTATTTACAGGGTAAATGTACACAAATCCCATGTTCACAGGCCACCTGCAGATTCAAAACATCCGGCCTCATTTTGTTGTTTTAAAAATATAGTTCTTTCTGTGGAGTCCTTGGTGCTCTCTGAGAGCACCAAGGACTCCACAGTTCAACCCTGAGCTACAAATATTCTCTTCGATTAGTTCTTTCTGTATCTTCCAGTACATTAGATTCATTTGGAAAGGCCCCCATGGCAAGATTGAACATACAATAGTATGCAAAAGACCAAACCATTTCTTCTGCCTTCTTCTACTTTGCAACACTGGTTTCTTTGAATATTTTATGCAGATTTAGTATTGCTGTATTTAAACTAATTTTAACTCTTTGTTGGTCTTCCAAGGTATTGATGGAAGCCATCATATAGGCTGGGTTTATGCATGCTCATCAATTATGTGTGAATTATGATTTATTTATTTATTTAATTAAATGTATATAACCGCCCATCTCCCCCAATGGGGAACTCTGGGCGGTTTACAGCTTACCATGTTGTTTGGCTTCTCCAATAAACCATGATAATGCAAACGATACCTTTCTGTGATCTGTGAACCCATTAACTGAATCATCATCAAGAAATAAAGTACATCTTGTTTGGCTCCCAGCCTAAAGTAAAGCATCACCTACCTATAAGCTGCTTCAAATAGTGGAGTCATACCAATATCTTCTTTCTTGGATTCATCATACTTATCTGTAACTTCTAAAAATATTCATGTATATGAAAATATACAAAAAACAAACTCGGTTTCAGAGAAAATATAAGAGATTTTCAGAGAAAGAAATTATTTCCAGCATTATACAAAACAAAAAACAAAAAACAGTCCATGCTCCGTGAAAAATGAGGATCCAGACTACCTCTGAGGCATCTCTGCTAGGTGGTTTTCAGCTCTTCAAGAAGATTCCACTCCCCTAAGCTAGGAAATTCTTAAATAGCTGAGCTCTTCTTATCAACAGGATATGTTTAATATGTAACTTAAGCATAACCATCTGTACTTGAAAGTTCAGTACAGTGGAAAACAAAAGCAATTTTTTTCCTTTCTTTCTAACAATCTTTTAAATGGAGAAAAAAAATAACGCATTCCCTCAAGACTTTTAATTTTTGTACTCAAATTAAACAGACTTCTTCCTCCAAGTTGCCCTCAGGTTTTTATCCTTTTCTCAGTTTTCAATTCAATGTTTTTCCATTTATCACAATCTTTCTAGAACTGAGGTACTAGGAAAAAAATAGATTATCATCCCTTCTTCTATACAGTGGCTGTGTTTGTAAGACACACTTTTTTGTTGTTTATTAATTCAGTCGCTTCCGACTCTTCATGACTTCATGGACCAGCCCACCCCAGAGCTTCCTGCTGGCCGTCGCCACCCCCAGCTCCCCCACGGTCGAGTCCGTCACCTCCAGAATATCATCCATCCATCTTGCCCTTGGTCGGCCCGTCTTCCTTTCGCCTTCCACTTTCCTTAGCATCAGCTTCTTCTCCAGGGTATCCTGTCTTCTCATTATGTGGCCAAAGTACTTCAGTTTTGCCTTTAATATCATTCCCTCCAGTGAGCAGTCTTGCTTTATTTCCTGGAGTATGGACTGGTTTGATCTTCTTGCAGTCCAAGGCACTCTCAGAATTTTCCTCCAACACCACAGTTCAAAAGCATCTATCTTCCTTCGCTCAGCCTTCCTTATGGTCCAGCTCTCACAGCCATAGGTTACTACGGGGAATACCATTGCTTTAACTATGCGGACCTTTGTTGTCAGTGTGATGTCTCTGCTCTTAACTATTTTATCAAGATTTGCCATTGCTCTCCTCCCAAGAAGTAGACGTCTTCTGATTTCCTGGCTGCAGTCCGCGTCTGCAGTAATCTTTGCGCCTAGAAATACAAAGTCTGTCACCGCCTCCACTTTTTCTCCATTTATTTGCCAGTTATCAATCAAGCTGGTTGCCATAATCTTGGTTTTTTTGAGGTTTAACTGCAACCCAGCTTTTGCACTTTCTTCTTTCACCTTCGTCATAAGGCTCCTCAGCTCCTCCTCACTTTCAGCCATCAAAGTGGTATCATCTGCATATCTCAGATTGTTAATGTTTCTTCCAGCGATTTTAACTCCAGGGTGAGAGTATACAACCCTGCCGTACTCCTTTCCCAATCTTAAACGAGTCCGTTGTTCTGTGGTCTGTTCTTCCGTTGCCACTTGGTCATTATACAGATTCCTCAGGAGGCAGACAAGATGGCTTGGTATCCCCATACCACCAAGAACTCGCCACAATTTGTTATGATCCACAGAATCAAAGGCTTTAGAATAGTCAATAAAACAGAAATAGATGTTTTTCTGAAACTCCCTGGCTTTCTCCATTATCCAGTGGATATTGGCAATTTGGTCTCTAGTTCCTCTGCCTTTTCTAAACCCAGCTTGTACATCTGGCAATTCTCGCTCCATGAATTGCTGGAGTCTACCTTGCAAGATCTTGAGCATTACCTTACTGGCATGTGAAATAAATGCCACTGTTCGATAGTTTGAACATTCTTTAGTGCTTCCCTTTTTTGGTATGGGGATATAAGTTGATTTTTTCCAATCTGATAGCCATTCTTGTGTTTTCCAAGTTTGCTGGCATATGGCATGCATCAGATAAGATGATAAGATAAGATAAGATAAGATAAGATGATAAGATAAGATAATTCTTATCTATCATTAAATTAGTCATAGTTTATTCAACCCAATTTTACATGATAAATTTATACTGGGTTTACATGATACACTGAGCAAGAAACAAATGACACAACATACTTGGCTAAAATGTGATTGGATAATTGGTGGTTCAATATGCCGTGTGAACCCAGCCAGTGAAATTTGGTTTCTTGCCTGTCACTATTCTACTTCTACTCCTTGATTAGGTTATTGTTTTCTGCTTGATTGTTTGCCTGATGTTAATCCCTGCTTATCTTGGAACTTCCAAGGAGAAAACCACACCCCCACCAACACTGGCAGGGCAAGCTACTGTATATAAAAAGGGAGCAAACCCCACTCACTCACATTGATGTTACCTAGTTGGGTAATTAAATGTCTGCAAGCAAACAACGAAGCTCAGAGAGCACCAAGGACTCCACAATCTTCCTACTGTTTATCAAAGTATTGTAAAAATTCACTGGTAATGCACAGTACATCCAGCAGAATGAATTCTGATAGGGCTGATATGGCACTCAACTCTGGAGATAAGTTAGTTTCTAAATTATTTTATCAGCATTAGCATTATGCTTAATATAACTTTCTTCAGGCTAGATAGATTATAATGACCAAATACATATTATCAGAAGCAGCTACTTTACTACTAGGACCGTGCAAACGTCAAAAATAAATTGGAAGAAGTGCTTTAGAATAGCAGCACCTCTCTGTTATTAATTAAATAAGCCTGTCTTTTTTCAAGCTCCTGGAAAAAAAAGTTATGAAATTTAAGAATCATGTTATGAATCAACTTCTTAAAGCCATGGCATCTTGTTTTATGTTTACATGGAAATCTGAAAAATGACATACAGATAGTCCTCATTTAGCGACCACAATAGGGACTGTCAACTTGGTCATTAAGCAAAATGGTCGCTAAGTGAAACTGCGACTGTGCTTCTGATCTTATTTCAGCTTTCCTTAGCTTTACAGACCTGCAAGGATTGATCACAAAGTTACTTTTTCATTACCATCATAACTACAAACAGTCATTGTACGAGGCAGTTGCTAAACGAGGACTACCTGTACAGGTGCAGTACTTGCATTCATGTGAGGTCCAAAGCACTTCTAAGTCACCCTTTGAACTGTGCAAGACAGAGAAGATGAGAAGAGTTGGACTCAGGGCCTAACTGGCCCATTCCAACGCTGATTCCACAATGAACAGAAAGCATATTTCTGTAAATGTAAGGGCAGGGATGGGGAACCTATGGTGCTCAAGAAGTTCTCAATCTACTAATATCAGCTCCCATACCATTGGCTGAGACTGCTGGGACTGCTGAGAGTCTCCATAGAATCTTGATCACATGTTTCTTATGCTTGATTTCCAGTGTGCAGGAGAAGCACAATGTGTGAATACAGGCAATGACCATTTACTGAGCCATATGCAAATAGCAGATAAATAACTGGTCTTCTAATATTTATATTTTTACTCCATGACTATTGGTTTAAACATCAGTGCTACTATACTCAGAATATTTGCTCTAACACATAGCTTTCCAAACTGTGTGTTGGGACATGTTAGTGTGTCGGCTGCAGTGTCTGGGTGTGTCGCGGCTGCTGCTGCCTCAGCCCTGCCAGGATTCCACGCAGATCCTAGTGCCTGCCTTGTGCCCTGCTGTGAGTGTGTGTTGCAAAATGATGCCTTGCTGTAAGAGTGTGTCGCAAAATGATGCATGTCTAAAAAGTGTGTCACCAACATGAAAAGTTTGGAAAGCTCTGCTCTAACAGAATTATAGTCAAATGGACAACATACGAGAAATAACGCCCTCTCTCGACTGCTGTTGAAATGCAACTTAAGTAACTTCCCTGTTTCAGTGAGGACATGTGCCCAGTTACTCATGAAGGAACACCAGAAAGCGTGTTTGGCCAAAAGCAGCTAATTCTTACTGTTAGTTTCTCTAAAATTAAGTCCTTTGTGGTGTGAGACTGCAGTGTGCCTACTGTACTCTAAAGGAACTGCCTTGATAGAATTTTCTACGATATCCAGCCCCAAATAAATCGAGCAGCACATTCAGAAAGGATAAAAACCCAGAACGAATGCCAGCAGAGTTCTGCATGATATATCTCAGATGGAACATGTCATTCACCAGACAAGCTGCTTTTATTACAATGGATCAAATGAGACAAGCAAGAAATCCTCCAAATATCTCCGATAGAACCACATCTGTTAACTTCCCATACAATCTACTTACATATTGTTCAAGTTACCTCTGCCTTTGCACCCAACATTTTAAAACTGTGTGCAGATAATTAAACAAAAAGTTTCTTAAAACCAGACAAGAATATAATGTTGACCACATGTTGGCTAAAGAGGCCAAGTACTCTGAAAGTTGTACTTCAAATGTAAACTGAACAAAAATTTTAGAAAACCATTCATAACTTAAAGTACTATTAACTATAATTACAAGAAGCATCTCAATTTATAAGGATATATTTATAAGGATATCAATGATGAAATAAAACATTTAAAAATGAGGAAGATTTACAGTAGACTATGTTGCTTTCATTAAGCTGGGGAGCGGTGGGGATCATCCATTTTTCTACTATGCTGCTTTTCTTCCAGGCTAACTTTAAAAAGCAGAGAAGACAGAGAAGAAGCACTCTGTCATATCCATGGACATAAAGAATGAATTGCAAAGCCCTCTCGTACTGGAACAGGATGCGTACAGAAAACCTGAAACCGGAGTAATGAAGGCTCTTCAGCAGATAGCATGTTAGCATTTGTCTAGTCCAGACAGAAATGTCAATGATACATTAGCCTCAGAAAATACAAATGTTAGAAGGTGTAGATCATAGCTTTCCAAACTGTGTGTCGCGATACTTTACTGTGTCGCAACACACAGTTTAGTGTGTCACAAAACAACCCGGAAGCGGCGGCAGGGGCATGCACGGTGGCACGTGCGGCGGTGGTGTGTATGGCAGCGACGGCAGCGGCGCGCCATCAGCGCTTCCACGTTTTAGTGGAAAACACAAGGCCGCTGCCACAGCCGCCATGCATGCCGCCGCCGCGCACCGCCCCCGTGCACACCCCCGCTACCGCGCACGCCCCTGCGCCGCCACCGCTGCCGCCGTTGGTGTGTCGCCAACGGCAGCAGTTTGGAAAGCACTGGTGTAGATTAACTGCCTTAATTTATTCCTGACAGTGCACTGAAAAAGCAGAAGGGCATAATATTTTAATGTTGATTTCAAAGCATATATTTTATTTTAAATAAAATGGTCTCAACAAAAATAGTTTAGTTCCCAGTTATAGAACACAATGTTTCTAGTTCAGGAAACCCCACACATAGACACTTTTCTTTCCTGGGGAAAATCTAATCCCATAATTGCTTTGTTATGGCTGTCTGTCATTTGCCTATGAGTTTTCCATAGTACGAAGGAACATTTTAATGTACACAAGAACTGATTGTCTTTCTCTTCTTTATCCACATTCTAATCCACCCTCTGCTCCAAAGAATTTAAATTAACTGGAATCCACTGGGATATATAAGTTATAAAGTCAATTATTTCTAATACTAAAAAACATGGCTGTTGTAAGAGTGAAAGACTGGCAAGTCAAGCAGACAAATTGTTCCTGAATTATGTTTTCAGGGCTCTACATTAAAGCAGATCATTCCTTATCTATGGCTATGTTCCCATAAGATGCTTAACTGGGTCAACAAGGAGGGGTATTAGTGTAGGAATTTAAAAAAAAAAGTTAATTAATCCAACTAATTAAACCAAAGAAGATTAGACCTAGCCTTAAATTGGCCCAATCTTGCCTCTCTAGGCACTCCTTCTCTATGGCAGCCACAAGGAGAAATAGATGAGAGGTGTATCACCCCCTTGTTGTTGTTGTTCAGTCGTTAAGTCGTGTCCGACTCTTTGTGACCCCATGGACCAGAGCTTTCCAAACTGTGTGTCGTGACACAAAAGTGTGTCGCCACACACAGTCTGGTGTGTCGCCACACAACCCGGAAGCGCTGATCATCATCAGCGCTTCCGGGTTTTCCCGCGGCGACACACCAACCGCGGTGCGCAAAAACCTGAAAGCGGCAGCAGCGCTTCCGGGTTTTTGCGCGCTGCCGCAACGGCGGCACTTCCGGGTTTTCCCGCGGTGACACACCAACGGCGGTTGGTGTGTCGCCGCGGGAAAACTTTGGAAAGCCCTGCCATGGACCATAGCACGCCAGGCCTTCCTGTCCTCCACTGTCTGTATCACCCCCTGCCCCCAACTTATATCCCTATTGTATTGCAACTTTCTTCCAATCTTACCACTACAAACATTTTTCTTGTTTCTTGTTTCTTTTTTGCTTTGGCTTGTGGTAAAAGGTCCTGTGCTAAGAATGGGAGTGGAGCCCCTTCAGTTGGTTATTGGCTGCTTGGCTTTTGAGGTTTTGGTTTCCCATTAGCTGTCTTCTTTTTCTTCTTGATACATTTTGTTTTCTTTTAATTTTTATCTGTAAGCTGTCCAGAGTCACTATGGAAGTGGGTGGCCTCAACATTGAAATAATAATAAAGAGAAGGAAAATGGAAGTGTAACTCTCCCAACCCCCTTTGCACCAGTTAGGGCAACTTCAAAAATGGCTCCTGCAACAGAGCCCTAGCCATTCCTGATCATGTGCTGCTGGTACATGGTAGTGAATCTGTTAATTGGTAGACGAAACAAGTCAGTCATCCTGTGCTGAAAGAGCCTCTAAATTATTTTCCATGCCATAGACAGTAACATACCCACCATACCCAGATGAGGTCCAGAACCAAATGCATATGTTTCTAGGAGTTCCTTAGAAGCAAGTTTACCGTATATACTCATGGATAAGCCAAGAATTTTAGGTCCCCAAATACACTTAAAAAATTGGGTTCGGCTATCCACAGATGGGCTTATCCGCAAGTATATACAGTAATACTTTTTTAAAGTACCCATGTATATTCGCTGATAAACTCATCTGTGGATAAGCTGACCCTTGAATTTTTAACCAAAATACCATGAAAAATGCACCATCCATGGATATGCCAATTGTGAAAATTAAAACATACAAAAATCTCAAGAGTCAGCTTATCCATGGATGGGCTTATACACAAGTAAATACGGTAAATAATCTTAAAGCCACTTAAGGTTCAAAATAGTGGAGGTGGGTTTAGACCTGGATTTGGTTCCACTTCAATGAGTGAATCACTGACTGGGTTCACACATTTAGCTAAGCCATAATGTGGCATTTTGATTTTGGTTTATTGTGTTGTGGGAAACCTGCCCTTGCTTTATAAACTATGATTTATAGCTTAGCACAAAGGGTAAAACCAGGCAATTATAGTTTATTAAGCAAACACAGGGATCAATGTCTATCAGCGGTGATGGAAGTGTGGCTGCCTCAGAAGGCCATCAGCTGGGAAACTAATGGGCTTCCTTGTGCAGTTGATTGGCCACTGTGAGGACAGAATGCTGGAATAGATGGGCCAGAGGTCCAATCCAGCAGGGCACTGCATATGTTCTTAGGAGGTCTGGAGAAATTCTTCCAAATCATTTTCAAAGCATCAACAGACCTATTTAATATATGAGGTAAACATATTATTGCAGATTCATGCTGGGGATAATGGAAGCAAGCTCTTTCTTAATACGTGGGGGATTCATACCTGCCTCCATATATATGGGCTTGCAAGCAGTTCCACAAGGCAAATCATTTCTGTGAAGTCACTGCAACAATTTGCAACCACACTAATATTTACTGTTCATTACACAGAAATTTGAAAATTACCACAGCCTTATGAGAAGGTTCTTCACCCAAAAACATATTGTGCCATACTAAACTGAATCAGAGTCACTGTGACCCAAACTGTTAAGCTCATTGCAAGTTGGCTGGCAGGATCATTCAGGCTTCAGAAAGCAAGTATCAGAGGAATATTGGTCTTGCCTGAGGTATCATTTGGTATCCTCTCAATTTTGTTTTAAAATACTGCATAGTGAAACACAGAGGCCTGTTTCAGAAGCATTTTGAAAGCAGGGCTCAATATGTAATGGTGCTGCTAATATGAACATGTTTTTTAGGTACAGACTGTTACAGCTTGCTATTATTTGGTATTGTGGCTGACTTCCCATGATCTTCAAGCTATCCATTTACAAAGAATTCAATAGAGTGGTAATGATTTTGAATACTGGAAAAATACATTGAATTCTTGGAACTATACAACGTGTTCACAGATTTTTCTGCCCCTTGGAACCCTTCACTTCTCCAGTACTTTTAGTATTTAACAGCATGCTGACAATTGCATCATCCTGTTCAGCGGAGAAACAAAATTCACTTCTGGGTTTGGGGAATGCTGGAGATAGTACTTAATCAACAAAGTTAAATTAAAAGCATAGTGTTTTTATCATTTCGCACAGGCTCCATTTTAAATGTTGAGAGGGAACCAAATGCAACCGCTGGGCCTCCACAATCATACACAATCATATATAGGTTAAGAGACGTCTAGAGCGCCGCTGGAGGAAGACGAGGACTGAATCTGACCGGACACAATCTAGAGCCGCTATTAGGGCCTACCTTGTGGTGGTAAGAGTGGCGAAACGTGAATATTTCTCCGCTCTTATTGCGTCCGCAGATTGCCGCCCGACGGCCCTATTTAAGATTACTAGATCTCTTTTGGGTCACGAAGATACGGTGACCCATCTACAGGGCCGATCGGAAGAGTTTCTGAGCATCTGCAGGACAAAATCGCTCAGATTCATTCCAAATTTAACTCTAAGCGTGAAGCACAATCTGGAGAGATGCCAGAGGTTCGTACTTACCCTGTTATCTGGGAACGGTTTGATCCTGTTGGGCCTGATGAAGTAGACAGGATCCTCCGGATTGTAAACGCCACCACGTGCCATCTTGACCCATGTCCCTCCTGGCTGGTGAAATCAGCTCAGGAGGTTACATGTGGTTGGGTCCAGGGGATGATTAATGCATCCTTAGCGGAGGGGGTGTTTCCAGCAGTCTTTAAGGAGGCGCTGGTGCACCCCCTCCTCAAGAAACCTTCCCTGGACCCCACTGTTTTGAACAATTTTCGCCCTGTCTCCCACCTTCCCTTTTTGGGAAAGGTGGTTGAGAAGGTGGTGGCGCTGCAACTCCAGAGGATTCTGGATGAAACGGATTATCTAGACCCCTTTCAGTCAGGTTTTAGGCCGGGATATGGGACAGAGACTGCATTGGTCGCGCTTATGGATGATCTCTGGCGGGAGCGGGATGGAGGGAGTGCATCCATTCTCGCTCTCTTGGACCTCAGCGGCTTTCGATACCGTCGACCACGGTATCCTTTTGGAGCGACTCATGGAGTTGGGGGTGGGCGGTGTAGTTTTGCGCTGGTTTACCTCCTTCCTCCAGGGTCGCTCGCAATCGGTGGTAATAGGAGAGGAGAGATCCGACCCACGGGCCCTTCTTTGTGGGGTGCCGCAGGGTTCGGTTCTCTCTCCTCTCCTATTTAACATCTACATGAAGCCGCTGGGTGAGATCATCCGTCATCACGGGATGAGGTATCACCAATATGCTGATGATACTCAATTGTATATTTCCATCCCGGGTGAAGTAAGTGTTGCAGTGGACACCCTATCTCAGTACCTAGGGGCTGTAGGGGCCTGGATGGGGAACAACAGGCTTCAACTGAACCCTGGTAAGACGGAGTGGCTATGGATTGATGGCCCCTCGGCCTCCAGGAAGTTATCATCTTTAATTCTGGATGGGGTGGCACTACCCCGTTCAGATGCAGTCCGGAGCTTGGGGGTCCTCCTGGACTCACGACTCCTGCTCGAAGAGCAGGTGGCAGTCGTGGCCAGGAGGGCCTTTGCACAGCTTCGGCTTGTGCGCCAGTTGCGCCCCTTCCTGGATCGAGAGGCCCTCCGAATAGTCACTCATGCCGTCATCTCTCATATAGATTATTGCAATGCGCTCTACATGGGGCTACCCTTGAAGAGTATCCGGAAGCTTCAGCTGGTCCAAAATGCAGCCGCTCGAGTGGTTATGGGTGCGAGAAGATCAGCACATGTAACACCACTGCTCCGCGAGCTGCATTGGGTACCAGTTTGCTTCCGGGTCCAATTCAAGGTGTTGGTTATCACCTTTAAAGCCCTACATGGAATGGGGCCAGGCTATCTGAGGGACCGTCTCATCCCAATTGCATCTACCCGCCCCACCCGGTCATGCAGGGAGGGCATGCTGCAGACCCCGTCAACAAAGGAATTCCATCTAGCGGGGTCCAGGAGGTGTGCCTTCTCTGCGATAATGACCTCTGTTTAATAATGACCTCCTTTTAAGATCCTACCATCCTCTGGATTTTTATATTCTTATTTATTGTACTTTTTATTGTATTTTAATGATTATTGATTTTTAACTTCAATTTTAACATTTGTTGTAAAACGCCCAGAGTCTACCGTGGTAGAGATGGGCGGTGATAAATTTGATTAATAAATAAATAAATAAATAAATATACACATTCTTGTTTCTGAAGATAGGTAAATCAGATCACGAAAGAGAAGATTAGATTCATATCATAACAAAATATATTCAACGTATCTCAAAAAATGTTCGAATAAAAAAAAGTATTTCATGGCAGCTATAGCTCAAACAGTCTTGGCTTGATCCACTGTATTGTTCTACAGAATAACATGTTCTTTTCTAGTTTTAAATATCACACTAAGCGGAAGGGGCCACTCAACTTTTTTTAGTCTGATGAGAAATTTGGAAGTTTGAGCATCTGACTCTCACAAAGTGACTGTCACTGTTGGCACAGCCCCTCACAAAACATCCAATGACAGGAGGCAAGCTGGCAAGATTATATCAGGATGGAGGTTGGGTCTGTGGAGGAGGACAATGAGCTGGTAGTGGATGGCGCGAATTTCGAATTGGGGATTCAGCAGTTGATTGGAGACAACCTGGGGCCGGCCTCTCCTCCACCTATCAGCGCACGCAAAAGAAGAAGAAGATGGGAAAGGCAGGCCAAACAGAAGGAGGCATGACTGGGCCCTGCAAGGAAACGGTGGGAAAATTGGAGATTTAAAGAGCGCCAGGACCAGGACCAGGTTGCCGGAGACAACCGTTCACGTTGCCTGCAGACACCTTCCGTGAATCGTGAATCTGCCCAAGACCTTGTGCTCCAGCCTTGCCTTGCTACCGTGCCAAACCCCGATCCCGAGCCCCGCCTTGCAACTGAGCTAAGAAGTGGGGGGTCCCTCTACGTGCGGTGTCTCCTCCTCTGGTTGTAGAAACCATCGACGGCCGACCACTTCGTTTGGGCCCCGTGTCCTTTGCCACGCAGCCGCTACTGATGACGATAAAGGATCATGTAGAGTGGTTGGAATTCTATGTGGCAGCCACGCCCCACATTCCATTGGTATTGGGGTTGGAATGGCTGCAGATGCACGAACCGCAGATCACCTGGTCGACCGGCAAAGTCAAGTTTCCTTAGCCACATTGTGCCACGCACACAACCGGCACCCTCGCAGCTGGACAGCTTGTAGTTCCCGACTCTTCATTGCCTGCCCCGTTCAGGGATTATGCCGACGTCTTTGATGGAAAGGAGGCCGAACAACTCCCGCCACACCGGTCCTACGACTGCCCCATCAAGCTGATCCTGGGCGCCCGGCTTCCGGTAGGACGCCTCTACTCACTATCAGAGCCATAATGGGCAGCCCTCAAGGACTTTTTAGATACTAACCTGAAGAAAGACTTCATCCCTCCACCTCGCCAGTGGCGGTGCCCATGTTATTCATGAAAAAGAAGTTGGGGGAGTTATGTCTGTGCTGCAATTCACGGAGGTTGAACGACATCACTGTGAAAAACTGCTACCCCCTGCTGCTAATTTCCGAGTTGTTAGAACATCCTCGCAGCACTCAGGTGTTCACCAAATTGGACCTGAGGGGAGCCTACAACCTCGTGAGAATTCGGAATGGAGATGAATGGAAAACTGCCTTCTGCACCTGCTACAGTCACTTCGAGTATGCGGCCATGCCCTTCGGACTGTCCAATGCCCCGGGGGTCTTTATGCACTTCATGCATGACATGTTCAGGGACCTCTTGGACCAGTACCTGATCATCTACCTAGACAATATCCTGGTCTTCTCCGACTCCCCAAGCGAGGACGTTCAGCATGTTCGCACGGTGTTGCAGCATCTACGTGAGAACAGCTTGTAAGCCAAGCTGGAGAAGTGTCAGTTCGCCCAGAGCACCGTCGAGTTCCTGGGACATCAGGTCTCCGCCACCAGCATCGCAATGGAATCTGGCAAGGTGGAGGCGTTACAGTCCTGGCAACCTCCGCATCGAGCTAAGGACGTGCAGCAGCTGCCTGGGTTTGCCAATTATTACTGGAATTTTATCCCACGTTTCGTAGAGCTCACCACGCCGCTATCCAACCTACTCTGGACAAGAATGAAATTCAGCTGGGGAGACACCGATCAATGGGCTTTCAAAAAGCTTAAAGCCGCTTTCACCTCGGAGCCCATCCTTCGGCACCCCAACCCTTCCAGAGCATTTGTGGTCGAAACAGGCAAGTCCGATGTCACCAATGGGGCCATCTTGCTTCAAGCTGACCCTCGAACCGGTGCCCTGTGCCCCTGCGCATACCACTCCCAGAAACGTGCACCCACTGAAAAAGCCTACACCATCTGAGACAAGGAACTGTTGGCCATCAAAGTGGCATTCGAAACATGGGGGCACCACTTAGAGGGAGCTCGCCATCCAATCGTGGTAAGGATGGACCATAGCAATCTGGAGCATCTGAAGACTGCAAGGAGCCTGAACCAGCGTCAGATCTGCTGATCCTTGTTTTTCTTGCGGTTCAACTTTCAGGTGACCTACATTCTGCAAGGCCAGAACCAGCGGGCCAATGCTCTCTCCCGGAAGCCCGAGTATGATCACCTGGAGTCCTCACCACTGCAGCAGTCCACCATCCCTCCGGAGCAGTTCGCCGCAACCCATGCACCACAAGAGCTCCTTCAACAGATCCAGGACCAGCAACAGAAGGACCCTTTTGTAACCAGGCAGAAACAAGAAATCTTGCAGATACCCTCAGATCAAACAACCCTTTGGACCTGGACCCACAACAACCTCTGTTTTCAGGGTCGCTAGTATGTACCTTCAGGGAAGTTACGCAAATTGGCTCTGCAGTTATACCATGACAACCCCTCCGCAGGTCACTTTGGGTTCTTCAAGACGCTCAATTTGATCTCCTGAGAGTTTTGGTGGCCCCGCATTTGGGACGATGTGAAACAGTATGTGCTGTCCTGCCCTGAGTGCCATCGAGCCAAGAATCAATACATTTAAATAATAAATATATAAATAAATCAGACGGGGAAGCCCTCCGGACTTCTAATGCCACTGCCCACTCTCAGAGAACCCTGGGAAGCCATCTCTATGGACATCATCACGGACCTTCCAAAATTCCAAGGCGCCACAACCATTCTGGTAGTGGTGGATACAATATGTAAGACGGCTAATTTCATTGCCTGAGTCAGCCTGCCTACCGCACAAGAGACCACAGGTTTATATATCAGACATGTCTTTCGGCTTCATGGGTTGGCCAAGAGTATGATCTCTGACCAGGGTTCGCAGTTCACTGCCCGGTTCTGGAGAGCCGTCCTCAAGAACCTGAACATCCAAAGCAATCTGTCGTCAGCCTATCACCTGGAATCGGATGGGGGAACGGAACGGGTGAACGCCATCTTGGAGCAATACTTGCGTTGCTACGTCAACTACCAGCAAGACAATTGGGCGGACCTGCTAGCTGTGGCAGAGTTCGCTTACAAAAACGCACAGCACACGTCCACCAAAATGACTCCATTTATGGCCAACTTCGGTTTCCACCCACGGCACTTTCCCCTTACCACCCCGGATTCTGCTGTGCCTGCAGCCGACTGGTTTCTCCAGGAACTCCAGGCCAGTCATCAGGCACTCCGTGAACAGTTGGAAAAGGCAAAAGAAGATTATAAGAGGTTTGCCAATCGCCACAGGAAGACGGGGCCCAAGTTATTGGTTGGGTACATGGTGTGGTTGTCCATGAAGCACCTGGCCTCCTCACAACCTTCTTCAAAATTGGACCACCGGTTCCTGGCCCCGTTTCCAGTAGAGACCATCATCAACCCCGTCGCCTTCTGACTGACCCTGCTACCACACCTCCTTGTATACCTGTTTCATAGGTCCCTGTTGATCCCTGCCGCAACCGCCAGCCTGCTCAGATCTGTGAAGCCGCCGCCTCCCCTAGTCGTCATCCAGGGAGAAACCAAATACGAGGTCACTCGCATCCTGGATTCACAAATACAACATGGCCGCCTCCAGTACTTAATCGACTGGAAAGGGTATGGACCGGATGAGTATGATGAATTCTCTTGTGGGAGAATTCTTCAGATGTGCATGATCCATTACGGGTATGGCAATTCCACAGACAATATCCCCGCAAGCCCAGACCACAAACCCCGGGGGAAGTGGGTCCGGGGGGGAGATAGTGCCAGGATGGATGTTGTGTCTGAGGGGGAGGAGGACGAGCCGGTAGCGGATGGTGCGAATTTCGAATTGGGGATTCAGCAGTTGATTGGAGACAACCCGGGGTTGGCCTCTCCTCCACCTATCAGCGCACACAAAAGAAGATGGGAAAGGTGGGCCGAACAGAAGGAGGCATGATTGGTCCCTGCAAGGAAACGGTGGGAAAATTGGAGATTTAAAGAGCGCCAGGACCAGGAACAGGTTGCCAGAGACAACTGTTCACTCTGCTTGCAGACGCCTTCCGTGAATCGTGAATCTGTCCAAGACCTCGTGCTCCAGCCTTGCCTTGCTACCGTGCCAAGCCCCGATCCCGAGCCCCACCTTGCAACTGAGCCAAGTACCGATTCCGAGCCTCGCCTTGCCACCGTGCCATGCTTCTTCCCTGAGCCTCATCTTGCCGCCGCTCCGGACTCTGTGCCCAAGCCTTGCCTTGCTGCCACGCCAAGCTCCATTCCTGAGCCTCACTTCACTGTCGCTTCAGACATTGCGCCCAAGCCCCGTCTTGCTGTCATGCCAAGCTCCGTTCCCAAGCCTCGCCTTGCTGTCGCCTTGGACTTTGCGCCCGAGCCTTGCCTTGCTGCCACACCAAGCTCCGTTTCCAAGCCGCACCTCACTGCCACTTTGGACTACACGCCCAAGCCTTGCCTGCTGCCACGCCAAGTCCCATTGCTGAGCCTTGCCTTGCCGCCGTGCAGCCCTGCGCACCTCAGTAATGCTCCGCCAGTTACGGACCACACGCTTGTGCCGTGCCTTGTTCCCGGACTGGTCGGTTCACCACGTGGCCTGCTTCCCACTTATGCTGACCGCATGTGGCCCTGCTCTGTAACCAAACCACGTGCTAGTGATTAATCTGTGTGGAGATTATTGTGTGTTTTGTCAATAAAAGATTGCTATATCACTGCTTCCTGTGTTGGCCTTAGTCGGAACAGGACATATTATTCCCCAAAACATCGCATCAGCACCTCCCCCAACATACTCTATAACTAGAGTGACCATATGTCCTTTATTATAAAGGACAGTCCTTTATTTCAGAAAGCTGTCCTTTATTTATTTTTCAAAAACTCACTTTTGCCCTTTATTTTGGTTATTTAACTTTTACCATGCAAATGGTACCACTTAATGCAGTCTTTCACATTCATGTGAAAAATATGGAAACTGAATGTTTTTTAAAATAAATTTTATGTATTTATTTATCAAATTTATTAAATTTTATTTATTATTTCAAATTTACCTATATTGTTTGATTTTGGATATTTGATTAGAATATGTGTTTTTGTCAAGTTTTCCTTGGTTTTGGTCTTCAATTTTCCTTTTAAAGCAAAGTTATAAACAATTACTTTTTTTTATCCTTATGAACCTCTTTCAGATTTGCTCCTTTTTCATGTTTGTCCTTTATTTTTTCCAAGAAAATATGATCACCTTATCTATACCTTCATTTATCATTCACCTTTTTTTAAAATGGGCAAAAAGGGAGACCCACAAAGCTTTGGGTTGTAGCCATCCATCTTTTTTATTTGCAAAGAATACCTGTGGAATCTATGCACGTAGAAGAACAGAAATAAAAAATGTTGCTCAAGGCTGATACTTCACTTGGCAGCATCTAATGTTTTTACTAAAACAATCTAAAAATAAAACAAACTCATGTAGAGCATGAAGACTGGCCAATGCCAAAGGAGATGTTTGCAGCCACAGTGGTAGCCATGGGGTCATGGTCTAAGCCATAGCTTTCCACACTGTGTGTCACGACACTTTAGTGTGTCATGAGACCCAGTTTAGTGTGTCACCACACAACCCAGAAGTGGATGTGCGCGGCGGCGACGCACCATCAGCGCTTCCATGTTTTAGCGGAAAACACAAGGCCGCCGCTGCTGCCGCCATGCACACCACCCCCGCACGCCCCCCTGTGCCGCCGCTGTGCATGCCCCCACCCCTGCACGCGCCCCCGCGCCGCCGTTGGTGTGTCGCCAACGGCAGCAGTTTGGAAAGCACTGGTCTAAGCCATAATGTAGTTTGAGTTTGGCTTAGAATGTTATATTACCCCTATCATTGTGGTTTGTAATTATGGTTTATTTATTGCATTAATCTAGCTAACTGTAGTTTATTCAAGAAATGATGGCTTAACAAATTAGTAATGGGTTCACAAATCATACTTTGTTTTAACCATGGTTTATTAAATAAGTCAAGATGTCTGGATTCATGTAGCATTGCTAAGATAAACCATAACTTATAAAACATAATGACTTTTTCCCCTAAGAATTAACTAGAATTAACCAAAGTTCACAATTTTACATGAGATCAGCCTCAAAGTCATGCAGGATGGATGCTCAATCGTGTTCCTGTTTTAGGAGCGTGGGGACTGGGTTACTTATACTAAGTCAAGGGCTTACAAATAGTCCAACTTCACTGAGCCCTTTCCATATTATTCTTTTTTCTGAAAAATCATGCTTAAATTTCACGGTTGGCAGCCGTAGGCCACACCAAAAACAGGTTCCTGACATTTAGCTCATATCCATGGAGAGTGATGGGTCCTGCTTATGATACTGACACGTCTTTTTGAGGAAAGTTCAGTGGACCAAAGCACTTCCACCTGCTGAGTCCATGTTTCCTCTTGTACCCCAGAGCCATAAAACTTTTAGAACATCAGGTTCACATTGTATTCAGAAACTCCACACAGGCCACACCACGGTCCTGTTCCCTCAGTCCTAGATTCTCCTGTTACATCCTCTGGCAACACCACAGGTCATTACATGAAAAAAGACCAATTGACCTTCTTTAAAAACCACAATCCAGACAAAAGGAAACTTTTATCTCACAATGGAACAATGTGCAGAGTCAAAAATTATCTTTGTTCCGATAGGAATCTTTCGACACAGTAAGATCAAACAGTTTGCAAAAACCTTTGATGGCAGTTTAATTCCTTTAAATATGCACAAGGTAATTGGGAACACATTTTAGAATACTTGAGATTATAAAATGGTACGTAGATCTGCAGCTGGGTAGAATAAATAAGGTGAAATATTTTTCTTCTGCCTTATGTTCTTATGGGTTTATAATCCAACAGTGTCCTGCCAGTGGAACAGACACCATTGGCAAATAAATGTTTCCTTCTTCTCTGCAACTCATCTTCAAATCTCCAGATCTGCTTGAGAGAGTTCAGGGACACTAGGAAGTATACTTGGGGGCATGGAAAGAAAAAAAAGAGAGAAAGGGAACTTCCATTGCATGAGCAGAAGTTCATTTACATAACGTTACATTTAACCTAGGCTGACCATATGTCCCGTTTTGAACGGGACAGTCCCGTTTTTTAAACAATTCCCAACTATCCCGTCGTTTTAATAAAAATGTCCATTTTGTCCCATTCTCAATGAGACAGCGCCCACCCGCCCTGTTTGCTGGGGCGCCGCAGGGAAAGCGCTGCCGGCGAGGCTGTTAGATGGAGTGTGTGTGCGTGCATGCACGCACGCCCACTTTGTCCGGCGAGCCGTGGGTAGGTTAGGGTCATTTTCATCTCAAGGAAATATGGTCAGCCTAATTTAACCGGAGGCAATTCTACATTACAAATTAAATCTCACATTAATAGACTAGCCTTCCCAAGCTAAGCACACTCCAAATATGTGGATTTTGGTTCACAGAACTCTTAGCAATGGCCCCAGTGGCTGGGAAACGTTAAGAGTTGAAGACCACAGGTCTTGGGAGTGCTCCCAGGTCAGGAAAGCCTGAAGTAGACTACAATAACCCTGTTTTATTCACCCCACTGAGATTGTGGTGCAATGTTCTTCCTTTGTAAGAAATTATCAACTGGGATTTAAATATGGAATATTTTCATTGTGACATGACAACTGCAAAACCTGTTCTAAAAGAAGCTCATTGCTCTTTAAGAGAGATATGGACATTAATTCAAATTAATATTTTACCTAATTATTGGATGTGACCACTGTTACATACTTTACCTGGCTTTATTGTGAGTGTAACCCTTCATGTCAGACAGGCTCAGATGTACCCAGAGCATATATTCTTCCAAGCATATAAGCAAAGCGCAGATTGACCTCAACGCCCCCCCTCCAGGAGGAGTGGCTTTGTTCTTTTGGGTGAGTGCAGGCAATTCCCTGAGGAAAGGAAGAAGCAGTATGCTGGGTCAGAGAGAAGCGGAAAGCTGAGGTCATGCTCCTGTAGCTCCCGATTAAAGGCTGGAATTCCAGAAAAAGAGAAAGTCCAGGTAAAATGAACCAGGAGAAGAATTCAGGGGCCTGTTTTTTTAAAAAAACTAAACGTCTAGATGGAACTGACATAAGTTTGATCTTTGCTTTCATCTATGTGCATTGCAATCATTTTATGTGTCTGCGTAATTTAAGGGTATTGTATTTTTGTCAATTTGAATCCAACCCTTATGGCAGAGCTTTCCAAACTTTTCATGTTGGTGACACACTTTTTAGACCAGAGCTTTCCAAACTGTGTGTCGCGACACAAAAGTGTGTCGCCACACACAGCGTGGTGTGTCGCCACACCACCCGGAAGCGGCGGCCCGCGCGTGCACGGCGGCCGCCACGCATGCGCGCGCCGGTGCACACCCCCCGCGCTGCCGCACGCCCCCCGCGCCGCCGCCGTGCGCGCGCGTGTCACCGCCGCCGCCGCTGCCGCTCGGTGTGTCGCCAGCGGCGGCACTTTGGAAAGCCCTGTTTTAGACAAGTATCATTTCGTGACACACTCTTACAGCAGAGCATCATTTCACGACACACTCTTACAGCAGGGCACAAGGCAGGCACTAAGACCTGCGTGGAATCACACCAGGTTTGGAGGCAGTAAGGCACAAGGCAGGCACTAGGACCTGTGTGGAATCCTGGCAGGGCAGGTTTGGAGGCAGCCAGGCACAAGGCAGGCACTAGGACCTGCACGGAATCCTGGCACGGCAGGTTTGGAGGCAGCAGCAGCCGCGACACACCCAGACACTTCAGCCAACACACTAACGTGTCCCGACACACAGTTTGGAAAGCTCTGCCTTATGGAATCAGCGGTACTGATCTCTTAAATACTACTTTTCCCTTACAGATAGCAGATCAGCACCATTATGTTTATTTTTTTTTATATCTGTTGGATCCATTTTTTGTTTTGTTCTGTTTATTTGTACTCATTGGATATGCAGGATGGAACAGCACTTAATTTATCTTTTCCAGCACTGATTATCTGCAATCTAACATTTAAAGTTACAATGAGTTTTTCTACAAATTAATGTTTTTTAAGAGTTTAATTTAGTCTATACCCAGGGCCACTGGTTTGTCTCCAAAACAGAAGGAACAGACACTATTGGCCATACACCTCAATGCTATATGGCCTGGAGGTAGTTCTAAAGCAGAGCTTTCCAAACTGTGTGTCGGGACACGTTAGTGTGTCGGCTGCAGTGTCTGGGTGTGTTGCTGCCTCCGAGCCCTGCCAGGATTCCGCACAGGTCCTAGTGCCTGCCTTGTGCCTGGCTGCCTCCAAGCCTGCCCTGCCAGGATTCCGCACAGGTCCTAGTGCCTGCCTTGTGCCTGGCTGCCTCCAAACCTGCTGTGATTCCGCGCAGGTCCTAGTGCCTGCCTTGTGCCCTGCTGTAAGAGTGTGTCGCGAAATGATGCATGTCTAAAAAGTGTGTCACCAACATGAAAAGTTTCGGAAGCTCTGTTCTAAAGCCATCATTTATTTTCCACTTACATACAGTAGTATTTGATAGAAAGACAGAGCATGGTAGTCCTATCTCTCTCAAATAAATTTAAACACAAACACACCAGGGATGAGAGAGGATGTCAGGTGGGACATACAGTATCTAGAAGATAGGTGGTAGCCACAAGAACTACAAGCTGCTATTCCAACAGGCAGGAGCAAGTTGTAAAGACCCAAAGGACTTCTGGAAGAGGAAGTCGGAGACTTCTATTTTTCCATTTTACAGGTTCTGTCATGCCACTACAATTTTGACAGGTTCTGTCATGCCACTACATAATACAAATTATGGATACAATCCAAAGGACACACAAAATACTGCATTACACAGGGGAGGAAGGAGTCACCCTTCCATCTCCTTGACACCATCTACTACCTCTTAAAGAATAGTTCCCAAAGACTGAGAACATGATGGACTCCCAGCAGAAAGGAAAATGGCAACAATATGGTTTTTGTGGAGTCCTTGGTGCTCTCTGAGTCTTGTTTTCTTGCAGACATTTCATTGCCAGAGTAGGCAACATCTTCAGTATGAGACTCTCTCGCACTGAAGATGTTGTCTAGTCTAGGAATGAAACTTCTGCAAGAAAACAACAAGGCTCAGAGAGCACCAAGGACTCCACAGTTCAACCCTGAGCTACAAATATTATCTTTGATTAATATGGTTTCTTTCTAATATTGCACTAAGCAATGTTACTAAACCATGATTTGATACATGAATCGGAGTTGATTATTTGCACAATACACAAAGAAGTAAATATGAATTATGAACAACAATAGCCAGATTCACATAAGGTAAAGGTAAAGGTTCCCCCCGCACATTTGTGCAGTCGTGTCCGACTCTAGGGGCCGGTGCTCATCTCCGTTTGTTAGCTGAAGAGCCAGCGTTGTCCGAAGACGCTTCCACGGTCATGTGGCCACATGACACGCGCGGAACGCTGTTAATGTATATACACATAGTCAAAAATAAAAAAGCATATTTTAGCTTAGCAATGATGTGTGAACCAGGTTGCACCCAGAATTATTCTGTCATGAACATAGACTTCTTTGAATCTAAGCCTATGTATTTCAGCCTTAGTCACTTTATATAAGCTGCTCAAAAAAATAAAGGGAACACTGAAATAAGACATCCTAGATCTGAATGAATGAAATATTCGTATTAATTACTTTGTTCATTACATAGTTGAATGTGCTGACAACAAAATCACACAAAAAGCAATGGAAATCAAATGTAAGCAACCCCTGGAGGTCTGGATGTGGAGTTACACTCAAAAATTAAAGTGGAAAAGAACACTACAGGCTGATCCAACGTTGATGTAATGTCCTTAAAACAAGTCAAAATGAGGCTCAGTAGTGTGTGTGGCCTCCACGTGCCTGTATGACCTCCCTACAACACCTGGGCATGCTCCTGATGAGGTGGCGGATGGTCTCCTGAGGGATCTCCTCCCACACCTGGACTAAAGCATCCCCCAACTCCTGGACAGTCTGTGGTGCAACGTGGCGTTGGTGGATGGAGCGAGACATGATGTCCCAGATGTGCTCAATTGGATTCAGGTCTGGGGAACGGGTGGGCCAGTCCATAGCATCAATGCCTTCATCTTGCAGGAACTGCTGGCACACTCCAGCCACATGAGGTCTAGCATTGTCTTGCATTAGGAGGAACCCAGGGCCAATCGCACCAGCATATGGTCTCACAAGGGGTCTGAGGATCTCATCTCGGTACCTAATGGCAGTCAGGCTACCTCTGGCAAGCACATGGAGGGCTGTGCGGCCCCCTAAAGAAATGCCACCCCACACCATTACTGACCCACTGCCAAACCGGTCATGCTGGAGGATGTTGCAGGCAGCAGAACGTTCTCCACGGCGTCTCCAGACCCTGTCACGTCTGTCACATGTGCTCAGTGTGAACCTGCTTTCATCTGTGAAGAGCACAGGGCGCCAGTGGCGAAGTTGCCAATCTTGTGTTCTCTGGCAAATGCCAAACGTCCTGCACGGTGTTGGGCTGTAAGCACAACCCCCACCTGTGGACGTCGGGCCCTCATACCACCCTCATGGAGTCTGTTTCTGACCGTTTGAGCAGCCACACGCACATTTGTGGCCCACTGGAGGTCATTTTGCAGGGCTCTGGCAGTGCTCCTCCTGTCCCTCCTTGCACAAAGGCGGAGGTAGTGGTCCTGCTGCTGGGTTGTTGCCCTCCTACGGCCTCCTCCACGTCTCCTGATGTACTGACCTGTCTCCTGGTAGCGCCTCCATGCTCTGGACACTACGCTGACAGACACAGCAAACCTTCTTGCCACAGCTCACATTGATGTGCCATCCTGGATGAGCTGCACTACCTGAGCCACTTGTGTGGGTTGTAGACTCCGTCTCATGCTACCACTAGAGTGGAAGCACCGCCAGCATTCAAAAGTGACCAAACCATCATCCAGAAAGCATAGGAACTGAGAAGTGGTCTGTGGTCACCACCTGCAGATCCACTCCTTTATTGGGGCTGTCTTGCTAACTGCCTATGCTTTCCACCTGTTGTCTATTCCATGTGCACAACAGCATGTGAAATTGATTGTCAATCAGTGTTGCTACCTAAGTGGACAGTTTGATTTCACAGAAGTGTGATTGACTTGGACTTACATTGTGTTGTTTCAGTGTTCATTTTTTTGAGCAGTGTATAAAATCATAAGAGGAAAGATGCATAAAGAATATACCATTGCTTTAGAAAATATGAATTCATACTTTTGCTTAACAAACTGGCCAGATACTTTTAAAAACAACATTAATTTAGTTTATTTACAATAATTACAGTACAGTATATAATTGCTTACAATCCTGTCTGGTTTCTCCTAGTTGCCTGATGTATTGCTCAAGTACTAAATCTGATTCAGCCAAGCATATTTTCCAATAAAGTATCATCTCCTCCTGCACCTATTAACTAGGATCATAATTCACTACAGAAATCAGTTTCAGCAGGAATGGGAAATAATCAGTGATACTGGGGTATCACACAAAATGTGAATTCTTACATTGCTGTGCTCTAATATAAGCTCAGCAAGAGACAATTCCATAAAAACCAATTCAGGGAAGGAAGGAAAGATTATTTTGAGGATAATATAGGAGGAAAAAAAGAAAGGTAAAGATGCTTGAACTCTTGAAAGCTGTCTGGAAAAAAATGTTAAGTTTAATTATTTATAGCTGTTTTGTGCAGGGACTTGTCCAGGCAGTCGCCAGGAGTCAACACTAAGGCACCCCCCCCAAAAAAATTGTGGGGAATGAGAGGGAGAAAGAAATGAAAATAGATACTGTATATTAGAGATTTTTGAATACAGAACAATTTAGGATTATTATTTCCAACCTATTACTTATCTGCAATTAGAACAATTGAGGTTTGAAACTAGATGTTTGATACAAAGGAATGAAAATTCATAGGCCATAGCCATTGTTCAAGATGGTAATTTAGAGAGTGATAATATCATGAAATATGTGGTGAGTGATCTCCTCTAGGACTATAATTCCAAAGAATACGGAAAGAGGAAGGAAGGAAGGAAGGAAGGAAGGAAGGAAGGAAGGAAGGAAGGAAGGAGGGAAGGAAACCATTTAAAAGAAAATATTTTATTTCTGACACTGGATATTTAAAAGTCAGCAAGAAAACCACTCCCTGAAACATTAGCAGTCATGTGAAAGGCACAAATTAAAGGTCAGGTACAGATAAGCACCCTTCTTTGGGTCTAATTCTATATCCAATTATGGTGATGTGACACAGGGACTGGGATTATGTTGCACTGAGCCTCAGTGTGATTCAATTTGTTTGTGTTTCATGTGCTGTCTGAACCATCAGTTTTATAAACTATGACTTATGGGTTAGAGTTATGAATCAATCCAGATAGCTGTGGCTTTTTCAATAAATTGTGGTAAAGCAAATCTCTAAAAATATATCAATTTAGCCAAGATCTTTTCTAGAGTTTATCTATAATGACTGCCTGTATAATGCTCTTTTGGCTGTATTTGGATAATGCAAGAGAAATTCTACCCAAAGGAAAAAAAGATGGAAATAGATACAAGTCGTATCTTTACTGACAATACAGACAAGCCTTCAAATGTTAAGAGTTAACATTTGAAGTTAACTTAACTTCATTTAACTTAACAGTCAAATGTTAACCTTCAAATGTTAAGAGTTAACCCAAAATATGATGGACCTGACACTGCATGGGATTAACCTGCTGTTTCCAGGTGGAATCATCAAAGGATTTCATGTTAGTTGCATAGGAAGCAACTTAGAAAGCTTTTGAAAATCCAAAATAACTTGTTTTATCACATTCCCCAGAGAGGTTAGAGAACCAAATTCTCCAAGTTATGGAGGGAATCAGGGTATGACTGGAAGACATGTCCCTGATGGATGAAGAGGTCAGGTTAGCTCAGAAGCTACTGGCACACAGATGGACAAGCTACAGCAACAAAGTAAACCACAGTTGCCATGAGAATGCAGTTAGTTAAACTCCTATTGATCTTTACCAGGATTCTGGTCAGCAGGGGAATAGCCAAAATGTGTAAGCAGGGCTCCTTTCCAGGAAAAAAAACAGGAAGGCATTGCCGAAAGATGAAGAATTGTAGAGGAGTACAGAGACGTCCTTGAAGAAAATATGCTTGCCATCCGACTGTGGTTCCAGTGCTAAGACTGGGCAGGAAGGCAAAACCTAACTACAAAAGAATGCATTGGACATAGTATCCAACATTTCAGAAGCATAAAGTAGAAGATGCATGAGTGTTTCAAAGAGAAACATTGAACCAAATATCTGTGCAACTATCCTTTCTCCCCATCCCCAGTAACTGCCATATAGAGAGTAATGCCATAGGCCATGATCCACCCAAAACACTTAGAAAGTCTTAACTGCCAAGCATTTAGAATCAAACTGATCTTAACTCACATCTGTTCTTTAGAATTCCACTTTTGCCCTGTGATTCTAAAGATCTGAATTAGCCAAATTGCTGAAATGTATATTTTCGTCTAGTTACATTTGTACCATTAATGAGAGTGGAAATTTTTTGCAGCAGTTTAACACCATGCACCTGTATTTTGTGATTCTCAGATCTTATTGCTCTTGAGTGTCCATTTATTTAAAAAAGTACTTATCAGTACCTGTATAATAGAGATATTCATATATCATACTGTATATATATATATATGCACCAGGAGCATTTAGTCAATTGAACCAAGAAATTTCATTATCAGAGGGAATAACAACACAATATTCTGGCCCACAAAGGATAACACTGTTGTAACCATGGTTTATTGAATAAGCTATATTTGGCTGGATTCACACATCTACTCCATAAATTATTTGTATGTCACATGGGCTTGGTAATCCAGAATCAAACCAAATTACGCTCAGCATGAAGCAGGAACTCAGCCCTCTTGTTTGATCTCTGTGCACGAACCCTGCTCTAGTTTTTAGATTCTGCCTAATAGTTGCCTGTTAATTTTGAGCACTCTACATTCCTGATCTTGTAAACTGACTGGTGCCTTGACTCCTAGTGGTACTTAACAGAAGACAACACTGTGAGAAATCTTAAGATATGCTTTTCAGATATTACAGAATTTTAGATGATCATCTATTATACAGTATTTAACAATTAGATTAAAATATATTTGTGTATATACTGTATTAGCAAAACCAGTTGCCTTTTTGGAACTGAAAAAACAAACACTGAATGTGTAATTTAATAAGCATAATGTACCCAGTATTAATAGAACAAAGGATCACTTTTATTTTTTTATTTTAATATATTTTTAATATATCTACACCAAATTAAAGTAATCTCAAATAGGGCTGTGCAGAGATCTGGGTTCAAAGGTTAATGTGATTTGTAGAATTCATGGACATGCATGTAGCACCTATTGTAGCACCTAAAGCAGCTATTTCCTGAATTTTCAAGGCTGCTGTTTGCAGCTGAGATGCAATCCAGGAAAAAAAACTACATTTAGTTTAAGGTATTCTCAACATGTGTGCACATTTTGCTCTTTGAATCCAGATTGTGCACAGCCTTAAACTCAAATATAAAGAAGGCTGGGACTCAAAAATTAAATTGCATGATAGACATACACTGAAGATTTTCTCTCTCTCCTAAAAATTACTCCTAAGGTTTGAACAGAGAAGAGGGACTTAGATTATAGTGCTGTGTAATTCCTGAGTCCAAGGCAAAAGAGTGCTTTGGAGCATGTGGGAATACTCATGTAGCACCAGACCTCTTTAAACTAAACGATCCTTTTCCCAGAAAGGATTGCATAGATGTAGAGGACAGCTATGCGTTTCGGGGAAAAGGTCCAGTTGCTTCAATAAGTTACATAAATTACTAGGTGAATGTCCCAAGTCTGCCTCTAAATCTGAAGAACTGCACAGTCTTATTAAATTCTACCTCTCTGCAACACAAGCCAAAATAAGGACTGGATTCACAAATCACACTGTGCTATAACATGGTTTTGGATTATTTTGACTTAGCATGCTATGCAGCCCATTCTCGTTTATTCAATAAAGCACTGATTACTAAGCACTACTTAGTACCATGTGTGAACCAGCTCAATGATAAAACTGATTTAAAGCACACTTAAACTTCCTAGTTATACTTTCTTTCTTCTCCTCTCTTTCTCTCTTACGCACTAGGGCACTTGCAGTGCCTTCTCTAAAGCCACAGTGAAGAGGATAGTGGTGGCAACTATGAGGAGGAAGGAAGGAGAAAGGAAACTTCTGTATATTTATAAATATTGCAATGAGGATGAAATTTTGACTTGACTTTGGTTCTTCTGGTTAGAACATTACAAAGTTACACAACTGCTGTTACAAGACCAGGCACAATCTTCATTATTGTACTTGTCTGTTTCTGATTACAGTGACATTTTGTAGCCTAATCACTGAGCCTAGGGGAGGAAAAAAAGCAGTTGCAAATACACAGTTCTACAGCTTTTAAGCGCATGAAGAAGTAATAACAAATCATTACATTTCTGCTACTCTGTGGTTTTGTTATATTCATCTTTTTATTCAATCAGGATGCTTGTTTGGGGTCATGGTGGTCAATAACCAGTGCTTATAATGATCAGAAATAAGAGGAGAAATAAGATGGTTCCAGGATGAAGAAAAATTAAAAAATTATAAACATATATGAAAACAGATGCTTTCATTTTTATCTTTAAGACAGGCTGATATAGAATAAAAATGGTAATAAAATGACTAAACTCTGATGACATTGTTGTCAGAATTAAAGATATTTGAGATCCAAGCACAGCCAAAATAACAGCAAACAGCAAAGCCCCCCAAAACTACAACCAATTCGATTCTGAAACTTGGGAATGTGAAACTGTTTTCCCATTCTTAAAGGAGAATACTGCATTGTTCTTGAATTATTGCATGCTGTCAACTAAGAAATTATTTTAACTAGAAAGTTAACTAAGACAAATATAGAATCAATTGAACTGATTAGATTACTTATAGACCAACCATAATAATCTTGACTACAAAATAATCAAAATCAAACCACCTGTGGTTTGATATTCTAGGTTTTTTTTTAATTAACCAGAACTGGAATCAATCTAAATTACAGAGTTAATTTAACAGGAAACTGAGATTTAGACAAAAGCAAAACAGAAGCTTTTATTGCTAGAATCACACGTGCTAAGCCACAGTGAACCCCCTAAGCTGGTTCACAAATGACACTAAAACATGCCTATTTCAATTAAAACATGCATCTAGACATGTACTTCTTAAACTTCTTACTCTCAGTATCCCTTCCTACTTTTAAAAATTACAGAGGACCCCAAAAGAGCTTTCATTTATATGGGTTATAGTTACTGTATTAAAAATTAAAATGGAGGCATTTATAGAATAGTTATTTATTTACCGAATCGTGTAAAAATAACAGTATTAAACCCATTAGATATTAACATAACTAAAATAGTTTTTTTAAAAAACCTATATTTTTAAACAAATGATGAGGGTTTGCCTGACGTGCCTTCCTTTTAGCTCTTTTCTCCCTTTCGCCCTGTACTCGTGCTTCTTCAAAGTCCATAGCGCCATTAATAAAGGCTGACCTCCAATTGAAACGCTCATGAGTTAGGGCTTCCCAGTTCTCAATGCTGATATTACATTTTTTAAATTAGCTTTGAGAGTATCTTTGAATCTCTTTTGCTTGTGGGAGGTTGTGCAGATCCAGAATTGGCCTTTACAGCCACTTACGGATCCACTGTTAAGATTTTACCCCTGGAAGACAATCTTACTCGGCTACGAGTTATCGCCAATGAATGATGATTTTTAAACAAATTTTTAAAAATGAGAAGAGTGACATTGTTTTAATTTTTTGCAAATATATTTAATATCTGGCAAATAATTTTGATTTCGCGGACTGCGGAGAGGGTCTTGGGGGACCCAGGGGGTCCTCAGACCACACTTTAAGAAATGCTGATCTAAACTATTTCTCAGGTATTGAATAGATTCCAACGGTGCTGTTCCATTTGTAGAATGGCATATTATCAAATAGAAGGTTTCTTTATTCCTCCTTCCCAGTACAATGTGTTACACCCCATGAAAATCATGGCCCCTTTAAATCTCTGGAACAGTAGCACGGGGGCAGAGAGTCAAAGGGAGACCAAGATAAATCCTTTTTGTCCTCTTACCTTAGCAGAGGGATCAGCTTAATCAAAACTTATTGAACAAGAGGAATAGCAGCATTGCATTCCATCCATTAAATGGGATAAAACTGGAAAGGCTAAAAGAACTAACTATACTGCATCTTACATGAAAGGTGGGATGATTGTTGAATGTCTGCATTGATCCCAAGAAGTGAGGGATATGCATGAAAAAATCAATCAATCTCACCCAGATTCACAGACCATATATTTCTCGGCCTCTGTACAACAGAAATGCATGTAAGGTTTATAAAATAATGCACAAATAGAAATATTCAAACTAACTTGCACTGGTTTTCTGAAAAGTATGACTGTCAAGGTGAACTATTTACCCATCACCAAACTGGAGAGCCAGTTTGGTCTAGTGGTTAAGGTGCTGGGCTAGAAACCAGAGTCTGTGAGTTCTAGTCCCGCCTTAGACATGAAAGCCGGCTGGGTGACCTTGGGCCAGTCACTCTCTCTCTCAGCCCAACTCACCTCACAGGGGAAAATAGGAGGAGGAAGGAGTATTAGGTATGTTTGCCGCCTTGAGTTATTTATAAAAATAATAAAGGTGGGATAGAAAATAAATAAAAAATAAAAAAATAAATTCCACATCACTTACATATATCCAGTTGAAGAGACCTAACAAGCAAACAACAATAAACTCAGCTTTCTACTCACACACACAGTTTAAAATTGGAGGTTGTTATAGAGGATATATTGAATGCTCTGTTAAGCCGCTGTTTGAACAATGTTGCTATGGAAGCAAATCACTGATGCCCTGCACTTTTATCAACACTTCTCTATTTAAATCTTCTTCTTGGATTTTCAACAAAGCTATCCACTGAACCTTACCTAATCTAAGATTCTGTTCAGATTCTCTCTCTTCTCCCCTAAGTATTCAAAAGGCATTTTCCCACCATTAGTCCTACAGTTGTGACACACATTCATGCAAAATGTGTTCCTTGTCTTTTCAGGTCTTAACTCAAGATCTTTAGCAGTTTAATTCCTATTTCACAATCAAAACTGGCAGTATTCTGAATTTAAACAGTCATTCTTCAACAGCTGGCTTTTCAATTCCTATTTTCCAAATGGCTGGAAACAAATATTTATCTCATACTGTAGCTATATGTCTACACTGTTTAAAAACCTCTAGCTGATGTGTTTGTTTTCTTCCTCTAATTCAGTCAAAAGCTTCCTTGCCCAATATAAATTCAATGCTTGTGATGGTAAAATGTGAAACACTATCTGGTTGTGTTTCCATGTTGGCATGGAATGCCCACTTACCCAGGGAGCAAAACAATTTACAGTACAATTTGTAGAAGGGAAGGAAAAACTATCACTCTGGTTGGTATTGAACTTCAGGGAGGACCAGGAGAAGGACTAGGAACAGATCCTGATATATGGAGAAGTCAGAGGCAAAGGAGCAGAATAAAGTATGTATAGTAGCATGAAATGGGCTAAGAAGAAAGAAGAAAAAAAACCCTGAAGGACAGGTAAGTGGCCTGAGCACAGAGGAATTAAGTACCTGAGGCAAGGAGCTAATCATAGATAATAATGCAAAGCAACTTTACAGTGCTTAAGGACAAGAGAGACTGTATTCTTTGCAGGTGACACAGAAGACAGGTATGTTTATCAGCTTGTTGAAAGAGTTAACATTCTGCTGCTAGTGCAACATTATAACCTATGGAGAAAATGAGCAAGACAAAATGACTTAATTTAATTGACTGACTCATTAATTTAACTCAATTCTTCAAATACAGGTTTCTAACTTTTGTGGAAATCACTGTTCCTTACACTAGAAACAAAGTTTATGCTGCTCATAACTAATTACAGAACTATTACCATTAATATCACTAGATTGATATAATCCTACATTTGGGGTTGGTTTATTGTTTCACTGTATTAATCTAACAGCTATTCTATATTTCCATAAATATAAGCAGGTTTCTTATGTCTTTTAATACATTATTTGCAACAATAAATTATATATTTAATTCATTAAGTCATTATTTTCCAATTATACCAAATAAAGTGTATCTTTGTCAGAAGATTAAAATAACAAAAAATCGGTGGAATTACTTCTAGTAAGTTGCAAATTCTACTAAAGCAGTTGTTACCTGGCATGCCTATAATTAAGTCTCTCCCCTCTCCTATTTAATATCTACATGAAACCGCTGGGTGAGATCATCCGTCACCATGGGATGAGATACCATCAATATGCGGACGATACCCAATTATACATCTCCATCCCTGGTGAGGTAAGTGATGCAGTGGCTACCCTTTCTCAGTGCCTGGAGGCTGTGGGGGTCTGGATGGGGAACAACAGGCTTCGACTGAACCCTGGTAAGATGGAGTGGCTGTAGATTGATGGCTCCTGTAGATCCAGGAAGTTATCATCCTTAGTTCTGGATGGGGTTGCACTACCCCATTCAGATCAAGTGCGGAATCTGGGGGTTCTTCTGGACTCACGGCTACTGCTCGAAGAGCAGGTGACAGCCGTGGCCAGAAGGGCTTTTGCACAGCTTCGTGTTGTGCGCCAGTTACGCCCTTTCCTGGATCAGGATGCCCTCCGTACAGTCACTCATGCCCTGGTCATCTCCCATATAGACTATTGCAATGCGCTCTACATGGGGCTACCCTTGAAGAGTATCCGGAAGCTTCAACTGGTCCAAAATGCGGCTGCTCGCGCAGTTATTGGTGCGCCAAGATCAGCACATGTGACACCTCTGCTGCGACGGCTGCACTGGGTACCTGTGTGCTTCCGGGTCCAATTCAAGGTGTTGGTTATCACCTTTAAAGCCCTACATGGCATGGGACCAGGTTACCTGAGGGACCATCTCATCCCCATAACATCGAACCGTCCCACTCGGTCATTTAGAGAGGGAATGCTGCGGATCCCGTCGGTAAGGGAGTTTCACCTGACGGGGTCAAGAAAGCGGGCCTTCTCGATAGTAGCGCCCACCCTTTGGAATATGCTGCCCCTGGAGGTGAGGCAGGCCCCATCGCTCCCAGCCTTCAGAAAAAACTTAAAGACCTGGTTCTGCCGCCTTGCGTGGGAGGGGGGGGGAACAGCTCCTCTTGGGGATGGCTGGTGCCATAGAGCCCTTTTAAACACCGACCCATCAAATCTTGGATTTTTTATTTAAATTTTATTGTATTGGAGAGTATTTATATATGCTGTTTTAATTGTTGAATTTTAACTGTCGATTTTTTTGTAAACCGCCCAGAGTTCCCTTGCGGGAAGATGGAGCGGTAAATACAAGTCGAATTATTTATAAATAAATAAATAAGTAAGTAAGTAAGTAAGTAAGTAAGTAAGTACATTGAGTAAATGGTATTATACCAACTCCTTGGAACACAACAGGATTATTAGGTTTGCCAGGAGGAAGATTCAATAAATTTAAAAATCCCAGAAGAGGCTACCTGTCTAAAAGCAAAAATAATAATTTTATTTCTAACTGTTCTTGAACATTTGGTGTTGTAATTTGTATTTTACAATAGGTATGGTCAACATATAACTATCATGTACACTTGAGATGCAAATTAGATGGGGCAAATTGCACTAGATTTCAACTAAAGTGCTAACAAACCAACTGATTTTTAAAAAAATGATCACCCCTACTCCAAAACTGCTGCTTTTAAAAATAAGTGAATTTCAGCAGGAGGTTTTTGTTGCATCTCTGCATCTTGATCATGAAAAAAGCACCTTTTGAATTTCTCTGTTTCAAAATCACAGAGATTTTTGAAATACAGCAGCCCTGCATGGGAAAAAAAGGGTGGCAATTCTAATGTCCAGCTCTCTTATTTGCAAGAGAGAATTCTAAAATTATATCATATACATAGCAATACATTCTAAAGCCTTAGGAACCATTAAGGCAATCAAGAGAAAACATAGGATACTTACACATTTAAATAAACCAATGATGAAATCCTCCTTACTTAAGAGGAAGCCAGAATAAATTTAGTAGGGTTTTGGTTTGATCATGCAGTACTATTATTAAGCCCCCATGTCTTGTTTTGTGGGGTTGACCCAGTGTCTTTTTACATTTAGAGACAGTAAGGCAGCCCATTGATATAAAGTGGGCTTTTGTTAGTCATTATAAAATGAAATCATGTTGATTTTTATCAACCTTCTCCAAAGAGAAAAGAGAATGGAAGCAAACATATATTTCAAAGTAAGCTTAAAATAAGCTTTACTAAATAAGTGACTAGCCATTACTACATTTCTATACATGTTAGAAAAGTGGATTCTGCGTAACATTCATTGCCTCCCTATACCACATGCCTGGTGTTCATTCCATCTTCAACATAGTGTATCCCCCCATTTCAAGCCACAGGCACTCAAGTTTCACATGCTTCCCTTTTTTTCTTAAATAAAAACACTAGAAGCCTTTCCTATATACTTAAACGAAAACTGAGATTTTTCACATTTTCATCATAAACCTGGCAACTTCAGGCTTAAAAAAGAAAGAAACCAACCCCATAATCATTTTTGATTCTTGCTGTTAAAAAAAACACAAAAGAGTTGGCTTCTCTGCACTCCACAAGTACATACCCTATAGTATGAAGCTAAATATTCACTAAGCTTGCTGAAAAATAAAAAGGCATTGCATCTTGATTTCTAAGAATTAAGGCAGCTTTCATTGGTGTTATGAAATCATGCAACAAGGTTTTCCAATACAGGTAGTCCTCAACTTACGACCATTTGTTCAGTGACTGTTCAAAGTTACGGCGGCGCTGAACAAAGGGACTTACGACCTGTCCCCGAAGTTACGGACATTGCAGCGACCCCATGGTCATGTGATCAAAATTTGGGCGTTTGGCAGCCCACCCACACTTACAACCATGGGGGCGCTTCAATTCCCCCCACCCACCTATCTCCCCCCCATCTCTGCCCTTTTGGTCCCCTGCACTCCACAGCCCCTGACGCCCTAGCTGTCCTTCACCATCTTCTTGCTCCCGCTGCTGACCAAGCATGCCCAGCCTGGCCCTTAGCGAGGCAGCTGCTGGTCACACGAAGCATTCTTCCCAAGGTCACACACGGCAGTTTCCTTGCGAGACCTGGGGAAGATGGCCTCACGGGGCCAGCAGCTGCCTCATGAAGGGCCAGAGCGGGCACGCCGCCTCAGCAGTGGGAGCAAGAAGATGGCGAACATCAGCTGGGATGGAGTGCAGGGCAGCAGGAGTCTTGGAGTGCAGGGCAGCAAGGGTGGCTGGGCTGGGGCAGCTGGGGCTTCCTGGGGCGGCTAGGGCTTTGCGCTGCATTGCTGGGGCTTCCTGGGATGTGGCGACTTTGCGCCACACAGCTGGGTCAGGCTGGGGCGGTTGAGGCTTCCAGGGGCGGCTGCAGCTTCTTGCAGCCCCAGAGCCACAGCGCCCCAAGAAGCCCCTGAGCCGCAGCTTGGCAAGCAGCCCCAGAGCCGCGCTGTTTCGAGGCTGCTTGCTGCCCCACAATGCAGGGTGCAGGGCGGCGGCCAAAAGGGCAGAGCTGGGGTGGGGGGGAGATAGGCAGGTGGGGGGAGCTGGAGGCAGTCCCTTACCTTACCGAGGCTCATGACTGGGAGGGACCAAGCCCAGAATGGCTTGGATTGGGGTGGGTCCTTGGCTAACAACTGGTGGAATTCGCTTAACAACAGCAACACAGAGTGCCGGGATTGCAGTTGCTAAGTGATGCGGTCGTATGATGTGCTTTACGACTGCATCACTTAGCGACAGAACTTCCATTCCCAATTGTGGTTGTAAGTCAAGGACTATCTGTATATGCTAGTCGTCTATAGAAGTTAAAAGTTACTGCAAAGCTACTGGTTTTTAGCATGGCAACTGCAACACTTGGTATTGGTTTTCTGGAGCTACCTTTTAATAAGTCACTTTATTAACCACCATATCTATATTCCACAGACAATTTGCCTGCCAAGTAGTCTTAGATATTATAACTCCACCGTAACAGATGGGCACTGACACCTTCTCCAGCACGTTAATCAAGCTGTCACCAGAGTTCAAAGGGCTGCAGACAGCTTCAAGAAAGGGGAAGGAAGGAAGGACGGAAGGAAGGACGGAAGGAAGGAAGGACGGAAGGAAGGAGTAATCACAGTCAGTTCCTAGAGTCTACTTTGTCTTTAAATGAGAAAAATGTCTCTCAAAGCAAGATAAACCAATTACCCATCAAAGTGATGGGCTCCCCTTTATTGGATGTCTGCTGCCTGTGATGCTTTAATTTAGATTCCTACTTTGTATCCAAAAGTAAATCTGATGTAGAATTCAATTTAAACTGGAATCTATTCCTCAACTACAACTTAATACATGGATTTGTACCACATCCAAAATTTGGGTTTCTCTATGCATAGAGTCCATATTTCAATTTTACAGGGTATCTAAATTAGAACAGTCCCTTACTAATATGGGCTCAATTTATTGCAGCACATAATCTTAGTTGGTGATTTATATTGTGTTGACCATGGTTTTCGATAGCCATGTTTAGCTTAGAGCTTAATAGCGATTTTTGAAGCATTACAACATATTCAGTTATTCATAATTAATGATATACTGGGGAAATGTAATCTCTATGACATTTTAAATCCCTTGTTTATTCATTTGTATTTTATTCTTGCTTCTTTTTTATGTCTGTTTATATATCTTCTTTAAAATGTCCAATAATAAAAGGCAAAAAAATTACTAATAATTTGGATTCCTGTACTGAGCAAGGCGCTGGACTGAATACTGAATGGGGCCTTCCAATTCTATGATTCTATAAATTGAATTTTGGCTTGACTCGCCATTTAAAAGCTACACACACACACACACACACACACAACTCCCTTCTCACCCCTCCCCTATGGGTGGTATGTGTCTTCCTCAACCTCGGGTCCTCTACCAGAGGCCTGGGAGTTTGAGGGTTCTGCGCAGTATCTTAGCTGTTCCTAGCACTGCACTCTTCTGGACAGAGAGCTCTGATGTTGCTCCTGGGATCTGTTGGAGCCACTCTCCCAGCTTAGGAGTCACATCTGCGAGTGCTCCTACCACCACTGGGACCACTTTGGCCTTCACTTTCCACATCCTCTCTAGTTCCTCCTTCAGGTGCTGGTAGTTCTCCAGCTTCTCATACTCCTTCCTGATGTTGCTGTCACTTGGCACAGCTATATCCATCACCACCGCCATCTTCTGGTCCTCCTCTACTACCACGATGTCTGGTTGATTGGCCAGTACCTGCCTGTCTGTCTGGATCTGGAAGTCCCGCATGATCTTAGCCCTGTCATTCTCCACGACCTTCTGGGGAAACTCCCATCTGGACTTTGGAGGGTCTAGCCCATACGCTGTGCAGATGTTCCTGTACACAATGCCAGCTACTTGGTTGTGCCGTTCAGTGTATGCTGTTCCTGCCTGCATCTTACACCCTGCCACTATGTGTTGGACTGTCTCTGAGGCCTCTCTGCACAGTCTGCACCTCGGGTCCTGTCTAGTGTGGTAGACCCCTGCTTCTATGGATCGGGTGCTTAGTGCCTGTTCTTGTGCTGCTATGATCAGTGCCTCAGTGCTGTCTTTTAGTCCAGCCTTTTTCAGCCACTGGTAGGATTTCCCAATGTCAGCCACCTCAGCTATCTGTCGATGATACATCCCATGCAGGGTCTTGTCTTGCCATGGCACTTCCTCTGCTTGATCATTCTTCTATGTCTGCTGCTGCTTCAGGCATTCTCTCAGCAGCTCATCTTTAGGTGCCATCTTACTGATGTACTCCTGGATGCTCTGGGTCTCGTCCAGGACAGTGGCTTTGACACTCACCAGACCCTGCCCACCCTCTTTCCGGCTGGTGTACAGTCTCTGGGTGTTGGACTTGGGGTGAAAGCCTCCATACATTGTGAGGAGCTTCCGGGTCTTCACATCAGCAGCCTCCATGTCCTCCTTTGGCCAGCTCACTATACCGGCAGGGTATCTGATGACTGGTAGGGCATACATGTTAGTGGCATGGATCTTGTTCTTCCCATTGAGCTGGCTCTTCAGGTCCTGTCTTATCCTTTGATGGTACTTAGATGTTGCTGTCTTCCTTGCCTCCTCATCGTGGTTCCCATGTGACTGTACTTGTGAAGGTACTTGTAGCTGGTCTGTATGTCTGCTATGTGGCCTGCTGGTAGTTCCACCCCATCAGTCTTAACTACCTTCCCTCTCTTTACTACCATCCAGCCACACTTCTCTAGTCCGAATGACATCCCAATGTCCTCACTGTAGATCCGTGTCAGGTGGATCAGTGAGTTGATGTCTTGTTCACTCTTAGCATACAGCTTGATGTCATCCTTGTAGAGGAGGCGGCTGATGGTAGTTCCACTCTTGAACTTGTATCCGTATCCAGTTCTTGTGATAATCTGGCTGAGGGTGTTCAAGCCCATGCAGAACAGCAGTGGGGACAATGCATCACCTTGGTATATGCCACACTTGATGGCCACTTGTGCGAGCTGTCTTGAGTTGACTTCCAGTGTTGTCTTCCACAGTCCCATTGAGTTCTTGAGGAAGGTCCTTAGTGTCCTGACTTTGTATAGTGCCAGGCATTCACAGATCCATGTGTGTGGCATTGAGTCATAGTCAATCCAGGCTGTGCTCAGATTGGTCTGTCTAGACCTTGAGTCTCTGGCGACTGTTCTATCTATGAGCAACTGGTGTTTGGAGCCTCTGGTGTTGTTCCCAATGCCCTTCTGAGCTGTGCTCAGGTACTGGCCCATATGGTCCTGCAGCTTGGCAGCTATGATGCCTGATAGGACTTTCCATGTTGTGGGGAGGCAGGTTATTGGCCGGTAGTTGGACGGTGTTGTTCCCTTGTTGAGGTCTTTCATGATCAGCACTGTCCTACCTTGTGTTAGCCAGTCTGGGTGGGAGCCTGCTGCTAGCAGCTGGTTCATCTGTGCTGCTAGGTGTTCATGCACTGCTATTAGTTTCTTTAGCCAGTAGGTGTGGATCATGTCTGGGCCAGGTGCTGTCCAGCTCTTCATGTTCTTGACACGCTGTTGGATATCTGCTACTGTGATGGTGACTGGGTCCTGCTGTGGGAGATTTCTGTGGTCTGCTCTCAGGTCCTGCAGCCACTTTGCACTGGTGTTATGTGTCTTCTCTTTCTCCCATATGTTCTTCCAGTACTGTTCCATTTCTGCTGTTGGTGGCTCTGCTGTTCCTGTATTGTTGCACTGCAGCTGGGAGTACACCTTGGATGGTTCTTTGGTGAACAGGGCATTTATCTTCTTGGCCTCTGCTTCTCTAGTGTATCTCCTTAGCCTGGTAGCCAGTGCTGTGAGCCTTTGTTTAGCAGTCTCTAGGGCTTCAGATGGAGTCAGGCCCTTGTATTTTTTCAGTAGCCAAGTCTTATCCTTAATCTCCACATCCTTCTGTAGTTCTACCAGCTGACTAACTTCTCTCCAAATTGCCTTGACTTCATTTTCCGGGGGGGGGGTATGTAGTGCTGTTCTTCTTGATCATGTAGCCAAGCATCACCAGGATTACAGTGGCTGTAGCGTATACCAGTTCATTTGTTTGAGTTATAGTGGTAGCAGGGATTGTCGTGAGGGCTCTGTTGGCATCTTCTAGCATACTAACTGATGGTACTTCTCCACTGAGCCTTGGTAATCGGTCTCGAGAGTTGACTGTAGCTAGTTTATCCATGATCTTTTGCCTCATATCAGCTGCTGTGCTCTGTAATGGAGGGGGTGGCAGTGACGTTCCAGCTTCAGGTGTTGGCTGCACCTCTTCCGGGTCTTCTTGAATCTGGGATATAATGTGTAGTTGGTCTATCTCAAGTTGTGAGAGCAGCTTCCTCTTCACTATGTTGAAGCGTTGGGTAACTAGCTGTTTCTCAGTTAGTGTGGATGCAGGTCTTCTGTCCATCCATAGTTCCCTCATACGTTTCATATATCCCCTCTCATGAGGTCTACTGTTGTAGTAGCATTCCATCAATTCCAGGTTCTCTTGTCTTGTCCATGTATGGTTTGTTCCAGTAGCCCACTTACCGTCAGATTGCCCTGGTTCCCCTACATCTGACGCGGACCTTGTTAATCCGGGCGATGTCCGAGCCAGCATGGCTCTCTTAGTTCATGTCACTCTCATATTTTGAGGTAGGCAGGTGAACCGTTAGGGGGTCTTTACCCAAGGACCCCTACCGGTAAGGTAGGTACAGCTGGGATTTGAAACCTGGTCTCCCACTCCAAAGGCGGCGCTCTAACCACTACGCTATCCAGCCACTCATACATACATACAATCTAAATAATATCTAAATCCTTATTTATTTGTTGTTTCCTTTGCTATGTTCTTTTCTATATAATAAGCTTCTAATTTCTCCAACACAAGTTGTGCAGTGACACAGATATTTGTGGTGCTATATAAACAGGCCATTAAAAAAAAACAGAACTAAGGAAAGTGTGATGTAAAATATTTGATTAAGAAAGGCTGCTGATTGCAAAGGGAAGATCCTTGACCTGGTTTCTGTTACTGACAGTGCTGACGATCAGTAAACGAACAACTTTGTTCATATCTTCACATGTTCCCATAGGAGAGCTGCTACCTCACAGTTTTGAAATCACTGATTTAAAAAATCCAGATCAGACCCTGAACGCCCTGCCAGCAAATCCCATGCTCTGATCTAAACTACCTTCTAGTAAGATTGTGCCTCTGGTGCCACAAAATAAGTCGCTCCTATGGAAACAGAAGAACTTTCAGACATTTTGGTAAAGTGCTGAGCATCATTATTTATAACTGGAAGACCATGAAAGGATTTGTTTTTCCCTACAAAGCAGAGCTGCTAGCAAGAATGAATTACCTGAGAGTGTCAGTAATTAGCCAGAATTAGCAAATAATAACGAGATAGGGGAAATTGTGAGGTCTTACCTCTCCAATGTTACTATGAGGACCCAATAATTAACTGAATTATGCCAAATTACTCAATTATTTATTTTGAAACTGTTGTCTTATACAGCCACAGACCTAACCATTATTTTTCCCTAATCAAATTCCACTATGACCACCTCCACCTCTTATCCAATTTTCCTACATTTTTTTTAAGAATTCCAACTTACATTAGAGGGCAAATAAACAAACAGATTATTTAAAAAAAAACCTGCAAACCCGAATATTCTACAGTACATTGCTTCAAAAGTTCAAAGTCATTTGAAGTATTACTTCCCATCATACAGTACATACCCTATTTTTTTTTTGGTCCCCTTATTTCTGCTGTTCAAACAGGTGCTGGAGACTATGCAAAACAGTGCAAAACCAATTTCCAAAAGCAAAAGTAGACAATATGAACAGTAATCTCACTCCCAACATTCCTTCAACACACACACACACACACACACACACACTCTCTCTCTCTCTCTCTCTCTCTCTCTCTCTCTCTCTCTTAAAGAGAAAAAAGATCTGGGACAGAATTACAAATTATTGATTGATTTCTCAAACAATGTGCTTAAACTCTGGTGGGATTTCTTTAGAAGGGACATAAGAAACTGCCTTGTCCTCCAGCCCTACAGTGCCAGTTATGAATTTGTCCTTCCAGATGAGACTCCTTGCACCGGCAAGCAGCATCTTCCCTATTTTAATCAGCCATGGAAGGAGGGTGATTTTTAGTAGGAAATTATCTACATTAATTGCATATTCTGGACTGGGGTTCCTAACTTCTTAAAAAAATAAAATTTTAAACACATATTGTACTTTGGCTCTTAATTATCAACACATCTCTCACATACCCTTTAAAAGTTGGATTAAGAGAGATAAATGTAGTGTGGAATCTGGCGTAATGATTCCATACATACATATTTTCACCTCACTCCTCAAACACAAAATGAGCTATTCAATGAGCCCTTAGGTTAAAAACATTCAAGAAAAATAAACATAAGGCTCCACTTCAGATGAGAAAGCATTTTAAGAAGAATCACAGAGAAGCCAAATGCCTATACTAGCAACACTGGTATAATCTCAAACACATTTAGTCGATACAAAATAATCTAACCGGAAATCACATTACATATACCGTATGGTTATCTTTAGATACTGGCACATATTTCAAATGATATGTCAAGCTCTCTAGTCAAACAGGTATAAAGTATGGGCTAGACGCTGCTACTGTTTTACGGTCTCACAAATGGCTGAATTACCACACCCAAAGAGTCTACTTCAACTTGGACCCTGTGCTGCTCAACATTTCCAACAATGACTTGGATGAGGGAGTTGAGGGGATGCTTAGCAAGTTTTCAGATGGCACAAAACTGAGAGGAGTGGCTAACACTGTAGAGGAATGTGGAGGGCAGAGGGGATGGCCTTGAGGGACAGGAAGAAGAGCCACTACCAAGACAATGGTCAGATAAAGAAACCTGAGTCTGGGACAGAACTGTAACCTGAGAAAGCTCTCAGACAAGACCCTTCACAGTTCTCAAGAAGATAAAGGGAGGAAGCGGGGAGGTAAATTCAGGCTTGCAAGATTGTGTCACTATAACTTTACAATTAAAGTAGTACTGGCCAACATGACTTTGTCAGAGTTCTCATGCGAGAGCAAATTGTTTTCTTTACCTTCTGTAGCGTCTTTACAGTTTACTTTCTGTTTCCCAAAACAACTTCACGGATAAGGTGCAGACTTTGGTTTCCTAGTCTGGGATACCTTGAAAGTCTGACATGGAGAGAGAGAAAGATTTAAAAAGGCAGGCTAGAGCACTGGGCTGAAATGAATAGGGAGATGTGCAAAGTTCTGCATCTGGGAAGGAAATCTGAAAGGTAAAATACAGGAAGAGGGGGACTTGGCTTGTCTATATCATGTGTGAAAAGAATCTGGGTGATCTTGTTGACCACAAGTTAGACATGAGCCAGTAGTATGATGCAGCTGCTTTAAAGGCAAATGTTACCTGGGGTGCATTAACAGGAGCATAAAGTCCAGATCACAGAAATTAATTGTTCCGCTTTATTTCGGCCTTAGTAAGACCCCATTTGGAGTACTGTTCTGGAGACTCAAATTCAAAAATGATAGTAACAAATTGGACCAAGTTCAGAAAAATCTGGAAGCTAACCCCTATGAAGAATGGTAAAAGGAACTGGATATGTTTAATCTACAATAGAAATAACTAAGGGGAGAGATGATATTAGTCTTTAATATCTGAAGGGTTGTTATGCAGAAGGAGTGGACTTATCTTCTATTGCCCCAGAGGGCAGAACCAAAACCAGTGGGTTAAAATAAGAGTAGGCTCCGGCTAGACATCCAGATTATACAAGCTGTCAGGCAAAGGTACATCATGAAGTAATGAGTTCTCTTTCATGGATGGTTATCTGTCAGAGATGTTCTAGTGCAGTGTTTTTCAAACTTGATAACTTTAAGATGTGTGGGCTTCAACTCCTAGTATGCTGGCTGGGGAATTCTGGGAGTTGAAGTCCACGCATCTTAAAGTTGCCAAGTTTGAAAAACACTGCTCTAGAAATATCAGAGAAGGTGAGAAGTATCAGAGAAGATGATAAGTTACTGAAGTTATTTGTACTTGTCTTGATGGAGGGAGGTCATTTCTTTATATTTCTTTTTTCTCTACTATTTCTTTCTTTTTCTCTTTTCTCTGCACTTTTTATTTTTTATCTTTCTTAGTTTGTATTAGTTTTTTATCTTTGTATTTGTAAACTTAAATAAAAAAGAGAGAAAAAGAAAAACACTGCTCTAGTGGATTCTCTAAGGTACCTTCTAACTCTGTGATTCCAACTCTTTATGTCTGATATAACAACAAATCTGTATGGAATTGTATTTACAAATACTGATATATGATATAAACTGTTATCAGATAACTACTAACAGTATTTCAATTTTCAAAACTCAGCATTTTACTTTTAAAAAAATCCAAATTTTTTTTTATTTCAACTTATGAGGTAAATAACGTTAAAAAATTCATCAATAACTATTTCAATCTATCTTCTACACAATTCTCAATATCCTAGATATCTCTGTTCCTTAATAAACATTTCACAATGAAATGCAGATTAATAACAAATTTAGCTTTCTTCTAATCAAGTCTCAACAGATATAAATGACCTTTTAAAAAAGGAAAAATCCAGCCAAGTTTGATTTGAGCATTAAAAGTTCTGACCCCATTTTTTCCTGTAGAAACCTCTAGACAATATCCTTTGATCCCTTACACTGATCTCACTGATTAATCTAGAATTAGATAAAATCCAAGCACTCTTGCAAATACTGCACAATGATAATCACTCTCCTCTGGACACCCCCAATGCCTGAGGGAAGGATGGAGAGAAACATTTTCTGAATTGTAGTGTTCCATTGTAGAACAGCCTCACCCAACATCCATGTTGCTATTTCTTCATTGCCACTTTCCCTGGCTTTAAATATAGTTGCCCTTGTGATTTTTAGAAATATACTTTTCAACTGGCTTTTAATTATATTTTTCCCAGGCTTTTTAATTGCATTTTAACTCATATTGTTTTAGTTTTTGAATGACCGCCTTGCAGCTGCCTAGTGTACATAGTGTTTTTATTTTGCATTTTATTGGATATGTCTTTATTCAAATATTTTTAGTGTTTTTTTATTGCAAGCTGCCCAGAGAGCTTCAAATATTGGGTGGTTAAAAAAATTAAATAAATATTTTTTTATAATTGCATTGCTTTTGTATAACTAGGAAGTATACACACACACAAACACAAAGTTCTGTAATTCTAGAAACCTATAGTTCTCTTTTTCAGTCCCAAAGTATACCAAAACATGCCAAGAAGGAGGAACAAATTTGGCACAGGAGAGACTTTAAAAGAGCACCTTCCAGGGATATAAAAATACAGAATCTTGATTGTAATCCTTTTCAAGCATATTCTAAAACCATGATTTGGAGAACAGCATCACAACAGCACATTTTGCTCCAACCTACGTACTACTGAAGTACCCAACCTTCTGCACAATTTGTAAATTGAATATGCTTTAAAAAAAGAGTAAGGGTTGGAATTAATACAATTGTGAATTAACACTGTACATTAATTTGAAAGTATCCAAGCCATAGCCATAAGAAAGTTAACTATGGGGACTAGAATTTGTCAAACTATTTTCCTTAATGCTTAGCTTTCATGTTTATTTGCAAGCTCTTCCAGTTCTTATGGAAATGAAACACAAAGTATAGGCAGAATTTCTTGTTAAGAAAAACAAGCCTGCTTCATACCTCCCACTATTCCAGCTTGCTTGCTTGCTTGCTTGCTTTCTCTTTCTTTCTTTCTTTCTTTCTTTCTTTCTTTCTTTCTTTCTTTCTTTCTCTTTCTTTCTCTTTCTTTCTTTCTTTTTCTTTCATTTCATTCATTCTTTCTTTCTTTCTTTCTTTTTCATTCATTCATTCATTCATTCATTCATTCATTCATTCATTCAGAAACTTACATGGCTGCCTCTCTTATACATGATAATCTTAGGTGGCTCACAATAATATTAGATGAAAACAGAATAAATAAAGCCAAGCCAACTCCACAACCACATATATCCCAACCACAGTGTTGCAACATCCAATAAACTCTACATTGACATTTGCATTTGCTGGGGTAATGCACTGGGGTAACCAAAAAATACTTAAGGCATTTTCAGTTAAGTGTTGTTTTAAATCTATCTGGTTATGACCTACAATTTGTTTGTCAGGCAGCCATACCTCAATACAATCTCCTTATCAATAGCTTGAGCAGCACAGAATCACACTAACTGCAGCAAAAATCACAACTTTAGAAACCCAAAGTTCCCACCTAGCTCCTGCAGGAAGTACTTTGTATCACACAAGCCATTTCACCAGAAGAGATCTACAAGGCTTCATGACATCACTAGCTACTTCCCCACTGACCTGACCAGCTGTAGTAGGCATGAGTTAACTGTTGTAGCCTATTAATGCTTGAGAGATGTGCTCTGTGCATTTGAGCCCTGGAAATTAGTTCTGTTAATTGAGAGCCAGTTTGCCTAGTGGTTAAGGCTCCAGGCTAGAAACCAGGAGTCTGTGAGTTCTAGACCCACCTTAGGCATGAAAGCCGGCTGGGTGACCTTGGGCCAGTCGCTCTCTCTCTGCCCAACTCACCTCACAGGGTGGTTGTTGTGGGGAAAATAGGAGGAGGAAGGAGCGTTAGGTATGTTTGCCGCCTTGAGTTATTTATAAAAGTAATAAAGGCAGGATAGAAAATAAATAAATAAAGGAAGGAAGGAAGGAGAGGATCGCTATTAGTCTTCCTTCTTTAAGCATCTTTTCTCAAAGGACTAGATAGACAAAACAAGCCTGTTGACTGGGTTTAGGTTTTCCCACAACATGATTCATTGGATGAAGTTAGCTAAACTTTCTGCGTGACTGGGTCTGTTTGGATTTAATGTAATCTCCTTTTTCATGTTTCCCCAACACATTACTTCCCATGCTAACCAAATTAAAGTGTGACTTGGGAATAGGATCTGTGCACACTCAGAACTGTGCTGTTTGTGCATCCCAAATCACCTGTACACAGACTATAAACTTAATACACCTTTGATTTTAGACACCCATTTGGTAGACATAGGACGCAACACAAAATTTAGTTTGTGCTTCATCCCCAAATAACAAAGCTGTTATTTCTGAAGCAGTCCAGACTATGAAGAAATTGACATAATTTGCATCAATTTACATCACCTGCACAAATTAACATCATTTATGTAATTACATAATGGATTAATTCACATCTATTTTATATAAATTGGCACAAATTATACCCATTATGCAAATTTGTATTTAATGGGTACCCCTTCCCCCCAAATGGTCCATTAAATTGAGGTTTTACTACAACTGCAAGCATAATGAATTTAAAAACATACACTCCTTCTGGTGATCAGATGGCCTTTTTTCAGCCACTCACCAGTTTGGAGGCTTTGTGGTTGACCACCCTGGATTAAATCATGATTAAAGTAAACAACTTGAGGGAATGATATTAAAGGCAAAACTGAAGTACTTTGGCCACATAATGAGAAGACAGGATACCCTGGAGAAGATGCTGATGCTAGGGAAAGTGGAAGGCAAAAGGAAGAGGGGCCAACCAAGGGCAAGATGGATGGATGATATTCTGGAGGTGACAGACTCAACCGTGGGGGAGCTGGGGATGGTGACGGCCGACAGGAAGCTCTGGCGTGGGCTGGTCCATGAAGTCACGAAGAGTCGGAAGTGACTGAACGAATAAACAACAAAAAAAGTAAACAACAGCCAGTATGTTTAGGATTTCACCCAGTTTAATTAAATAATACACTGAAAGATTCTGGAGACCCTCTGAAACCATTGTGCTTTACATTTTGGTGAGAAGGGAACTCTGTATCACACGAAGGCTAGAAAGAGATGCTTTGAAAGACAGTCCTTTGTCTAATATCTCTAGAGAGCTACAATACGATAATCAATTGAAACCTGCTAACCAGTAATAGAAGAAATAGAGAAGCTTGGCTATAAAGACAGCAAGCTTCAACCATAGTTGGTGAGGTAAGTCTCTGATGCACATGTTCTCAGCAATGATTTGCAACAAGGTGCCTACAATATTTGTTGCATCCCAAGTTAATGCCCAGGTCCTCCAAAACTTAAAAAACAATTATAATTAAATGGCTGAAATTTTACAAGAGTGACAAATTAGCATTCCAGTACAAGATCTTACAATTCTTCTTATCAAAGTGAGATTTTGGACATTTGTAGGTTTTTTTGGAGGCACATGGGGCATCACAGTGAAAAAGATTACTGACTCCTATTCTACTCCTTCCTATTAAGCTACTGCTTTTCTTTCAATTAAAGTGTATTTGCCTAACATGCCAAATTGAAAAGGCTCACTTAACAAGTATGCACACAGTCACTTTAACAAAACTTTGGTATACTGTATGTCTGAACCCAAAATAGCTATTATTTGGGGCTTCTAGATAACCAAAATGGTGGCCATTTCAAGATCAAAAGACATGGAAAGCTGTAAAACCTGGATTGTCAGAAAACCAATTGTCAGAACGATTTAATTTGGATAAAAAGATTTATAATTTATTAATGAAAAAACACAATTTGAAATGGAGCTTTGTACAAATGATGAACACGTTATTACAAATTCACAGTTCTATGCTAAGGCAAAGTCAATTCTTATTGTGGCTTAGCATAATGTGAGCCTACCCATATTTTACCACAAGTGCAGCTTACATGTTTTAAAAAACATTTAAATATTTTTAAAATCATCTCTTAGTTAATGATTCAACTATCTGAGTAAAAATATCCCACTGAGTAGTTATATACGTATACATGCACACACAGAAACACATATATAGCTCCGACTGTCCAAAATCATTCTGCATCTGCAGGCTAAGTGAAAGTAAGACTTTTATATTGCTCAGACATAGCTATTGGCTGGAGAAGATACTGATTTTAGAATCCCTTATTATTATGAAGAAAAGGGTAGTCAAATATAAAAAGGTCTCCTTCAAATCAAGGTATCAACTCTTGGTAATTTCACAGTTACATCCAGGTCATTTTCTTGATGGCAACACATTTGCCATTATGTCTGTGTGTGGTGGTGTTGTTTTTATTTTCACCCTAGCCAGCAGTGTGGGATTTTCTGATGATCTCTCCTCATAGCACTAGCCAGGTCTGATCCTGCTTAACTTTTCAAGATCAGCCAAGGTCAGGTAAATACAATTCCTGAATCTTATCAGAACCTCTGCCTCGGCTGTATCTTACAGACTGCTGCAAAAGAATGCAATCTTTTAAGAAGCCACAAATGGCAAGCTGGAAGAGCTGCTGAGCAAGTAAACTACTGTTTGATCAATCCCAGATTGCCATTTAAATTTATCACAAGCCTGAATCAAATATGCTACAAACCAGTGACTGATTTGTCAAGGTGGGACCAAAGTCAGCTTTATCATTGATTGGAGTGTGGCAACAATATTAGAGAGAGCAGCTGCCCCACGGTCATTTCTCTCTGTTCAGAATAAAACGATATGTATTTGCTTGTAAATATAATGGTCCCAAAGGCTAACTATAGTTAAAACTTTTAAACCATTTTTTAAAAAGTAAGATAACGTGAAACCAAAGAGACTTTTAAAATACAGGAAAAATAGAGCCATTTATACTGTAGTCATTTCCAAGTCACATGGAATAGAAAGTGTTAATACCTAGCTAAATGTTAAAAAGATGTCAGGCCAACAACAATCATTGGAGAGCTCCACACCAGTCGGTACATCACTAAGGAAGGCCCTATCTTTTGCTCTACTAAAACAAGATGCAACAGCCAATCCTATTGTAACATTCAAACTAAATGGAAAGGCAGGCATATTTCCTTTTATGCAAGGTTGAAAAATGCCTTGGGCTGTTTTTGTATGGGATTTGCACATCTGGCAGTAGATATTTTTTTATATGTCCTAAGGCAGCCTTCCTAAGCTTGATATCCTCAAATTCACCGGGCTTCAACTCCTTTTATTCCCCCAGACAGCACAACCATAGGTCAATCCTTTTCAGATCTTTGGATTTCAGTAGTCCTCAGAATTCTTAGCAGCTCAGGGAATTCTGGGAGCTGAAGTTCATATATCTGGAAGTTGCTCAGTTTGAGGAAGGCTGACATGAATTATACTGATTCATACATCTGGGAGCACCGGGTTGTGAAGACTATGATATGATATTTCTCTGCCCCTTTTTGCATGACTCACTGAGGGGAAAAAAACTTTTGTAACAATAATATATGGTACATCAATTCTAAGCACTGCATAAGGTTTCATATTAAAAGTGTCCATGAACAGATGTCTACTTTGATGCAGACACCTTGCCTTAGGTGTTGCTGAGTCATTGATACACCGCAGTTATATTGGTTCTGGGTTTTCTGTATGTGTGAGGGGGAGGGAGGTTAGGCTATTGCGTGAACCCAGCAGATGTAGTTAGTTTGTGCTGTCATGCAAACCCAGCACTTAAGCAATAATTACGTAAATTATGGCTCAGTTAACTATGTCAGAGAAAATCTGAAACTTGGATAAACTGCATTATGGGGGAGGGTGAGAAATGGCATTGTGCACACACTTATTCCCAAAGGTGTTTTGTTTTTTTCTCGGTGCACTGTGAGAATAAGGTCTCTGCTTGGGGAAAAAAACCAAGAGCATGAGGAAGAACTGTGTGCACGGAGCTGGTGTTCATTAAAAATGACTCGGGGAAACAATGACATTTCTTATCAAAAACGTATGCCTCCGGCATTTGCTGGGTGGGAAAACCCGGCTACCGAGGCTCGTTCGAGTTCCACGCTCTGCTGCGAGCATCAGCCTAGCCGCTGCCCTTTAAAATAGAAGTAGCAGCAATTGAAGCAGCTTGTTCAGAGGATTCCCACACTGAGGTAGGAACTCGGCGATCCTTTCAGAAGGGGAGGGAAACATGGTAACCGCAACATAAGTTGCACTTCGCGAGGAAAAAGGAGGAGGCGGAACACTGACCTTCGATCCAGAGATTTCTGACAACAAAGCCAGAGGCTCTAAGGGACAAAAAAAAAAAAACAGAAGCGCCCCTTCGCCCGGGGTACGCCAACCACAATCCCCCGCGCTTCAGTGCTTGGCTTCAAACTCTCCCCTCCAGTTAGGCTAATTCCCCGCCGCTGCTTTATTAAGCGCAAACCACCTTTCCGAGGTAATCCGCAGGTCGCACTCCTGATCTCTTGCATCACCAGGCCAGCAACAAAGCCAAGCAAACACGAAAGGCGCAGGGGCGTGTGAGAATGTGACTGCGTGCTTGGCTGAAGCCACTTCAGCACCCACCTTCCTCCTGCCTACGTTTGCATACCGTCTCCTAGCGCCCTATTTTCAGTTAGGATTGCGGGAAAATATATTTTGGGATGAGAAGCTGCTGAAGGGTTAGGTGCTGGAGGTTAAAATGCAGTCTGCAAAAGCGATTCTCAGGTACGTATACCCCAGAGAAAGTCCTACTCCAAAGGGACTCTAGGCGCCCGCGCAAGACCGCAGCCCAGCAGCACAACCCCCCGCTTCTTTATTCATTCCCACAGGACTCAATGGGACTTACTCTTAACTAGGTGTGCACTGCGTGCCCCTAGATGATTAAGCAGACCTCGTGGGGACAGGCGCGCACATACACAACCACGGTCTGCAAGGCAAAAAGAGACGCGTTGCTTCCAGGAGCCTGCTGCCCTTGCGCTTTTAATCTTTTTCCAAATCCTGCTGTCTCTCTCCGAGGCACTGAGGACAAATTAGTAACCAGAGCTAAATCGAGAAAAGAAAGCACAGCGTCTGAGGCAGTGGGGAGGGGGGGGAGACTCACCGCGATCTCTCTTGCGCTGCTAAGCAAGTTAGAAACTCCCGCCGGATTTCAAGCTCTCTTTGCTCGCGAAGTTTCTCAGCGGCACCATCCAAAAACACCGGTCCCTTTTAATTTCCCCGGCTGCCCTTTAGAAAACGTGGGCTGTTTAATACCTAGGAAGCCTTATTAGGAAATGTTTGTCGGAGTTTGAGCCCAGGCGGGAAGCCGGGTTTTGCGCGAGTGCATGTGGCGGTGGCGGCGGCGGCGGCGGCGGCGGCGGGGGAAAGGCAGGCAACCGCCTCCGGCGCGGGCCGCTTGCAGTTTTGACAACAAACGCTGGTGACCTGCAGCCAGTGAGAGGGGAAGAGTCAGCCTCGAGGCGGGAGCGGATGGGCTGGCGGGCTGGCTCTGCAGAGAGGGAAGGGAGACCAATGCGGCGGCCTGGGGCGGGGAGGCAGCTACAGCAGTCGCTGCGAAAAACAACCCTCCGCAGTTATACAACCGTCGCGGGGTCGCTTTAGACGTTGAAGATTCCGGAGTGAGGGAGGACACGGGTTCCCAGGGCTAACTAGGTTGTGCGTTACTCCCTTAACCCAGTGTTCTCAGCTCACACCAAGCACGGTAAAACTTTGAACCGTGGGGTGGGGGAGCAGACTTTCACTTTGAGGACATGGCATCACCCCCATGTCAACTATCTTTTTTTCAAGTGTGACCTCTGGCTGTCAAAATCTTGCCCATTCCCGATTTGATATATTTTGAGCTGTGTGTGTCTTTATACCAGGACAAACAGGTATTTTTTATTTATTTATTTAAATTTGGAAGGGGGCTTACACAGTTAAAAGGACAAAAAAAAAGAGGAAGAAATAAAGGACGGATACCCCTGAACAAAATAATCCATTATATTGCAAAAGTAAATAGGGGCTCAACAAGTGTCAGCCCTTTCAGGTAGTCCAGGCAAGAAGCACCAACCATGAGTACTAACACTATCTTTATTGTAAGGTTACAGTAATAGACTGTAAGTCTTTCAAGTCTAAAAGTACCTACCCTGTCCCTTACTTTTACTCTCCTGAAAACTAGGGGGAGTCCCTTCTGAAACACTTTCTCCACCCCCTCCCCTCTTTCTGACTCAGATTTTGTTTATTAGACTGTTGTCTAGGCTGTGGCGCTTCTTCCTGTCTCCCAAAGTCATTCCCAGTTACCATTACAACAAGCAACCTAACTGCAAACTTGAGGGCAAAGCCACGTTTTCAAAAACTTATGGAACCTTTGTAGGGTGGGAGCTGTGCAAATCTCTGTGGGGGGGGGGGGAAAGATGCTGTTCTAGAGAGCAGACACTTCAACAGAGAAGACACGCTTCTGGGGTCCCTCTAGATTACATTGTTTAATTGACCCGGGAGCACCCCTACTCTGCTTGATCTTGCTGGTCAGGCAGAAATCACTGGACACAGGTGGTCTCCCTCAAATAACCAGGCCGTATGCCATGAAAGGCTTTATAGGTGACAACCAGCCCCTTGAATTGCACTCAGAAGCCCACTGGCATCCAATGCAGCTTGCAGAAGAGTGATGATATATGGGCATATGGAGGTGTGCCCATTATTGCCCATGCCACTATTTTGAACCAGCTGTAGCTTCTGGGTGGTCTTCAAGGGCAGCCCATGCAGAGTACATTGCAGTAGTCCAATCATGAGGTGACTAGGGCATGAATGATTCTCTGAAGGGCCTCTGTGTCAAGGGAAGGGCGCAACTGGTGCACAAGATAGACCTGTGGAAAGGCCTTCCTGGCCACAGCTGCCACCTCCTCTTCAAGCAGTTAGTTATGAGACCAGGAGTGTCCCTAAGTTGTGCACTAGTCTCAAATGGGGAAGCACCACTCCATCTGAAACCAAAGGAGAAAAATTGCTAGTTTGGGGACCCAAACAGCCATAGCCACTTGGCCTGTTCTTCCCCATCCAGACCCACATAGCCTCCAGACACTAGGTCAGGACATCAACAGCATTGCCTGGATGGCCTCAGTCAAGATGTACAATTGGGTATCACTTTCATACTGATGATACTGGACCCTGAACCATCAGATGACCTCACACAGCGATTTCATGTAGATGTTAAACAGAAGGGAGAAGAGCTTTAAGCCGTGAGGCACCCCACAAGTGAGGGGCCATGGACAGAACCTTCTCCCACACCAATTAGACCTGACTTCCGGTGGGGAACATGGCCGACTGACCAGCTGTGTCCACGAGCTCCGTGGGCAGATCTGACAACGCAGCTTTTTGGGGGGGCGCAGGCAGGCTTTTCCTGCAGCCCTAGACCGTTTTCATGGTCAGAAAACATCTGGAATCATCCCACTTGTACCCCAAAATGCCGTCCTGTAGCCAGAGAATAGCAAGCAGCGTTCGCGACAACCTGGTAAGAGATGACGGGAGATGGGGACGCCATCATTTCCATGCCGCACCGTAGCCTTAAAGGGACAGTAGGTCGAGCCACCCCCATTTCTAAATCACTCAATTTATATAATATTTTAAGTTTTGTACCCTAAGAGAGGCTCTCTACAGTAAGAAGCAGCAGACTCTCTTGGTGCTTATTGTTGTTTCTGGATTAAATTTTTAAAATCTTTTAAAGTTTTGGCTTGTTTTCCCGTTTAAAGACTAAGGAGAATTAGAAATAAATAATTGCCTACCTGTTATTATTTTTGTACCGAATTTGAAGGATTTAATATTTTCCTACATGCTGAAACTGCTGATTTAAATTTCTAGTTCTCTGTTCACTTTCTTTGAGTGCTGCTTGTTAAGGTACTTTCTCCTGTTTCAATTTCACTTGGAAGTTTTTTATTAACTCATTAACTCCTATCTGCTTGAGTCAAGTATCAAGGAGGCGCCGTAATCTACTGCCTGAAGCATGGAAGATTTTATGGAGAATTTCTCTCGCTCTGACTTTAAACAGATCTTTAGACAGTTTTTTGAGGATGCCTGTCAAGCTATTGTGCAGACTATTCGGGACATTGGGGAAGATATTATTTCTAAAGTGTGTCATCTGGCTGAAGATGTTATGGAGGAAGATGAAGATTTTGACAAGGATGGAGATTTTTCCATTGACAGCGAGTCTGAAGTAATACCAGACAATTACATTTTGGTGTTGAAGGGGTTACAGCGACAGTCTGAGCTGCAGATAACAAGGAGAGCTGTTTCTTTGTGGGATTGTTTTGGGAGAGAAGAAAATCTGCTTTGTGGGAGTTTTTTGGGCGGCAGTTGGGCTGTTTGATTTTTTTGTAAGAAAAATGCCTTGTGGGTAATTGGGAGATATGCAAATGTTTTGGTTTATTTCGAAGTGGGGTAAAAAAAAGTAAGAATGTTTAATTGGATTGATAATGAGGCTTTTGTGATTTCATTTCTCTTTAATGATTTGGATTAAGATTTATTCAACTCTTTTTAAGGTTTGTTTGATTTTTAAGATTTATAAGGTATCCATAATGCATAATAATAATTACTTGGTTTTTAGGTTTAATAAGGTTGGGATTGTTGTAGTATTATTGACTATAAAAGTAGACAATTTATATGTTTTTATAATTGGATTTTTATGATAGTGGATAAAATTTATGAAAGTTTAATTTAATTGACAATGAGGCTATTATATTTCATTCTTTTTAATGATTTGGATTAATTGTTTTAGTATTATTAATTATAAAAGTAGACAATTTATATGTTTCTATAACTTGATTTTTATTATAGTGGACAGAAATATATAGAATTGTGGTAGGAAGGAAATAACTAAATAAATGTTGTTTTATGGGGGAGGGAAGCTGATTTAGAAAATTATATATATATATATATATTCTTTTTTATATAAGGGGAAGGAGCAATTGCATTAGTGATTTGTATATGTGCAAATGGAAGGATTTATAGAAATAATGTCATCTTGGTTTGATATATACAGTATATCCTTGTGGGGGAGATTGGCGGGATATAAATATGACAAATAAATAAATAGAGTAAGGGATTGATTATGGAAATTGCTGTATATTCTTGCTGTTGAAAATTGGAAGTGACTTCTGTATGTACTGTAATTCTCAAAATTCTTTTTTCTTGTGTTTCACACTTTTTTAGTTTTTCCTTTTTCTTTTTGTAGCTTTTTGCTTTTTTGTAGTTTTTATCTTTTTTCAAACTCAATAAAATTCTTATAAAAAAACCCCACCAATTAGATCTGACCCCAGAGAAAGGGGCGTGGTGGCTTAGCGGGTAAGACGCCAGGCTTGTCAATCGCAAGTTCGGAGGTTCGAATCCCTAGCCCTGCGTGCAGAGTGAGCTCCCGCACTCACTCCAGCTCTTGCCAAACCTAGCAATTCGAAAGCATGCAAATGCAAGTAGATGAATAGGTACCACTTCGGTGGGTAGGTAACAGCGTTCCACGCGTGTCATGCGGCCACATGACCGTGGAAGCGTCTTCGGACAACACTGGCTCTTTGGCTAAGAAACTGAGATGAGCACCGGCCCCTAGAGTCGGACACGACTGCACAAATGTGCGGGGGGAACCTTTACCTTTTACCAGAGAAAGGAAAAGAACCATGGCAATACAGTGCCTCCCAGTCAGTTGGTCCAGCAGGTTACTGTGGTTGACAATATCAAAAGCCAGCTCTGCCAAAGGCCATCAACAAAACTTCTGATTATAACGAGAGCTATTTACAAGCTATTCATTTCTGGAGTGAAGATTATGGATTTATTTCTACATCCAAATTTCAGGATAAAATTGGGTAGGAAAACTTTTGGAGTTCCCAGGAAATCAGCATGCCTCATTAGCATGTGGATGAGTTTGTTCTAGGATGCAGCTCTCTATATGCTTCCGGAGGAAGCGGTTTGTTGTCCCTCCCACACTTTCCTCCCTCTTCTACCTCCTTCCACCATCGGAGAAGGAAGCAGTAGCTGCTGCTCCTTCTTCCAACTTGAGGCCATGCCTAGGCCTAGAGTCAGGAGGTTCCCCCTTTCCGCATGCAGCCTTTAGCAGCAATGAGGGCTAAGGGTAAATACAGTTTAGGGAATGAAAGAACAAGAAGAATCATTTTTCCAGAATGGATGTAACTGGACCAAATGAGTAAGATTTTCTTTTGTGCTTACTTTTGAATCTACTTTGTCTAAGTGTGCAATTCTTTATGCTTGGGTGAGCTAAGTGTGTAAGATCAATAACCTATATTTCTCTAACTTGCTCATGGACGCTATTTTAAATAATACTCTCTTTTCTGCGTGCATCTTTTTGCTGTATTAAGCTCTGCTCCATTCAGTGGTTCTAGCTATCCACTAATGATTTCAAAAAGGAGCGTGTCAACATGTGTTGCTCCCATTCCATCAAAAAGGTCTTCCCACAAAAGAGTTGAAGTGTGGCTGTATCTGCACAGTCTTCCCTTCATTTCCCCTCAAATTGCAAGTGAATTACATCAGTAGACAAAATAGCTAAGGACACATATTGAAAACCTTAAGCACACAGAAGTTGTAGCATGTACTGATGGAATCTTCTGACTAGTATATCTTCTTTTAGTAGAGTTTACATATCAAACTTCTTTAATGTAAGCTCATGCAAACAGCGTGAACTCAGGAGAGGTTAATCTCTTCTTTGATAAAGTAGTGTTTATGTTCACATGATTTACCCATGACTATTATTTTTTATTATTATTTTATTTATCTTATTTATACCACGCCTATCCCCCCCCCAATGGAGGACTCTAGGCGGCTTACAATCTCATACATATTTAATTATACATTCATATATATACATTGCAGTGCACCGCTCGCAATTAGGGAGGGGGTAAGGGAACCGACTCTTCTTTTTCAGGCATCGGAACTACAAGCCCCAGAATGCTTTGCTTTCCGAGCTGGCTGCTGACGTCCCGGAAGTTGTAATTGGATCCGTCGTCCTCAGCCTCCGTCCTCAGCCACCATCATGGGCTTCTCCAGATCTTTTGTCTTCGACTCCGAGGGCGACTCATTGACAGGACACCAGCATATTGCCCCACGTGAGTGGTACCCATTTATCTACTTGCTTATAGCTTTCGAAAATGCTGGGTTGGCATAAGCTAGGGCTAGTGACGAGAGCTCACCTCGCCACGTGGATTCGAACTGTCGACCTTATGGTCAGCAGACTAACAGCTCAGCGGTTTAACCCGCTGAGCTACCGCACCCCACCTAATAGACTATGTTAAACATAATCTATTATCTCGGTTTGTACCACACACTCTGAACCATAAACTAACCACATGGACTGGATTTGCACAGCATGCTAGGCTAAAATATGGTTGGTTGATTTGTGTACTCTATGAATCCGGAAAATGTCAGTTCTTCTTTGTTACAGGTGTACTGCACATGTTGGTCTTGAATCAAGGAAATTCAGTTTCTATACAATCTGAGACACAGGAATAATCTTGAATCTGTCTTAGACCTGTCTCAAAAGGCTGATGTGAAGATTACAAAACCTTGAAGTGACTGAGCCCTTAGGAAAGAAAAGACAAATACATTTGTTATAAAAAATACACTTGAGTTTTTAAAATACCTGTGTCATGTCTCCTGCCTGCTTTCTCTCCTCTATTGACAACAATTACAAAAATAATGTGGACTGTCATACGTAACAGCAGCCTTTCTATTGCCCTTCAAAAGGATGTGTGAATGGAACATTCCTGGTTGTGTTATCAAAACACTAAGTCACCTGCTAGCCACATTTTAAGTCTAATATGTTGTTAGACAGGAAAGTTTTATTGGAGGGAGGTATTAAATCTAAACAAAAGGTTACATGCTCTTTTTTGTTTTGCTGCTGAAAAAATGGAAATTCTTCCTGTACTTTCATTGTAGTTTGATGCTGAAATTCAGTGGTACAATTTCAAGGAGCCTTAAGAAAGTGGGGGGCCATAGGTTCCAAGTTTGACCAGGTCCTTATTAGAAAATATCCAGCTGGGTGGCAGTCCTTAGCTGACCTTGGCTGATCTCAAAAAATTAAGAAGGATCATGTCTACGTCTTACATGGATGGGAGGCCAATGGGAAATTTTCACTAGGAAATTTTTAAAAATCCCAGAAGGAGGCAATAGCAAACCAATTTCATATTCTTGTCAAGAATATGATATGGTTTTGTTCATGAAACCACAAGGAGTTAAGCTTAATTCAAGAGAATCTTTAGTGCAATACATTATGCACAAATGCTTGTTGCTACTTTAGTCTTAATATGCATTCATTCATAAGGCCTACCTATTTCCCTGATCTAAATACCATTTCATAAGAGGTAGATAATTATTGCTGAAATGGAAGTAGCCAATCAGAGAGGACTGGTAGAAGGTGAAGTGAAGGTGATGGTTGTCAGTGTTCCCCAACTTCTTGCTCTCCAAAAGGTATTAGACTACACCTTTAACTACCCCAGCCAGCAGTAGTAGGGGATAATGGGGACTGTAGTCCAAAAGTTTGGAAGAGTGCTACGGGGAGGCATCGTGTGATGGATTTACAGTAGATTGGGTTCACAAATGGCTCTAAGCCATGGTTGGGTAGAATTGGCTGGGATCACAAAACATGCCAAGTCCTAAACAAGGATGGCTGGGTTCACACAGCATAACAAGCCAAAGCAAAAAAAAAAAGTCACATTATGACTTAGGATAATGTGTGAATACAACCATAGAGTGATAGGTTTTTAATTCTTATTCCTAAAGGATCTGAAGTCCAGTCCCAGGCCAGGAGGGCAACTTTGAATCTAAAAGGGGAGGGGGAGTGAGTGGAGCATAGAAGCAGGATAATATGACAATTCTAGGTTGGATCCCTGTTTGATCAAAACTACCCACACAGTTTTGAATGGAAACATAGGAGAACAGATCCCAGACTGGCTGATTTAATTTATTAGTGAGTTCCAGAAAGGAGGTATGTTAGTATTGCAGTAATGAATGCTTTCATGCATTGATAAAGGAAGATGTCTTTTCCACTAAAATGTGTGCTGTTACAAATCTGTTAATCCCTAAGGTGCCACAAGGCTCTGTTGTTTATTCATTACCGAAAGATTTAGTGCATAGGATGTAGGGGTTTGGTGGTGGACTTTAATATACGATGTTGTTCTTGACTGGTCATTCATTGTTTTGGAAGCTGTAAATCTCTTTCAGACCAGCTGCTACAGAGGCATTTTTAGGAAGCAGAGTCTGGAGAATGGCACACACTTTTTTCTGAGATACATTTTTGGCCAAACCCTACGTTTAGACTTGGAGTTCTCCAAAATTATGGACTGCAACCCTCTGAGAGTACTTTTAAATCAACTTCTAAGGAAACAAAAAGCAGGATAAAGTTACTGATGTAAGGAAGCAGATGATTGAAGTCAAATAATAAAGAAGGCAGTACTGATTATTGGGAGATTAGGAGCAGAGCTGCCTCTGTTGCAGTAAAACCTAGTAATGGGTAAGGAACAGTGGGAAGTGGGAGAAGAGGTAGATGCTTTGAAGAGTTCTTTATAGAAACCAAGAAGAAAGAATGTAAAGTCATTTTTACCAGTGGCCTTAATTGACAACGCCACCATTGCTATTAACTTCTATACACACATAAACACACCTACCTACCCACCCACCTACAAAATAAATAAGTACAAATGTGTTTGCTAGTGATTATGATACATTTATGTTTTCATTACCAAAGGTGTTGTTTTATACATGCTACTTCTGGAAGGTCTTCCTTCCACCAGCACATATTTACCTCTGACATTAATTGGAAGAAAACTTCGTTTGATCCCAACTCTGTTAAATAGATGATATTTGGAAAGAGATGAAAAACACAAGCAGTTTGATAAAGGATTTTATGGAGGCTTCTAAATAAATTAATATTAATGTAATATTAATATAATACATTAATATGAAATTAATATTAATGTAACTTAGTATGACTAATTGAATCCTAAGCTGCTGCACTCAATAATGTTAATTGCTGGAGGACAGATAACAGGGCAGTCCTATAGATGTCTCAGTTCAATAGGGCTTAATCCAAATCAAAGTGCATAGCAACCTATTGCCCCGAGAATTCCCTCTTCATTTACCACCCAATTTGCCACCAGAATTCTGTGGCGTGGTTTGCTACCAAATTTGGATGAAAATTGTATAAAGCAACACTTTGATTTTTTTTTTGGAATTGATATATGAAGGTATATTAACTTAGTCTTACAACAGCTTAGTCTTTCAACAGCTTTCTTCTATACCTTCTGAGCAGCATCACATTGTGTACTGTTGGAGTTGTCATACTGTATGTATTTAATTTATTTAATTTTAATTTATATCCTGTTTTCCCCCTTGACTACTTTCTCTTTTGTCCATGGCCACTTTATGCCATTAGTATATTATATGAGGTTGTGTGGGGTGATCAGCCCAAAAATATTGCCTACCCAGAATCATTCTGGAGTCAGGGGTGCCAAAATTTAATTTTTAAAAATTATTATTGTCATGTGGCCGCATGACGCGCGCGGAACGCTGTTACCTACCCACCGAAGTGGTACCTATTAATCTACTTGCATTTGCATGCTTTTGAATTGCTAGGTTGGCAAGAGCTGGAGCTCACTCCGTCATGCGGGGCTAGGGATTCGAACCTCCGAACTTGCGATCTTCAGATCGACAAGCCTGGCATCTTACCCGCTGAGCCACCATGACCCCCATTACTAATACTACCCTAGTATAATTTGATTGTTTTAATATCTGGTTGGTACAATTTAGTTAATGTTGTGATTTGTTGTATTAGCTTTTTAAAGGAAGATTGGGATAAACATTTTTGAAATCAAGAAATAATATCTATTTGTAGACTATTTAATAGGACACTAATTGGCACACCTGTTTTACTTAGGTCTTAGGCATTATTATAATATTCAGAGTAGAGGACAAATCAAAGCTCCAGCATAGAGTGGTATATCTTATTCATATTATTCATTTCAAATAAGGCATCCAGCTCAAATAAGCATTGCAGCATTGTTGAGAATACATATCAGAGATCTCTATCTGCACAGATTATTTCCATATATACATCTCTCTTGCTGCATGTATGGAAAGTCTGCACAATCACATCTCTCACATTTGCTGGAAAAAACAGGTATAGTCCCTGTTTCTAATAGGCTGAAGAAATTTATGGTAGAATTGGTTAAACTGCATGCATGTGGTCTACTGGAATTCCATTTATAGAATTGTTGAAATACTTTCAAGTATCCCTATATCATAGCTGAGAAAGCCTATTGATATATACTGGTGTCACATATTTTAAACAGATTAACAATTAGGCTAAATTATAGCAATAACTCCAAATTATGGTCTGGGTAGTACTCGGTGATGTCTTTAATGTCCCTTGGGCTCCAGCTGGCACCCATCCTGTTCTTTGGACACCATGATTCCTTTCTTCCCTGGTTTGTTACTGTCCATGCAAAGCCCAGTAAGGTGTATATTAGCATGTTATTCCAATACTGTGACATATTACTTATTTGTGCCATATACAGCACCCAATTCTCCTGGTACTGTATCTTCTTCCATATTCTACTCTAAAATACATTTACTATATATTGGCCTTGCTGAGGACTGGCAGTGACTGCAGTTTCCTTATACTTACCAAATTATATCATTCCAGTGTAGGAACATTTTAACTCTTACTAATTACAGGTATCTTACAGTTTATGTATTTATTTTTTTCATTACTTGGGCTCAGTTGTAGCCAACCATAAGTGGCAAACACTCCACCTTTGTAACAAATGTTGAAACATATAAGAAATAACACGAACAATCCTGATGCACCAGAAAACACTCTCCCAAATCAAGCAAACACCACCTGCACTTTGCTCCCCAAAGTCTTCATTTTAAAGCTGAAGAACCTCTATTCCTCATCTTCTCCTTTGATCTTTTTTTGTTGTTGTTCAGTTGTTTAGTCGTGTCCGACTCTTCGTGACCTCATGGACCATAGCACGCCAGGCCTTCCTGTCCTCCACTGTCTCTCGGAGTTTACTCAAATTCATGTTCATTACATCGGTGATGCTATCTAACCATCTCATCCTCTGCCATCCCCTTCTCCTTTTGCCTTCAGTCTTTCCCAGCATCAGGGTCTTTTCCAGTGAGCTTAGGCAAAGAAAAATGGAGGAAATTCATGGTACCTACCCACCTACCCACAGGGCTGTACTGTGAAATGCACCACAATTTTCACTGTATATTTTAGAGCCTGCTTTCTTCTGCAGAATTGAAAACAGTATCACTGGGGAGAAAACTAAATCTTTGGACTCATTAGATCTACTGGGGAGAAGAAACTAAACTGGGATCTGTTATGGGCTGCTTTCCTACATGGTTTTGGAGGTGCAAAGGCAGTTTCCAGACTTTTTTTTAAGTAATCTCTGCTCAGACTAAACACACATGATAAAATACATGTTTTCAATTTCACTGACATTTTCTGCAATTAAAGCATTAAGCAGTAATGTACTAGATCACTGCATAAACTCAGCAGATACGGCATTCATTAGTGGGTCCATTGCAAAGCAGTTGCATTTGGAAATCATAACCAGAAACGAAAGATGCTTCAATGAAAATGCCCAGGAAAAGGAGGGAATCCTAGTGGAAGACAGAGTCCTTAAAGGTGCACTAATGTAATGCTGAATCATGGCTTTGTATTATGACTCAAAAGCCTAGCATGTCAGAAAGAAATCAGTCCAAGTACCTTGAAAAACTAGCAAATTCTGTTACAGATAAGAATGATGCATGACCTTCTATAATTTTCCCCTGTGTTAAACTTAAAAGCAAGCTGCAACAGACAAAAAGGGAAAAATCAGCTTGCCCCATTTTGGCAGTGCTTGTATGAAAATGTGTGGGCTGTTTGGGAAAGAAAAATAACTTTCATTCAGCTGGGATACCCGTTCCATAGAATTCCCTTTTCAGTCTCTTAAACATTATGAAGAGGCCTCCCTTTGACTTCAAGACTGTTTTGTTCCATAGCCAAAGCCTGCATCTCATTCTGACTGGGTCCATTAGTTTCTTCTCTTCATTTGAAAAACAACATCCAAAAGTGTCTGTGCAGGAAATATTTTATCACTTTTTTTGAAACAAGCATATATGCAGTCCATGCATGCACATTCATCACAGTGCTATTTCATTTTGGGGTAAGCAACATTATACAAACTACAGAAATGGAGCTAATAAATAGTAAGCCAAAGAAATTAAAAAATTAGAAAAGAAATGGAAATACATACATTAATACATTAGTTTGTACCAAAACCATTCATTATGCCTCTACATACATTTCTATTCTTGCAAACCATTCTTACTCCTACATATCTATCCATTATTTATACGTGGCCTTTTGTTCTTTAAACTTCTCCCTTCTCTCTTTTTGAAGATCTAATCAACTGCATTCACTCAAATTTTCTTGGTTTTTCCTTTCTCTCAACCCATTCACTCTTCCTTTATAGATGCCTTGTGATTTGATCCTCATTCAATTTCTCTACATGACCAGGCTACCTCATTGTACTTCTTTTATACCGATCAGTCACTTTTGTATTCAGTCATACTTACCCTATTCCTTCAGTGTTGACTGTTTTCCATTTACTCTCACACATGATTTACTTACTTACTTCACCATATACTGCTCTTATTACATTGAGCAACCAAACATCAATTCCAAATCTGTGCAAAACATGGCATTATTCAAGCCTGCTTAGTTTATCTTATACTTTATTTCATTTTATTTATTTCAATGTTCTGCATTTAATCTCCCCCCCCACTTTTTTTCTCTTTTTTATTTTATTAGATTTACAAGTACAACCAAAAGAAAAGCCAGGGGGAAATGAACAAAAAGTAGATAGAAATTATAAGCATTATAAAATGAACCAAAAACATTCGAAACGACATTGATATAAATCTACATACTAGAATATCTTATATCAATTGCCTCTGTTAATCTTTTTTTTCATAATTTTTATTGAAAGTTTTTATTACAATAGTAAATGGAAATATAAACTAAACTCAGAGAAAGAAATAGAAAGAATAAAAAGTGCAAAGAAAGAAAAAGAAAAAAAAAGAAAAATATATAAACTGAATTTTGATTGTCATCACAAATATAAACAAATTTTATAACTCTTCACCCGCTATAAGGTTACAAACAAATATTTCTTCTTCCCATAACCCATCCCTTATCTATATGCAAATCCATAAATCATCAACCTTTCAGTCCTTATGTCAGCAAAAAGTCCATAAAGGGTTACCAGAGCTTTATAGAAATGTCTTATTTTAACCTTGGTCAAACAAACCAACTTTATATTCCTTTTACTTCTGACAATATTGATATTTAATTCATTCAGATGTTGTTGTAGGATTTGGTCTCCAATTTTTCTTTTTCCCATCCCAAAGGCTTCTTCAAGGCTTTAGCAAACCTCTTTTGTAAATCCAGTAAAAAGTCATTATTCAGGTCATTCTCTTGGTTTATCATTTGTATTTCCACTTTGATTTTCAAAGCTTTAGCCAACTTCTTTTTTGTATCCAGCAGAAAGTCCTTATCAGGGTCATTCTCTTGGCTTGTAATTTGTATTTCCATTTTAGCTGCCTTCTCTATCTTGTAATCCACACTTTTTTTGTTATCCAGTATTTCTGATTCTGCTATTTCTGCATCAGGTAAAATTTGTTTTCCACCTGTCATTCCTTCAGTAGCATCCATGGAAGCAGACATCATTGTTGACATTGCTGACACTGTAGCTACTAATTTCTGGCCCCATTCTTTGAAAATCTGAAATATTTCAAATGTTATAGCATTTTGTGTCATTTTGTAAATCCCCATACTAACCGAAAACCAAAGGCAAGTTTACACCCCCCCCCCTTTTCCTTTTCTGTCTGGAATCTTTAGTCCCCTCTAGTGTCCAGTTTCTGAACTCATAAAGTCTCAAATTTCTGTTATGACTTAAGATAGTCAAAACAATTTGGTTCCCATGAAAAGCTATTTATTTTATTTAATTATTTCCAAAATCTTAAAGTAAAAGTCTCAATATTCCAAATTTGTCTGCACCCTTAATCTGTTTGTAACTTTCTTAGATCAAAATCTTATTTAGCTTTTTGCTGTTTATTTCCAATTCTTTAAGTTCTTAAACTTATAGTTAATTTTTCTTTTGTCCAAGAAGGAAGGTAAACTCACCAGGTGGCTTTTCAAACTTGCCATTGCAAAGATCTCTAATAGCCTTAGAATAGTTAAACAAGCAATTTCCAAAAGTGATTAAAAAGTGAGGCTAGTGTATTCAATGTCCTTTAAAAGGCTCCACCGCAGTTGTGAGCATGATGGCTGATCCCTTTGTCTTCCGGTGCTCAAACCCACAGGACACTGCTGTCCTGTGGTCTCCTCACAAGGAGCAGCTGTCCGGAGCACATGTGGTAATCTCCCATTCTCTCCTTGTGCGGAGGGGTTCTGAAGAACCAGTCTACTCACCCGTTCTTTGGTCTTTGCTGAGTTAGTAGTAGTAAAGTTTATTGTTGTAACCACAGGTCATAACATAAGAATGCAATAAAATGCAATAAAATATAATAACATTAAAACAATAAAATGAAATTATAAAATAAAATAATAGAAGAAGCATTAAATATAAAAGAAAAAGGTTACAGCAAAATAGAGCCAGAGCTACAACTAAGAACTTAAATATTTGCTGAGTTCGTCGTCTCCGCTCTTTCAGAGACTTGTTTAATTCGCCATGCCTCTCCCAGAAGTCCAATTGCCTCTTTTAATCTTAAATGTTGATTGCTCTGACTACTTTCTTTGCAACTATCTTTTTCTCTTTATACACATTAGACAATACTTTTCTCATATCTTCATTTTTGTAGCAGTCATTCTCTTATATACATTTCCCCTTACCTATTGCTTCTTTGTACTCCTTATTCCATAAGGCATCCTTTTTCATACACCTCACTAGCGTAATTCCACACACTTCTGTGGCACCTTGTAACTTAATTCTCTTCATTGTCTTCTGAGCAGCTTTCACTTCGTCTTTCCTTACATCCAGTTTTCATTAGTTCTGTTGGGAGATTAACCTACCCTCTGATACTGTCTAATACTGTTTCATGCAGGATGCATACTTTCTCTTCCGGGGCTTTCTGCTTTTGCTGTGATTCACTGTCGCTTCTTTCTTTTTCTTCTGTCAATTTTTCCTAAGATCCATTCTTGAAACTACCAAAAATGGATTGTACCTGATTCATAGCCTCTCATCAACCTTGTATCCTTCATTAATTCTCTCAATCTTTCATCATAAACAATGTTATCAATCATGAATTTATGTTTGTACTCATTCCTTTGTCTCCCAGGTCTTGGGCTAGGGTGGCTGGAGCCCCCTCCACTGGATGTGAGATGGTAGCATGTTTTGGAGTGTCTGACAGTTTCACCATCTTGTTCTTTTTTCTTTATCTTTTGTTCTAGTTTGGTTTTGTTGTTTGTTGCTTCTTATTATATTGTTTTTATGTTGTCTGGGGTATTGTGAGCTGTCCAGAGTTGTTTGGAGTTGGGGAGCATCAAATTGAATAAAATTAATAATATTAATAAATAAATGTGTACATATGAATACACTTATGCTTAAACCATATATTCAAAACAGATCTTTTCTAATCAGAGACTCATCAATCCACATTCTCAATCCTTCTCGCATCTCCAAATATGCCCAATCACTTTTTCTGTGCTCCCCCACCCATCCATTCTAACAGAATAACTTTTCTCCCCAGGTTGCATTTATTTAGTATGTTGCACCATTTTTATCCAAACTTATCCCTAATTCATCCATTATCTTCATTCACTGGATGATCAAGGACCAGTCCTGTCCTGGGGAGTCCAAGCAAGGTGGCAGATTTCCCATTAGTCTTCCATAATTTACCCTAGAAACAGAATAATTCATGGGAGGTGCAGTTCAGGAAGTTCCAAGGGCTTTCTAACAATTTTTTTTTTTGGGGGGGGTCCATTTCTCTTGCTCTTTTCCATTCTCTACTACACAGCAGAAGAAAAGGAGAAGAGATTGCTATATATTGCCTACTTTTGTATGACACACTCCTTGGGGAGTTAAGGAACTCACACACTCCTCTTTATACCCGCACCCTCAGATTACATGCAAATCTAACAGAGGTTTGCAGTGCACTTGTCATCTAGACCCAGAACAGATATCAGCAGACTGATGGATTATGTGCCATCAAGTTGTTGTCAACTCTTAGCAACCACATAGATTTTCTCCATGACGATCTGTCCCTAACCTGCTGTTTCAGGTCTTCCAACAGGAGTAAGGAACACCAGAACCCAAACTTGTAAAAAATTGTGATGTCCAGTTTTCAAACCCACAAAATTATTCCTTTCAGGTCTAGACAACATGGCCAACTGGAAATCTGAATGAAAAGATGAGCATGATAGAATAATATGGCAACGTGCTGACATTAACTGAACTTTTCAGCTGAGCAGGCTGTGAGAATGCCGCCACTGTTTACTTACTTCTTATCACGTGATCACTTTCCTCCCAAAGGGAAAGGGCAAAATTAAGTACCCCTTTTCACATCAATGTTTAATTTCAAGTGTTGCCGGGCCTTAAGTCTCCTTCTTTGCTTAGCCAGCACTTGTGGGTTATTTCCAGATGGAGGACTCCTAGCTTTACAGTCAGGGATCACAGTGCAGCTATTCTTTGTCTCTTTAATTGATTTTCTCTGAAAAGACACAGGAAAGGAACGAAGTAGACTGAACTCATTGTAAAATTCTCTGAATAAGAGGTGATTATGCAATAATAGCCTCATTTGGAAAATCCATTGTCTGTCACAAGATTGAGAGAGAGAGAGAAAGAGTCTGCAAAGGTTCCAATTTTGGTACAAAAATGTTCTTTAGAACCTCAAGCCCAAAGAATGTTGGGGGTTGAGGGACTAATCACTTGCCAGGACTATCTATAACTTGTCAGCCACAAAAATTTGCATTTCAACACTTTGCATGGGTTGAGCTCTGCAAGCTTCAGTCATGACAGTGATAATAATAGTAGTTTTGTAGATTTCCTCCTGCCAAGAGCAAGACCGCCAGGTTTTGAATATAGCTGTTATTGCTTTAGTTCACATACTTAAAAAGTTAGAGCCATGGACTGGGACACTGGGATAAAATGCTGGGAGCTAATCCATACTGGGAAGCAGAGGAAAACAGATTGCTGAGGTTACAAGGGAGAGCCAGTGATTTTCTCATGCAGGTGCTTATGCTGCTTTTTTTAACAATCAGGTTTGATGCTGTTCCAGGATGACCTGTTGTTTACTGAGGATGGATAACTGCTAAATGGAGAACCTTTGGGATCTGTTTTTTTTTAAAAAAAAAAAAACCAAAACACCAATCATCTCTACTGCTTGGGTTCAATTGGAATTTACTCTTAAAAAAAAATATTTAAATTCAACCAGGATTATTATTCTCAGGATTACACCATTTCATATAGTAGCCACTAAACCATTATCTTTCATCAGCCAGAACTACTCAGTTTATATTTAAGACAAATTGATAGAAAATATGGGGATTTGTGGCTTTAATACTCTTTAGTTGCATCCACTGCTGCCAGGAAGTGAGCTGAGACATGTGTAGGCTTCAGATACTTGGGGAAATGTTTTCTTGCAATATAATTCAGATTTGGTCAATAGAATATCAGATGGGGCATCTGCTTCAGTCGTTTTTAGAGCCATACACAAATAAGCATCACCGAGTTCAGCAGAACTTACTGTGACCAGTCTGTCTAAAGCAGCGTTTTTCAAACTTGGCAACTTTAAGATGTGTGGACTTCATGCTGGCTGGGGAATTCTGGGAGTTGAAGTCCACGCATCTTAAAGCTGCCAAGTTTGAAAAACACTAGTCTAAAGTCTCTGCTCCCAAACCCATTTTTACAGTCCTCAGCACCAAGTGACAAAATTAACCAGCAATATTTAATTTTTTGGGTGGCACAGTTTTGTTTCTTTGGGGGGGGGTGTTAAATAGGGGAGGTAACCCTTTGGGAGGCTTCACATTTGTGCAAACAAACACATGAACCCCACCCTACTCCATCCCACCCCATTCTGAAAATATCAGCCCTGTAACCCACTCCCTTTCTGGCTCTCAGAGGTGGGGGGAAAATGAAAAGGGAAGTGCAGCCTCTAGGAGCAAAAAGTTCCCCATCTCCTGGTCAAAATAAACAGCTTCAGGACTGTGAATTCAGAACTTGGAAGAGTTTATTTGATAGAAGTGAAACAGTCTCCATAGATCCAATGCGAAGCTAACAGAGTCCTCAGGAGCCACAGAAGCTGAATACTATACTGTATCAATACAATGTGCTAAACCTGTTCTAGGCTCTGTCTAATACTAGGCAAAATAAAAAATGAACTGTTAATTAATCCTGCAGTCTGAGCAACCTGTTGCTATGTATTCAAGCTTACAGGAAAATTTAGCTCCGTCTCCTCTTTGATGCAATCCTTACTTGCCTTACTTATTTCAACACTTACCACCAGCTCACATTAAAGTGCTTGAGTGCATAAGTAAGATGAAAAAAACTTCCTCTACGTGTATCATTCAGATTGCAGGTTTTGCTTTTTAGCTTTTACTTGGCTGATGTCTTTGTGCAAGTTCTTCTTTTGACATTAGCACTTCTGGTTAAAAAGTTCACTTAACAGTTGTATTTGCACAACTTAATTTATGTATGGTTAACTGAACCATGGTTAGTAAAATAACCCAATTCCCTACGTCTGTATGACACACTGAACCATAAATGTCCTCCAGAGGCTAAGTTAGATCACAGAGTTGGAAGAGACCATTTAAACACCATTGAGTTCAGCCCCCAGTTCAGTGCAGGAATCTGGTCTGTGCATTGCTAGATCCTCTTTTTTCCATTTTTGAAATATGGGCAACATTTACTCATTTGAAATACGGGCAACATTTACCCATTCTCCAGGATTTCTCAAAGGTTCAGAAATTAACCTTTAATTATCCAATTAAATAATCAGACTTTTTTTCAGTTTAGTTTTAGAGCTACAGTTTATGTGGCTCTACATATTTAAACTCACTCAAAATAAACAAACATCCCATGATCACATTTCTGTCAGTTCAAGTTTCAATTCTATCCTTTCAGCCTGCTTTTCACAGGTTCTTGGTGGAACGCATACCCTTGTTGGAGAAGACTCCAACAAAACAGTAGCATAGCTCTGCCTTTTCTTTGCTATTGATTTGGATTTTGCCATCTTCACTGAGTAGCTGGTGTACTGATTATCGTCTCTTCCTTTTATTCTGAACATATTTGAAGAAGCTAATTTTGTCAAAGACAACCATTGAAGCCAGAGCTTTTGTAGAGTGACAAAACTTCTGTTGTAACATCACACCACAAGCAATTACCCTTATTAACCAAGCCAAATCCAAAAATGCTAGAGAATTCCTGGAAGCTTGGCACTCAGACAAAGCAGCCATCAACAGACACATAGAGGTAAAAAACATTTACATACCATTCATAAGAGACAATAGAAAAGCCAGAAGACCAGAACACCTCCTTGCCAGCAATCAACAACCAGATAGGCAAAGATTAACAGCAAGATTAGCACCAGAGGAGCAATCAAACAATACAATAGACCCTAACCAAGGAACTATTAACTCAGTCAATCAACCAAGCAGCAAACAACAACCCAATCAAGGAACTACCAAGGAGAGTACAACACCCCCACCAACACAGGCAGGACAAGCCAGGGTATTTAAACAGAGAGCAAGTTCCACTCCTGTTTCGCACTGAAGATGTTGCCTAGCCTGGCAATGAAACGTCTGCAAGAAAACAAGAAGGCTCAGAGAGCACCATGGACTCCACAATTACCCTTATGTATTTGTGTGCAACAGTGGAGCAGGGCCGCAACTAGGGGGGGGAGCAAGTGGGGCATGTACCCTGGGCATTGCACGGGGGGGGTGCACCAAAATGATGCCCGGGGTGCGCTAAAATGACAAAATAACCCATGGGGGTGTGCGCAGAATCCATGTTTGCCCCGGGTGACACAGACCCTAGTTCTATCCCTGCAGTGAAGGACACAAAGGGTCTGTGCTTGCACACATTTCATCATTTGACCCCCTTGCTCCTGTTCCGCTTCTTTTGTTCTTGGTATTCTTCACCAACCTCAGCTCATTCTGAGCTTTGGTTTTCAGTGCTTCCTCTACAGTTCCCGATGCCTTACCTACTGTATATTCCTTAGTGACTATCCCTCTCTTTCCTCTTCATGCATTCATATGACTACTTCTGCTTTCTTATGTTCCTTTTTTTTAAACTGGAATTGTTTGCAATAGTGCTTTTAGTGTTTGGGGGTTTTTTTTTAGGAACTCCCACTCATCTTTAACACTTTCCCATTAGGTTTTCTGCCATGGAATCTACTTATAATTGCTCTGAGTTCATTAAAAGCTTCTTTTTGAAGCCCAAGACAATGCATGCTCTGAAAATCAAGTACTCCAACAGCACATGATAATTTCCTCTTAATGTTCTTGCTATTCTACTTCTTCAGCTAAATCTTCCCTGTTGATTGTTACAAAACAGCCTTTCTCAGCTGGGATTCCATGGAACTTAAGGTTCCATGAGAGGTCACAATTGGGAAAAAATATAGTTTATAAACAGCTCACTGCTGTTAATAATAATTTTTATGCAGGTGTTTCTTGAGACCTGAAAACTATTGCAAGGGTTCCTCCAGGGTAAAAAAGCTGAAAAAGGCTGGTATAAAGTCAAAGATAGATGATCCTCTTAGGCCTTCCTCTGATGGATGAAGCTGTCTGCAAAACAAGTCTACAATTTCCTGTGAAGACCATGCTTGTTTATCTCCCAACAGTAATTTGAGTCCTCCATCATTAGTACTGTAAACTCTTTGAAAGATTTGCAATTTGTTTTTGGAAAGCAAGTTCTGCATCTTCTCTTTGATAGGCCAGGCAAAAGGCAACACCACCACCAATATTCCTTTCATTGATTCATCCACTTAACCCAGATGCTTCCTACAATATCTTCAGGTTTATTCACTTGGAGTTTTAGCAGCTGTGGATTTAATATACAGTGTAACTCTTTCCTTTCTACTGCTTCTGTTCCTTTTAAACATATTCTATTCTTTGACTTTTATATCCCAAACATAGGAGTCTTCCACTAGGTCTCCATTATAGCAATTACTTTATATTTGCCTTCCCGTACTAGGAGTTCCAGCTCATCTTGTTTAATTTCTGAAACTCTAAATATTGTGTGGACAACAAAGACCATGAACTTGATGAGTCAATGTACTTTTTAATTTTTTTACTGAGTGGATTAATTGCCCCATTACTGCAACATTCCCACTACCCTACCCAAGACTTTATCTTAACTTTTCAGTTAAGTTTTTTTACCTTACTTAAAGATTCATTTGAAAGGCCTCCTGATAAAGCTCTCCTTATTTCAGCTGGGCCACTTTTAACCAGTCCTCATGAGGTGTTTATTCTGGGCCAGCAGTCCATGATCCAGGTAATTCAGACAATGGATTCAGAAACAAAATCCCTCCTGTCAACATGATTTACATAACCAATCATTCACTATTCTTTCCCTTTTCTGTCCTTATAAATGAAGATCATCTGAGCTTCAACTTTCTTGGGTTTCCTTCCTGGCTTTGCAAATTCTATGGTGATACAGTTGTGGTGGTTGTTTGCAATATTTTGGGTCCCCTGTGGATTAGCAGAAAGGAATAAATGTCTATGGACTTGATACGCCTTGGTGGTCAAATCCCTAATCCACGCTCCTGGCAGACAGCACACTTCATAGGCAGAAGGGACAGCCTGGTCAGCACTCATTATATCAGTTCACATATAGTACTCACATATAGTTGTGAGTCACCAGCTATCATTACACTTTTTGTTGTCTTCTTGCAGGGCACAGCTCTTTCCCCTCGGTTCTACAGGAATCAACTGTCTAGTCTTCTGCCCTATGTCATCTCTTTTTCTTCCACTGAAGGCTCAAAGCAGAACACACTGCAGAACATCCTGAACCACAAATTAGCTAACTACATTTTAACCTAGAATGTCCTGCAAGCCCACCCACTGATTCCAGGCAAGAGCTCATGGTGCATACATAGATCTGTTCCTTCTTACTACGTAGTATCTACTGCCTGGGCTGCCTATTTAAGAATAGGAACACTAAATACGAAGAAAACTAATTCTTTCTCTACCTCTCTGTGTGTATATACTTACTTCTCTCTCTGTGTATACACACACTGTACAAACACACATATAGGCTGCTATGGTAATCTAGCACACTGCTCCTGAAATCACTTGCTTTATATATGAAGCAAGTGATTTCAGGAGCAGTTGGCTACAATACCCTAGCAGCCTGGTTTTGATTTAGTGAGACTGCTGAAAGAAAAATGGTTTGGGAATGTTACGGAATCTATTCCTTTATAAGGTAATGTCACAAGCCATAAATAGAGTTTTTGGTTGAAATTGGTGACAGCTGTAACACCTGCAAATATTTATTGGGATCAGGCTATTGATCCTCACAAGTGGTCTCAAACATTGTCGGGTAGCAAGCAAAATGGAAGCAAAAGGAACTGTTAAGTGGGAGAAATGCATTAAAATTTCTTTATGGCTGACTGTTTTACTTTATTGGGTAAGGTATTAGTGTGTGTGTGTGTTTAATCTGTACAAGTATATTTAGATCTCACTTTGTATCCAGAGTATTAAATCTGTGCAGTCACAAACTTTATAACTTTTTTCATGTTTTTTTTCCCTTTTGGACCAACTTCTCTGTTATGTTGTTGTAATAGTACAACATTCTGTGCTTATAATAGGATAACTGGAAATGTATTAGTTTAGAAAACAAACTTATCTTAACAAGATTGTGGTTGTGCTTGTACAACATACTAAATCATAAATCAGTGTTTCTAAATCACAATGGCAAAGCAAACCCCAAAAAACTGCATTATAGTTTTGCAAGTTGTATGAACAAGTCTATCGTATTAAGTTATAATGTAATTTGCTAGTTTTGGCTTTGCTTAAATAAGTGATTGTGGTTTGTGAACTGTGGTTTATGGTATAGTATGTTGTATGAAAACAGCATGTGTGAAATGCAACTACTTGTGTTCCTTTGACTTGCATAATTTAGCAATGAGAACTTTTTGTGAGACCATGGTGTAAATTAATTAAATCTTTTTAAGCAAATTACCTTTTTTTATTAAAGCTATTGACTTTTAATTTTAAATGTATTGATTTAAATGTTTGCTTCCTTATCCTGTAATTCATACACTGTTTAACCATTGTTTGTTTTAGCCATAGATTGAGCAATATATAATGGCTGGGTTTACTTTGCATTAAACATGTGGCTTGTTTCTTGTTTCTGAATCTGTGTATTGTGTATACACAGCCAAGTGTGTTTTTTTCAATAAACCATGCTTAAATTGGCATAGCGTAATGCTCAAGATCAGTCTTGAGCATTTCACGAACAGTGGGTTGCTTTGCTATGATCCTCATAAAATATTTTCCTAGAAACATCCAGAAATATTTGCTTTATTATTTTACTGCTGTTTTTCAGAATCTATTAAAAAGCAGGGTTTTTTTTTAAAGAATATAGTAGCCTGTTCTTCTTCTACACTACTAATGATTTATGTGTGAAATTCTAAATATCCCTACTGAAACTTTAAAAAAGTAAAGGGACTGACATTTGCTATACCATGGATTGTTTAATAAAGGTTTACTGAATAAGCCATGAACCACATAATGGCTTAGAAACCAAGCAAGCCACATAATGGCTTAGTGTGATGCTTTAGACACAGCCTTAGTGAGAAAGACTTAAGTCTGCTATGATTCTGGAGCAATGTCTGTACAGGTAATAGTGAAGGTTTTTATCTGCACATCTTTCACTTCTATGACTTTGAACATCCATGTTATGAATAGTTTTAATTTAATTTGACTGAAGTATATTTGCCTTCATGAAGAATAACCTCTAGCTATTTTTCTTACTGATGTTTGAACATCCCAAACTCTAGGTTTCTGGAGTTGTGTTAATAATCACAGGTGTGTCTGTTCAAGTGAAACTCCGTGATACTTTTGCAGTATTGAATGAAGCTGCTTCAGGAGTACCTGTGATCATAACAGTCATTGGTGTGCTTATCATCCTTTTATCTGGCTTTGGAACAATTGCTTTACTCAGATCGAACACAAAGATGATCAAACTGGTAAGTGCTATTCAGGTGTTAAATGCAATACAGAACATGCCTTGAATTAAGCATAATTTGTTTAATGCATCCAAATGTGGTTGTTAAGATTGTGTTAAACCTCAATCTTCTTTTGGGTTGCTAGATGCCATAGCAATATCTGTTTACTGTACAGTTCTGATGCTTCCACAGATCAGCTCTTAACTGTGGGTTACAGAGTTATAGTCGGGCAATTCAGGCTCCTTCGGAGTCTTGGGACTAGACTAAACCTATTGCAGTCATGAGATCATATACATCAGAGCTTTCCAAACTTTTCATGTTGGTGACACACTTTTTAGACATGCATCATTTCGCGGCACACTCTTACAGCAGGGCATCATTTCGCGACACACTCTTACAGCAGGGCACAAGGCAGGCACTAGGACCTGCGTGGAATCCTGGCAGGGCAGGTTTGGAGGCAGCAAGGCACAAGGCAGGCACTAGGACCTGTGCGAAATCCTGGCAGGGCAGGTTTGGAGGCAGCAAGGCACAAGGCAGGCACTAGGACCTGCGAGGAATTCTGGCAGGGCAGGTTTGGAGGCAGCAAGGCACAAGGCAGGCACTAGGACCTGTGTGGAATCCTGGCAGGGCTCGGAGGCAGCAGCCGCCGAGACACACCCAGACACTGCAGCCGACACACTAACATGTCCCAACACACAGTTTGGAAAGCTATGATATACATGAAAACAAGAAATGTATCCTATTGGCAAGAAATTAAGCTAGCAGTCTTGTATATGTCATTTGCCCATCATTGAGTAACTGTAATAAACCAATGTTTATATTTTTCATTTGAATTAAATGGGTATAAAATAATTCTGCTTTGTAAGAAGCTACAATTTTGTTAGATGGCTGCATGCCATATTAAATTCCAGTTCTATTAATGTGTTGGGGAAAACTCTGATTATGGTGCTTGTTGGTTTTAATGCTAATATGCCCCAAAATATGTTGGCTTGGAAATGTATGCATATACAGCAGTCACTATATAATTGGGACCAAGATTTTTACCATGTATGGTGCTGGTGGCTCTACTTGGACACAATCAGCCACTCAGTTCCAACTATTTCTAATGGTGACTTCATCACTTCTGACCTATCTGAGAAGATTAGTGACAGCAGTAATGGATGAATGTTGAGTTTGGCTTTGTAGCTGCCTCGGAGTCAGCTTGGCATATCGGGCAGGCTAAGCACTGGACCTCCGAATGAGAGAGCCAGGGATGGATATACAAGGGTAAAAATGACAATGCTATGTTCTAAAAAGCAGTTGTGATACTCCTCTTTGTAAATCACTAGCTTTTAAACTAAACTGGACTCTCTCTCTATGATTAGTTCACAGGTTTATTGTTGGTGCTCTTGATCACTGAAATCATAGTTGGTGCCACTGCCTACGCATACAGAGAAAAGGTGAGGTTTGGGAGAGAAGGTTTCTGCCTCAAAACACAAGTCTTACCTTGAAACTGGAGGGGAGGGAAAATCCTTCGCTTCTTGAGGCATGCGTTCTCAAGAGAGATGGAGAATTGCCATAATGGGAACAAATTCTTGATTTCTGCTAGCTTATATACAGTACAGCATTCAGGACTGTATATAAGTCTGTATACTGTATATCACCCCTGAATAAGGGGGTGCTTTTTTGTCTTCTCTGTCACACTAAAAGGAATTGAAAGAAAGGAACTGAGTAACAAGCTTTATGGAAAAAATATTTTTTAATTTTTTTTTATTTATGTATTTAATTTTTATCCTGCCTTTATTACTTTTATAAATAACTCAAGGTGGTGAACATACCTAATACTCCTTCCTCCTCCTATTTTCCCCACAACAACCACCCTGTGAGGTGAGTTGGGCTGAGAGAGAGTGACTGGTAGATTGATACTGCATATGGATTTGTATGTTGAAAGGAGAAGCCCTGAGTAAACTTCATTAGCTTTCACTGACAGAATCAGATAGCCACCCTTGAGAGTCCATTTTTGACACCATGAAAATGCAGGAAATTGTTACCTATCAGTGATAAGTGTCTTTTTACAGCTAGGGAGATGGCTGTGTAGGATTTTCTGCCTGATGCTTAAATCACTTGGTTGGCAGATGCCATGTTCCTTGATTTTGAGAGAGGGATGACATTTTGGCTCCTCTTCCAGTGGCACAACGTTGTGACCTTGAGTCCAGCGTCATCACAGATACATGGCTTTGTATCCTATAGCTGTATGACCCAGCTACCCACCAAGTCACTCTACCAGAAGAGGCAACTGCAATGGAGCAGGGCTTGACTTGATGTGTTGTTTAATATTTAACTGATAATAATAGTCCTATGCTCAAAAACGCAAAATAGAATCCAGGAGGGGGGCAGGGTGAAAATATAAGTTGGTTGCTTTTTCCTAAACAGTTGAGTAGCCCAATGTTGAAAAACAATTGAGTAGAACTAGAAACCTTACAAGGAACACCACCGCCAATCATGTCAGGATGGTGTTCACTGCCAAACAGAAGCAGCAGATAAAAGACGGACATCCTTAACACTATTTGATTTCAGAGGAAGTAATCACCTTCTCTTCAAAATAATTAGTAAGAAGCACTGTTTACACAACCTAAAATATAAATGGCTTTCCATTGCTGTTAGCAGTTCAGCGAGAAAGCTTTTACGATGTAATGTTAGGATAATTAATATGTCAGTTGGGTTCAGAGCAAAAACGGTCTAAGCAACTTAGGATTGTTCCTCCCCCCCCCCCATTTTGTTAGAAAAGATTTTGAAAAGTCTATATTTTGAATGTCCCAGAATCCCCCTTTCCTTTCCTACCCAGCTGCTGAGAAAAGTGGGGGGAGGTAATATTTAGTAGCCTCAATTTTAAGAATTTATTTGTTTCAGGCTTCCCCAGTCCTAGAGTATTACAACTCCCAGATGTTTGAGGAGGCAGAATTGCTAATAAGGATTCTCTATACCTACTAAATCAACTTGCCTCAGCCTAAACTTCCAATACTACCTGTGGAGTAATCATAAAGATAGAGCATCCCCTTTAATAACAGAACTCCACGTATATTTGGAAATGATTCCTTTGCTGCCTTTTTCTCTGCTTCCTGCATGAAAGTCTACTTGCCTTCTTTTAAACAAGTAAGGCAGCGTAGAAGGATACTTCCTGTTCTACCTTTGTCCTATATCACCACAGTTACACCAGACTTTATCAAAAGACTTCGTGAAGGTTCTGGACAAGTATGGTGGGGAACTGCAGATCACCAAGGGGGTGGATAAGCTCCAGACAGAGGTAAGCAACCTTTTTTTCTAGGAACAATTTAACTTTAATTTAAAACAAAATATGTATTAGTGAATTGCAACTGTCGGGGATCTACCCTGGAGTAAATTTGGCTAGATGAATATGGGGACGTAATAGCACACAGCTGAGCTGTGGATGACTCATAGCAATTGGACCACGCCTGTAAGGTGTGGCAGCAGAGCAACTCCCTTTTCACTGCATATAAGCAGAAACAACTTGGACTGTGGTGTGGGCTGATGGTTGGAGTTGTAGCTGGTTGGAGTTGTGAATAGAGTGGTTACTAGTGTTTCTTCTGTGTATATAGGGTACAGTAAAGTGTGTACAGTTTTGCTACAAACTGTGGACTATCTTTCTTTGCAACACTCACGGGGTGTGCAACTGCACAATATACGCTGCACCCTGGCAGCAACATACTGGTTCTAGTAAATAGGCTCAAACGTTTAGAATCTGGGCTGCTGCTGTTTCGGTTTTGTGATTTTACAATTTAAAAGTTTGAACTACAGACTTTTGTTAGATTACTGATGTGTATTCACAGGCAGGGTTTATAGAACTCACTAGGCTAAACTGTGGTTAAGTAGTGTGTGGCTCACTGGCCTTGTTCTCAAAGCATACTTCCCAACTCAGTTAAAGATCCAATATATTCTTCAGCCTGGTGATTGCTGGGCAATGCTCCAAGAGTCCTGTAGGGCAGGGGTCCCCAACCCCTGGGCTGAGGACTGGTACCGGTCCGTGGCCTGTTAGGAACCAGGCCGCACACTTCTGTCAGCGCCATCCCGTCTGCTTACCACTTCTGTCCGTGCCATCCTGAAACACCCCCCCCCCCCGGTCTGTGGAAAAATTGTCTTCCACAAAACCGGTCCCTGGTGCCAGAAAGGTTGGGGACCACTGCTGTAGGGTAATTTAAACTCACTCTTCCCAGGATCCCTTGTTCTGTTCAAGCTTGGAAGTGAACTTTAACTTGAGGTTACTCCTTTTTGGCTTCCAGACACAGAGATAAGAGACTGGAGTGGTCCTACAAAATAGAACTGATCCAAGTAAATCACCTCTGTGGATTTTTTTCACTCCAGTGGATATGTGGGGAAGATGACATGGGCATCCCTCATGGCTTTGAAACTTATTGGCCTCTGTGGTGCTAAGAAAATGTATTTTCCCCAAATATTTTTTTTAAAAACAACAGGAAATGACAACTTGCCAGAACTACAAAGCCTTCTGGAATTCTGTCCAAGATGACTGTTCCCCATTTATCTACCACTGATACCGAGATTGTTAATTACCTGTTGTTTGGACCAGACTGGACCAGTTATGTTGTGCAAATGTAACCTTCATGTCTAGTTTATGGTTCAGTGAAATAATTGGTTGTTTCAGTTAACTACGAGTTAGTATATTATGTGAACACCACCATAGACTGGAAAGTCTACTTGGCTAGAACCTGACAATCAGAAAGATGTCAATGCATGTGTTGGAACTGAAGATAGCATGAAATATATTGTTTAAGTTTTTGGCCATTCTCCACCCCCTACCCCACATAACTACTTCTAGCATCATCCAAATTTCATTGAGGCAATGTAAACCAATATTTTGATGATTCTAGAAGACACTGTAAATGACTGGTGAGGATAATACCTTTCTCTTCTAGGAAAAACTTGGAATGGTTTACAATTCCAAAATCTGTTTGATTAGAGCTAGTAGGGAAAAAAAGAAAGGAAACTACCTTCTATGATCTGTGCTGATGCTATCATGTCTTCACGTTACCACTGTGAAGAACTTTAAGAAAAGTTTAATAGTATGGCTAGACTGTGAGCAGAAAATCTCTACATTTAGTTAAGGAAGTGGAGCTCTAGTTACTGTCTCATAGGGCACTTTATTCTCTGTTACCAACTCAAATGCTTTCCCCCCTACTGTAGTTTCAATGCTGTGGTGCTGAGAACTATACAGACTGGCTAAACACAACATTTGGACTGCTCTCCTCATCTGTCCCCAGAAGCTGTTGCAAAGTGCCTGTGGAAAGCTGTGTCACTGATCTAAGCAAATATGTAGTCGGCATTAATCAGCAGGTAAAACTCTACATTGTCATCAAGTGCACTCTGAAGTTCCTTTTGTTAAGGGAAAGATGTGTTTGAATCTAGAGCTTTTAAGATGGCTACACTTGGGGATATGCTGGTAAATGGACTAAGTAAGGAACCTTGGAGTTAAGGATGATTCCTTCCTAGTCACTACATCTAAGTTGTAATGATTGAATCTCCTCTAATGACAGATCTTGGGTTTTAAATGGATTCCCTTGCTAAGTCTTCCTGTCCTTCCCAAAGTGCTTTGCATGGAACAAGACTAGGTCAGGAGTATGGTGTGGTAGCTACAATTGCCAATTAAGTATCTAAAAAACAAGGATCATCTTTGTCTTAGACCATATGAAATAATGCTCAGCCCTGGTCACTGATGCTTGCAGAACAATCTCTTAGTAATGCAAAAAGTTAAGGATTTTCTAGTTGTCTTTGATGGTTTTAACTGAAGTTTTGAGTGTTCTTTAAAGGCAGTCCCATGTACTGCACGATGCAGTAGTCTGAGTGGTGATGAGGCCATGAGTCCCTGTAGCAAGGTCCTCGCATCCTAGATAGGGCGGCAACTGGCTCACCAGCTGAAGCTGGCAAATGCCCCCTTGGCTACAGCTTTTACTTGCTCTTCAAGCAGGAGCCATGAGGACCCCCAAGTTGTAGACCCGTTCCTTTAGGGGTAGTTCTTCCTCCTCAAGAGTCACCACTGGAGCTGCCCAAGCACCTGAGGGACAAACAATAACTCCAACTGGTTAAGATTATGTTTGTTCTGTCCTATCTGAATGCTCACAGCCTCCAGGCACTGGTACAAGACCTCAACAACCTCACCAGTATGAACCAGGGTAGCAATGTAAAGCTGAGGGCCATCAGCATACTGATGATTCCCCACCCCAAACTGATGGATGATCTCACCCAGTGATTTTATGTAGATATGAAACAAATGGGGGAGAGGACAAACCTCTGTGGCAACCCAAAAGGGAGCAGCCATCAAGTGGAATTCTCCTCTTCTGCCATCACTGATTGGAACCAGTCACTGAAGGAGGAGTCTAACTACTATAAAACAGTGTCCTCAATCCCAAAGTCAGTCCAGAAGGATAACATGGTTGTTGGTATTGAGAAATCTTGACTGAGATCATCAATTAGTGTAACCAAAGCTGTCTCCATCCCATGGCCAGGCCTGAATCCTGACTGACAAGGATCCAGATAATGTTTCATCTAGGGCACCCTGTATTTGGTCCTCATCACTTTCTCAAGAAACTTCGCTAAAAAAGGAAGGCAGGAAATTAGATGGTAGTTATTTAACATCTCTGTATCCAGAGAGGGCCTCTTAGGGAGGGGGGCACCACAGCTGTCAGCCTTACCAAGTGGACCAGACAGGAAACATGACTAGATGAGCTAATTCTACTTAATTGTAAGGCTACATTAACAGAACCTTGCAAGTCTGAAAGTACCATTCTCTCTCCCCCCCCCACTGTCTCCTTTACACCCTGAGGGTCTCTTCTGAGCCTCTTACCCCACCCACCATCCAACTGCAGGCTATGCTGTCTCTTATCTGACTGTTCCCTAGGCAGCCTCTCTGGGTCCAATCTCCCAAGTTTATTTCCACATACCATTACATCAGCCTCCTTCAAGGCTGCCGACAACATCCCCACCACAAGATGGCATTGACAAACTTCTGGATCCAGAGAATGGTGGTTCCCCTCTGCCTGCATAAAAAAGCCGTGAAAGACAAGGGTCCAGGTTCATGGGTGGCAGAGGCCATCCTAAAGAACATCCTATCCACTTCCTTAGATTACAGGCAAAAAAGAATCCCAGAGACAACCCGGAAGACCCACAACAGCCAATCCCAGAGAATTTAGCAATCCCAATATCCCAATCACCACTCTAGATTCTGCCAAAGTGGAGCCAACAGTTATGTGAATCTCAGTGACTTTATCAGTTAACTGCCGCCCTCTCTCTCCTTGGCAGTCACCTCATTCCAGATATAGGGGAACAAGACCCACACACGCAGCAGCAGGATGTCACCAGCAGGTTCACCCAAAGCATTGGCATCAGAGAAGGTCCCTGGGAAACCACATCCAACCATCCATAGCCTATAACATTGGTCCACTAGTGAATGTCCCCCGGTTGGGGGAGATGGGCGGTCATATAAATTTAAATAAATAAATAATAAATGTGGCCCCCAGGCCCTCTGCCCAAATTTCCAGCAACCTGAATGCCCTATACTTCACTGTTGACTGACCACTTCACAGGGACACCCAGGCAGATGGTCAGGGACCTGAAATTTAATACTTGGATCCTTTTCCATCTGATGAATTTCTGTCTATTGGACAGTTATCTTTAGGTCAACTTGAACTGCATTAGATGATCTGCGTCTTCCACATCTATGATGGTCCCCTTAGGGATAAGCAACCATTTGGGGACTGAAGGCTGCATTTAACATCTGGGAGGTACTCACAGTCTGCTGTATGTGGGAAGAGGTGGGCAGGGTCACGCTTTCCTAGGGGGAGTTTTGATACCCATTTTTGTTAATTTAACCGATGTCAATAGTATTCTATGGTTTTTGTTGTTGTTGTTTATTCGTTCAGTCGTTTCCGACTCTTCGTGACTTCATGGACCAGACCACGCCAGAGCTTTCTGTCGGCCGTCACCATCCCCAGCTCCCCAATGGTTGAGTCCGTCACCTCCAGAATACCATCCATCCATCTTGCCCTTGGTCGGCCCCTCTTCCTTTGGCCTTCCACTTTCCCTAGCATCAGCTTCTTCTCCAGGGTATCCTGTCTTCTCATTATGTGGCCAAAGTACTTCAGTTTTGCCTTTAATATCATTCCCTCAAGTGAGCAGTCTGGCTTGATTTCCTGGAGTATGGACTGGTTTGATCTTCTTGCACTCCAAGGCACTCTCAGAATTTTCCTCCAACACCACAGTTCAAAAGCATCTATCTTCCTTCGCTCAGCCTTCCTTATGGTCCAGCTCTCGCAGCCATAGGTTACTACAGGGAATACCATTGCTTTAACTATGCGGACCTTTGTTGTCAGTGTGATGTCTCTGCTCTTAACTATTTTATCAAGATTTGCCATTGCTCTCCTCCCAAGAAGTAGACGTCTTCTGATTTCCTGGCTGCAGTCAGCGTCTGCAGTAATCTTTGCGCCTAGAAATACAAAGTCTGTCACTGCCTCCACTTTTTCTCCCTCTATTTGCCAGTCATCAATCAAGCTCGTTGCCATAATCTTGGTTTTTTTGAGGTTTAGCTGCAACCCAGCTTTTGCACTTTCTTCTTTCACCTTCGTCATAAGGCTCCTCAACTCCTCCTCGCTTTCAGCCATCAAAGTGGTATCATCTGCATATCTGAGATTGTTAATGTTTCTTCCAGCGATTTTAACTCCAGCCTTGGATTCCTCAAGCCCAGCATGTCGCATAATGTGTTCTGCGTACAGGTTGAATAGGTAGGGTGAGAGTATACAACCCTGCCGTACTCCTTTCCCAATCTTAAACCAGTCCGTTGTTCCGTGCTCTGTTCTTACCGTTGCTACTTGCTCGTTATACAGATTCCTCAGGAGGCAGACAAGATGACTTGGTATCCCCATACCACCAAGAACTTGCCACAATTTGTTATGATCCACACTGTCAAAGGCTTTAGAATAGTCAATAAAACAGAAATAGATGTTTTTCTGAAATTCCCTGGTTTTCTCCATTATCCAGCGGATATTGGCAATGTGGTCTCTAGTTCCTCTGCCTTTTCTAAACCCAGCTTGTACATCTGGCAATTCTCGCTCCATGAATTGCTGGAGTCTACCTTGCAAGATCTTGAGCATTACCTTACTGGCATGTGAAATAAGTGCCACTGTTCGATAGTTTGAACATTCTTTAGTGCTTCCCTTTTTTGGTATGGGGATATAAGTTGATTTTTTCCAATCTGATGGCCATTCTTGTGTTTTCCAAATTTGCTGGCATATGGCATGCATCACCTTGACAGCATCATCTTGCAAGATTTTAAACAGTTCAGCTGGGATACCATCGTCTCCTGCTGCCTTGTTATTAGCAATGCTTCTTAAGGCCCATTCAACCTCACTCTTCAGGATGTCTGGCTCTAACTCACTGACCACACCGTCAAAGCTATCTCCAATATTATTATCCTTCCTATACAGATCTTCCGTGTATTCTTGCCACCTTTTCTTGATCTCTTCTGCTTCTGTTAGGTCCTTACCATCTTTGTTTTTGATCATACCCATTTTTGCCTGGAATTTACCTCCGATGTTTCTAATTTTCTGGAAGAGGTCTCTTGTCCTTCCTATTCTATTGTCTTCTTCCACTTCCGCACATTGCTTGTTTAAAAATAATTCCTTATCTCTTCTGGCTAACCTCTGGAATTTTGCATTTAATTGGGCATATCTCCCCCTATCACTGTTGCCTTTTGCTTTCCTTCTTTCTTGGGCTACTTCCAGTGTTTCAGCAGACAGCCATCTTGCCTTCTTGGTTTTCTTTTTCTTTGGGACGTTTTTTGTTGCCGCCTCCTGAACAATGTTGCGAACTTCTGTCCATAGTTCTTCTGGGACCCTATCTACTAAATCTAGTCCCTTAAATCTATTCTTCACCTCCACTGCATATTCCTTAGGAATATTAGTGAGCTCATATCTAACTGATCTGTGGGTCTTCCCTATTCTCTTTAGTCTGATTCTAAATTTTGCAATAAGAAGTTCGTGATCTGAACTACAGTCAGCTCCAGGTCTTGTTTTTACCGACTGTATAGATGTCCGCCACCTTTGGCTGCAAAGGATGTAGTCAATCTGATTTCGGTGTCGACCATCTGGTGAAGTCCATGTATAAAGTCGTCTTTTAGGTTGTTGGAAGAGAGTGTTTGTTATGCACAGTGAGTTGTCTTGGCAAAATTCTATCAGCCTATGTCCTGCTTCATTTTGTTCTCCCAGACCATGCTTGCCTGTAATTCCAGGTGTCGTCTGACTACCCACCTTAGCATTCCAGTCTCCTGTAATGAAAATAACATCTCTTTTTGGTGTATTATCTAGTAGGTGCTGCAGATCCTCATAGAACTGATCTACTTCTGCTTCTTCAGCATCTGTGGTTGGGGCGTATATTTGGATCACTGTGATGTTAAATGGCTTACCCTGAATTCGAATTGAGATCATTCTATCGTTTTTTGGATTGTATCCAAGCACTGCTTTAGCCACTTTATTATTAATTATGAAGGCTACTCCATTTCTTCTGTGGTCCTCTTGTCCACAGTAGTAGATCTGGTGGTCATCTGATGTGAAGTGGCCCATCCCAGTCCATTTCAGTTCACTGACACCTAAAATGTCTATATTTAATCTTGACATCTCACCAATAACCACATCCAATTTGCCCTGGCTCATAGATCTTACATTCCAGGTTCCTATGGTGTGTTGATCTTTAGAACATTGGATTCGTCGTTCACCACCAGCACCGTCGGCCGCTAGCCGTCCTTTCGGCTTTGAGCTAGCTGCGTCATCACATCTGGGGCTAGTTGAACGTATCCTCTGTTCCTCCCCAGTAGCATTTTGACCATCTTCCGACCTGGGAGTCCCATCTTCCGATGGTATACCGACATATCTTTGGTTGTACTGATCCATTTAGTTTTCATGGCAAGAATACTGGGGTGGGTTGCCATTACCTTCCCCAGGGATCGTATTTAGTCTGACCTCTCTGCCACGACCTTCCCGTCTTGGGTGTCCCTTCACGGTTTAGCTCATGGTTTCATTGAGGTGCTCAAGCTCCAGCACCACGACAAGGTAACGATCTCCTTTGCTGGAGATTCTATGGTTTATGGCATCATTTTTATGTGTTTTCTGTCTCAAAGTGGCAGAATACTGTGCCATCTATTTTCATCTATCCTGGTCAGAAAGGGACATGGAAGCTGAAAGAAAGAGTGTAGGGCTACCCCTGGCTTGGTGATTGCTTAGCAAAAATTGAAGAGGAGTGGGGCTAACATGTTTCAAGAAGGACCTCTGACTCCCCCCCCCCCCAAAATCTTAAGAATGGCTGTCAAGACAGCACTTAAAAGAACAGAAGCCTCTGTCTGGAATAGAAATATAGGGGTCCCAAAGTAAGCATAACTTCTAACATTTCTAGTCTATACCTTTAGGTTCTCTCTCTAAGCTCTCTCATAGTTTATAATATTAAGTGTTTGGCTGAATTTAGTTTTGATTAGTTTCTAAGAAACTTCCACTGCAATTATTAGAATGCAGTTTCCCCCCCTTCTTTCTCAGGGCTGTCTTGTAAAACTGAAGAACTGGATTGAAAGACACATTTCTGCATTTGGAGGAATTGGGGTTCTTGTTGTATTTGGTCAGGTAAGCATGAAGTCCTGGATAAACGGCTACAGTAGTAGCCTTCGGTGCTTGATTGGAGAGATGAATCAGAATGCCCAGACTTGCAAAGTAAAAAAATTATGTGGGCAGGTCAGTTACATTTGGGATCCTTAATACTGTTTCTCTTGTACAATAGCAGTTCAGTCTATTGCTTTCAGGAGAGCTTAAGATGGCTTAGTAAATGCCATCTAACTGGGATGATCTGTTCTATTTTCCTGCTCCCCGTGGGACAGAATTAAATAACTTTATGTATATTCTGTGATTTCTTATCAGCTAACGGGGATCCTGCTTTGCTATCTTCTGCTGAAAATACTAAAAGAAAACTATGCCAGCATTGAATAAATTTAAGAAGCTAGTGTTCATTTTATGGATGCAGTTGAAAGACATTATTTATGGTTCTTTTTTTCCTTTTTGTCTTGCTAACTATGTAGTACACAAAATAAAACATCGTTCTAACAAATTATTGTTGCATTGCTATTATTTTTTTACTCCTGTTATTGTGGCCCCTCCGCATTTTGCCTCTTAACAAGGGCAATCTGTAAATATTTAAGTTGCTAAAACATAAAGATCCTATTTTATGTAGGACAATCCCACTCAAGTTTCCATGCAGATAAGCCTCTTGTATTCAGTAGGGTGGCTCAGTGGATAAGACCCCAGGCTTGTCGATCGGAATATCGCAGGTTCGAATCCCTAGCCCCGCGTGATGGAGTGAGCTCCAGCACTCGCCCCAGCTCTTGCCAACCTAGCAATTCGAAAGCATGCAAATGCAAGTAGATGAATAGGTACCACTTCGGTGGGTAGGTAACAGAGTTCCGTGCACGTCATGCGGCCATATGACCATGGAAGCGTCTTCGGACAACGCTGGCTCTTCAGCTAACAAATGGAGATGAGCACCGGCCCCTAGAGTCAGACACAACTGCACAAATGTGCGGGGGGAACCTTTACCTTATTCAGTAGGGTATTGTAGGGTGGCAATATTTAAAAAGAAGTGTGGGTTTAATACATTCCGCCAACTCAGCGTGTATAACAATTAGCAAGGCAAAGCCTGGTTAGCCAGGTAAATGAATGTATGGTTTGGCAAGGCACTTGTGCTAGTCATATAAATAGCATGGGAAAATGGTAGATCATAACATACTAAGTAAGAAGTAAAGCCACCCTCAAGTCAAGCTCACCTCCTGGAAACATACATGGACATAGCCATGTAATTTTCTTGGAATAATATAGAAGGACTTCACCTCAAAAATTTCAGCAATGGCAATCTAGCCTACAGCACTTGTCTTTCAGGTTTGTCTCTGCTTAGCTTTCTATATCAATCAAAGTTGGCCAGATGTTGCATAAAATGCTTCCCTAATGTAAATACAGCTAATAAGCAAAATAATATTGATATATAATTTATGCTGAGTCTTTAGATAGCACCAACCTGAAGTGATATTTTTAGTGTGAGATTATCCATCCATCCAAGTACTGGAACAAATTATTAAACAACCCCCGCACCCCCAAGAACTGAGTACAATGCAATATGTAAATAGTATAGGAAAGATACCTAAACCCATTCTTATAATATAGTGCAGATACTTAAATTTAGAGTAAATACAAACTATAGACATTCCTTTTCCTTTGTGGAAACAAGGTCATCTACCTCCCATATTAATCTCTCTGAAATTAAGCCAGGCTCCTTAAGATGACTTGGCTGATAAATTCCCACTTTTAACCTTCAAAGGGGGCTGTTTCAAATCACTTTCCCATTTCAGTCTTGTTTTCTCTCCTCTGTCACTGCTTTTCCAGGTAGAAAATCCAAATTCAGACTATTAGAAAATACTTCTACTGGTGTCCCAAAGAATTCCACCAGCTGTGGAATTTCCTTTATGGGGCTGAAATATTGCACTAGCATTTCCCCTTCCTGGCCTCCTGGAAAGTATTCATTTGTTTTATTTATATGTATTTGAAGTAGAGGAGTCTGCTCAAAATCTGCAAATCTATCTGCTAATCAACTAGAAGAAAAAAATCTTCCATCTTTTTGTCTATGAAGGTTCTCATCTTCCATCTTTTTGTTATAGCAACTTAATCTGGGAATATCAGAGTAAAGCATCTGATGCACGTGTGTATGAGAGGGAGACATTGAACAAATGGGCAGTTTTTAGAGAAGGCAAAGCAGTCTGATGAGATTGGCAGTAACCCCAGGGACTGTGGACTGCAACAGAAGTTAGTGAAGGAGTGCTAAGTACTGGATTTCTCCATTTAGCGCCAAACATCCGGGTGGAATCATCTGACATTTAACTTTTCAGAGGAAGAGCCCATTGTGGCTATTTCTAGAACAGAAGATGATAGAATTATGGCTGATGCTGGTAAAATATTTGGGAAGGTGATTTTGTAACGATAGTTCCAGTATGGGTAGGATTTGATTGGTGTTTCTGGACATACTGTAGATGCAGCTTAGGCATCCATGAGTAAAGCTGGGAGTAATTACACTCCAAACTGCCAAGTTGAAGGACAGTTTTCCTCTATTAAGAATTAGTGGAACTCTTAACTACAACTGTTTTAATCACCATGAGTTGGTAATTAGCTGGCAGGAGGAGTTCCTGGGAAACTACAAACCTGTCAGTATGATGTCCATACTGGGCAAGGCCTCCAAACAGCAGCACATTTGTCAGTGCTTGGATAAGCATGCTACAATTAACAGAAGCCAACATGGGTTTGTTACAAATTGTGTCAGACTAACCTTATCTCCTTTTGAGTTACTAGCTTAGTAGAGCAGATGTGGGCATCGACTTCCTGGACTTCAGCAAAGCCTTTGACAGGGTGCCTTGTAATGTTTTCTTTCATAAAATGGTAAAATATGGCCTAGATGACCCTATTGGTAGATGGACTCACTATTGGCTGAATGACTGGCTCTGTTTTAGCTGTGAGGGAATTGCTGAATGGAGTGCCACAGGGCTCAACTTTTTTATCCATCACTTTGAGTTAAGGGCACACTTATAAAGTTTGCAGATGACACAAAACTGGGAGGAGTGGCTAAGAGAGAAGATTTGAAAAGACCTAAATAGGCTTGAACAGTGGGCTGATATGAATAGGGTGGAATTTACCAGGGAGAAATGTAAAGGAAAAATGGGTATGAAAAACGTAAAGCACAAATATAGGAAGGAGACCTCGCTTGGTTGTAGTACATGTGAAGGGGGTCTTCTTTGACCACAAGTTAAATACGAGCCAGCAGTATGATGCAGTTGCTAAAAAGACAAACGGTGCAGTAGCAGGAACATAAGAGTCCAGATTGAGGGAAGTAATTGTCCCAATACATTGGGCTTCGGTCCGAACCTCTAGAAATACTGTGTCCGATCCTGAGCAGCAGGGTTCAACAGGACAGTGACAAATTGGAGAAAATTCAGAAGGGAGCAACCAAGATGGTAAAGGGTCTGGAAACCAAGCCATAGGAAGAACAAAGGATTTGGATGTTTTTAGCCTACGGAAAAAATGACCAAGGGCAGATATGATTGCAATCTTCAAATATCTAAAGGGTTGTCACACAGAAAATGGAGTGGACTTTCCTCTATTGCCCCAGAGGGTAGAACCAGAACCAACAAATTAAAACTACAAGGAAGGATGTTCAGGCTAGACATCAGGAGGAGCCTCTTGGTTATACAAGCTGTCAGCCAGTGGAACAGGCTGCTACATGACATAGCGAGTTCTCCTTTATTAGAAGTCTTCAGACAAGTGCTGGATAATAATCTGTCAGAGTTGCTGTAGTGAAGCCTGCACTGAGTGTGCGTCTGTGTGCGCGCGCACATGTATTTGTGAACTAGATGACATCTTTGACCTCTCCCATCTCTAAATAAACATGCAAGGGAGCAAGAATCAGTGGCAAGACTGCATTTAAGTTATGAACTGAAATCTTATTAGCCAGATCAACAGGTTGCAAGATTAAAAATTCTCTATTATGACATTGATGGCAACGTTTTTCCAATATGCACATTCTGGAAAAACACTATACACTTTTGTTTGGCCTTTACTTCATGAAATCATTCAGAAAAGCCAAAAGAAAAAAAGATTCTATTAATTTATTAATACTTTTCAAAGCAAACATATTTCTTTAAATATTAAAATTTGCAGATCTGTTTGAGATTCACTCTTGATTATTTTATCAATAAGTTTTCAGTGATGAAACAGCCTGTTAATTTACCAGTAAGATGTTCCCTGTCAATGTTTCAAAAGATAACCACTTATACAAACAATAAAAAAATGTTACAAATCACTAGGCTTTTTAAAAAGTAAGTTTTCCTTATTCATTCTGAACTACTGAAGTATTCTCAAAGTCTCCTTGTTTTTTCAAGCTATTCTGCAACGTCTTTTGCAGTCTTGCTATATTGGCATCCAATGCTGCTAATCCATTTTTGAAGTCGTCTTCATCTCTGGATGTGAATGTTGAAAAGGAAGATACAGTCCATTCAGATTTTCCTGACATCCAGTCAAGAGTTGAAAAACTGGAGTCAGAAGCAGAAATTCCAGGGTTCTTCTGCCCATTTCCCTTCTGAAGTGAAACTGGAGCATAACAGAGCTTATCAGGCTGAAGTCTGTCTGGATTGTTCAAAATCACTTTAGCAGATCCATTAGTTATTTCTTTTGGCTGCGTTTGGAGTCTCTCACTTTCCAGCTTTTCTATCCTCCCCAGAGTTTCAGATTTATTTTCAACAGTTCTTTTCTGACTAAAGTTACCATAGAATTCATCACAGGCCTTTGCGTTGCTCAGCATCCCGAGCTTGCTTGGCTGCTTAGAGTCACACTCCTGTTTGGGGGGGATCTGGTACTGTTGTACGAATGTCTTCCTTGCAGTTGCTGTGACTGGTTTCTTCGATGGACTGCTACTCAGTGGAAGGTAAATAGTCTCATCCAGCTCATGCCCTCCTAAAGTACTTAAGCAGCTGGCTGCTTCTGCATCAAGCTTTTGGAAGACAGAAAGGTTTCTCAAAGCCACCATTTCCTCTGCCACCACCTGACTCTCTCGGGGAGGCCACTCATCTGTCCTCACATCCGGTACTTCCTTGGGCTCCTTCATCTCGCCCTTGGATAAGAGGGGCTCTGTGTTGGTCGGAACAGGGTCCATTTCTAACTTTTTTAGATAGCTTATTATGGAATCACTTAAGGGGTATGCATCAGGCTGCAACTGTTTCTCATGAATTTCCAAGAGAGCTTTTGACAGACTGCTGGCTTGTCTGGGTTTCATCATATCCCCAGTGAGGTCTGACAGCAGTTTGGACATACTCCCTTGAAGAGCCCTGTGAAGCACAGACATCAACACATTATGCCAAAATGAGACAAACATCTAAAGGCTTGTACATATCTGAAGATCTAGGGCAGTGTTTCTCAACCGTGGCAACTTTAAGATGCGTGGACTTCAATTCCCAGAATTCCCCAGCCAGCATGTCTAGGAGTTGAAGTCCACATATCTTAAAGTTGCCAAGGTTGAGAAACACTGATCTAGGGCATAATCTTAGGACCACTAATTGGACTCATTTCTGAATAGATATGTACTCCAGTCAGGGTGTAATCTCACTGGTACTCGATCTATCAGGGCACCTAACTCTAAATACATTCCACAGAGGAGGAGCAGGCAACCTTTTTACAGCCAGAGCTGCCCTTTTCTTTCTATTTTATTTCCACCTCGAAGGGCTGGAGAGAATGTATCAGGGGATGTCCAGGTGGGGGTGGTCTTCCAGCACTGTTCTGCTGTTTTATGGTTAAGTAGAATGTATTACAGTGCAAGAAACAGAAATTTAACACAACTATTTTGCACCTTTTGGAGCTAAAACACATGGGAAAATTTGTAGCCAATAATTTGTGGTTTTCCTGTTAAATGTTGACCAGGTACTCTGGAGGCAAAAAACAGGTAAAAGATTCATATGGCACACAATTCCCTGTCCTTCTCATAGAACAATAAATAATATATTAATCTATTCGTTAAATTTTTATTTTGCCTTTCCTGTAGTAGGTCTAGTCCAACATCTTAAGCAACACATCATCCTTATAGAGTTACCTATACTGATCTTCAAGAGAATAAAATAAGGTTGAAACTTAAGATGGGCCACAACTAGAAACAAGTTCATAAATTAGTTTATAAACCACAGCAATAAAGACATGTAATGTTTCTATTTTATAAAGAAGCAAAATACAACAGTCTGGTTCTTTAATCATACTTGATTACATATCTCACAATCAGACATGATTAAAGCCATCTTCTGTTTAATGCACATGCTTCCTTCAGCCTCTCTACTATTCCTCTTGAATTGGTAACAGACCATATTTTAACCTTTAGAACAGGCTTCATTAATATACTGTACCCCCAATGTTTGAGTCAAAATAAAGAACTGTATGTAGGACCATTTCCAGACAGGATTCTCCATCTAACTGGGGCTATAATGTGTACTGTGTAAGCCTTGGTGTGTTATAACACCACTTGACAGCATTAGGAAATAAAGCTCTATTGGAAATAAAAATAGGGACTAAAATCTACAATGTAATAATATTAATATATACCACTATTACAAACATTCTCTTTTTCTTAATAAAACAGGTTTCAATTTTGTGCATGAATCACTACCACCACCTTGTGGCTGGCTATTATATCCAGAATTCATATACCACTAAAATAAATAACCCCAATATTCCCCATCCTCCACCAATAATTCTGAGATACTGTCCAACTGTTTTGAATGTGAAAGAAATCAAATTTTTTTTGGTTTGGTGGTTTTTCCTCCCCCAAATCTAAATTTATCGAGATTTTCAATGTTTATCATAGCTGCAATTCTCAATTTATTGTCCTAAAAGTCAAGGTCAGTGTACAACTCTGCTAAGTGGATTTGAAACAGTAACAGAAATAAACAAAGTTAACAGTACCGGGTCAATTCACGCAGTCTATTCACTTCTGCATCTCGCTGACGCAATGTTATGCCCAAAATCTGGTTTTCTTTCTCAGAAGCTTCTAACTTGTACTGGAAAGTCTTCACATTGGCCAACATTTCATCTGTTTCTATAATATATTAATAACCAATGAAATTTAACTTTCACAATAAATGCACAAAGACTGGAACCCCCAAAGCTTGCAAATTTACGCACCGATTTTGAGTTTGGTTGAGTCAATATCATACTGTTGTTTTTTTTCAAGCAGTTCTTGTTCTTTCTCGTGGATTTGTCTAGTCAGCCTTTTGTTTTCCTGTTTTTGGCTTTCTAAGATGTTAATGAATTCTTCATTTTTATCCTGCAACGACTCAATGCTTTTCATGGATTCATTCAACTGACTCTGCAATGTCATATTCAAAGACTGGAGGGACACAACTATGGGAGGAAAACATACAGTTCTTTAAGAAATACATGAGCAAATATGGACAAATATTTCACTTGTTTAACTGAAAAAAAGAAGGCACTTTCTTCTAACCTCTAAGGTGTGTTACTGGAGGGCTCTTACGTTTGCATGAAATACATTGCCCCAGCGATACACCTGACCCCTACACTTCTGGCATTTCAGAAGGCAGCGAAAATCACTTTTTAATGGGTATTTATTGCCTAGCAGGGGGCAACTTTTAGCAATATGTTTCATGAATGATGAATTGCATGCTCTTTTATGGCTGAGGATTTATGGTTGTATTTTATAGTTATTATATTTCTTGGTACATCACCTTGAGTTCTGAGAGGGAGGTATAAAAACAGTATAAAACACCACACAGCCAATATTTTATCCCTAACCTCTGGAATGACACAATCTGCCAATGTCATCATCCAATACAAGGCTGTATGACAAGTGACAGTCAACTGCTCTTTTTGTTATTTTTAGTGCATCTGGCAGATATTCATATTCTGTATTACACTAGCAAGGTTTCTACAGTCAAGGACTATAGTTACTCTGTAGGTAATTCACAAAATGTATTAGTGGATATTATTGCTTAGTTTGTATCCAAACACAAAGATGATTTCAAACTGGGTGAAGAACAAGGTCATACCTGCAGCCTCCTCCTCCTTTCTCCAATCATACATCTACCCCAAACTCTGAAGAGTACCTGCATTTACTTGAATGTGAGTATTTCTCTCTGCACAACCCAGAACTAGAATACAACCCAGTCCCAGTATGTTTGGCCAGCTGCAGTCGCAGTTAGGCAAATTCTTTGAGATCTCTGACTGAATTCGTGCAAATGAGGAAAAAGGGGTGGGGCCAGAGCATTCACTCCATTCTTTCCAGTTTGAAGCTCTTCACCCACCCAAAAGATCTAGATTTTGCTGAAACCTTAATAAAAGGGTTTTTTTTCTATCACCTTTAAAAAGAAAATGCATTTATCACATTTGTGGAATCAAAATGCCAACTGGCATTAAAATATGCCATCCGTGCTACTGTAGGCCACAAGCATGTTGCGAGGATGAAAGTGGGAAAGAGGGATGAGGGGAACCATTTATGATGTGTGGCCTTAATATAAATACAACTAATAAAATAATCACAGAGAATTAGTCCATATTCCAGAAAAGAGAAAGAAACACTGTTTCTAGACAGACGTCAAAATATTTCCAGTTCCCAAATTCTATTGAAAGTGAGTTTAATATATGTTCAAACATTTATACCTTGCTACTTACATTCCAAGTTGCTATCCAGATTATATTCCTTTTCAGCTCTGTTTTGTTCCTTGAGCTGTTGATTCAAAATTCTCAGTCGTCTACATGTGAATTAAAGGGAGGTAGGGATTTTTTAAGAAACACTTTCAGTGACAGATTTGAATTAGTTGAATGCAGTCTGAACTGAGGACAGACCTTGATCACTGAATGCAATGTTGCCTCTTTTCTCCTCACCAAAGTAATATATGCCATCAAACATATATTTGTCCCTTTTTTTATTTGCAAAGCTGCCATTGCCCCAATGTGCCCTGGATTCAACTTCATCCTGAGACAGAACAGGAAATTCTGGGAGTAGATTTGCAGCTATGTTCAAGAAGGCATGGATTCAGTACCAGATGTCTTTCTCTTTCCAAAGAGACTAAGGGTGCTGTCATATCACTGTTTTTACCCCCCCGTCCCTCAAAATGAAACTGACCTACAATTATTTTCATAGAAGTGAACCTCAAACAGTAGAAAACAACTCTGTAGGCACTAAAAGGAGCTGAAATGTAAGTGAAGGAAGAGTTTCTGCTAGTGGTACTCTGCAGACCTGCAGTGCTTCAAGAAAAAGGACCAGATCCACTATACTTTTATTTAGAGCACACACTGACTCCTCAACATCATGGGAATGGGCAAATTCCTAACTGCTGCAAAGATCCCATGTGAAAGTGCTATGACACAGAAATAATATCAAAATTGTAATTAAAACGAGTAATACGTGTGTGAGAAATTTGATTTTAAAAACTTAAAGGGCTTGACATCTAGGCAAAATAGCAAGGTATCTATGTATTCAGAACCCTAACGCAGTCCTCAGTTTCACAACTGCTTGAGGTTGCAATCTGGTGAACCACCACTGTCGCCTGAAGTACAATGTTTTTCTCATGCTCGTTTACTGACCTGCGCAACTGGGCATTTTCACTTCTGAGAGGTTGAAGGGCAAGTGCTATTTCAGCTTGTACATTTGTACTCTCAACAGCTGCAGGCAAGAGTGATGTGGTGTCATCTACTTCATCTAGCACCCCTAACGTTTCAGAATCTTCTATGAGAAAGAGGGAAAAAAAGGAAAAAATGTATCTCACAGATAGCCAAATACCCATTCTTCAGAACATATTACTGTGGACAATCAAGTTTATCATCCTAATACTGAAGGGACTGAGCAGGTTTCCAAGTGCATGATATTGCATCTATGTTAGGTTTCTCCCTAAGCTGCCATATAAAACATGAAAAACAGGGTCCACTTTTCAAATAAGTTGCTTTTAAGGTGAGGACCAAGAAAGGTGACAAGTTTCATTTATGACACTGACAGTTCTAACTTGAGGCTTTAACACCCCCTTGCCGCCTTGTACTTTTCATTTCACAATGGTAAAAACATCACAGAACTGTGGCTTCTTGTCCAAAATATAAGATTGGAAACATAACCCAACAACATAGACCCAAATCTCAACAGAATTTACTTCTATGATGATTCATTTTTGCAGACCATGCAAGACAAATGGGAAAATAAAGGTGCATTCAAAGGTGCTTTTCCATATAATCTTTGTTTTGTCAATATAAAATCCTCATGGTAGATTTTAGCATCCATTTATTTGCCCAGAGCAGGGCAAGATAGGAGCCAAGCTAATGTTTTTAATTGCCTACTCCAATCCTCATCAAGTTTTAAAAAATATTGTAATTATCATACTAGCAGGTGATTTATGATGTGGATGGATTTAAACAAGATTATTGAATTAACAAATAACCAAAACCTATTTTGATAAGATTACAAGCATCTCAAAATAAGGAAATCAATTTTAAAAAGTTAAACAGAAGCTTATTTTGCATTAACAGATGTGTGTTTCTTGATGCAACAATAATCTGGGACTTTTAGGAAAAACAGAAATACAGTATGTAGCAAAAACAAACTGGAATGCTATAGCATATCAAGTTAACTATAGAAAGAGCAGATATGTAGAATCACAATGGTTTACTGTTTGAGAATTAATTGTATGAGATATATTCCATCTTTCCTTCAGAAGGTCAAGGCAGTAAATAGCACACCCTCCTCCAATTTTTCCCCATACCAACAACCCTGTGAGGTAGGTCAGGCTGAGAGGCCATGACTGGCCCAAAGGCACCCAAAGTGCTTCCATTTTGAGGGTGGACTTTAACCAGGATCTCCCTGATTTTAGTTCAACACCTTAACTATTACATCACATTGGCTGTTTTGTTCTGAGGCAAGATAAAAATGATCAGAGAATATGTCTAATCCTGAGTGCTAATTTATCAAAAGGTTCTGCTGTTTGATCAGAGTTTGATTTAAGGTTCTCGTGTTTGGCAGTGTCTTCTACTCACGTTAACCTGAGCACTTTTTAGTGGCGGGTGACAGTTGCTCCCACATTATTATTATTATATTTTAATCCCACCTTTATAGAGGTGGTGAACATACCTAATACTCCTACCTCCTCTTTTCCCCACAACCACCACCCTGTGAGGTAGGTTGGGCTGAGAGAGAGGGACTGGCCCAAAGTCACCCAGCTGGCTTTCATGCCTAAGGCGGGACTAGGACTCATGGCCTCCTGGTTTCTAGGCCAGCACCTCAACCACTACACCAAACTACATATGATACGAGCACCTTAAAGCAATCTCTAACCAAACCAGCAAGTGACACTAGTAGCCCACATGGAGACTGGACACGTTCACAAGCCACAAAGTGCCCCCTCCCAGTACAGTATTCCAGCAAATCATTAACAAGAACAGCCATATTACCATGGTCGGTTAGCAAGGTATTGAGCTCTGCCAAAAGATACTTCACAGTTTTCACTTTTTGGACTCTTTTCTGCAGGCTGTTTTTTTTAGGCTTCAAGACCCCTGTGTCGAAACTAGTCTGACAGCTTGTATCTCTCACTGGTGCAATATCAATGCCATCTAAGCTGTCCTCTTCACTTGGAGTGCCCTCATTGTGTTCTTCGGCCATCTCTGGTTCTTTGGAATTGGGTGGCTTAGGCTGCACCAGGTCAGCCTCTGGGCAATTTCTGATAGCCGCCTCCTGCTCGCGCTCCCTTTCCCGTGCCTGCAACAGAGCCAGCTGGGCCTGAATGCATCTGATCAACTCTGCCTCATTAAACTGTTCTTGGTGGGTGCCTTCTGACACGGCCTCTCTGCCAGCAGCCGGAGAGAGGATGGCTGAGGAGGGGAGGTTGCTTGGAGCAGAGGGAGCCACGTGGGGCAGAGCAGAGCACAAAGCCGAGGGTTGCGTCTGCGCCATAGAAGTGGAAGCCCTGGAGCCTCCGGGTACAAGGACCGGTCCCATTCGTGAGGCACACTGGCTGCAGGTGTCCATGGGAAGACCCTGTGACAAGCATACACAAACAATGTTCTTCCATGCCGAAATCTTACTTGACTTACATTCTTGTAAGTTAATTACAATTTTAGGAAGGGAATGGAGTGCAAGGTTCTCCACATCTTAAGCACCTATTGCATGAGCATACAGTTGGCATTAAACAATGAGATAACTGTCCAACACCCAGAGAATAATGCATGCTAGGAGCAGTCTTCTTTATTAACTAATTAAACTTGGTATTATTCAACAGTAGAAATGGCAAATATATATGGGAATTTCAGTTTTGCTGCAGTATTGTGGGTTGAACAGAACTTTGAAAAATGCTGGCTTTTCTACTACAGCATAGCTTTCCAAACTGTGTGTCGTGACACTTTAGTGTGTCGCAACACACAGTTTAGTGTGTCACAAAGCGGTGGCACGGGGGTGCGCGCGGCGGCGGCATCGGCGTGCCATCAGCGCTTCCGCGTTTTAGCGAGGCCGCTGCTGCTGTCGCCGCGCACACCACCGCCGCGTGCCCCCCTGCGCTGCCGCCGTGCACGCACGCCCCCCTGCGCGCTGCTGCCGTTGGTGTGTCGCCAACGGCGGCACTTTAGGAAGCACTGTACTACAGCATCTTTATTCTTGTCTAGTGTGTTTGCTGTGTTACAGCAAACAAAATAACAATGACATGATTTTTGTCTCCAGGGGAAAAATAGACGAGAATGACATGGAGTAGAGAAGATAGGAATAAGCAGGTGCTTGGATTTTTAAAAGAGGTTTGCTTCCTCTCCCCCATTCCCTTGCAATTTTAGTAATCAGAACTGATTTGTTGTAATTCCTCTTGCAAATTCTATTCACACATCTTTGAGAATCTGCAGAATTCAGACAAACGGGGGGAAAAAGCAGACCATTCGGGAGCAAATGAATAAAGACAAAGGATCTCAAAACAACTTGGGTACAGGAAACAGCTGGATTTCTGCTAAAGTCCACAACCTGTTGAATTTAAAATGAAACATATCCCTGTTACCTCTTACCTGAATGAAGGTTTTGAAGATACAGCATGTGCTCAACTTGCTGCTGAAGACCCAAAAGGAACTGAAGGTGCCCTTTCTCTACTAATCCCAAATGCAATCAGAAGTTCAGTCATGACTAGTGTGCATCCCTCTAGACATCCCTCTATTTTAAAATTTTGTTCTTAGCAACGTGCATAGGACAGGGAACTCTAAATTGGACAGTTTACTTCCACCATAAGGAAGGTACTTACAGGGTGAACAACCGAAGGATTAGCTGCCTGCTGTGGGGACAGGGCTGGTGTAGAGCTAGGTAAATGACCGTTGAATGCTGTAGCAGGTTGATATGCCGCTAAATGGGAGGACAAAGTGCAAAGTTGTTAGTATCACTAAGGTTAATCTGAAATGATGAACACAATGCATAATGATGTCTCAACTGCTTCCCCACTCACCTTCTTCAGGAATGATGGAAAGTACATCAGGAATATCACTGGGTTTGCATGGAGGGTGCATATTTAACAGAGACATTTGGGACTGTGCGTGCTCACATAATTTCTGGTGAATTATAGGCGAATGCTGAGTGTAAGGTCCGTGTATTGGTTTAACAGCAGAGGCTTGTTTGATGCTTACAGGAGTTACATCTTTTTCAGCAGCAGTTTCATTACCTGAAACTACCTTTCTATTTAACACAGATGCTACAAAAAAACAGAATGGAAAATGTTTAGCTCTTGAATATCTTTAATATTATCCAGATGCAGGACTAATTGTTTGGGTTTGAGAATCCTGCTGTTGAGGGTTTCTTAGAAATATTACCATGGATTTGTAGCCATGGTGAAAAAGCTTGAAAGTACACACACACACACACACACACACTTATATAATGTAAATAATTAGCTATATTCTTAACCATCATTATTTTTTGGTAAGACATAAACCGAGAATGATGACCATTATACAGTAATCTACATCTAGTTCAATACTCCGGATTAACCCCAATGATAAATACAAAATATATTCACAGTTGATGGCTGAAGGCACACATTCATGAAACTGTAAACCGCCCAGAGTCCCCCTCGGGGGAGATGGAGATGGAGCGGTAATACAAGTTAACATATAAATAAATAAATAAACAAATTGTAAGGAAAATGTATCAATATTTATAGTGCTATAATGTTATCTGTAGAGAAAACCAGACCTTCAGGTTTTAGAGGCAAAAATTGCATCTTATAACTTTTTAAAAAGTATTATGTAATTGAAGCAGAACGCTGGATGAATGAATTAGATAAACGTATGGTTAAAAAATTAAACTTGAAGAAAAAGTGCATACCTGTTTCTTTTTGCACATTTGCTGAAAGAGTTTTTTTCTTTGTGCCCCTCTTTTTAGCACCACTCATTTTATTTAGCAAAGGTCTGGAAGTTGTTCTGAAAGTAGGTGCCTTCACTCCTTTTTGACAGATGCCCTCCATTCCTAGAATCATTTGAAACAATACTATTTAATCCACAAGGTAAGCTATCAAGGATATGAACATTATATTCAAGTAAAAGGATTTTTACCTTGGGAGTCATTCTGCAGAATGTCCCTTAGCAAGGATGCACAGCGATCAAGGCCATGATGAATATTTGCAACCTCAGAAAAGATATTAAGAAGATTATAAAGAGCAGTTTCTAGCATAGGAAGAGTGTTCATTAATTTATCTTTATTCTCTAAGCTAGTGAATATTCTAACAATAAAAACATTTCCTCCATAAAATTATTTGAGTCGCAAGATCTGAGCTTTATAAAACTTCAGATCTGTTTATAGGATTCAGTAAGGGAAAGTGACAGGAAAAAATGAGCAGGACAAAGAATAGTCGTCTCAGGATTACTGAAAGTCCTGTTTGTATGATTCTTGTATTTAGGGAGAGAATCCATTTGTCTGGTTGAAACCAAATATGTAAGATTATTACAATCTAGAAAAGGGACAGATAAATGTTGTATTACCATGTACTAAACAAAAATTTCAAAATTCCTTTTAATGCATCCATGGATATTTATACAGACAATTCTTAGCTATCCATGGTATTCTCATAAGTCTCTGACAACACCAAAGTTCAAAAACATTAATACTCTTTCCATCCTACTTCTCACTTTCACTTTCCATAGAGCATGTAGGTTGCAGAAACAAAAAGAGATTATGTAGCCTTATCTCAATCCCTTGCTGACCTGTTTCACCCTGTTCCCTCTAGACCAGGGCTTTCCAAACTTTTGCCGTTGGCGACACACCAACGGCCGGCCCACAAAAACCCGGAAGCGCCGCGGCCAGTGAGGCGCAAAAACCGGAAGTGCCGGTGGCAGTGCTTCTGGGTTGTCGCCGCGGCGGCAGCGGCTGCTCCTTCGAAAGGGCAGGCTCTGGGAACCCCGAAAATGCCCTCGGTTCTGGCAGGGAGGCGAAAAGCCTCCCCGCATGCACACGCACGTTGCCGAGCTTTCCGGCACTCAGCTGTTCCGCAGGGAGAATTTCCACCCCAGCCCCCGATCAGCTGTGCCGGGAATCCCGGCAGCGTGTGCGTGCGGCGAGGCTTTTCGCCTCCCTGCCGGAACCGAAGGCATTTTTCGGGGTCCCTGGAGCCTGCCCTTTCGAAGGGGCAGCCGCTGCCGCCGCGCAGCAACCCAGAAGCACCGCCGCTGGCGCTTCCGGGTTGTCACGCGACACACTTGGGGACCCCAGGCGACACAGTATTGTGTCGCGACACACAGTTTGGAAAGCCCTGCTCTAGACTGTGGCTCCATGTCCTGTGTAAAGGCTTTACACAAGGAAATGAGATGTTCTGGGATTTCTGTTTTCTTAAGGACATTCCATAGCTTGACATGGCTGACACAATCTAAGGCCTTTCTATAGTCAATGGACATTTTGACTCCTTTTTGGTATTCTTTGGCTATCTCAATGATCTAGTGTGGATCAGCAATATATCATGTTCCTTGGCCTTTTCTAAAACCATTTTGAACATCTGGCATTCACCTTTCCATGTAAGGCTCTAATCTGCATTGGATGAACATAAACATTACTTGTAATTAAACACTTTTAATTACTATATATCTATGATACCCTGCATGAATTATAAAATATAACACAGATGAAAAGGTTGCAAACAACACTCTCAGACTAGATTTTTGCATCACATCCTCTTTTTACCTGATCCTCAGAATCTGTAGAATACAGGGAGTACCCAGCATCAGATTCTGTACATGCCACTTTTCTTGGAGCAATCCTGGAATACAAAAATGATATCCTGATGAAGTGTTCAACATGCAACTAAAGAACAATTCATAATGTCAACATTTATTATTAGGAAATAAGAAATATTAAAATTCATTTGCAGAAGAAATTCTGTAAGCAATTATATTAGAACAATAGTTTGAAGGTATTGTAACATCTTTTCAAGCATTCTACATTGTGTAACAGATAAATGCAAGGAGATAATCAACAGGAAGACTATCTGTAGCTGTCAGGCCCAGACAAGAATGACAAAGAATCAATCCAACCAAACTTCAGTTCTTTTTTTGCTCACACCGTATAGACAGAATCTTGCCAGACTCAAGCTACTCTACCTAACCTAAAGGGAAATAACCTGGAAGGCTCTAGGGTGGGGCTACTCTGAACCTCTTAGTCTTCCCATATTCCAGCTCTGGACTGTGTTTTCTCTTATCTTGCTCCCCTCCTTGGAATGTGCTCCCTCCTTCCTGAGAACTAGCAGTGTCAATCGAAGAGAATATTTGTAGCTCAGGGTTGAACTGTGGAGTCCTTGGTGCTCTCTGAGCCTTGTTGTTTTCTTGCAGACGTTTCATTGCCAGACTAGGCAACATCTTCAGTGCGAACTTCGGTGCACTGAAGATGTTGCCTAGTCTGGCAATGAAAGGACTGCAAGAAAACAAGGCTCAGAGAGCACCAAGAAATGCACAACCAGCAGTGTTACTGAAGTCCATCACATCACCTCCCCCTTCAGAGACACATTCCATCACAGTAGCAGATAGTATTCTGTACCTATTGAGAATTACTGGGTAGTTTAGAATCTTGAGAGGTACAGGTTCTGTGGACATAGGAGAGTCTTTACAGCAGACCAGTCTTCTCCAGTTTGGTACCCTGTTCTCAACATACCTTATGACTGCATCTTTGCCAGTGCTGACTAGTAACTCTGGAATTTTAAATCTCAGTATAGCTAGACTGAGTCACGTTGAAGAAGGTTGCTACAGTTCTTCATCACTTATATCACTTGGAAGAGCAACAAAGAAGTGATGGGATGAAACATATTTTGTTTGTTAACAAATCTTAAAGAATTTAAATGCCTTTATGTTTTTATGTTATCTGCAAAAACTGGGATTTTGCTAGATAATAGGAACAATATCAACAGCAAGGCTATGGAAACAACAGCTCTGGAAATATTGTTGGACTTATCTCAGCATTTTAATCTAACACAGCCAATGATCAGGAGAGACAGGTATAGCTTCATCTCTGACCTAGGGCAATACTAACAACTAGCCGCTTTACATGGCAATGATAATATCAATATGTATTAATGAATATATTCTTACTGTTTTTTCCTGTTTGTCAGTTTAGTTGATCCTGTCAACCTTCCTGAAGTCAATGCCTGTTGATTGTGTAAGAAATGACTCATTTTCATATAAATTTCCCAACAAGACCATCACATCTGGTTTGCAAACAATGGTATATTTGTTTACAATGGCATATTTGTTTTAAAATAAATATTTTATGAAGGAAAAGTTCCATGAAAGTATAGTAAATAATTAAAAATGCATGAGACTACAGGTAGTCCTCGCTTAACGGCCATTTGTTTAGTGACGGTTCGGGCTTACGACGATGCTGGGAAAACTGACTTGCAACTGGTCCTCACACTTACGACCATCGCAGTGTCCCCATGGTCACGTGATCACAATTTGGGTGCTTGTCAACCGGTTCAAATTTATGACCGTTGCAGTGTCCCGTGGTCATATGATTGCCATTTTCAACCTTCCCGGCTGGCTTCTGGCAAGCAAAATCAATGGGGAACCATGTGGTTCGCTTAATGCCCGCAGTGATTCGCTTAACGACTGCCACAAAAGGTCGTAAAATTGGGTCAGATTCGCTTAATGACCACTTCACTTAGCAACCAAAATTCTGGTCCCAATTGTAGTTAAGTGAGGACTACCTGTAGAGTGAAACATATGACAGTAACACAAAATAACCTCCAAATTCAACAATCTGTAGCAATTTAACATCTCTGAATGTCTGTATCAATATGGGTTAATTTAATTCACTTCTTAAGAGGGGATCAATTTAAAACAAGTTTTCCATTTTAAATTAACATATTTTCACAAACTGTATGAATAGTAATTGGTCATCTAACAGATAATACGTAAGAGTTTGCAACCAAATTTCATTAAATACTCTATGCTTCAAAGACAGAGCTTTCCAAACTGTGTGTCGCGACACAAAAGTGTGTCACCACACACAGCGTGGTGTGTCGCCACACCACCCGGAAGTGGCGGTGTGCGCCGCCGCACGCACGCCCCCCCGCGCCGTCGCCGTGCGCGCGCGTCGCCGCCGCCGGGTGTGTCGCCAGCGGCGGCACTTTGGAAAGCCCTGTTCAAAGAGATAGTGAAGGCCTGGGGGTGGGGGTAGAGGGAAATCTGAGGTTTTGCAAAAAAAAAAAAATAGGGAATGTGGTAAGCCTTTCCTGAAACTTTCTGGGCCTTCACATTTTCAGCCTCAGAAAACAACCCTGAAATTTCTGATCATTCAACTAACTTAAGTGGTAGAGCCTGCAGTATCTCAGAATCTGTGGTTGTAACTACATAGTGATATCCATATTACATAGATATGAAATTGCCCAGAAAGGGCATGGTAAAACAGATGGTACTACAGCCAGAAGGTCACCCTGCAATTATCCAGCAGCTGTAGAGGGTGGGGGTGAGGGAGAGCTGGAAAGGATCATATGGTATTCTTTATATTGGCAACTCATGATCTGAGTGTAGATAAACAATACTTATTTTTAGATAGCTGAAACCATAAATGGCATAATCAGTGTTGTTTAGTGTTTCAACAAGTGGGAAGGAGAATAATGGAATGTAAATGCCATACAACCCTTTTAAAAACTGCTTGTCTCTATCTTTAGTATTGATAGATTTAAGGATCCTGGGTGAAATATATTTCAGGTTGCCCACATGGTTCTCAGAGCTGGCCCTTTATGAATACATTCATAAATTTGATATATACCAGCACCAGTTTTAGAGAAGACTGAAGCAAAGTCAAGCTTAATGAACTGATGGGCATCTACAGGAGCTGGCTGCTTTTGTGGGGGTGACAAAAGTAGCTTGGCAATGTCATGCCACAAACACTGCCCCTTTCGTATAGGTGTGTCATGTCATGTACAAAAAGGGCAGAGTCACAATATTGCCATGTTGTTGTTGTTGTCATCCTGCTTCCCTTAACCACCACCCCTGCTCACGTAATGGTTAAAGTGTCAAGAGTTCACCCTCGGCCAGGCAAACTCAAGAGGGACTTGGGGCCAGTCCGTCTCTGTTTCTGTCAGCCCAACTGATTTCACAAGGTTGTTGTGGGGATAAGATGAAAGGGTCCCTGTATAAGGCGCCTTGAACTCCTGGAGAAAAAACAGGATTATCACTGGGAACTTGAGAGTTTTGTGCTAGCATAATTACAATTAGTACCAATTCTAGGAGTGATTCTGAATGGGCTTTCTCTTCTCCCACCCCCTTTTCTTTTTTGCCGAAAGAGCTAGAGTTACTATGTCACCCACAGTTGTAGATGGTATTTTCTTTCCCACTAGAATCCTGAGATCCAGCCAAATGGATCCTCATGCAAGAGGCATATACTTAAAATTAAAGAATTTTGAGTTCAGGAATTTGCTGTGAACTGGTGATATTTCACAATCCTGTCCAAAACGTCACTTCACTCCTCACTTCTGCAATACAATTTTGCTGATGTTAAAACAGGTAGAGTCAGATCTATTGTCTCCTTCAGGTGGTTAAACTTAATCTCTCATTCCTTATACCCACTTTAGTGAATTATCCTTATTTTATTATTATTATTTTTAAAAATGTGTTGAATCCAGTCTTCCTCCTCCTGAAATGGGAGATTGCCAGCTGGAAGGAATCCAAGTCTGCATCTCACCGTAAACCACTACCGTTTTGTGTCATTTAAGAGCTTGCGTTTTTGTTTTACTTCTGCTCTAAGTTCCATTTCGAAAACGCCCAGCACACCCGATTCAGAGTTAGCTGTTGCGGCGATTACCTTTCTTATTCAAAACCCCCGCCACTTTTGCTCTGCTGCAACCAAAGAAAAACACAAAGCAAAACGTGCCTTGCGAAAGGTTTGATTCCATTCGTGGAGATCTTACACTTGATTGCAATGAAAACAACAGGGGCTTTATAACGGCTCTTTGGGGGTTCCCCCCCCAAAAAAAACACGGGTTTATTCTTCCCCGCAATTTCTGGCGCTCCTCCAGTAAGAAGCTTTACCTTGTGGTGCCGCAAGCAGCCCGGCCTCGCCATCCTCGCTGGGCCTAGAAAGGACAACAAGGAAAACAAGGACACGCCGCGTCCCTAGACACGACTGGCAGCCCCAACGGCTCTTCAGGGGGAAAGGCCTAATTTAGGCCCCGCCCATTTCCTATCACTACGAGGCAGCGGCCATCGGAGCGGGAATGGAACGAGTGGGCAGGGAATGAGATTATATTTGCCTCTTATTGGTGGGAATCACGGTGACGTTGGACCAAAAGAAGCAGCGGTGTGCAAACTTGGCGTGGTTTAGTCGATTTTCTTAGGAGATTCTGTGCGATTCCGATTGCAGTTTTATAGGTGGTGGACTGTCCGTCCAGATAGGGATTGGATCTTGCTGTTAAAAAGGAATGCTGTTATGTAGAGCCAGAGCTGACTCGTATGTGTCCAGTCAAAAACTACAGAAGCTCACGCCGTAATGCACTGACTCGTTGAAAGGGCAGCGGTAGAGGTGCGAAACCTTGGGAATGAATTCTGTCGAACTTCTGCAGAGGGATATACAGTATACGAACGCGCTGTTTCCCTTTAAGGTGCTAGGACGTTCTTATCGTTCGGCAAAAGATAAATTATTTTGTTACCCAAAGCCGAGTTCATTTCAAAGTCAGAGCGCTGCCTCTAATTAAAAAGGTAAAGGATCCCCCAGCACATTTGTCGGTGCTCATCTCCGTTTGTTAGCCGAAGAGCCAGCGTTGTCCGAAGATGCTTCCACGGTCATGTGGCCGCATGACACGCACAGAACGCTGTTACCATCCCACCAAAGTGGTACCTATTAATCTACTTGCATTTGCATGCTTTCGAATTGCTAGGTTGGCAAGAGCTGGGGCGAGTGCGGGAGCTCACTCCGCACGCAGGGCTAGGGATTCGAACCTCCGAACTTGCAATCTTCCGATCGACAAGCCTGGCGTCTTACCCGCTGAGCCACCACGCCCCTAATTAGATTACTCCAAAAGCGATGATTCTTCCCAGTATGTAAAATGGACTTGTTTTGCTAATACTGAAAAACACAGTAAGAGTGTTGGCTTACCTTTTTTTAAAAAAATCTAAATTATCAGAATTTTTTTCTTAATATTTCTTTGGGACACCAACCTGAGCATCTTGGGGAAAGTTTGGAACAAAACCGAGTTGTTCACAAGATAAATGTGCCCTCAAATTGAGCTTGACGCCTAGTGACTATATCCCTGTAGTTTCCTTGACAGCATTAGGAAATTGGTTTGCCACTGCCATCTTTCGGGATATTTTTTCCACTTCCCAACAGCACTGGCATTCCCCATCTAAATACAAACCATGCCTACCAATGCTTAGCTTCCGAGATGCACCATGGCCAGGGTTAAATAAACAGTGCAGGTAGGTGGTGGCAGCAGATCTTGAAAAGCTAAGCAGGGGTGGATCTGGTTAGCATGTGGATGGGCAACTACCAATAATGGGGCTGCAGGCTGGAAAGTTGAAAAAAACATTCTGGAAGAATGCAGTGGTATAACACATCTGAACTGCTGCCAAGGAAACTACATGGATGTGTCCACAAAGTCACTAGGAGTTAAGCTTCTTAGGTGATTTTGCTTTTTGCAAACAGACTGAATCTGTTTCCTTTCAGTATTCGCTGCCCCTGTTGCTCAGCAGACCACAACTTCCCCTGGGATTTGGTCAAGCATCACCAGGACTGGGGTGATTGGGAAAAAGCACACATGTGTGTGACTTAGCAACTCAGATTCACCCATCTAGGGAGGGCCTAATGTGAATGAAATGTCCCAAAGAAAGGAGTAAAGAATCACTAGGGGTGACATTTTAACACCAAAAGCTGCAGTCAGCATCAGCAGGTACCTGCCGACATTGGTCCCTCTCTCCTGCAATTGGCTTGGAAGAGAAGGAGCAGATGCAAGCTGGTGTCATAAGTAGAGATAATGAGGGCCTAGCAGACACCTACCAGGTGGCATCTGGCCAAGATCCACTCCCTCCAAACTGTGGTCTGCACAAGGGAATTGTGTCTAACACCATTAAGCCATTTATTCATTAGTCCTTCACTGCATTGTACAGCTAATTGTTATCCAAGACAGCATTAAGGAGGACATGCTTTATATTCTCTCAGTAATGGTTGGCGAATGCTGAAATGCTTTATTAGAATGCTTTATTAGTCTTGAGAGAACATAACACCCCCACATACAGTACCTCTTCCCTCCAAGTTTTTGTGCCCAGTGAAATTTTGTTGTTCAGTCGTTCAGTCGTGTCCGACTCTTCGTGACCTCATGGACCATAGCACGCCAGGCCTTCCTGTCCTCCACTGTCTCTCGGAGTTTACTCAAATTCATGTTCATTACATCGGTGATGCTATCTAACCATCTCATCCTCTGCCGTCCCCTTCTCCTTTTGCCCTCAGTCTTTCCCAGCATCAGGGTCTTTTCCAGTGAGTCCTCTCTTCTCATTAGGTGGCCAAAGTATTTGAGCTTCAGCTTCAGCATCTGTCCTTCCAATGAGCAGTCAGGGTTGATTTCCTTTAGGATTGACTGGTTTGACCTCCTTGCAGTCCAAGGGACTCTCAAGAGTCTTCTCCAGCACCACAGCTCGAAAGCATCAATTCTTCGGCGCTCAGCCTTCCTTATGGTCCAACTCTCACAGCCATACATTGCTACTGGAAAAACCATAGCTTTAACTATACGGACCTTTGTCAGCAAGGTGATGTCTCTGCTTTTTAATATGCTGTCTAGGTTTGCCATAGCTTTCCTTCCAAGTAGCAAGCGTCTTTTAATTTCATGGCTGCAGTCACCGTCTGCGGTGATCTTGGAGCCCAAGAAAATAAAATCTGTCACTGCTTCCATTTCTTCCCCTTCTATTTGCCAGGAAGTGATGGGACCAGATGCCATGATCTGGGTTTTTTTAATGTTGAGTTTCAAGCCAGCTTTTGCACTCTCCTCTTTCACCCTCATCAAGAGGCTCTTTAGTTCCTCTTCACTTTCTGCCATTAGGGTGGTATCGTCTGCATATCTGAGGTTGTTGATATTTTTCCCGGCAATCTTAACTCCGGCTTGTGATTCATCCAGCCCGGCATTTCTCATGATGTACTCTGCATATAAGTTAAATAAGCAGGGTGATAATATACAGCCTTGTCGTACTCCTTTCCCAATTTTGAACCAGTCGGTTGTTCCATGTCCGGTTCTAACTGTTGCTTCTTGACCCACATACAGGTTTCTCAGGAGACAGGTAAGGTGGTCTGGTACTCCCATCTCTTTAAGACTTTGCCACAGTTTGTTGTGATCCACACAATCAAAGGCTTTAGCGTAGTCAATGAAGCAGAAGTAGATGTTTTTCTGGAACTCTCTTGCTTTTTCCATGATCCAGCGAATGTTGGCAATCTGATCTCTAGTTCCTCTGCCTCTTCGAAACCCAGCTTGCACTTCTGGTAGTTCTCGGTTCACATGCTGCTGAAGCCTAGCTTGTAGGATTTTGAGCATAACCTTGCTGGCATGTGAAATGAGCGCAATTGTACGGTAGTTTGAACATTCTTTGGCATTGCCTTTCTTTGGAATTGGAACGTAAACTGACCTTTTCCAATCCTGTGGCCACTGTTGAGTTTTCCAAATTTGTTGGCATATTGAGTGCAGCACTTTAACAGCATCATCTTTTAGGATTTTAAATAGCTCAGCTGGGATACTGTCTTCTCCGCTAGCTTTGTTGTTAGTAATGCTTCCTAAGGCCCACTTGACTTCACTTTCTAGGATGTCCGGCTCAAGGTCAGTGACCACACCATCGTATTTATCAGGGATATTAAGATCTTTCTTGTATAGTTCTTCTGTGTATTCTTGCCACCTCTTCTTAATCTCTTCTGCTTCTGTTAGGTCCCTGCCTTTTTTGTCCTTTATCATGCCCATCTTTGCACAAAACGTTCCCTTTGCCCAGTGAAATAGAGGGAGCTTTCTGGGAGTAAAGTTGGGGAACAGAAGTCCCTGTGTATAGTCTGAAATACTGAGACTAAAAGGTGAAAGAACAGCTGGGCACTATTACAGCAGTGTCTCAGTTTGTCTCTGCCTTCATTTTGTGTTTCTAGTCGATCAGCAGAACAGGTTTGCAGCTAAGCTGTAGCTTTGCTAGGAACAAGCCTAGTAATTGCTGGAATGTCTAACCCAGGGTTTCTCAACCAGGGTTCCGTGGAACCCTAGGGAGAGGTCACTAGGGGTTCCCTGGGAGATCACGATTTATTTAAAAAAATTATTTCAGATTCGAGCAACTTCACCTTAAAGAGGTAAGTTTCATTCTTTATTTTTAGTTTAAGAACACTGTTAGTGCATATATACCGGCCTATCCATGAAACGAATATACTAATTTTGTAACTTCTGGCCTATATTTGAGCCTGAATGTGCAGGGGTTCCCGAGGCCTGAAAAAATATTTCAAGGGTTCCTCCAGGGTCAAAAGGTTGAGAAAGGCTGCTCTAACCCCTCAAAGGAATGGAGTTCTTGAACATAAGTAGCCAATTGTGCTGGCACCAAAATATAAGCAGGATAAGTCTCTGTTGTTCATTAACTGATGCTACTAAGAGCTTTGCACACCTTTATGGCTCTTCAGTGGCAGATTCCCTCTGATGCAAAGTATCTATTTGACTCCCTTTTTAGAAACCACTCCAGGGACCTCAGACCTGTCATGTCTCTGAAACGGTTGCCTAGGCCTATGAGAGGCAGATCTGTAGGATTAGTTAAGTCAATCAACCCCAGAAACCATACAAAAGTCATTTAAGTCCAGAATCATTTTGCTATACTAGTAGCACCTCCAGAAGCTCCCCAATGCCCGGTTTTCCTCTACTCTTTCTTGTAAAGTAGAGGCAGCAGATGTGTGGCTGCATCTGGCAACATCTCAAAAATCAGGCAAGTGCCTAGCTTTTAAAGATGTACTTGGGCAGCAGGGATACCCACATGGCATTAAGCCATTTTTTGTTTTTGCTTAAACTTGGTTTGTTGGACAATATGGCTGGGTTCATACTTACATGCTAAGCCTAAACTGATTAATTTATATTTTGGGTTCAATTGCAGGTGAACTGAACTGTGGTTTATTCAATTAATTTAATGTTCTGGGTATGCACAATATATAGACACATAAGCTGATCACAAGGGCTGCATTAACCCAACATACTGAAAGGTGATTGATTAATTTGTGGTTCAGTGTGTCATGAGAACACAGTCTTTAGATCAGGGCTTTCCAAAGTTTTCCCGCGGCGACACACCAACCGCTGTTGGTGTGTCACCGCGGGAAAACCCGGAAGTGCCGCCGTTGCAGCAGCGCGCAAAAACCCGGAAGTGCTGCTGCCGCTTTCGGTTTTTGCGCACCGCCATTGGTGTGTCGCCGTGGGAAAACCCGGAAGCACTGATGATGATGATCAGCACTTCCAGGTTGTGTGGCGACACACCAGACTGTGTGTGGCGACACACTTTTGTGTTGCCACACACAGTTTGGAAAGCTCTGCTTTAGATTAATATGATCTGTGAACCCAGCACTTGCAGGGTATGATCTAAGATGGCACCATGCTCAGCTGTAGAAACATTTGTCATTGTCACTTTACTATGAGGGAAAACACTTGTTTAAAATAGCATGAAGGTGACACACCTAATGACACACCTAATATGGCCCGATATATTTCAAATTTCAGTGCCATTGCTTATAAGCAAGACTCAGATACCATTCCTCAGAGAGTAAGATCTAAAACTCATCTGCTCACCACAAAGGTGGAATATCTTATATATCACCATATTCCATGGAACCATATTCCCTTTCATAAAGCAGGGGGCAGATTCTTCTGTACCAAATGCAAAAGATTTTGATTTCTAGCAAAAGAAGACTTCCTGAGAATCTCCAAGATTGCACAGAAAATATTAATTTATGCTTAAAACACAATTAATGTATCTATTTTGACACCACAAGTCTCTTATTGAAGAGAAAAGGCAAAACCCAATAGATCTATAATCCTGCTTTCCTAAGACTTAGGGGGAAATGGTTCAATATTTTCATTTTCAGCTGATTATTCATCAGAATTGTCCCTTACATAACAAATTTGTAAAAGATATACTGTATATTCAAATCTTTTCTCTCTCTCAGGAAAAAAAAAGCTGTGGGAACATAGTTACAAACTCAGTAGGTGGGTATACATAATATAGTATGTCAAACCCAAACTACAAATTTTGTTGTAGCTTAGTGCAATCAAGCCAGAGCATTTATAAGGAAAGGGTTACTTTTTCTTCTCTAGCTTCTCTAGTCTCTTTTAGTAAGAAATCATCAGAAGTTGTTTTATCTGCTAAAAGGATTTGCTGTAGAAAAGAACTGCAGCACTGTTTATATGCTGTTGTTCCACAGTATATAAAAATAGATGGTTAGGGAAAATCAATACAATCATTGTTATAAAATAATATAATCTCAAAGTGTTAATATGTGGGAAGGGCCGATAAAGGATGTTTTGGATGTGAGGAAGTTTCAACCTGCTATTCGTGGATAAATGATAATAAAACAGTCACTTAGAAGTATTAAAAAACAAGCTTACAGCCTGATCTCAAGTTTACTCTTCTTTCTGTAATTGTAGTTACCTTGGGAACAATCCTAATATTCTTCTGTAGATAAAGACTTCTGAAATCCCCAACATGTTTACATGGCAATGCCAGATAATTTGAAATGCAAAAAGCGGGGAGAAGGATGGACCTCAAATATATTCAATATAATAGGTTTATACTATTTGGTAGTCTGTGATATTTATTTGGGTGGACGCGTGTATATCAAAACACTAGAAAATTAACAATAGACTGTACTGTACTTTACTGGCACCTTCTCAATCTAAGTTTTCATCTTTCTTAGTGGTTGCTTTACCAAACTGTTTATTAACAGACACAAAGGGGAAAAAGTGACTGAGAGGTTGGCCTATTTGTTTAACTCATTCTGTTCTCTGTTTCTTCCTCCATCTAACATTGACAGTGTATGATGTACTGAGAATCTACTCCAGCCTGACCCGAGGATTCTGGGTAAAATCATTCACCTTGATCAAGCCGTCTGGCCCGATGCTGTATAGAAAACATGGAAAAAAATGGCTTAGTGGTGCTCTTGCTTATGAAACAAACACTCTAAATGTCTCTGATATAAAGTTACTATATAGCAACATCCTTGTTCTTTCTCTACTGTTTTGATTCCAGATTGTTTTAAAAATCGAGAACTATAACGAAGGTAACTTTAGCACTGATCAGTACTGGGCAACCTCTAGCTCTTTCCTTCCCCTATTTTATCTTTAAATTATTTATAACCATATGAACTTCAAGATTTTGGGATGGAAACCACCTCCTCTCTATTCCTCTTTCCCTCTCATGATTAAGAGATCCTAAAAACCTGCCCATATTTTTTGTGCTATGGATTTTGTAAATTTTCTTAGGAACTAGCATGGCAATTTAGTGTCAGGACTGATTATATAACTACATTAAGCATAGGCCATCTAAGAATGTTTGACTCTTTGGCTGTAGGCAAGCAGTAGCAGATATCTCTCCATCACCTCAATTATTTAAATAAAATCATATAAATTTAAAAAATGAATAAAATAAATAAATCTCCTAAACCGAGGCCAGTTCTGATGCATCACTGTTCTTTAGAGAGCCAGATAAAAAAGTTACAATTTAAAAATAGTTTTAGAAAGCGTAATTACAGATTTCTTGCTCACAGTGCAGGTGACTGTTCATTCTAACTCTAGCTTACAGAATGGGATTTCTCCTCCTCTCCTCCCTCCTTTATTTTCTCTCCTTCTGTGCCCTCCACCCATTTGGGAGAAGTTCTTCAAACCTCTGGAGCAAGTTTAAAAGTCAGAGGGGGAGTTAATTGGACTGGCACCGGTTGTTCAACTAGGTGACAAGCATAGCTGAATACAGCCACTGAATACAAATGCATTAAATGAGGGGTAAAAGAAATGCTCAGCTCCCCAAGTTATTGGAATAACATTCAAAAGATGTATGTGCATGTCAGAAGAAGCAGTCTATACAATTATTCCCTATTTAAGTAAATGGAATAGGATTTCAAGAAGGGAAACAGCCCATGTGTACATGGTTAACAATAACCCACACTCAACATGGACAGTTATTTTAAGTTCCTAAACCTCAGCAGAGAGCCAGTTTGGTGTAGTGGTTAAGGCACCAGGGAAGAATCCAGGAGACTGTGAATTCTAGTCCCGCCTTAGGCACAAAGCCAGCTGGGGGACTTTGGGCCAGTCACTCTCTCTCAGCCCTAGGAAGCAGGCAAGGGCAAACCACTTCTGAAAAACCTTGCCAAGAAAACTGCAGGGACTGGTCCAGGCAGTCACCAGGAGTCAAAAACTGACTTGAAGGAACCCCGCCCCACCAAGAAAACCCCAACCTCGGCACACAATTTTTAAGAAATAGCACTGAGTTTTTAGATGGATGGTAAATCGGACTCAGATTTATCCAGCCTTGTAAAATTGGTGAATCTGCTTAATATTAGTCAACTAGATATGTGTGAAGTTTATATGTACAATCCTGTAAATGAATCTGCCATATAGCCTAGCCATATACTGCACACTTACATTGGTTGGCTGCTATTGCTTAAAATAGCCACATCTCTTGACATTTACTTTATATATCAGAGTTACTTACATCTCCTGTTCAATATAATTCAGCATTCGGCTGACATGAGAAGCAGAGATTTCTCCATCTACTTCAGCAATGTAAGTGTAGAGAAACTGGAAAGTACTGAAAGGGATACGAGCTGGACCACTGTCATTCTCGTTAGATAAAACTTCACATATTATCTTCAGAGTTTTTGCAATAGTCTATTGTCAAAAAGAGAAAGGATATGACATTTAGTATTAGTAACTGATCAAGTAGTCACATTTGTGACTCAACTCACTATCATGTTTTTTTTTAAACCTGGGAATTAAAAGTTCTGTGATAGGTTAGGCAGGGCCAGAGTAGAGTCCATGATACGAAGGCCTTGGGCATTAGATATTTCTTTGGTGCTTTTCATTTTTTGCTTTCTGTTTGGCCACACCCACCACAGTGAAATGGCAAGTACCTTCTCCTGCCTGCCCACCTTCCCCCACACCCCCGAGGCAGCCACAACAGGATCCAAACATACTAGTGAAAAGAGTTAGGGATTCTGTAGTGGTTATCTAGCACACAGGATTATTGTGAGAATAAAGAAGAGTGTTGTGTAAACACAATAGGTAAAGGTAAAGGTTTTCCTCTGCACAGTCGTGTCCGACTCTAGAGGGTGGTGCTCATCTCCATGTCTTAGCTGAAGAGCCAGCACTGTCCGAAGATGCTTCCGCGGTCATGTGGCCGGCATGACATGCACGGAACGCTGTTACCATCCCACCAAAGTGGTACCTATTTATCTACTTGCATTTGCATGCTTTCGAATTGCTAGGTTGGCAAGAGCTGGGGCGAGTGCGGGAGCTCACTCCGTCACGCGGCGCTCGGGTCTCAAACCGCCGACCTTCCAATCGACAAGCCTGGTGTCTTAACCACTGAGCCATCGCGCCCCTTGTAAACACAATACAGGTACAAAAACAATTGGGAGAAGCTAATAGATACCATGACAGCAAGCTTAGGGATGCAGTTTAATTTTAAATATCTTTTTATTAATATATGAATTACACACACACAGGTAGTCCTCGTTTAGTAACCACAATTAGGATTGGCAACTTGGTCACTAAGTGGAAAATCACGTGATCGCAACTGTGGTTATAATTTGACTTTAGCTTTCCTTTTTCCCCACTCTCCCACCCTTTGGAATGCTCACCCCGGCACTGGGATGATTAGCAAGAAGGGAATTAATGTTTGTATTTACATTCATTGGAGAGGAAGGGATTACAAGAGAGTAAGTGGACACACAGTGAGGAATACACATAGAAAGGAATGCGCTGGCACTGGTTGTTTGCCTAGAGCACTCGGGGTTGGGAGCTGCAAACTTGCTAGGCAAACAGCCAATGTATTCCCCACTGTGTGCCTGCTTACTCTCTTATAATCCCTTCCTCTCCAATCTCTCTGCTCTGCAAGGTGGAAAAAAGAAAAAAAAATGGGTCAGGCACAGTTCCTTGCTCTTGCCCAACTGCATGGAGCTTGACAGCTTGACACTTGGAAACATAGGTTTCCAATGGTCTAGATATACAGTGTGCTTAAAAGTTTGTGAACCCTTTTGAATTTTCAATATTTCTGCATAAATAGGACCTAAAATGTGATCTATTCTCCACACAAGTCCTGAAACTAGATAAAGAGAACCCAATTAAACAAATGAATAAAAAACATTATACTTGTTCATTTATTTATTGAGGAAAATGATCTAAAGCTACATATTTGTGTGTGGCAAAAGTATGTGAACCTCTAGGATTATCAGTTCATTTGAAGGGGGAATTACATTCAGATGTTTCAATCGATGGGATAATCAGGGGTGAGTTGAGGAGGTCCTGCCTTATTTAAAGAACAGAATTCTAGGTATTCACTATCAAAGTCTGATCTTCACAACACAGATATGTGGAAGTGTGTCATGGCTCGAACAAAGGAGATTTCTGAGGACCTCTGAAAAACAGTTGTTGCTGCTCACCAGGCTGGAAAAGGCTACAAAACTATTTCCAAAGGGTTTTGGAATCAGTCAGAATCCATCAGTCCACCATTAGGCAGAATTGTGTATAAATGGAGGCAATTCAACATCATTGTTAATGGCTTGATGGCAAGGATGGTTTGCCATCATTGATAAACTATGAATTCTGAATTGTATCAGCAAATTCTACTGGAAAATGTCAGGTTTTCTGTCCATGAACTGAAGATCAAGAGAAGGTGGGTCATGCAGCAAGACAATGACCCAAAACACGCAAGCTGTATGACAAAAGAATGGTTAAAGCAGAAGAAAGTTAATGTTTTGGAATGGCCAAGTCAAAGTCCTGACCTTAATCCTATAGAAATGTTGTGGAAGGTTCAGGAGCAGTTCATGTGAGGAAGCCTACCAACATCCCTGAGTTGAAGCTGTTCTGTAAGGAGGAATAGGCTAGAATTCCTTCAAGCCGATGTGAAGGACTGATCAACAGTTATTGGAAACATTTAGTTGTAGTTATTGCTGCCCAAGGGTGGAGACACCAGTTACTGAAAGCAAAGGTTCACATACTTTTGCCACACACAAATATGTAGCTTTGGATCATTTTTCTCAATAAATAAATGAACAAGTATACAGGTAGTCCTTGACTTACGACCATTCATTTAATAATGGTCCAACGTTACGAAGGCCTCAAAATGTGTGCTTTATGGCCTGTAAAGTACTTCTGAGTGTCACAAAATGTTGCAACCCCCCCTCCTGCGACCACATGATCGCATTTCGGGTGCTTGGCAACTGGCTTGCATTTACGACCAGTTGCAGCATCCCACGGTCACATGATCGCATCAAAAAACGCCCATTGGGGAAGCTGGATTCACTTAATGACCACCATAAAAATGGTTTGTGAAATCAGCTCCAGTCACGTTGGCTACTATAGACTAACATGGCTCACCTCCTACAGTGTCCTGACTATTGAGTAAATATAAAATGCTAACTAATATTGGTGAATTGACTTCTGGGGGAAAGCCATATGAAACAGTGAATATGTGCTGTTATTTTCACTATCCATGCTGCTAGCTTTTCAAAGTAGATGTGAAATTGAACTTTATATATATAAGAAAGCAGGTATTCCATAGTAGCCACAATCCTAGGTGGTAGACAAAAGTGCTCAATTTATATGGGCTTACATCAGATTTACGGTGCTACCACTGGGGGAAAAGCAGTGAAGAAGTTTCTCTAAAGTTTACTTTAGGAACAATTCATTACACTAGTCAAAACATCTTTTTAATTTCCCACTATTTATCTTTCTCTCTCTCTGTATAAAATGATGTTTTTGTGGAATATGCCTTCAAGTATGGAAGGTGCTAAAATAATGATCTGCTATTCTCTTAAACTGATGGAATTTTATGGCTTAAGTTGCAAAAGTCAAGTGTTTTATCTTCAATCTAGGCAGCTTATGATCCATGCAGAACCGATTGCCAGCCAAATACAATAAATTTAGGATGAAATTTGAGCAGCTGCCAGAGAAGAGAGACCCCTAGATGTCTCTCTGACCACCACTCAACCAAACAAAAAGATGAATAGTTGGGCAGAGTTGCTGTCCTGTTAGCAGAGTAGTCAATCAGTTTCAGGGAAGAGTGTTTAGAAGCCTCCATAATGTGCGATTCCTTACACTATAAAGAGCAGACAGATTACCTACAGAGAATTTAAATACTGCAAACATGCTAGAAATTAAAAGAAAACAACTAGAAAAATAAACTTACAACTCCAAGGGAGCTACAGGCCAGAGCTAAAAACTTGAGCCATTCAATTTCTTCAGTAAAATGTCCAACGTTCATGATACTTTCAAATAAATCTGTAGGGAGATTGAGCACCTTCCACATCTGGGCTAGTTCATCAACATGGATGATTAGCCTCCCACCCACCTGAAAAGAAATAACATCCATTATAAGTGAAGAAATTAAAGTGAATTTATAGGTTGCAAGCATTTCTTAGGGTTTTAAGAAATGCATCTTAAGGATAGCAGAACTGAGATATAATTAAAGAAATTGGGATGTTTGTGTAACCATTGATCACTTTTGGAATTGTGTTAACTACTGTTTTAAAGCAAAGATGGGGACAAAAATATCGTAATGAGCAACATGAGGACTGTCTTCACATAATGTTCTAAGTCATAATGTAGCTTGTTTGTTTGTTCTAGGCTTAGCATCACTGACACCCAGACATGGAGGAGAGCCCAATCAGAATATGGTTCTGAATTGAAAATAAGCAGAGGGTTCAGTACTTTTTGTCCAAGGAAATGAAACTAATCAATTGAACTATTATCTCAAAAGTTCTTTCAGTATGTGAGGTTGAGAACCAGGGTTCCATGGAACCCTAGGGTTCCGCGAGAGGTCACTAGGGGTTCCCTGGGAGATCACAATTTATTTAAAACATTATTTCAAATTTGGGCAACTTCACATTGAAGAGGTAAGTTTCATTCTTCATTTTTAGTTTAAGAACACTGTTAATGCATATCTGCAGGCCTACACATGGAACGAATAGAATAATTTTGTAACTTCTGGCCTTTATTTGAGCCTGAAAGTGCAGGGGTTCCCCGAGGCCTAAAAAATATTTCAAGGGTTCTTCTAGGGTCAAAGGTTGAGAAAGGCTGATCTGGATCCTCCCTTTTGCTGGGGCATGGACTTCAATATTTTTTTTTTCATGTCAGAAGCACCAAGGCGCTTTTGTAGTGAAAGGATTTGCCGGTGACATCACCGTTGCCTGGGGGACACCCAAGGAGGCTCCTTTCATGTCCCTGTGATTTTTCCCACCGAAGAATGTGGTACCTATTTATCTGCTTGGATTTGCATGCTTTTGAACTGCTAGGTTGGTAGGATCTGGGACAAACTGCCGGGAGCTCACTCCGGCATGCGGCTCGCACTCTTGGGATTTGAACTGCCGAACTGTCAGCCTTAATGGCCTCTGACTCAGCGTCTTAACCACTTGAGCCACCACGGTCCCTTATTTCAGTGTATAAAAAACAAGAACAAACTCTTGATATAAGATGCTGTGAGGAGATATGTTGCAGATTTCCCTGTTCTGAATAGTGCCACATTCTGGCTTATGGAATCACCAAGGGTCGGATACGACTGAATGAATAATTCGATTTGATTCTCTCATAAGGAGCATGTATGCAGTATGGAAGCACTATTGGATCTGCATCTCTGTTGTTTCCCAAATAGAAACAACAGCCAGAGCTTTTATCAGCTATGGTTGATATAACAACCACATCCATTCCCAGAAGAAAATGACTTTAAAACGGTGATCCATATGTTGCTAGCCTGCAACTTAACTACCGTACTGAAGGCTGGGCCTGGTAAAAAATTGAATTGGTACCAAACTCTGCTCTCAAGTTGGTCTTTGGAAGAATACAGAGATCACATCACATCAATTCTAAAATTATTACAGCAGATTTTTTGTGGGGTTGGGGCAAAATATGTGCTGTATGTTATCTTTAAAGCTTATAAGTTTCAGGTTCAAAAGGCTTGGGAGAACATCTGTTTCAGTAGGATCCCCCCTTAGTCACAGAAATCACCTTGGGGAGGATTTTCCTACAGTGACTCTGAGCTCATTTCATGACAACTTGGAAAATTCCAGTTCTTTAGGGGGCACACCTCTTTGGTTTTAAATGGCTCTAAAACAAGGTTTTAAGGTAAAGGTAAAGGTTCCCCCGCACATTTGTGCAGTCGTGTCCGACTCTAGAGGCCGGTGCTCATCTCCGTTTGTTAGCCAAAGAGCCAGCGTTGTCCGAAGTCGCTTCCGCAGTCATGTGGCTGGCATGATGCGCGCGGAACACTGTTACCATCCCACCGAAGTGGTACCTATTTACTTGCATTTGCATGCTTTCGAATTGCTAGGTTGGCAAGAGCCGGAGCTAGTGCTGGAGCTCACTCCATCACGCGGGGCTAGGGATTTGAACCTCCGAACTTGCGATCTTCCGATCGACAAGCCTGGCGTCTTACCCGCTGAGCCACCACACCCCTAAACAAACAGGGTTTTACTTTTCAATTTTATGTGTAATTATTATTAACAACTCTGGTTTTAATTTTGGCTGTATATTTATTGTAAAATATCAAGCATCAGTGGTAGTCCTCAGTAAGTATAATGGTCTTCAGTTAAATACACAGCAAATTAACTCATAAGTTTGTCTCCCAGCCTTGCAAACCTCTCAGAATTTTAAAAAGTTCCAGGGTGGATCAGGAACTGGGGATAAATCATATGTGTTTCCACATGCAATAGTGATCTATATTCACTACATAGTTTTCCAGGAAGCACCTGTACGACTGAACATTTGGATTTTGAATCTTTTTTCTTATTTCTCTTTTCTCTCCCAAAATATGTGTAAAGAGAACAAGTTCCTTGCTCCAGAAATGTCTACAAAAAGAACAACATCAGGCAGTCAGGATGGCTAAGTACAGGTGAAGTCCAGTTTTGTTGTTGTCCAGTTGTTTAGTCGTGTCCGACTCTTCGTGACCTCATGGCTTGTTTAATGGACTAATTGGATGGATAAGGTGTCTGTTATTCCTGAATGTCCATTACATCCATTTGCATCAGGCTACACCATTTTTGTGGTGATATCATTAAGTGGTATAAATTAATGTAAATGATTTAAATAGCTGCAGATATCATAACATTAAAGTAAAATTAATGGCTTCATCTGGACTACTTTGGATGCAATATCCGTTATTTCAGAGGAGATGTCCAGATGGAAATTTTGTCTATTCCATCTAAAATTCACTACATGGGTGTCCATTAGGTTTTATTGTACTTCTAACTTATTATTAACTTATTAACCGCCCAGAGTCCCCTATTCGGGGAGATGGGCGGGGATAAATTGAATGAATGAATGAATGAATGAATGAATGAATGAATACATACATACATACATACATACATACATACATAAAATTATACAATTGCTGCTAGCATTAATTATTATTAAATGTAAAAATAAGAGTTACAAAAATTACTGTATATTGGCTACATGTTTTAAGCTCGACATGTCCAGATCCATTGTCTCATCTAGCAGTCTCTTTTTTCTTTATCATACATGTAAGTTTGCAGCTTTTCTGGTAACTGATTCAAATGAATGCCAAATTGTTCATGAGTACAGATAACCAGGGAATTGGTCTTTTGTATCTACCTACAGTATGTGATGCCCAGAACTTTAGAATGCTGCCTTCCCACATTTCTTTCCGGTAGTAATGATCAAGCTCTCAAGGTATGAGCTGATAATCCCTATGGAGTGTATATAAACTTGGTGAGTTCTCATATGTATTTCCTTTTTCAAAATTGGAACTTGCAAAAGGAGTTGCTCTCCTATATACAAAAAGCTGCACAAGATGATGCTAAACAAATGTTGAAGAACTATGGGAATCTTTTGAATAATATTTAAAAATATTAAATATTATTTAATCCTTTAGCAGTGCTCTGGGAACTTCTTGTATATCATGTCCCCCAAAAAGGCAAAGCACCTAAAATTACTCCAAAAGCAGGTGTGTCAAAGTCATTTAAAAAAAAGGAAACAAAGTAGTTGAATGCATGTGCATACAAACACTCAAACCTCTTATATTCTTGCCCCAAAATGGAAAGTAGATGTTTCTTACTCTCTGGTGTAAGACCTTCAAGAGCTCTGGAGTAAGCTCTGCATAGTTTGATAAAGGCACTCTATCTGTTCGTTCTCTTACAGGAGGAGCTTCTCCGCGGGCCATGGCATTAAAGTAACTAGACACAAAGACAAAACAGGGGTTTTCCCTTTATCAACAGCTCTTAACATAAACATGACTGGGTCATTGGCTGATTAGTTGTTTAGATGAGTGTTTCTCAACCTTGGCAGCTTGAAGATGTGTGGACTTCAACTCCCAGAATTCCCCAGCCAGTAAGGGTGGGGGCTTGCTGGAACCTGGGGGAAGGGTGTTCCACAGGGCAGAGACTGCTACGGAAAAGGCAGGCTTTCTAGGTCCCTTACTTAGGTGTTGTTGTAAACTAGATTTGATTTGATTTCTTTTCTCTTATCTCCCACCTTTAATTTCTTTTGCTTACTACTTGTTACTCTTTTTCTGCATGTTGCATATCTCAAAAGGAAATAAAGTGAAAGGTGTATATCCCTATTTCAGTAAAAACTAATGGAAAGAACATTAGTAGAATTCAGGAAGATTTGTTTATCGTTATCCTAATCTAAGTTGCTTTCTGTTCTTCAAAATCACAAAGAAATTCCAGCTATGCTCTTATAGCTGTTATTAGCTCAAATCTGAGAATTTGTGTATTATTACTATATTATAATCGGTTTTAACCATATTCAGTTCTTCAAACTCTGTTCACTTAATGCAGTGGTGGCTAGTACAGATCATACTCACAGGGCCTAGCCTGAACTCCTTACATTCCTCAGAAAGTGTGAACAGGGTTCAACAAACATAGAAACCTATGTGCATAGGCTCATTACATGTGATGAAGGACAATGCTATGCAAGAGTCCCAATCCCATAGGAAAGTTTACATTCATATAGCCATATGCACATAAGAGCTCCATGCACTTTGAAAGCATGGATGGGGATGGTGCGAAAGATTGGTCAGCAACTCCACTCCCTCTTTTGTGCTTCCAGTGAAATCTATTGGAATATGTGAGTATGGCTGTTAAGAAGGTTGGACAAGTATGAGAGAATGCAGGATTATAACAGCAAACCTTGTCCACCGTATGTCAGGGGTCCCCAACCTGTGGGCCACGGCCCACTAGTGGGCTGCGGCCTGTTAGGAAGCGGGCTGCGGGGCTCCCGTCCGCAAACCCCACCCCCTTCCACGCAATTGGCTCCCGCCTGCAAACCCCACCCCCGGTGTGTGCGATTGGCTCCCGCCCGCAAACCCCGCCCCCAGTCCACAGAAATCCCAGAAACCCCGGTCCACGGAAAAATCATCTTTTGAAACCGGTCCCTGGCGCCAAAAAGGTTGGGGACCCCTGCTATGTAAACAAGGCAGACAATGGACTGTATGTCACAGGCAGTTCACTCAGCTGGAATGTGAACAAACTAACAATTTATTTTGCCTAACTATTTTTTTTAGTCATTATTTTATTGGTTGGTTGCCAGCATTGCCATATACTTGATAGTAATGTTTTTTTGATGTGATAGTTAGAAGGATTGTGATTACCTTCTCTGTCCCCAATTTTGGTGGGTGTGCGTGTTGTATGTAAATGAAAACTCTATGTGACTCTATATTCAAGATGTTTTAAATAATATAAGTTACCTGGATTTTATATTTATTGTACTTGGATGGTTTCTAATGTTTTCACCCCAACCAGAGTTCTTTGTCATGTGGAATAGAGAACTTCTCCTACTGGTCTTTCTCCTGTAAATGCTATAATATGTGACATACGTGTGTGTGTACTGTATGTGTGCGCGCGTGCAAGAGAGAGAGAGAGAGAATAATTTCTAATTTGAAAAGGCAGGACAAATTAAAACAACATGCAAGATATTACAACCTATGCTTGAGTAACTTTTAAATAAGTATACTTGGAGTTAAGCAAATGTATTTAGCAAAAATATTTAACTTACTCAGAAGACCATTGAATCAGGTCTGGAGGCTGAGTTCGAATAGCAGCTTTTGTAAACTGCTTCAGCAAATCTGGAAGCTCCGGAGGAATACATACTTGTTTGTCTGTCTGCGGCATAATTACTGTGCCTGTTAGGAAAAACAGCAATTTTGAAGCCTTGTTTATATAGAATAAGCAAGATCAGCTATTAAGAAACCTACAGAGGGCAGAATCCTGATTGTGAGAGACTGCAGAGATCATATGTGTATGTTCTGTGTAGGCTCAACTTATAACTTCAGTGACCCTTTGGAGATTTAGGAGCAGCCGAGATCATTTCCATCTTAGGTATATACTTTCATGGAATATTGCTATAATACAGAGTTATTGGGGAACCCAAATATGCTCAAGCGACCCCTCATTTCTTGATTTTTAATGGTATAGATTATACTCTTTGTCTTGATTTAATTCATCAGAAGCAATTCTGGGTCAAACTACATATTACTCACAAATAGAACTGTAACTCTGAAAAAGTCAGGTTGGCAAAACGTGAACTACTGCAGCTAGGTATAAAGGAGGATAGACCTCTTCTGCCCTTAATAGCTATTCATGGAACACTACACTTGCTGAACCTCCCTCTTGTACAAATATTACAAGTGAAGGAACTCTACACATCTATTGGGGAATAAGCATTTTTAAACCCAAGTCTGTTTTATACAACCATTGCATATTCATGATTTACTCAATTTAATTTTCTAGTTTTGCATGAGACACTGAACTGATCCCATGGGTTGGGCCTGACAACATGCTGAGTAAACTGTAGTTGACTAGCCTGTAGTTCAGTGTTATGAGAACACAGCCAGTGAAGCTTACTAAGTAATATGGCCACCATTACAGTGTTAGTCTTTTTGTATTTTATGAAATTGATTAGTGAAATAAAGAATGGCTAACACAAAGACAGTAACCTTATTACGCAGAAAGTCTCATTGCATGTGTTCTCACAGCATACTGAAACACCAACTAGTGAGTCACATACACGTGCTGTAGACAATTGTTCCCTTGAGGATTTGATGAACAGAGAGCAGAAATTCACATATTCTGGATTTGTGAAGTAAGCAGGTGGAGAAGTTGTTAGACTTGGCAACATTGATAGGAGGAGAAAAAAATGACTAAGGTGGATGGACAGGGTCAAAGAACTTACAGGACTGTCCTTGGAAGAGCTACAACTTATTTACTGAAAACACGATGAGATGGCAAGCATTTGTCCATGCAATGTTGCACCCAAGTTGCTGGCATCTAACTAATGATTGAAAATAAACCAAATCAATAAAAGGGAAACATTATGATAAATGTATGTGATACTTATCAGTTCATTTTCCTGCTTGGCTTTAATTTCAGATAAATTTTTGCTCTCATAGTCATTCACTTAGATCTGAAACTTTGCATAACCTTTCAAATGTTCTGTCTGAAATATCTCCTTTTGTCACACTTTAATCTCTCTCAAAGTACCTTAGATTAATCAGTATATAAAGGGCTATTAAAGTTCTTGCAGTTGTCAAAAAGAAAAATGGGGGGGGTTTGTTAATCTGGGTGGGTGGAGTTGGCAGCAAGATGACAGTAGAAGATTCTACAAAACAGGAGGAATTTTTGAGATTTGCTGCAGCTGCCTAGATGGGACAGCTTTATGGAGAAGAATGTGGACCATAGGCAGGTATAGAGAAATGGTTGTATGAATATATGAGAAAGTGCTTTCAGGTTTACTAAAAAGGAAAGGTACACAGTTATTTCCATGGCTAACTACTTTCCTGTTGAAGAAATGCTTTCTCCTCGGGCAACTGTACCTCTAACCCAGAAGACGGAAAGCTTCTTGAATGGATCTTGGACTCTCCAGATGCTGAAATGTCGGGTAGTGAATTATCCCAATACTTGCTACAAGGAAGGATACTAATAGTTGGGTTTAAGGGAAAAAAAGATCATGTTCTGCTTATATGTACAATGCAAGAGCCAGTTGCTACTTCCTTTCTATAGGAAACCTTGCCTACTTCCAGACATATGCTATGGTTTGGTTTGTGATTGAGAAAACTGGAATCCACTGAATGGAATGATGGAATGATGGATTTGGATGGCTGCATGCAACAATCACCCAACCCTGCATGCAACAATCACCCAACCCTACAGCCATCCTAAAAGTAAGATGGAACTCAAGAAAATGAAGAAGACTGGAATCCACTGAATGGAATGGATGAATATGGTTGAAGTGATTTTTGCAAAAACATTTTTTTCCAGCGCCTACTTAGTACAACCCATTTACCCTTGACCCTTTGCACACATATATTTTGGCAGTTGCTCTATCCCATTCCCATCAACCTGTCTTCCTTAGTCCTATCCACACTTTGGCAGTTGTTCCACCACCTCAGCATAGTTTCCCCCAATGATAAATCCATCCTCAATCCCTGCCATAGGCTTTGCATCCAACAGGCTCTTTTGCTGTGAGGGAGAAGCAATGCAGGTTAAGAATTCAGTCTGGATGGCTGGTTCCTTTCTTTTCCTCAATTACCAGAGGCTGAGACGTCTCAGCCTCTTTGTGAAGAGTGCCCAGCTGCTGTTTTGGGACAGTCACACCAGTCTCAATCGGGATCTTCACGCAGCTCCCACTCACGATGGGCCCTTGCATTAAGTCAGGACTGGGCGTTTGTTTAACTGCAGCTCTAGGTATCCTAGCAACTGAGACTCTACCTCACAAAGGCACTGATTCTGTCAGCTGCTCTTGCAGCCAGTAAGGAGAAAGACTTTGAAAAGGTTGCGGAATTCTCAGCTGGGAGGGAGACCAGGATTCTGCCTGGGAGGGCAGGGCAGCCTGGAGGCCTGATGTCAGCCTTACCAGGTGGACCAGACAGGAAACATGACCAGATGAGCTAATTCTACTTTATTGTAGGTTACATTAACAGAATCTTGCAAGTCTGAAAGTACAATTCTCCCCTATCTACTTTACACCCTGAGAAATTAGGGAGGGTCTCTTCTGAGCCTCTTGCCCTGCCCACTATCCAGCTGTGGACTATGCTGTCTCTTATCTGACCGTTCCCTAGGCAGCGTCTCTGGGCCCAGACTCCCAAGGTCATTCCCACATACCATTAGATCTAGGTGGAGGACAGGTATTTTCTGAACATTCCAGGGCTTTTAATATGGCAAAGAGATACTGTATGTTGATGAAAATTCTCAGTCATCCAGGTGGAATTGTCTGTAGTTTGAGTCATGGCAACTGGATTTCTTTCTTTTGGTTGAAACGTTTCGCTGGTTGTCCAAGTAGCTTCTTCAGTCTGGGCAAAAGACATACATACATACATACATACATATATATGGAAGACATATATGGGGTCCCCTCACCAACTTTTGCCCAGACTGAAGAAGCTACTTGGACAACCAGGGAAACGTTTCAACCAAAAGAAAGAAGTCCAGTTGCCATGACTCAACCTACAGACATGGCAAAGAGATCTGTGTGCCCAAGACTTTGTGTTGTGACCAGGGGGTCCCCTTGCTTTTAGCCCTGCTAAGGAATCAGTTGGATGCATTCTGAGTGCCATCTAATGACCATCTGGCATTTTGGGGTTCTGACAGAGAGAACAGCTCAGCGGAAAGGCAGGGATCTAGCAAAGAGAACAAGGAGGAAGAATTCTGATGCAAAAGGAAAAGGTCACTTTGATAGAGAGAAGGAGATGGCAGCATTATCACAGGTCATAGCATTCCTGTGGCTGCTGTGGCAGTCCAAGAGTTGACCCAGAAGAGGTTGCAAAAATGGGCCAAGGAGAGAATTGTGGTCAAGGCTATCTTTTGAAGGAGGAAGGAGGGTTTGGCTGATGGATTTTGCTGGTCAAGCTCATGGCCCTGATGAAATATTACAAGCCTTACACATTCTTAAATTCAGAGTTTTCCATAGTACTTGAGTGGGGGGAGAGAGAACAAGTGGCAAACATTTGCATAGCTGGTTGAAAATGATCCTAGAATGCCTAGTGTCTACAGCAGCTGTGTGCAATGTCCATTGGCTGAAGGGTTGCAATGGGGTTTGGCTGGGGTCAGGACCTCAAGTATTGACGGGATTACAGGGTTCTGGGATGAAAGCCCCTCATTTTCCTCCTTAAACTCTACAACAGCATCCCACATATGAAAGAAGTGGGTAAACTTTTAGTTCCACCCACTGCGGGCCCAGAGAAGGAATGCTGGCAGGCTGCGTTTTCTGCACCCTGAACAACAAGGAAATATGCTGGAGTGAACCTCTGCAGCCTAATATTTTGGAAATTAAAGAAGTCCATCACTAGTTCCAAAATAAATCTGTAATGCAATAATATATTTGTTAAGTCTGTGACAAACTGCAGAGACTAATAAAAGTATGTATACCCACTAGAAAATAAGTTTCAAATACCCTTCCAATTACATTCAAGTCACAAAAGCCAGCCATACCAATCTGGAAAATGGAGACAGCCTGCGGCACAACATATCTATAAAGTACCATACAAGCTTCTCTAAATTAAAAGGCAGGCTCTAGATGCCTAAGATAAATAACTACAACAACACAAGAAGGTCTACTGATCTGTATTTCTGGAAATATAGAACACAGTCTGGGGGGTAGTACTAATTATATTTTAATACTGGGTAGAAGTGATTAGGAACCTACATTTAGTTTCAGTAGTTTGGTAACAAAGGTTGGTTTGTTACTATCCTATTAGTCTATGTACATGTGTGTGTATTTAAAAGGCTTGTTTAGGGTCCCCTATTTTGTTTATGGATCAGCTCAAAGTCTTAGCTGTTGGGAGAACACATTGCGCTCTATTGGAAAGGAAGGTGGGATAAATGGATTACAAGAAAAATAAATGTAATTAACCATAGTATGCTGGCATAGATAGTTTGCTTCATAATTCTGTATGAGAGGAGGTATAAGTTTTTCCAGGCCAAGAAGTAGTGCTAAACACTTAAGCAAACAACTTTCAAACGAGCAGAAATCCTTTTAACACAACACTTAGGCTTACACTGCAAACTTGTTTGACAATTTAAGAAAAAATTCTAATAATAATTGTTATTTATATGTTTACTATTTCATTATTTTGTTGTACGCTGCCCAGAGTCACTTTTTGTGAGATGGGCGGCCATTTAAATTTGATATATAAAATAAATAAAAGAATGTGAGCTAAAGTGGTAACAGAAATAAATGCACTGTAACTTGAAGAGAAATGGTTTGGCAAAGCACATTGAAATAATCCACTGTGGTGAACAGGTGAAATAACATTTTTCATCCATTACAGGAATGGAATCTGAATGTGGTCTCAGGATTCACTCTTTTCACAGGGGAACTGTGCGATAAACGGACATAAAGAAAAACAGGTTAAGTAGAATCCATTTTGAGGATTACTGCAAAGAAAGCTGAAAAAAGCTTCTTAACTATTGGGCCCTTAACACTCCACTACTAAATACAGATTATTTCATGTAAAATAACTTTTGTCTTTCATTCTCCAGATCCATTTGGTTTAATCTCCGACAGTGTAAAACTTAGGAGCAGAGGGTGCAAGGGCAACATACATATTTAGAAAAGGAGGGTTGGAGTACAAATTTAAAAGGCATCTTAAGAACTGACATTCCCCCCCACCCCCATTTTACAACAAACCAATAGGTGGAAATTCAACATGTATTTTGTCCTAACACTAGTTTTTGTGCCAAGAAAAAAGTACTTGTGTGTGTTTGAGGGGGGGGGGGGGGGCTGGAAGGAAGAGAAAGCAGTTACTGAATACTTGGAAAATAATTGGTGGCATACAACAGACTTAAAAACAACTATAATCAGAGTCGCTGGGAGTCAGGTGGCAGAAGAGGAAGAGGAAGAAATAATAATAATAATAATAATAATTATTATTATTTTAAATAATTATTAAATTAAATAATTAAATAATTAAATAATTATTAAATATAATTAAATATTAAATTATTAAATTATTATATATTTTAAATAATAATAATAATTGTTATTATTTCAGGGTAAACAATGTTATGCAAAGCACAGAAAAAGAGAGAGACCAGAAGGGCAAAAAAAGGATACTGATACAAAGGATTCTTTGCCATTCATCATGACTTGGTCAATTAAGGCTTTCACATAATATTGTGCTACATGCAGTATTCTCTGGTAACAGTACAGACACAGTGCTGGCCAGCGTAGACCCATTTTGGCCAACACGTGCAGCCAAAGCCCAGTTGTACCCCAAGCATGCTTGCCCTATTCTAATCAAGCTAAGATCTCCAACCTCAAGTCTACCTAACAAGCCACTGTGCTGTTGCCTGTGTCCTACCAACTAGAAGATAATATGCACTACACAGTACTGATACTTTGCATTTTATGGCTACACACTTGGAAATCATACGGCAGAAATATTTATCATGGAAGAAAATAAATACAAAATAACTGAGTATCACCTATGGCCACCAATTATTTCCTAGGCCCAGGTTGTTCTAGTTCCTGACAGACAAACAAAGCCATTTGTGAAGGCTTTTGCTTCCAGGTCGTGTATGCTTTGGTCCTTAGGGGCTTTCCTTTTTAAAAGACATAACAAAACAATAGACACAGCTACAATCTATCCGCTTTATTTGGGATCAAATCAAAAGGAAGTGCTAATAAATTGACTTTAAGCACTCATGTTTGAAAAGAAGACCAGTCAGCTTTCTTGACCCGAGAGCCTGTCAAATATTAGATTTTGCCTTCCATAATCTCTAGTAAACTTGACTAGAGATTATGGGAGCTGAAGTGAAGCACATCTGGAAGGCACCAGAGTGCAGTGAGTCTAAAGTTGGTACTTGCCCCGAGTACTTGGAATTACACTCATTGTAACGCTAGAGTTTTTAAATGACTGGGTAAATCTAGTGATTCTTCTTACCCATATTGTCAGAACCATTTTGTTCAAGCTACAACAGGACTTGGCAAACGTTTTAGCACACCCCCACACAGAGAACATATCATGAAGAGAAAAAAAAAGCTGGTTGCCAAGTGCCTGAAATATTATCATGTGACCACAGGGGGTGATGCGACATTTTGCAACATTTGGAAGTGCTTTACAGGCCATAAAGCACCCATTCCGAGGCCATCATAACTTCAGACCATCGTTAAATGAATGGTCATAAGTTGAGGACTACCTGTAATTGGAAAAAGCCAAGCAAAATACTAAAGAATTATAACTTTTTTTATAACTGTGAAAACCAATTCTCACAAGGTCACAAGCAAACAGTCTGATACCAAATTAGTCTGTTACCAAAAGAAAAGACACACGGAAGTCTCATCAAAAAGAGGGTGACCTCAAGACTGTAACAACACATGCATGGGCAAAAAAGTACAAGAATCTGAACCTTAATTTCACTATAAATAGGACTTGCATTTGATACACAACAGTCTTTAGAACTCTTTCTTAATGTTTTCATTAGCTTTTCTACAATAAATTGAACAAAGCATTTTGTGTTCTTGGAAGTCTAATCTTGCAGCTTCTTCTCTAGGCAGTAGAGAGAAGTCTAACCACAACCCTCATTCTTCTTTGCTAAAACCTTAATCCAAGCCAGGGAAGAATTCTATTTTCCTCCATTTCCCTATCCATTCAGCCCCCCCCCCCCCATATTAGTTTTGGTTCAATTTTCAGCTTAATTCCCTGCCTCTTATACATAGCTTTCCCTGCCTTTAAATTGCAGATCTCTCATACTGTAGACTTCCCTACCCAGACCCACTAATGTAATTGGTCACTTCCTACTTGCAAGCCCCCACCCTCACAAAATTATTAATTGTGGGACTTAGTTACTAAAAGGGGCGTGGTGGCTCAGCGGGTAAGACGCCAGGCTTGTTGATCGGAAGATTGCAAGTTCGGAGGTTCGAATCCCTAGCCCTGCGTGCAGAGTGAGCTCCTGCACTAGCTCCAGCTCTTGCCAACCTAGCAATTCGAAAGCATGCAAATGCAAGTAGATTAATAGGTACCACTTCGGTGGGTAGGTAACAGCGTTCCGCGTGCGTCATGCCGGCCACATGACCGCGGAAGCATCTTCGGACAACGCTGGCTCTTTGGCTAACAAACGGAGATGAGCACCGGCCCCTAGAGTCGGACACGACTGCACAAATGTGCGGGGGGAACCTTTACCTTTACCTAGTTACTAAAATGTTTCTCACCCTTGCAATAAACCTTAAATCCTGATATATCAACCAATCAACTTAATATACAACATATTAAGCCACAGAGAAGCAAACCACTTTTGCTTCAGTGTGTGTTACTTTGCTTATTCAAAATATAGTAAAGCTGGTCTTCCAGCACTGGGGGATTTCTAGTGTGCATTTGGTTGCACAGAACCCTAGATTTCTCTCCTAAAATCCTGCCCTGACAATACTAATACTTATGGGGATTGCAGTCCTCAGCAAGATACAATTGGACTTGCAAGATTCACATTTGCTGTTTAGCAAGCTAATATTTTCCTCCTATCTTGTATGAGCTCTGCTATGGTGAGATTGAAAAGTTCTAAAAAGAATGTCATGTTTTTAATCTTCTCTGTTTCTACTAGAGAAGGGTTGTAGAAAAAGAGAAAATGGTTATTCAAACTGTTTCAAGGACAGATACATCCTTTAGGTATAATCATTATACGCTCTTCCATGCAAAATCCCATCATAGAATGTCATCTGAATCCATCTTTAAAGGTAAAGGTAAAGGTTTTCCCCTGCACAGTCGTGTCCGACTCTAGGGGGCGGTGCTCATCTCCATTTATTAGCCGAAGAGCCAACGCTGTCTGAAGATGTTTCCACGGTCATGTGGCTGGCATGACGCGCGGGGAATGCTGTTACCTACCCACCGAAGTGGTACCTATTCATCTACTTGCATTTGCATGCTTTCGAATTGCTAGGTTGGCAAGAGCTGGGGCGAGTGCGGGAGGTCACTCCATCACGTGGCGCTCGGGTCTCGAACTGCCGACCTTCCGATCGACAAGCCTGGTGTCTTAAACACTGAGCCACCGCGCCCCCTTGATCCATCTTTACCAGAGTTATAAATCCTTCAAAAATGCTTAAGAAGAAGTGCTTCAGGTTGTGAGCAAGCACAGTCCTTTCCTGCTATTCATTAAAACAACCTCTCTTTTTTCAGACTTCTACATGAGCATGAAAAAAGATGCCACTGCTTTAAGTTGGCTCTGTACAATTAATGCAACTCTTAAACCTTTTTTTCAGGCTCATACTGAAGCCTAAAAGAAGCTGGGCTTTTTAAATGAATCATACACAGAGGTTGTGCTTGCATGAAGTCTGAAACACTTCTGAATCATTTTGAAGCACACAGCTCTAATAATGGCAGCCCTGTGTAGCTACATGGATGATTGTGCTATCTCACCTATCTTTTCAAGTAAACAGATTGGGCAATGAAGCCACACGTAAAATAAAATTAATTTGCATGCAATGGCATATATATCTACATATTGTTATCTATTATTATTTTAAAATGTTTTTAAAGGGATCAATTTAAAATGGATGCATTGGGGAGAGCCTCAACAGTATTTTTTTTCTCTGTTGAGGGCTTGAAATTATTTTCTCCTGAAGCCAAAAATATGGCTGTGTCAGTAAGCTCTGGAGTGAAATGATACAATACTTGCCTGTGTTAGATTACAAATGACATTTTCTAGCTCCTGGATTTTTCCTAGGTGGCCAGAGCAATGCCGTATATCTTGATGTGAAAGAAAAGGGCCTGGGAGCTAGAGAACAAAGGAAGGAAAAGCTGAATTCACCATCAAGAGAAGAGGAAATGAGTGTGCGAGAAAGCGCAAAAGGGTCAGGTGGCTTATGAGGAAAGGGAAAGGAAAAGATCAAAGGACTTGAAGAGGGGCGGGAAGAGAGAAAGAGAATTATTTTCAGCAGCTGGAGAGGAGATGGGAAAAAAATAAAGGTAATAGGTTGCCCAGCTGGGAAGGCAGATGGAAAGAACCTCAATAAGGGTAAAACAAAATTGCTTGCCAAAGGTTGGGGTTAGAGAAGTGGTAGATAACTATGGGCTGAATTGATAACAAATAGCAGGCAGGAGCATCTGCTGGCACTAAAAGAATGGATTGGAGCTTTTTTGCAAGACCTTTTCAGGAGGCTATGATCCAGTAAGAGTCTCTCTACAAAATCATAAAAGCCACAGTGATGAAGGTATAGGGCTAAATTTGCCAAATTCGGCAATTCACAAAGAACTTTAAGAACAATTAAGTTGGGTACACAGCCTGTGGCCTCAAGATTGCATGCATGTCTAGAGGCTTTCCAAAACTCATCACCAAATTATCATCTTTCAACGTGACAGAAGAATGTTATCAAAATAATGGCAAATAAACAAAACCATTCTGATTTAAATTAAATCAAGTTTGATGTGGCCCCCCCAAAGAGCCAAAGCCTTAATTAAATAATGAATAGTTATTTAGAAGATAGGTAAGACATATGAATAGAAACTTAAAGACCACGTATAGATGTATATTCCTAATACAAAAGGATCAGAAGAAATTTGCCAAAGCCAGGAATGTTGGAAACATATTTTGACCTTCCAGTCCTGCTGACTATGCCAGAATGCCTAACTAAGCAAGGTTATGGGTTATATACCCCCCAAATGTAACATAGGAATAATAAAGAGAGCAATGTAAACCATACAGTGACCTTTACAGCTGAACATAACATCTGATAATACTATGGGATGGCCTCACCATGGCTATCCCAGCACTTCTACCTTTTTCTCTGCTAACGGGCCTCTAACCACCCTAATTACAGATACTAACACCATGGACCCTCAACAGTGGCACTCATTGGGCCCGTAGGCTGCCTCGCTTCACACCAAAGGAAAGGCAGCAGCCTGGTTTCTGTTATCTGCCTCCTCTCTCTCTCCAGGGTCATCAGGTGGCTTTGGTTTGCCTGCGCCTTTGCATTTCTGTGCCTTGCCTTATGCGTATGCCGTGTACAAGCCATCCTACTTGGCAACCCTCCACACATATACCATGGATAAATACAGCAAAAGAAAAAAAAACCCCAAAAACCCTGGTTCTATTCATATTCCTACTAGCAAATGGGAATACTTCCTGTAGTTAATAAAGGCAAAGTGTTTGATATGATCTCAATACCTGCTGAATTGCAATTGTTATAGATTATTATTCTGCTTCTACAGTATGCTTGTTGTATCTTGGGCAAAAGTGTCCCCCATTGACATCAGGGATAAATATTTTTTTAACAGTGATCTTGAGCACATCTGGACTTTAGAGAGTATGTTGTGAGTGCTCTCACAAAATGGCTGCATGGGAGACTTTCCTATTTCCTGACTGGTCACAAAATGACCAGTCAGAAAATATCCACTTATGAGAAGGCAAAGTACCCCCCTCCACCAGATGCTGACAGTTTCAACCTTGCCAGAGGACTTTTCTGTGACCTGAAAGCATTCCTGCAGGTAAATGTGATACTAGAGGATAATCCTTGCTATTCGGCATATTGTATTTTTATTTACAAGAGCTTATATAACTCCCAGCTCCCATTAAAGGAGGTGTGTGGGAGATATTGGTCCCACAGGCACCATAATACCTAAACTAGATTTACAATGGTCTGTAAGGAGAATACAACAACTGCATTGTATATCAGTTTGCTGGGACCACTATAGTGTAGTTATTGGACTTGGATAAGGAAAATTTGGGTTCAAATCCCCACCTGAGCATTAATTTTACTAGATTACTTTGGGTTAGTGAGTCTTCCTTAGCCCAACATACTTCACAAGGTTGTGAGGATAAAATTAGGAGAGAAAAAAAATATGAGATATAAATTCAGTTGTGAATAAAACAACTAAAATAAACTTGCCATTCAATATATAGGTACAGGCTTGTTAGACTTAGATTCTGTCCAAATCAAGGCTACAAAAGGATATTCAGAACCTTTATCTATTTTCTGGGACTAAATAAATCTACAAAACCCCAGCACAGATGAAGAGAATCTTCTGGATGTAGAAACAAGGAAAAATAAGAAAAGCATCATTGTGCAGAATGCCCTTCTATGACTTCAAAATTTGGCTAAAACATTTTTGCAGAGGAGTTTTGGCTGAGGACTCCCTACTCCTTTTCAATTTCATCTATTGCTGTTGATGTTATTCCTTTTTATTGATGACTGCTTTATGAACTGCTGTTTTTGTTATTAAGGCCACTTCCACCAATTTCCAGTTTAGGTATTGTTCAACTATTTGTTTTCTATATTGTTCACTCAAGATATTGCCAAAAGCCACCTTGAGGGTTTTTTCTTAATAGATTTGTTGTTTATTCGTTCAGTCGCTTCCGACTCTTCGTGACTTCATGGACCAGCCCACGCCAGAGCTTCCTGTCGGCCGTCACCATCCCCAGCTCCCCCATGGTGGAGTCCGTCACCTCCAGAATATCATCCATCCATCTTGCCCTTGGTCGGCCCCTCTTCCTTTTGCCTTCCACTTTCCCTAGCATCAGCTTCTTCTCCAGGGTATCCTGTCTTCTCATTATGTGGCCAAAGTACTTCAGTTTTGCTTTTAATTTCATTCCCTCAAGTGAGCAGTCTGACTTTATTTCCTGGAGTATGGACTGGTTTGATCTTCTTGCAGTCCAAGGCACTCTCAGAATTTTCCTCCAACACCACAGTTCAAAAGCATCGATCTTCCTTCACTCAGCCTTCCTTATGGTCCAGCTCTCACAGCCATAGGTTACTACAGGGAATACCATTGCTTTAACTATGCGGACCTTTGTTGTCAGTGTGATGTCTCTGCTCTTAACTATTTTATCAAGATTTGCCATTGCTCTCCTCCCAAGAAGTAGACGTCTTCTGATTTCCTGGCTGCAGTCAGCATCTGCAGTAATCTTTGCGCCTAGAAATACAAAGTCTGTCACTGCCTCCACTTTTTCTCCCTCTATTTGCCAGTTATCAATCAAGCTGGTTGCCATAATCTTGGTGTTGTTTTTTTTTTGAGGTTTAACTGCAACCCAGCTTTTGCACTTTCTTCTTTCACCTTCGCCATAAGGCTCCTCAACTCCTCCTCGCTTTCAGCCATCAAAGTGGTATCATCTGCATATCTAAGATTGTTAATGTTTCTTCCAGCGATTTTAACTCCAGCCTTGGATTCCTCAAGCCCAGCACGTTGCATGATGTGTTCTGCGTACAGGTTGAATAGGTAGGGTGAGAGTATACAGCCCTGCCGTACTCCTTTCCCAATCTTAAACCAGTCCGTTGTTCCGTGCTCTGTTCTTACCGTTGCTACTTGGTCGTTATACAGATTCCTCAGGAGGCAGACAAGATGACTTGGTATCCCCATACCACCAAGAACTTGCCACAATTTGTTATGATCCACACAGTCAAAGGCTTTAGAATAGTCAATAAAACAAAAATAGATGTTTTTCTGAAACTCCCTGGTTTTCTCCATTATCCAGCGGATATTGGCAATTTGGTCTCTAGTTCCTCTGCCTTTTCTAAACCCAGCTTGTACATCTGGCAATTCTCGCTCCATGAATTGCTGGAGTCTACCTTGCAAGATCTTGAGCATTACCTTACTGGCATGTGAAATAAGTGCCACTGTTCGATAGTTTGAACATTCTTTAGTTCTTCCCTTTTTTGGTATGGGGATATAAGTTGATTTTTTCCAATCTGATGGCCATTCTTGTGTTTTCCAAATTTGCTGGCATATGGCATGCATCACCTTGACAGCATCATCTTGCAAGATTTTAAACAGTTCAGCTGGGATACCGTCGTCTCCTGCTGCCTTGTTATTAGCAATGCTTCTTAAGGCCCATTCAACCTCACTCTTCAGGATGTCTGGCTCTAACTCACTGACCACACTGTCAAAGCTATCTCCAATATTATTATCCTTCCTATACAGATCTTCTGTATATTCTTGCCACCTTTTCTTGATCTCTTCTGCTTCTGTTAGGTCCTTACCATCTTTGTTTTTGATCATACCCATTTTTGCCTGGAATTTACCTCCGATGTTTCTAATTTTCTGGAAGAGGTCTCTTGCCCTTCCTATTCTATTGTCTTCTTCCACTTCCATGCATTGCTTGTTTAAAAATAATTCCTTATCTCTTCTGGCTAACCTCTGGAATTTTGCATTTAATTGGGCATATCTCCCCCTATCACTGTTGCCTTTTGCTTTCCTTCTTTCTTGGGCTACTTCCAGTGTCTCAGCAGACAGCCATCTTGCCTTCTTGGTTTTCTTTTTCTTTGGGACGTTTTTTGTTGCCGCCTCCTGCACAGTGTTGCGAACTTCTGTCCATAGTTCTTCTGGGACCCTATCTACTAAATCTAGTCCCTTAAATTTATTCTTCACCTCCACTGCATATTCCTTAGGAATATTAGTGAGCTCATATCTAACTGATCTGTGGGTCTTCCCTATTCTCTTTAGTCTGATTCTAAATTTTGCAATAAGAAGTTCGTGATCTGAACTACAGTCAGCTCCAGGTCTTGTTTTTACCGACTGTATAGATGTCCGCCACCTTTGGCTGCAAAGGATGTAGTCAATCTGATTTCGGTGTCAACCATCTGGTGAAGTCCATGTATAAAGTCATCTTTTAGGTTGTTGGAAGAGAGTGTTTGTTATGCACAGTGAGTTGTCTTGGCAAAATTCTATCAGCCTATGTCCTGCTTCATTTTGTTCTCCCAGACCATGCTTGCCTGTAATTCCAGGTGTCGTCTGACTACCTACCTTAGCATTCCAGTCTCCTGTAATGAAAATAACATCTCTTTTTGGCGTATTATCCAGTAGGTGCTGCAGATCCTCATAGAACTGATCTACTTCTGCTTCTTCAGCATCTGTGGTTGGGGCGTATATTTGGATCACTGTGATGTTAAATGGCTTACCCTGAATTCGAATTGAGATCATTCTATCGTTTTTTGGATTGTATCCAAGCACTGCTTTAGCCACTTTATTATTAATTATGAAGGCTACTCCATTTCTTCTGTGGTCCTCTTGTCCACAGTAGTAGATCTGGTGGTCATCTGATGTGAAGTGGCCCATTCCAGTCCATTTCAGTTCACTGACACCTAAAATGTCTATATTTAATCTTGACATCTCACCAATAACCACATCCAATTTGCCCTGGCTCATAGATCTTACATTCCAGGTTCCTATGGTGTGTTGATCTTTAGAACATCGGATTCGTCGTTCACCACCAGCACCGTCGGCCGCTAGCCGTCCTTTCGGCTTTGAGCTAGCTGCGTCATCACATCTGGGGCTAGTTGAACGTATCCTCTGTTCCTCCCCAGTAGCATTTTGATCATCTTCTGACCTGGGAGTCCCATCTTCCGATGGTATACCGACATATCTCTGGTTGTACTGATCCATTTAGTTTTCACGGCAAGAATACTGGGGTGGGTTGCCATTACCTTCCCCAGGGATCGTATTTAGTCTGACCTCTCTGCCACGACCTTCCCGTCTTGGGTGTCCCTTCACGGTTTAGCTCATGGTTTCATTGAGGTGCTCAAGCTCCAGCACCACGACAAGGTAACGATCTCCTTTGCTGGTGTCTTAATAGATGGGGCACAGATTATTTGAGGTGACTAAAGATCAAGACTGTTAGACATTAAAGGAAGGAATATAAAGTTGGTTTATTTGATCAAGTTTAAAATAGATAGGTTGTTATCTCTGGTAACCCTTAATGGACTTCTGGTGACATCTGGACTGAAATGACGAGGCTTTATGGATTTGTTTATAGATAAGAGATGGGATATGGGAAGAAGAGATAATTTGTTGTATTTTAAGAGAGGATGATAAGTTACTTGTTTTGATGGGGAAGTCACTTCTTTATATATTTTCTTTTTCTTTACTATATTCTTCTTTTTTATTTCTTTTCTATTCCTCTTTCTCTTTCTCTTTTTCTCTTTCTCTTTTCTCCTTTTCCACACCTTTTTCTTTTTATTCTTTTTTAGTTTGTATTAGTTTTTATTGTTGTAATTGTAATTTTTAATAAAATTACTTAAAAAAAAGAAGATAATTCCATCATGATCTGTACACTTAAGCTTCCTGAACTTACTCACTAACCTGGCAGTCTTAATCTTAGAAGCATGTAAACCTCACAAAAAATGAACACAATTTGCATTTTCTTTTGTTTCTTCTAAGCTAAGAATAAATTTAAAGACCTGCTTCTAGGAACATCTGATTAGCAACAAAAGTACTGCCACAGCTTCCTGCCAAGCTAGTAGTAATTTATGTTCACCAAGCTATACATCTCTTATGTTTAACTGCACCAAGATGTACTTATCTCTTTTGTTTATTGCATTTTCTCCACCCTAGCGACTTCTCTTTCTTTCTTCACCAAGAATGCAAAACCTGGGTGGGAAAGCAAATGTATAATTGTACGTACTTATTAATCCTTCTTATACTAATTATACCCTGGCCAAGATCATTTCATTTTTTGTTCAAAACCAACTTTTACAGTGTTTTGTTGGATTTTAAAAGATGCATGTAACAAATAACTTTAGATTCAAGAGGTAGTTCCGCTGTTTGGGAGATTTAATCTTTACAGCCTATTGGTCCATAGGGCCTGGGATGGGGAGGAGAATCCTAAATTCAAATTTGCCATTACTCTCAAAAGAGCTTGTTGTACAGTGATAAGGAAGCTGCCAAAATTCCAACAATAATGTGTTCTGAATAGGGATTCCTGGTGTTTTGATAGTCAAAATCAGGATGGCATTCAATTCAGAAAAACAGAGAAAGATCCTGACCTTGCACATCTTTTGGCTTTATCAAAAAGCTCTGGGTGCACCATTTATATTCAGCTATTTTAAACTGATGCATATTTATAGAATTCAGCACAATGGGCCAGATGCTTCTGCGTGTAGCACAGAATAGAATGGAAAAGGTGGGTGGAACATGAGTCAAGTGCTTCTATATTAAAGAACAGGCTTCAGTACTCAAGGAGATTGCAACCCAAATCTATTGAAAGAATTGGATTTTCCAATAGCATGGGTCTATAAGTGGGCCGGGGGAGAAGTCATACTGAATTTCCAGTATGATGAAGGCCTGCAAATGATGTATAGAGCCCCCTACAAGAAAAATATGCTGAAAAGAAAAACTCTGTTTTTTAAAGCCTTAGTTAATGTGGCAAATGTTAACGAATTATAGGAGTTGTCAAAAACATCCAACAGATACAAGGTAGTCCTCGTTTAGCAACCACACTTTGGACTGGCAACTTGGTTGTTAAGCGAAGCAGTTGCTAAGTGAAACCGCAACTGCACTTATCATCTTACTTCAGCTTTCCTTTGTTTTACAGACCTACGAAGGTTGTAAATGTGAGGATTGGTTGCAAAGTTACTTTTTCATCACTGTCGTAATTGGGCTAAACGCTAAACGAGGCAGTTGCTAAACGAGGATTACCTGTACAAGATGTCTCCCTGTTCTATAGCTATTTTGCCTAAGGAGGATAATAATACTTATTTGGTTCTTGACTTATTTCCAAGCAACATAAAGGAAAACCTTGCAAAATATGAAGACTGCTAATCTCCATAGAGCAGAGTGCAGAAACTTGGGCCATTTTCATGTTGGGGATTCATCTTAAAAGATGGGGATGGACTAATATCTCAAAGATATCCCACAAAATCACACATTTTTTTTCTGGCCCACAAAACTTTTTGAACTACATATACTCAAACACAACAGATCTCTACATCTGAGGCAAACCTGCAACAGTTCTCTGAAGACCTAGATTCCTACTGGTGTGTTTTAGTGATTCCAAATGATTCCCACTTCCATTCCCACTCTTAATTTTAAAAAAATTAAAAATGGCATTTGTAATTTCGCTTCTGACTTTTGGTGAGATGCTGCAAATTTAAGGTCCTGGGAGATGCACGTGGCTCACGGGGGACAGGCTGCCTGGTCTTGACTTAGAACAATGTGTGAAGTAGGTCATATACGGTCTGCTTGATTTTGCCTTGGAATATTCTATGAAGCCTGTTATTATGGCTTATTCAACAACCCACGGTTAACATCATGTGTAGCTTCACTTGCGTAATCTAAAATCACACCAACACTAACTCAGCTCCCATTGCAATATAAATATGTCATGTAGAATTTAAATGTAAATCTATAAACAACATATAGCAAAGTCAGAAAAAATGTGAATTAGGATAGGATGTTGGATAGTCCCCAACTCTTAGTCACTGTGCTATACTAACTCTAGAAGATATTTCTCTATAGGAAGTGCACCAAGACTTGGCTTCTTGAATGCCAGCTGGTAAGAGAAGCTTAAATATGTCTCTCAGGAGCACTGAGGGAAAAGCATTACAGAATAGTTGGAGAAGCAGATGGTCCACAAGACCACTTGTTAAGTATGCACACAGACGAGTAATAAGCTATTTAGCAGATTGCATGATTAAAATGCCACCCACTACCTCTGCCTAGAAAAAGGTGGGAAAGGCATGTACCTTCTTACTCAACTGTACAGCAAAAGAAAAGATTATTGAAAAGACATCTAAGACAAAAAATTATGTCCCAGTTTAAAAAGTATAGTGAAAGAGTCTGACAAATGAAGTTCAATAGGTCTGTGCTGCTGTCTCTTACAATGTAATTTACCTGATGTTGGGAAGAACAATGGAGAACTAAATTGTTTGCTATTCTCCAGTGCTGCCATAAGCAACTCAAGAGCCATCACTATTGCCTATCAACAGATCCATGATGATTTATATAAGATCCATTGGAGTGATCCAACCTATCCTTGCCTAATGTTTCTTTATAAAGTTTAAAAGTAGCAGAGGCATCCAGCTGGTAATGAAAAAGGCAACCACATCAGTTCCCCAAATTACAGTAGTTTCAGCAACAAAGCCAAAAGGACAGCATGCACACAGAGAGAAGAAAACAATTCCATTCCAACTAATATTGGAATAAGAAGGCTACATATTTTATTGATTATAGCTTACAGAAGGTTTGGCATGAACTCAGGGTAGCCTTCCCCAACCTAAATGCCCTCCAGATATGTAGAATTCAACTTCCAGGATTCTCAGCAATGGCCATATGAATGGGAATTCTGGAAGTACATGCATTCTTCTGTCAGTAAACTACTGGTGATCACTGTTATTTTTCCAGCCAGCATGCTGGGCCCACCTTGGTGTTCTCTACTAACATGAGCTCTTCCACCATCTCGATGAGTCTAGAAGTTGGGGTAGTTCTTAACTCAAAGTCCCTTATAACCTCTGGGGCATGGGGGTGTCCCAAACCCTACCTAGCCATAAAATGGACTTGGCTCAATACTTTATTGCAGTTGTGACTCATTATTACTATATATTAAATAATTATTTCTGTTTCCTGATATCTGGAGTGCAAAATGTTGAATTCAAAAGTCAATACATTTGTATCAAAGTTATTCTCAGCTCTGATAAGTGTGGCCATCAGATGCCCATAGCAATATACAGTGAAACAAATGGAGTAAGCATGGAAAAGAAATCGTGCTTTCTGGAGGCCTTACATTTAAACAAATAGAGTGAACTGGAGGTCAAGAAAAACTTGTCCCTCCAGGGTGAAAGTTATGTCTTATGCAGTCAAAAGCAAACAACATCAGGCTAGAAACTGGGAGTTCTAGTCCCACCTTGGGCATGAAGCCAGCTGGGTGACCTGAGGCCAGTCACTTTCTCTTAGCCCTAGGAAGGGGGCAATGGCAAACCACTTCTGAAATACCTTGTCAAGAAAACTGCAGGGCTTGTCCAGGCAATCTCTGAGAATGGGACATGATTGAATGGATTTAAAAAAAAAACCTAAATAAGGAACAGACAGAAATTGTATCTATCGCCCAAAACAGAATTGCTTGTAGCATTTTATGTAGAGTGGGTAGGAAAAAAGAGGTACAAGAAATTCAGATGCTGATGATTATAGAGTCTGCATTTAATTCACAGCAATCATGGGAATTCTTTCATAATGGCTTCTTAGCTTTTCTTTAATAAAACTACCTCATTAGAAGTTCCTGGATTCTTACCTGCCTGTTTAATTGCAGTCTATCTTATCTGGGAAAGCCTGACAACTGGGAACCCTTCCCCAAAGTCCCACCACTTGTTCTGATTGGCTCCTAGTATCCAGGCTCCTGAACCCTTCCAGGTCACCAGTCCATGCAGGAGACCAGAAGACACCCGTGCATTCTGTTTCTCTTTTGTGGCATTTTACCACAAACCAGATTCTATGTCACTGCATCAAGGCTTAAGTGATAAGTAATTCTCTCTTTGTCATTGGGGAAAAGCCCTACTCTTTCCTCTTATTTGCTGGGATGAGGAATTCGTGGTTCTTACTTTATCAATTTAATCAGCAATGTATATTTACACTAGAGGGAGCAATAGCACCATCAGTTACTTATTGCTGCTTAGCTACCCATCAGTTGCATGGCAACATTGCAAAGCGGGGAATATATAAAAGAACAATTCAGATTAAATGCTTTGGTCTTTTATGTAGTAAAGTTGCCCTAACGATTTATGCTAACTATTAGTATATTATTCAACACAAAGCTGAACATGCTGTGAGCCCCGAACAAGCTTGGCAACCGCTACTGGATTGGCTGCAGGAAAGATTCTCCCCCGCTCCTCATCTCCCTTTAAATATTTTTTAAGGATGTTTGGGGTTGTTGGTTGTTGTGGAATCGATTGCAAAGTGGATACGGTTTAAAGAATCTTCCTCTAATGGCAAGCATCTAAAGAAAATATGGGTAAGTGGACTCAACCTTTATTTCAAATATTTGAGGATGGTAGGAGGTATCCCACATACCAAATTCCTGTAGACAGCCATGCCCTTAAAATAATTTAATTCTTCTATTTGACCTGTCTGTTCCATTGATGGGGTTCCTTTAAGTATAAAACAGCTCTCTCCAGTCTAGTGTCTAACATAACTGGAAGGTACTTGGTTGACATAAGTTATCAGGTACTACCTGCAGCTCTAATAGTTAAATAGAAGAGAAAAAATTGGCAGGTGAAGTATGAGATAAGCTGCAGCTGTCAGTACTCTCTTTTGCCTGACTGTTCAAGATATATGAGCCATTTCATCCTCTCCATCTGGTCACCCCACTTACCAACTCATTGACCAAGACCTCATTTGGAATGCTAATACTTCATACAGTTAATGAAGTGTCTAGCCTTCATAGTGGTTAAATAATTTATTCTAAGGATGAAATTTTGAAACATTCAGAAAAATTATGAAGCTTAGAAATTTAAAACCCAAAGTGAGTTTCTAGGATAGACTTTAAATTCCTCTTACTTAGAAATATAAGCACCTGCCTATTAATCTAGCAAGCCCAGGTATGAGGGACTTCTGCCCCTAATGGCACCATCCCAGCATCCCTCATTAGTAGATAGGACTGCTAGGACTTGTTGGGGGTGGGGGTTGAATAGTCACATGTTCTCCACCTCTGATTTAGCCAATTTTTAGAAAGAATGACAGTTATCCATTTTATGGATAAAACAAAAATAACTTTTTTTGGTCATTTCTCAAAATATTAGAACCTAAAGTCATCAATATAGAGAAGTCAAGAAATAATAATTAAAAAAAACCCTTCTACACGATGGAATTTATTACTAGATATGGTAAAACCCCATGATTTAGGACATTTCAAACGGCATTAGACACATTTATGGATAGGGAGATCACTGCTATTAATTTTGATGACACTAGGCTAACTCCAGAATCAAAGGCTTTAAAAATCAGTTGCTGGAGAGCAACAATGAAAAGGGCTATCACTCCTGTCCATGTTTGTGAGCCTCTTTGTGCATAAACGTGGCCACTATGTGACCGTAGTATCTGGGCCAAATAATCCTTTGGCCTAATGTCTCAGGACTCTTCTTATGTTCTTACATTAGTCTACATCCATCAGTTCTGACTGGTAATGATTTTCCAGGATCTGAAACAGAATTATTTCTCCTCATCTGCTACTTGATCCTTATAAATGAACATGCCAGGGACTGAATCTGAAATGCTCAGTGTGGAAATAATTTAGTCCATTCTTAAGCAATAGCTACTCCATTAAGACCACTGGGCAGTAAGCTACTATGAAAATGAGGTGACCAGATAATCCTTTAAAACGCAACATATAATCTTATGCATTCTGTGCTCCTGCCCTCTGAAGATGCTGGCCACAGATGCTGGCGAAACGTTAGGAACCACAACTTCCAGAACACGGCCACACAGCCCGGAAGACCCACAACAGCCAATCTTATGCATATTTACTCAGAAGTAAGCTCACTTAGCTCAATGGGATTTACTTCCACCTATTTATAAGAATCCAGCATAAATAAATCTCCCCCTCAATTATTTGAAAAAAAAAATCTAATGATTTAAAATGCCTTACTATTTTTAGTGGGTAGATAATTATCCACAACAGTTTTGACTTAGCAAATGTTTAAGAAACAAATGTTGCAACGTTAAATTCACTGATCTGAGCACATTACTTGTTAAAGCTTTATTTTCCTTTGAAACTCAATATTTTCAGGAGTTTTTTTGTTCATATTCAGTTACTATAGCTGATAAACATTTTTTTTATTTTTAAACTTTATTTATATGTAAAAATAGAAAAGCAAAAGAGAAAATAATTCTCCTTACAACATTTATACACATACATGCAGACACATATATTAACCAAATATATATAATATGCTTGCTTGCTCTATATACTGTGTGTGTGTGTTTGTATGTATGTATGTGTATGTGTATGTATGTATGTATGTATGTGTATATATATATATATATATATATATATATATATACACACACACACACACACACACACACACACACACACACAATGGGGGGGCACGGTGGCTCAGTGGTTAAGATGCCAGGCTTGTCGATTGGAAGGTCGCAAGTTCGGAGGTTTGAGACCCTAGCCCCGTGTGACGGAGTGAGCTCCCGCACTTGCCCCAACTCTTGCCAACCTAGCAATTCGAAAGCATGCAAATGCAAGTAGATAAATAGGTACCACTTTGGTGGGAAGGTAACAGCGTTCCATGCGCGTCATGCTGGCCACATGACTGCAGAAGCATCTTCGGACAACGCTGGCTCTTCGGCTAACAAACGGAGATGAGCACCGGCCCCTAGAGTCGGACGCGACTGTGCAGGGGAAAACCTTTACCTTTACCTTACACATACAGTACATAATTAAATCAACATTTTAATCACATAAGAGGAGAAGTAGATGAAAAATGTAGTATAAGGCCCAAATTTCTAAATGGTCCTCACATTGGTACTTCTAGCTGCAAAATGCTTATAGAAAGTAAGTTCTTCAAAGCTTTGTATAACTGATGAAGAACTGATATTTTCCAATCTTGTGGTATAATTTTTTTAAATTCTAGAAACACATATTATCCACTTTTTTTGTTCTCCTGTTAATTTCCAGAATACTGGTATATAATTAGAACAAAGATATGCATCTACAAAATCCAGCGAGTTTTCCACTATAGCAGACACCACATCATCTGAACCAATGCTGTATTTTAGCCCCAGATCTCTGTTAGTTAAAACCATCACTTTCTTCCTGAAATACATGTATCTTGCCACAGAAGAACTGTTTCAAGAGATGTGTCTAATAGGCACAAAATAATATTTTTGTTAAATTAATCATAATTTTAAATCTTTGGAAATATGAATATACAGATGCCTAAATGGTCTTGTATTGACATTTGTGGAAACAGCCAGGAACAGATTATGAAGCAGCCACTTGCACTTTGCAAAAGATGTGGCTATTTTAATGATTTGAAGAGAGGTGCTTTGTTTGTGAAGCACTTCCTTCAAATGCTTTGTACTGTACTACTGGACACCATTTCTTCATTCCAAAGGTGTTCGTGACAAGCCATGATATCCTCAAAATGAGGACAGTGTGTTGTGATGTCATTGTAGGTCATGACCTCTAACACAAGTTCATAAATGTGTAACACATGTGATGATGTCATAATGCTTATATCATTCTTCCCCTAGGCCTCCTCATGGGCTCCCATGATTTACTATTTTGTAAAAGAAAAAAGAGAAAAAAGTTAAAACTCTAGTACTAGAGGGGTTTTAAAAGCAGCTTATATCTGTGTGTCCAAATGAACTTGCCATTCCGCACTGCTTGACAAATAATATTTATGTTGCAAGTTTTTAACAGAGGTTCATAATTTAATCCTATTAATAACTCCCATTAGATTAACATAGTGGACCATCAAGTTATAATTTGTACTCATGTTTATTTTCATCAGCTGAAGAACACATATGCAGTTCCTTTAATGGTTAACAAATGCAGTTCAGATAGGACTTCAAGCAATCCTGCTTTTATCACCAGCATATGCGGATATTGTCACAGGAAAAGCATGGTCTGTTAACTTGCAGTAGTTGTAGCTCCATCTTTAAGTAGAGTGCACTGCAGTAATCTGAGAATAAAAAGTAAAAAGTAAAAAAAAAAGAGACTATGACCAGATCTGAGAGAAAAGGTGAACAACAGGTTCAGTAGTTACAGCTAGGACAATAAGAGTTGCTATCCTACTTAATGGTTTAATCTTGGGGATTCCTTGGGGTTAAATCAGGAAGAGTGTGTAGTCTTGACAGCTGTTTCAGATAATGTTGAAGAGGTCTCTTTGCTTCATTACTTACATGGCTATATATTGTGCTACAGAAGTATAATCTGCTCTGTGTTAAGGCATTAGTAGAAAAACTGATTTGGTTATTCTTGTGCTAAATTCCTGTTTGTCTTGTGCTAAAAATCATTTTCCAGCCTTGGACTAACAATTGTCTGTCAATCTTTAAGAGGTTTAGAGTTTCACAGAGGAAAGACAATGGCATTATTGAACACTGTCACCCCTCTGTTTTGAAACTGAAATGATGTTCTTTGCATATTCCTGACTGAGTGTTATGGGAATCCACTATATACTTACCCATGTATCTATTTATCTATCTAATCACACCCCAGGGGATTATTGCCTTGATGTAGTGGGAGGATTCAACAGCTCCAGTAACCCTGAGAATAATGCCAGTGGGAGCATGAGCTTCTGGTAGGATCACCCTTGCTGATGGTGGGGGGAGAGGGGACCTAAGAATAGTCCACAGTGTGGTTAGGGCATGGACGGGGGAAGTTAGCCACTCGGAAGAAGGAACTCCAAAATAAAACCTGGGAGAAGGCAATGGTGAAATACTTCTGTATAGTTGTCAAGAAGCTTATAGACATGGCCCAAATATTTTATTCAGTTTGGGTTCTGGATGATGAGACACCTCATTTGGAAGGCTCTCTTCTGGCTACTGAGGAAGAATGTCAAAAGTTTCACAAGTATGTCTAGAGGTAATATATATCTCCAGGCCAAATTTGCAAGGAAGTCTGGTCACTGATGGTGTCAGTATTGAAAAAGGAGTTCCTCATTTTAAAAAGACACATACTATTGGAATATGGAATGGGAAACATATGAAAGAAGGAAAACCTGGAACTATTGAAGTGGAACTAGAGCACACTTTAGTTGTTTTAGGAATAAGTGAGTTTAAGTGGACTGGAATGGGCTACTTTAAATCAAGTGATTGTGATACACTAGTTAAGGTATGAGACTATACAAAGGAATGGAATGATAATGATACTCAAAAAGAACATCATTATGTGCTTGGCTATAACCTAATAGATGACAGGATCATAGCTGTTAGATTGTGTAGATTTCCACCAGGGCTGTGTACCCTTTACAATTATTCAGAAGAAGTGATCAAGACCTGGGGTAGGTACAGGACCTGTCTACTATTTGTTAAGGGAGGCCCACCATTTTTCAGACTTTTCCATGAGTCTGAAAAAAAATCAGGTTAAATTAAAGTAATTTAGTTATTAAAGTTAAGGAGACTTTTAAAGTGTCCTTTTTAACCCACAGAAGCCTGAAAAAGGTTGGGCACTTCTTCTCAAACATTTCTGATAGGTGCAAAGCTGTATCCAGTGGGTGTTTTACAAGTCTATGCTCATATCATAGACACAATGGTGGAAGACACGGAGGAATTCTATGGCAAATGGCAAGAGATGATAAATGCGACATCTAAAAAGGAAGTACTGCTAAAGAGTTGTGCTTTATGAAGAAGAGTGAAAATGACCAAAGAGTTAACACTAATTCCGCATGCAAGCAAAATTTTGTATATCATTTACAAGGAATAGTCATACATGCAGACAAAAATGCCACATTAGCCTTTTCAGAAAAGGCAGAGGGTCATTAAATCAGATAACACCTCAAGGGGCTGTTGTGGGGAAAATAGGTGGTGGGAGTAGTATGTATGCTGCCTTGAGTTATACCAGATAAAGGCAGGATATAAATCTAAATAAGATAATGGACAGAGCAAGATAATCTAAGGAGGATTACCTTTGCTTTGTAGACTACCTTTGTGTAGAACATGTAGAAAATATAGAAAATATTAGGTCAAATGGGCAGGCCAGAATACTTGGTTACCCTTTTGAGAAACATTTACCGGGAACAAGAAGCTACTATAAGAAGTGAGCCTGGAGAAACAGAACAGAGTAGGGAAGAGTGTGAGACAAGGAGGCATATTGTCCCCATGTTTGCTCAACTTATATAGTGAATATTATACAGAATGCCAGGACTGGAAGAGATGACAGCTGGAATCAAAATTGGAAGCTGAAACACTAACAATCTGAGATATGCAGATGACACCCTTTTCTTAGCTGAAAGTAAAGATGGCTTAGAAAAGCTTGAAAGGAGAGTAAAAATAGAAAGTGGAAAATCTGGCTTAATGTTAAGTAGGAAGAAGACAAAGGGATCTATCAGGTTTGGTGAATTCACAGATGACAGCAAAGAAGCAAAGGTGGCAGATAGTTTTGTTTTCTTGGGCTCAGGAATATATAAACAAGGTCTGTATGTTGGAGAAGTAAACAGATTAATGTTAGGGAGGAAGGCAATGAGGAGCAGACAAAATCAGGAAGGATAAAGATGTTTCTATGACAATGAAGATCAAAATAGTTAATAGGGTTGCGCAGCATTTCAGATTCAAATGGAGTGCCCAGGAATGCTCATTTAGCACTTTTTGGCAACTCCTTGCCATCAGCAACCCCTTCAAGTGGCAGTGTCTTTTCCTGTGTTCGTGCCACTGTGTTTCGCAGCTCTAGTGTAATCCTGGGAAAAGACATGCTTGGATTAAGGAGGTTCCAATGGGTTCTGTGAGCACACCCATGCGTGCTCTGAAATGCCTATTCCCTTTTGAAGTGCTGTACAAACGTAATGAAAACGATGTCTTTCCCAGTGGTAATGAACAGCTATGAAAGTGGATAACTGAGAAAGTGTCAGAGAAATTGGCGAAGAAACAACGCTGAGTTGAAGTTCAACTCTAGTCTCTTTGGCGGCCGAGAAATTCGATAAATAAATAAATAAATAAATACACAGAATCTTGCCAGGTTCTTAAACTGAGCTAAGGGGAAAAGTACCCTTGGGAATCTAGGGCGGTGCCAGTCTAACTTTCTTCCTCGCCTCCCCCACTCTCTAAGCCATAGCTTTCCAAACTGTGTGTTGTGACACTTTAGTGTGTCGCAACACACAGTTTGGTGTGCCGCAACACAACCCGGAAGCGGCGGCGGGGGCGTGCATGGTGGCGCGCGTGGCCCCCCGCGCTGCCACCGTGCACGCCACTGCCCCCACGCCGCCGCTGCCGCCGTTGGTGTGTCGTCAACGGCGGCACTTTGGAAAGCACTGCTTTACGCTATGCAAGCTGTGTGAACACTTATCAGCCTGGAATGTGCTCTCTGCCCCCTCAGCTCCCAGCTCCATCACAGAAAGAGGAAGAGAAAAAAGACAGGTGCCTTCAAATTATGGATGTGAAGATGGTTACTAAGAGTACTACGGACTGCAAAACAACAACACCCCAATCAATAATTCCTGGAAGAAATAAAGACTGACTGCTCCCCTGAGGCAATGAAATTGATGCACTTTGGGCACGTGATGCAAACAGATGATGAACTAGGGAAAACAACTCGGTTTAGCTGCTTTGGCAGAAGTAGAAGGGAAAACGATAGATAAACTGGATGAACAAAAAAAGAGATTATAGGAATGTCCATGGAAAGCTGCAGATTGTCAGCACAGGCAGGCTGAAATGGAGGGTGCTTGTCTGTCTGGTCACCAGGAGGTGGGCCTGACTTGGCACCTAATTAATTGGCCTCTATCTATCTATGCACACATCTTATTTACTTTCTGTAACCTAAAGTTTGGAATAATTATAGTAACCTGTGATGATCAATGTTAGGGCCCACTGCTCACCCCTTCCATGATGCCACCATGAGTTTCCTCCTCTGTTGGTTTCTTTTTTACCTTTTTGGGGGAAGGGGGAACTCTTTCATGTGCTAGATTGGTTGCCCGAAAGCCCAAGTGTGAGATGTGTGCAGGAGCAGAGAAGGCAAAGAGGCTCCCTTCCTTTTCCAGCAGCAAGGTTGCTGGTGGCAGCCACAGCTCCCACAAGCAAGTGGCGCTGAATGAAATGACCAGGTTCCCTCTAGCTCCCTCCTCTGTCTGCTGGCCAGACCTTCTCCAGCCTGGCTTGCCTTCCATAGGCAGTCCACACCTGCTCCTCTGTTCTGGTGACTTCTCCTAACTAGGATGAGCAAAGATAGCGCAGGGGAGAAGGTCCTGGTGGTACCTGACTGCCCTTGTATCCAGGATCCCTGCCCATCCCCTCCCACAGGAAGCCTTCAAACTTTCTTGGGGGGAAAGGTTATGAATAAGGAGCTGGGTCACACAACTGAGTGCACACCAGCTGTTGGAGGCCAGGTGGCACAAGAGGATTAAGCATAAACTGGAGACCTTTTGGGCCACCTAAAAGAATTCATGACCCACTCAAATTTGCTGGAGCACCTCTGCCCATAGAATTATACAACTATACTTCTTTCTGTATCTTTATTGATTTTCATGCCTTTGCCAACCAATTAAGCATTGTTGCAGCCACAGAAACAACTTGAAGGGCTGCATGAGGTCTATGAGTTATGAGTTTGAGACCCCTGTCTTAGGGTAGGCCTAAGGACTGACATCCAGTTCTTTTGAGTAATGGAGACTATAGGCTACAAAAATGGTTTGTCTGAGAAAATGCTGGGCTAGAAACTGAAACTCTGTGAAGAGGAAGAAACTGAGAAGACCAAAGAGACATGAACTGAAAAGAACCCTGTAAGGTGGGTTCACACATCATTCTGAGTCACATTTTGCTTGTTTTGCTTTCGGCTGGGTGCAATCTGTGAATCCAGCCATCACAGCTTAATGTCAGGTATGAACTAACATTAACACTAATATTAAGCTAATATTAACACTAGGCTGGTTTAGTAGGCTGTGTTTTGCTTGGTTCTGGCTTAGTGAAATGTGTGAACCCAGCCAGTTCTCTGTGGTTATGGCTCTCTGTGATATATGTTGTTCAATAAACTGATTAAAATTTCCTGGCTTAGCATGACATGAAGAACATTCACCCTGTATCAGTTTGACTGCCAGGGAGTGACATTTTGAGACTTCCAATTGCAACCCAGCCTAAGCTTATATAATAAGAGTCAGATCTGAAAAACTCTGGTTAGGATCACATATCACATCAAGGCATGAAGTAGTTGATTTAGTATTGGCTTAATGTGTGGATTAAACCAGCCAAAGAGATTTGTAAGAAAATGGTTTATAACTTATTATTATGTATTATGCATGAACCTAACTAATAGTTCTTTATTCAGAATATCATGATTAAACAGCATTCATACTATCTGCTAAACCACAGTTAAC